>JAITYX010000058.1:3434704-4149630 GCA_021018815.1 Talinum fruticosum
TAAAAGAGATTACAACACTTTTCTTACAAGAGTTATAACTTAGAAAAATATGAGAATTCATGTAAAAGTTGCAAGCTAAAAGAGAGAATGAGTAAGTTAAGCTCTTGGTTCTAGTAATCTTGTAAGTCTTGCATCAAGGCTTCTATTTTTAGGCTTCAAGGAAAAAAGTCATTGTGTCTTCAGTTGGAAGCACTCGTATCGCCTAGTCATTGCAACGGAGAGTCCGAGGACTCAGTTTTGAGACCATTGTTGAATTAGCCATTGAGGTTAGGCCCTAGCTTCCAAAGTGTATTCTACCAACTCCAAATATCTGAAACATAAGGTAGAAAAAAATGTTAGACTCGAAACGAGAAATTGCCCAAAACACAACAACAAATAAGGCATGTGAGCTTAGTCTAAGTTTGCTTGTAATTTCCGGCTTTTCTATCTGCAGTCTATCAATGGTAAAGGCCATTGCAGTTGCTTTCCTTAACGATTAATTTGACTTAGAAAACCTAATGGTACTCAAAATATAAGAATACTTTGGTCCAACATTAGATATGGATTAATCTAAATAAATCATTTAAAGACAAAATCTCCTTAATCTTTTAGTTTGGAATTTTTAAGGCTAATATTCAATATGTTCAAATTCTATATATGTCTTAGCTAAAAGAATAAACTTAGTAAACATGAGTTTAAAGAGTTATCTAGACATATTTCAGTGTTTGACAATTTAATTAAATTTTGCGTAAAAAATCTAGCCAAAGTAGAATTAAGACAAGTAATTATAGTTTAATTTATGAAGCATGCCAATTTAAAAGAGAAGTTATAAATGTGAGATTATTTACATATACTTAATGTCTTGAGTCATATTGAGTTAGTTAGTTTCCCAAAGCTGAGTGGCTCACTCAAGTTAAATAACAGGTAGGAGAGTTAAGAGTCTAACTAAGCTTGACTAGGTCAACAAAAAGTTTCTACTTTCTAAGTAGAACCGAGTCCTTAGACTTTTGAGAGAGAAACTTTTAAGTACAAAGTCGTAGGTCAATCATCTAATAGTTAACTTCATTTCGTAAATTTCTTTTAGGATGCATCGTGATTAGTCCTATGTTTAGATGACTGGCTTTAACTCAAAATCAATTAAAGAGTTAGTTAGTCATACCTAAGTCTTCAATCTCCCCTTTGATGAAAGGCATTCATTCCAAAATAATGACAGAGAGAAATTCATCAAGTAGTAGAGGTCAAAGTTAGATGATAACAATTGAATATTAGAGCAAAATAACGACAATTCCGAGTATCAAAGCAAAATGTAAATACGTGTGAGTATCATATCATTAAAGACAAGTTCAGATATCAGAGCAATAATATAAATAATGTATCAGAGCAAATTGAAATTTCACATTGTAGAACATATATATACACACGAGAAGAAAAATAAAAAATTTACACTACTCTCCCTAAATTAGTGAACTTCGCCTAAGTTCACCGGAAAAAAACATATTCTTCTCCCTAAATTTATTTCATCAAAATAAACAAGGAGTAAGAAAAATGATGGAAAAAATAAAAATAAAAATAAAAAATAACAGGGAGGACATTGTGATGAAGAGGCTTTATGAGAAGTCTAAGTTCGCTTGTGAAGAACAATATGATGTTGCCCTTCATTTTCTTTGACATTTGAGCCCTCAACTTGAACTAGTTTCATAGACTTCAACGAAAGTTGCTAAGGTTGCTACTCATATATGCCCACTTCTTCTTCTTCGAAGTTTCATCAAATGAATATCCTTCTCCTTCCTTTGAGGACTCTTCTTCCGATCCTTCTTCTTGTTGTTGTCTCTACTCGTGGCTAAGGTTGCTTGAAGGTAATTTTGTCACACTTGATTATTTCTTGTCGCCCTTTAATCGGAGTTTTTGTCTAATCAATTTGTTTCTAAGCAGTGGCTTGCATGTGGAGAAGAAGAGGAATGAAGCCCTAACAGGTATCCGGAGTTTCTTTAAACTCTTTAGCTAAGGAGGAGAGGTGAGAAGCGAGCCGCTCAAAATCTTGAGTCGAAGGCCCTAGCTAAGAAGGATCAGGTGTGAGCAAGAGAGGAGTAGAAAAAGGGCATTGTGTGATCACGAGAGGAAGGAGTCCAAACCCCAAGTAAAGTTTCCCAAGTATCCTAGACCAATAAACTCTTCTTTCCCGATCAAAATAGTGGGAGAAAGGAAGTTTATGTTAGGGAAATCGAGCTTGTAATGAGAAAAAACTCTTAAAAGTAAATCTCCAAAGGGGAGCGGAAGATTCTTCATGTTCAAAGGGATAGAATCTAAGTAATGATGAAAGGAAAGAGATCCAAGTCGTAGCCTTCCATGATGTCATACAAGTCCTTGAGTGCTTGAGTTGTTTGGGTTCTCTTTTGAAGGATAAAAAGAAAAACAATTCTCATCAAGTAAAAGAAAAGAAGTCTGGGTTCATACTTTAGCTGAGGTATAGAAAAGTTCTTTCGAACTTTGGGTTTGATTGTAGAGTATTTCGAATAGAAATCGTTTGAAACATCACGGAATCTTTAGGTGTTGCAGTTGAGAAAGAGACAATTAATGTTGAAAAGCTTACAAAGAAGGGCAAGATTGATAACAATTTTCTTCCCTTGCCCTTGAACAGAAGAAATAAGGATGGAGCCAGCTGAAGAGAGGTTTTGATAGAATTCAATGACTAAGTTTGGATAGACATTGTCACAAAAGCAAAAAAGATCAAAGAATTTTATGAAGTCCAGTTTATGAACCTACGAAATTTTGGTGGATAAAAATAACTTATCGACCAACAATAATGTGGAGTGGCAAAGGGGATTTGGATTCTCGTAGTTTGAGGGAGGATCCAACTTTGATTTCTGAGGACTCCTCTTTAAGGGCCTTAGGATTTGAGATTTGGATTGGAAGGTCGAAGAAGTCCTCAATTCTTTCTTGGTGGTTGAAGCTGCCTTAACTTATGGGTTTCTCTTTATCATTTTTCCGACTTAGAGAGGGAAGAGAAATGAAAGAAGTAGAAGTAGAAGTAGAAGTAGAAAGAATAAAACAAAGACTGAGAGAAAGAGAGAATAAGAAACCCGATCCCAAGTGAGCGGAGTAGAGCTTGAGAGAAGTCCGAGTTAGCTTGAATAGAAACCGTGTTGGTTGAGAGAGGATGAGCATGTTCGAGAATAAGAAAGCAAAGTATGAAGTAAATGAAAAAGAGGAGTTGTAGACACCTAAAACCTGCCATCCTTATCTCTTTTATTTCCGTAATTTATTTTGTGGGCTCAATGATAAAATCCTTAGTCCTATTTAAGGATTTGGATCACGAGACGGTATTTGATTGATGTGACAGAGCCGAGTAAATGACAAAGAACCCTTTAACACCAAATAAATAGCCTTTTTGTCTTGGGTCGGTCCAAAAATCCCTTTTCTTTTGGACAGTCCAAGCCTGGGTCAAACCTCTAGAGTCAACGGAAGTCCGGTGTCGCGTACGAGGATATTCTAGGCTTAAAACGTTGCGTTTCATCACCGGCGTCCAACCCGGAAAAGGAGATCGAAGAAATCAAAATGACGTCGTGTCCGTGTTGGGTTTCATGATCATAAGCATCAAAACGCTATGTTTTGCTCCAAAACGATCTGCCCGAGACACGGAGCTCACTTCCTCAAAACGACATCGTTTATGTCCGGTGCCGCGTTCTAGGGTCCAGTTCACCTAAACCGCTGCATTTTACCTAAGAATCTCGTTGCAACGCTGAAGCATTTGGACGACCCAAAACTATGACATTATGGCTGGCGTCGCCAATCCCGGATCCGATTGTATCCGGTTCTATCCTTTCTTTTTGTCCGACTTTTTGTGATTTTCTAGCCGGTTCTTGCCCTGCTTTGAACGGCTTATTGAATCTAAACCCTATGTCATTTTTTGAACTAGCCTTTGCCTATAAATAAAGAGCTTAGGCTCTCATTTTACATATGACTTATTCCTTAGTGTCACTCGCTGAAATACTAAGTTGAACGACTCATTCCTTAGCATGACGTTGCCAAATACTAAGCTGAATATCTCAACCCTAAATGTTACGCCGCTAAATCTTAACTAAGAGCTACTGAATATTTAGTTATTCTTATCTCTTGGTCTCATTTCAGCCGATCTTACCAACTCTCCATACATCTTTTTATTCACCTCCACAAAAACTCACAAAAATGCCTTCTCAATTCACAACCGTCACATCGTCGGATCCAGATTCGAGATCCAAATTAGCATGTGGGACAACTTGAGGGCATCAATTCGGCCTTTACAACCGTTTATTTATTTTACATTTTTACTGCTTTTCATATTGTGGATAAAACTCGTATCGCTTTTAATTCCTCCCCGCCCAATGTAATCTTTTTAATTTCTCGCTTCGTTTCTTTTCATTATTGCTTCCGTTGTCGCTTTTCATATATGTATTTACCGCGTTCATTATCATGTTTTGGTTGCTTTTAATTTCGTATTGCATGTTGTGTGCTAGTGCTTAATATGTTACGCAAACTCACTACTCAAACTAGTAATGGTCGTTATTTGACTGGCGGAACGGAAGGGCTTATTCCTATGTTTCGTACCCTCGACCCCGAATTCGATTCTCGGTTCTAGACCGATGGAGTCGGTTTTAACCTCTTCCAAGCTTAGTTTTCCCATACTAAGATTGGAAGAGTCTTTCTTTATTTTGTTTTGTTATTGACGAGCGACTCCTTTTTTCGATTTATTTCTCCTAAATTTGCTTCTCGGCTTTTCGATTGAATAATAAAAAAGAGATTTCGAATTTGCCAACCAAGCCGGAGGCCGAGGCTTACAATTTGAGCGACGACTCTTGGCGCTGCAGCCAACCACAAGGCGCTGGCTCTCACCAAGCAGAGTGGCTAGTGGGTGAGGCTTGGGTCCAAACCGGTGTTTTCACACTAGTTTGGCCCTAAAGCCCCACGGAAGAATCAGTAAACCCTAGATTTTTTATTTTTCGGTTAAGGAATAATATCTCAAGATTTCTGAAAAAATTTCTAAAATAAAACAATTAATAAAACCGTCATTCAACTCTATTTAATTAATTTTAATTCAACTTATAAAATTTGAAAATTCTAATAAGAGGTTTACCCCACTTTTTAAAATCGATCTTTAACTCTAAATTATTTCCATTATTTAAAAAGAAAAATTTTAAAACCCGCCAATTTGTGGGGAAGCTTGGGGCCCCTCTCCTAGGGGAGGGGACCGTAGTTCTTACAGATGACTATTTCAAGTAGGGACAAATCACTTATTAAGAGGGAAAAACTTAAAAATTTGAGTAGTAAGTTTTAATAATGTATTTGCATTAGGCATCCCGCACTTAAGTAACCTGGAACATAGTTTATTTTTGTTGGTGGACCATTAGGCTTTACCCTTTAAGAACAATTTTTGAAGGAGGTTCCAACCGTGTCCCGCACGGGCCCAACTAGGCTTGATTGTTAATTGACACGGTACCTCTTCCCTCATAGCACGCGCTCTTGGCTTACCGAGTGGCACCGAGGATTTATGCTTTTCTCCTGTTATGCAACCCACGGAGGACAAAATCCTCATACTATGAGACACCATGTATCCTACCTAGATTTAACCCTCTTTTGACCATAGACCCTTGGCTGTTAAGTGGTACCTTGGCTCTTCATTTGCATGCTTGGATGAGTGTGGTTGCTTTTAGATTTAATCATCTACTTATGAGCCTTGAGGAATAGGTGAGGAGTGTTGATTAACCCTTTCATGGGTGTGCAAATAAAATATCATAATAAATTTCCTAGAGTCGAGTCCACTATGTGCATCCTAGCCAAGAGCCTAAAATTACCTTTTCCATTTAGGTTGGTCGATTAATTGCATTTTCGAGTCATCCTAAAATCTTTCTTAGTTTAGGAAGTTTAGGTAGTCACCGCCACTCAGTCCAGAAGGGTCCTATTCGAGACCCATCTATCTCTTTGGTCCGTCGGTCTTTAAATTTTGACCTTTTTATTTTCATTATTTCCATTTTGCATTCTCTCTTTTCCATTTAACCAAAATAAAATTCATCTCAAATTAGGTAAGTCCATTCCACATTCTTCCTTTTTTTATTTAGCTAAAATAAAATTCATTTCAATTTAGGTGAGTCCATTCTGCATTCTTCCTTTTTTCATTTAGCTAAAATAAAATTTATTTCAAATTAGGTGAGTCCATTCCATATTCTCCCTTTTAGCCAAAATAAAATTCATCTCAAATTAGGTGAATCCATTTTCTATTCTTCATTTAGCCAAAACAAATTCATCTTTAATTAGGATCAATCATTTATGCATTAGCCAAATCATAAAATCATCCAAAATTAAGTCATAAGCATCATTGCATACATTTCATATGTTTTGCATTCCTTATGTGCATCCAAATAAAAAGCATTCTTAGTTGCTTCGGGTCTCACACTTAAGCCCCTTCCTCCCAAAAGTGGTATTCTTTCACATGATCCTAAGCATCATCCTTCAAGCTGCAGAGTAGGAAACTCTACCGCAATTGAGTATCATCGGAATCCGAGCTCCAAAAGCTTAGAACGCCTCAACAAGGAGTCCGGCACATCTTCCCTCGCTCCGCACCACACTTTACCCTGCGGTCTACGCTGGTACGATTAAAAAGAGGATGAGGTCCTCCATCTCCACTTAGTCCATCTCCCGTAGGCAGTCCCAAACATGAATCCAAGCTTGATCCATATATATATCGGATAGAACAAATGTTTAGGGAGTCATCCATGTTTAGTAATCACTACCACTACTACAGGAACCACTTTTAAATACGGTTCAAAATGACCTTTAACTACGGTTATCAAGCATTGTCTATGTGGCCATCGTTGTTTGTAGCATCTTTTATCATGGTTCAAAACCATAGAAAAAGAGCACCTATGACGACAGTTCGGATAGAGAAGCTGTAGTCATAGTTCACTCTATGATGATGATTTTTCAAAAGAACCGTCGTCATAGAGTTACCTATGACTACGGTTCTCCATCCGAACCGTCGTCATAGGCCTTCAACTGGACCTTTTACTACAGTATTTCCTTAAGAAATGTAGTAATAGGTCTAATTTTTAAAATAAATTTTTCTTATGTTTGTTTTCCCTCTATACGGTGAAGGTTTGCTCGGGGAGAAGTTAAGTCACCCTAGAGGGGGTTGAATAGGGTGATGGAAGATTTTTGAGAAAATCAAACTCTTTTGCACGAGAATAGAGACAGAATGCAGTTCCGAGTCTAGATTGGACTCGGAAAAGTGTAAACTCAAATATACGTGGAAACCCTCCCGGGGCGAGAAAACCACGGACGAGTGTCAATCCGGACACCAAGTCAAATCCACTAATTGAATCCTCAATTACAATGAATATGACTACCCAGATTTGTTCCCAAACAAATCTATTACAATTTTCCCGTGCTCGAATTTACCTTATCCGATCGACCTAGTACTTCCAAGTTGAAGTTACCTTATCAACTTGGGATCCTCCAATTTTTCCCGGGGTTAGAAGTTCCCTTATCTAACCTGGTACTTCCAAACCGAGGTAACCTTTACAGTTTGGGACAACCGAGTTGAGGTAACCTTTACAACTCGGTCGAGAGAAAGAGTAGAAGAGTAGTAAGAATTGCAATACAACCGACTCGAAAAAATACAACTCGGAATATTAGAATTACAGTTTGGGAGTTGTATGCTAGAGAAGATGTTCAATATGGTCTCTCTTTTTCTTTCATTCGTCGATTGAAATCTTGTGCTAAGGCTTCTATAAATAGTCTGCCTTGAAGAGATAGCCGTTGTGCCTCCAACGTCTTTTCGTTGAAGTCGTCCGAGTCAACTAGCCGTTGTAACGGATAGTGTGAGTCACTCAGATTTCTGAACCACCTTGAAATAACCGTTGTGCCTTGGTCCTAGCTTACAACAACTCTTTTTCCAACTTTTGTAAACTGGAAAAGCAAAACGAAAAGACCGTTAGACACGAAATAAAATATTACCCAAAACAAGAATGAGATAAGGTCGTTAGTAAGTTCCGAGCTTTTCTAGAAATTCCAGCTTTTTGTCCGGCGAGTGCTTTAATGGTCGAAGCCTTTTGCTTTTGCTTTTTCTTTAGATAATTGACATTAGAAAAACCTGCAAAAACATTAAGCACAATGGTTCTCAAAGTATAAATATACTTTGGTCCATAATTAGATAAGGATTAGTCTAAATAAAGCATTTAATGACTAATTACCTTAATCTATTAATCTGGAATATTTCAAGTCTAATATTCAATATACTCAGATTCCGGATATGCTAAAACTCATAAATAAATCATTCAATCTTAATGGGCACAAGAGTTATATAGACATTTTACAATTACGCATAATTAAACAAATAATAGCGTAGGCAAACTAAATGTCCGAGTTTGACTAAGTGGGTCGAATCCGAGTTCTAAGTGGGTTAGATCCGAGTCCGAGTTCGAGTGGGTCGGATCCGAGTCCGAGTTCATAATGGGTCAGATCCGAGTCCGAGTTTATAATGGGTCGGATCCGAGTCCGAGTTCATAATGGGCCGGATCCGAGTCCGAGTTCATAATGGGTCGGATCCGAGTGGGTCGGACTTACTCGGTCTATCATAACTAACTCGGATTCTACTTTCTAAGTCCGAGTCCGACTTAGTGGGTCGGACTTAGTCAGATAATCTTAATGTGCTTAAGTCTCGAGTTCAGTCAAGAATAAGTCATATTGAAATGATGAATTGTAAAGCATATGACTTATTTAAATGAATTTCTTTTAGGATGCTTCTTGCTTTATCCTAAATTTAGATGAATGCATGAAATTAAAACAAATTCAAGGGGTTAGTCAATCATACCCGAGTCTTCATACAGTACAAATAATCAAATACAACCTTACACAAAACTTTTTTGAATATATAAACCACAATCCAATACAGTCTTGACCATAGTAGATACAAAACAAAGCATATTCATCACATTTGTATATGGTACATATAAAAGACAAGTGTAAAAATATATATACCTATGTAAATATATATACCTATGTACATATATACCTATAACTGTATGACTATTGCAATTACAAACTTGACCAATCAAATAACGAAGAATAAGTGTAAATATATACGTATGTATTTATACGGTTATATACAAACTCTGCCCAACCTTGTCTTAACTTGTTGATCACTTCATCCGTATAGGGAGTGGGTGGGTTCTTTCCCGAAAAATATTGTAACCAATGCTGTAAAAAAACATATTAATTAGGTCAAGTGTAAGTGTTAATCAAGCTGAAAAAACATTAAAAATTAATTTCTTATTATCAATTACAAGTGCAAGTGCAAGTATACCTCTTTGGGACTAGACTTATTTAAATCGAGTTCGGCCACAATCTCTTTCATGTACTACAGAATGTACAAGTCGCACTCCATGTTCCCCAATTGTTTACAAGCACTCCAATAATAAAATAGATTCCCAACACATAGAGAACAAATTAGTACTTTATGTAGTTAGCTCGTAATATGAAATGAAAAACAATTAAAGTAGACTCTAACCAAGAGAAGATCACCTTTACGGGGACAATTATTGGCTTTGGTCTCGCTTGTTGGTCTCTCAAGCCTCTGCCATTATAATAATGTGATAGAACACTATTTTTGAATCAGAAAAATAAAATTCAAATTAGACATACAATTGAAATGAATACTAATTAAAAAAAACAGTAGAAAATGATTAAAGTATGAACTCACATCTCGACTACGTTCTTGATATCTTCCCTCATGGTATGACCCAGAGGATTAAGCCGATAAGCGATGTTAGCCCTTAGAAATATGGCAGCAAGCATCCAATGGTGGCTACACAACCACAAATAACACATTCATATAAGTATGTATAGCACCATAAAAACTTCAGTTAATAAGTTTATTAGTACACTTACCTCTCAGTGAACGACGCTAAGTACCATGTTTTATGTTGCACATTATGTTTCATGAGTTCGAAGATATAGTTGACTCGTTCTTCATGTTTCCGCCCAACTCCTTGAATGGAATTAGGGTCGAGAAATTGAATGAAGTCTTTTCTAATCTCGTGCAGGCACCTTACACATTAATTATATGTAGTTAGAATTTGAAATTAATAGTTAAAAAACTTATGAATATAGTAATTCACATAATGCCAAGCATAACAGTGGATGCGTTGATATCCTGCATCTCCAAAAGTTGCGAGTATGTCATCCGGGAAGACAAAAAGGTCATGTCCCCATTGTCAAGCACAAGAGATTCCTCTCATCCTTCCACCTATTCCATGTCCAGCAGTTTCGTCTTAAGGCTACCGTTGCAGAAGAAGGGGTCCTCGTTCCTCCTCCTTCACTCACACTCGCTCCACCCCTACCCCCTCTTGATTTTTATTTTATTTTTTTGCCCAACATTTTTGTATCTCCTTTTCTTTCCTCTTTATCTGTTTTCGATGAAATGCATAGGGGAGAGAAATTGAAGAAAAATCTAGGAGAGATAGTTAGTTGGTTTAGGGGAGCTTAGCTTATTTTTTTAACTTACTCAAGCTTACTCTTTATATGTCTCTGTGTTTCTTTTTCGAGTAATGAAATTAAGTTGTTTCGAGCATCATTTACTTATTTGTGTTATTCTTTGTACTCGATAATTGATTACGCCTATTTCACTTACGCTGATAAATACTCGAAATATATATCCGCTCTTATATATTTACCTTGAGCATCAATTTGCTCTAATAATGAATTCGGACATTTCTATCAAGAACATCCTATAGTCATTCCTTTTGAGCCATGAAAACTTAACTATCCGAACTTCTAACTCTTTTTATAAGTGTTGAATGCCTTTTATAAAAAGGGAGAGATTGAAGACTCAGGTATAACTCTCTATCTCTCTATGGTTTTGAATTCAACTCATTCTCAATCTTTAAGAAGCTCATCCTTTAGTTTTCAATATTGTTTGACCTACTCGAAAGCAGTTCTTGAGTAAAACACACATCTCTAGGGTTCCGAGCCACTCGGATGTAACTCGGATAATTGTCATGAGTAAATAATTTCATATGCATAACTTATTCCGATTTCGACTTATTATATTCACTAGAAAAGAATTACTGCATTAGTTCATTTTTCTAAGTAAGATTTATTCACTGAAATTATTTACTCGACCAATTTGATGCAATGTGTCTATACAATTTTAACTTCTTAATCATCTAAAAAATTGACACAAAATGGAATTAGAACTTATTGAATATTAGACTCGAAAGTTCTATTTTCTTAGATTAAGGATAATTAAGTGCTTAATTACTTTGTATTAATTTTTTATCATTTCCTAATCTTGGACCAAAGTATTTTTATACTTTAAGTACCACTTTGATTTTCTTTGGCAGGTTGATTAAAGTATTTTAATCTCGATCAAAAGCAAAAGCAACTGGCTTCTAACCGTTAAACACCAACAAACAGAAAAGTGTTCTTTCAGGATAGACTCAAACACAGAGTGTCACGGTTGTTTGTTACCAAATCCGGTAAACTTCAACTTTGAGTCTAACGGTTATTTCCACCCCGGATATCAGTCACACTAGTGGATTGGACCACCTTTTGAGAAAAGGACCAAAGCACAATGTTCATATTTGCAACGACTCCTTTTCGAGGGACTCAAACTATCCGTTACAACGGCTTGTGAAGCTTCCCGATCAAGATTCGATCACAACGGCTACTCGCCTTGCTAAGTATAAATAGAAGCCATCTTACAAGACTTGAAGATGGATGATGAACAAACTTATTGCTGAACCCTTATTCAGTTATTACGCTATCAATCTTTAGCTTTTAACTCGTACTTAAGTTCTTGCTTTCGAGTTGAAAAGAAGAAGTCTTGTAATCACTCTTACTTACTTCAATTCTTTGTAAAGTCCCTTAACCGAGCAAGTAAGAGTTAACTCAACTCAGTTGTCCCTAGCTACAAGGGTTATCTCAGTTAGGAAGTACTTGGAACAAATAAGGGAATTTCGTGTGTAGAAAAACTTGTATTGAATTGTCTAAGGGAGCAATTCTATAAGACTCGATCCTTGTATTGTGTAGATTCAAAGTAGTGGACTTGACTTGATGTCCGAATTGACACTGTCCATGATTTTCTGCCCTAGGAGGGTTTCCACTTATTTTCTATGTTTTGTCTTTATGAGTTCATTCTAAACTAATAACAGTTTTCTAAGTTCATACTTTGCGAGAAAATCCTTTTTCCGCAAAATTTCTTCTCACCTTATTTACCCGCCTCTAGGGTCATTAAGTCTCTCAAGAGCAAACCTACATGGCCTAGTAGAAGTTAGGTAAAGTAGAGATTCAATCATACCTCTTTAGATTTTCTAATATACTAACTTACCCATCTCGTCCGAATCCAGTTTTGTGTTCCTTGCCATAGGTGTAGCTACCGGCTTAACATCTTGAAGCTTGTATTTCTTGAGTAACTCCTTCACATACTTGGTTTGATGATCATAAATTCCACCCTTCTTTTCTTTGAATCGTAATCCAAGGAAGAAATTTATTTCTCCCATCATGCTCATTTAAAATTCCTTCCTCATTAACTCATAAAGTTCTTAACGAAGAACTTCAACAAGTAGTACTCGAAAATAATATCATCAACATAAATCTAAATAATAATAAAATATTTCCCCTTAGTTTTTCTAAACAAGGTTTTGTCAATCAAACCTCTTTTAAAACTATTTTCAACCAATAAACTACTCAATATTTCACACCAAGCTCTAGGAGCTTGTTTCGGACTCATAAAGTGCATTTTCTAATTTGAAAACGTGGTTCGGAAAATGAGAATTTTCAAATCTAGGGGTTGCTCAATATAAACTTATTCTTAAATATAACCATTCAAAAAAACTTATTTGATATCCATTTGACAACGTTTGATGTTCATGCTAGATGCACATGCATGTAGGATTCTTATGGCTTCAATCCTTGCAAAGGGTTCAAAGGTTTCCCCACAATCAATACCCTCTTATTTATTGAACCCTTGGGGAACTAATATGGACTTATTTCTGACTACCAAGCCCTCATCGTCTAGTCTATTTTTAAAAACCCATTTGGTTCCTATAACTCGAGTAGTTAGTTGTTCAGTTAGTCAAGGTCTAAACGTGGTTTCTCTCAAATTGAGAGAGTTCTTCTTGCATGACCTCTACCCACTTAGTTCCAAGTATGGCTTCTACCATATTCTTAGATTCAGTTATAGAAATGAATGTAGCAAATTCACAAAAATTGCATAACGAAGAATGAGTTTGCATATCCGAGTTGATGTATGAGATAATGTTCTCAAGAGGATGGCTAGAGATATACATGAATGCTCTACCTAACCTTTAATTTACCAAATTGGAGTCTTAGATGTTTTTTCCTCGGTTGTTGAATCTCAGCTCCTTCTTAAACTTGTAGAGTCCGAGTTGAGTCTTGAACTGGGTTAGTTGGTTCCTAGGTTCTTTTGTTTTTAATCATTCTAAGCTTAGCTTCTATCAAATCATCATCATCTCTGTTCAGTTTGAGATTTGAGACAATAAACTAACTTATCTTGCCACTATCAATTTCATCAAAACCAACGTGTATACTCTCTTCTACTTTTTCAGTTCTTTTATTGAAAACACGATAAGCTTTCCCATGAATTGAATAACCAAGAAAAATACATTCATCTGACCTAGCACCAAATTTAGTTAAGTGATCCTCACCATTGTTATGTATAAACACTTGCTCCTAAAAGGCTTGAAGTAGGATATGTTGGGTTTCTTCCCGTTGTAGAGCTCATAGGGTCTTTTCTTCATAATTAGGTGGATGAGTGTGAGACCCGATATTTTAAGTAGGTTGATTATAAGATTAAATTAAATTAAATTAAATGGTTGATTTTTATTTAGTATGAGTTCTTCGTCTTACATGCTTTTTGAACAAACTAGCAGATTATACTACTCCCTCCTAACTCTCCACTAAGACCAAATAATTAAAACCCGAGACAACTTATGAATAACTAATTCTATTTTCACCTTAAGATAAGCACAAAAAAAGAAAAAAGATAAAAGAGGCAAAAGGGACAATTAAGTGTTGGAATTAGAGGGGGATTAGTGTAAAGGTATGAAGTGGTGGCTTTTTCTGGTGAGGACACACGACAAAAAAAAAGAAACCGAGAGAAGCAAAGGGATTAGAAGCAAGAAGCGAGAGAAAAGATAGAGAATGGGAGGTGGGTAGACAGGGAACCGAAAGTGAGAAAAGTGAGAAAGGGATTGAGAGCGAGGATCGAGAGACGAAGAGGAAGAGTAAGGAACGAGAGAAGGAAGAAGAGGAAGAGCACAAAAGAAAGAGAGGGCGAGAGGTCGAAGGCAAAAGGGATCGAGGATGAGAACGAGGAACGAGCTAGGGCAAGATTAAAGGGAAATGGAGTTTGAGAATGAGCAGGCGACAGAGGAAAGAGGAACCCGAGTGAGAGCGAGGAGAAGGAGCAAGAGAGAATGCAACCCGGATGCATGGTGGGAGGGCGAAAATCGAAAGAAAGGCAATAAGTGAGGGAACGAAAATTGGGGACAGAGAACCGAAAGCAAAGAGACCGCCGGGAAAAGGAATGGGGAGAGGAATGGTGACCAAGGAAGAGATCGGCGAGCAAGGAAGCAAGTGACCGACGGTGAGCGAGCGGAGAGGAGGGAAACAGAAACAGATAGGGCAGAGTGAGACAGAAACGGAACGAGAAGAGAAGGAAATCAAAAAGCCCAAATCGATTCCAAACCCTAGAATTCAAGGTGGGTAATTCGTTGAACTAATGAAAATTAAAGTGTGAATGGATTTTTTGTTAAATTATCTATTTTGGTTGATTTGGTTAATTTGTGAAATTGAATTGAGTTATATATCATGTGAATGAATTGGAAAGAATGAGCTAGATTGAGGATTTGTGGGTTTGAGTGTTGATGTTGAATTATTACTCGTAAGCTTAGTTGGTGGTAATTGAATTGAATATGATGAAGTGTGGTCTAGAGATCCACTTTGGTATTGTTGAAGACTCAAGTATAACTCTCTATCTCTCTTAGGTTTTGATTCAAAGTCATTTTGAGCTTTATAGAAACTTATTTCTAAGTTTTCATCTTGTTCCGACCCACTCGAAACCAGTCATTCAACATAATATTTCTTAAATGTGTTTCGACTCACTCGGACACAACTCGGAACAATCACATGAGTAAATAATTTCTCTTACACTTTTATTTTGAGCATTGACTTTATGTTTCAATTGAAAATGAATTACAACATTAATTCTAATTTCTAATTCAATTTATTTATTGAGAATTATTTACTTCATAAAGTATATGTATTATGATATTTTACTCTTTCTAACTGGATCATTTTAAGGATTGACTCTAGATAGAATCTGAACATAATCGATATTAGACTTTGAAAACTCTATTCTTTTAGGTCGAAGATAATTAAAAATGCTTAATTACTTTGAATTAATCATTATCTTTGCCTAATCTTGGACCAAAGTATTTTTATATTTTGAGTAGCACTTTGATTTGCTTTTGTAGGTTGATTAAACAAGCCTAATCTGTTTTTGAAATACAAAAGCAACCGGTTTCTAGTCGTTAAACACTAGCAGACATAAATCACCCATTTTTGGACATGGCTCGGACACCGTGTCGTGGTTGTTTGTTTCCAAAACTAGAAAACTTTAGGTTTGAGTCTAACGGTTATTTCCACCCCAGATTTCAATCACCACCAGAGGGTTGGGCCACCTTTTGAGGCTAGGATCACTACACAATGTTCACATCTCAACGGATCTTTTCTCGAGCGACTCGGACTAGCCGTTATAACGGCTATTGAAGCCGGCAAGTCTAGAACAAATCTTAACGGTCATTCCGCCTTGGTGCTTATAAATAGAAGCCACTCCACAAGACTTGAAGATTGTTGCTTGAACACATTGCTCAACACTTATTTAGTGCATTCTTACTCAATCTTAAGCGTACAACTCATAATCTATATTTTATTACTTTCTAAGTTATAAAGAAAGTCTTATAATCACTCATACTCTTTCTACTTTCTTTGTAAGTCCCTTGACTGAGCTCTAAGGGCTAACTCAGCTCGGTTGTGCTTGACTGTAAGGGTTAACTTAGTTAGGAAGTATTAGATCGGATAAGGGAACTTCGAGTTTATAAAAACTTGTAAAGGAATTGTCAAAGGGAGCAATTCGGTAAGAGTCATTCCTTTGTAATTGAGGATTCAATTAGTGGATTTGACTTGGTGCTTGGATTAGCACTGTCCGCGGTTTTCTACCCCAGGAAGGTTTCCACGTATTTCGTGTGTACTTAACTTTCCGAGTCCAATCTAGACTCGGAATCTGCTTTTTAGTTTGATTTGTGCAAAATCTGTTTGATATTTTTCAAAAATATTCCATCACTATATTCACCCCCTTTAGGGTGAGTTAACCTCTCCAAGAGCAAACCTTCAATTGGTATTAGAGCTTATCCTTTCAAGAGGATCTCACAATATAAAGGTATTGAAGTTTTGCTCTTGGAGAGTCTTAGTCACCCTAGAGGGTGGGTGAATAGGGTGATGAGGAAATTTTGACAAACTTGAAAGATTTAAGCTTTAAAAAGAATAATCAAGACAATCCGAGTGTAGATTGGACTCGGAAAAATGTAAACTCGGATATACGTGGAAAGCCTCATGGGGCAGAAAACCACGGACAGTGCTAGTCCAAACACTAACTCAAATCCACTATTTTGAATCCATAAAATACAATAGACCGAATCAACTAGAATTGCTCCCTTAAACAATTCCTTACAGAGTTTCCTAGACTCGAAATTCACTTATCCGATCTAGTACTTCCTAACCGAGGTAACCTTTACAGCTAAGGACAACCGAGCTGAGTTAACCCTTACAGCTCGATCAAGGAACCTTACTCGAAAGTAAGAAAGAGTATGTGACTGATTACAAGACTTTACAACTCATAAAGTAAGAATTACAAGTTGGGAGTTGTAAGTAGAAGATTGAGTATGAATACCATGACTTTTGCTTAAGTAATGTGTATCGACAATAATTCCAAGCAATCTTTAAGTCTTGAGAGTTGGCTTCTATTTATAGATGACCAAGCGATTAGCCGTTGTGAATAGTTTCGAACGAAGTCCTTTGTGACCGTTGTAACGTTTCTTCCGAGTCGCTTAGAAAAGATCCGTTGAGATGTGAACGTTGTGCAATGGCTCTTAACTCCTAAAGGTGCTCCAATCAACTGGTGGTGTCCGAAAAGTAAGGTGAAAACCACCGTTGAGCTTAGCGTTGAAGCTTTCCAGTTTTGGAAGCAGCACAACCTTGACAGAGCATCCGGGCCTTGTTCGAAATAGAAAAACCTTGTCTGCTGGTGACAACTTGAAGCTGGTTACTTTTGTAATTCAAAAATGAGATAACCTCGTTTGGATACCCTATAAAAGTAAACCACTTTGGTTCTCAAAGTATAAAATACTTTGGTCTAAGATTAGGCGCATATAATAATTTAATTAAGACAATTAGTTCATAATTATCTTAGGCCTAGAAGAGTGGAATTTTCCGAGTCTAATATTCATCATACTCAAATTCCTTCGAGTCGAGTCTTAAGAAAGATCAAGTTATAAGAGTGAAAATATCGGAATATACGTACTTGATCTAGGCATATATTTCTTAAACAAATATGCTCGACTTAGAAAGTTGAATTAACGCAAGTAATTCACTCTTCTTTAGAATATGCAATCGGAACTTAGATAAGAAGTGTTAGAGAGAATATTGGAACATGCGATAAATCTAAGTGATGTCCGAGTGACTAAGAAACATCAATGTGAGAAGATAGACAAGAATGTGTTTTCCGAGTAAATCAAAATCAAATGAAAACATAAGCAGTAGTTTCTATAATACTCAAAATGACTTGTAATCAAAACCTAGGAGGGATGAGGTTTGTACTCGAGTCTTTTTAGTACTCGGAATGATATAGTTTCGAGTCTAAGTCTTCGGTATAAAGATCAAATGGCTTAGAACAATGGAGAGTTCAATGAAGAAGATTATCTACCAGCACCACCCAAGTTCAAGGGGTCAAACTTTGCACATTGGAAGAAGATGTTAAAATGCTTTCTACTCGGATAATGATGAGGAAGTACTGAACATCATCAAGAATGGAAACTTCATTCTAATAAACATGAAAAGTGCAAGATCTGTGCCTAAAGAGAAGATAGAGTATACGATCGAAAAGAATGAGAAGTTCGAAATAACTTCAAAGCCTTGAACACTCGATGTGTGCTATCAGCTCGGAAGAGTACAACAGAGTGTCGACCGTGACATAGCCAAAAAGGTGTGGGATACGCTTGGCAACACCTATGAAGGAACCAGTCCAGTGAAGCGGTGAAGATTAGTCAATATCTTCACAAGTATGAGCTGCTAAGAATGGAGCTAGAAGAGAACATCTCTCGGATGTATGCTCGGTTCACCGAGATTACCAATAATCTCAAGTCTCTAGGTCGAAAGATCTCTCATGAGGAAGTGGTTTGAAAAATTCCGAGAAGTCTACCAAAGAGAAGGTGGGGTCCCAAGGTGACAACTATTGAAGAGGCTCAAAATCTCTCTCAACCGAAGCCTAATGAGCTCATTGGGAAGCTATTTACTCATGAACTGCACCTAGAAGAAGAAGATGCCAAGGTCGGCACCAAAAAGAACATTGTATCGAAGGCCTCACAAAGCGAGATGACAAAGTTTGAGCTCCTCAGCCTCAAAAGAGGATCCCATGGCACTCATTGCCCAAGGTTTCAAAAAGATGATGAAGTACAAAAAGTGGCAACAGAGACTAAAGGAGGAGTTCTACAAGAAAGACAAGAAGGACAAGAAAGGTAAATACTTATCCCCTTCTAAGTTGTCTTTAACTAAGAACTCGGTTACTTTAAATGTGGCAGCAAGGAGCATATAGTCAAGGATTCTCCAAAGAGAAAGAAGGACAGAAATAAGAAAAAGGCTATGGTGGCTATCTCGAAACGATGATGACTCATCCGAAGATGATGACTCGAGATGATTCAAAGTTTCTAATGGCACCGACGGACTTAGAAGTCTGGATCCGAGTTAGATAGTGACAACTCGGATATTAAGGAAACAAGTCCTTAGGAGGTAATTGAATACTTCTTTAAGTTTTCCAAAGCTGATCTTGCTAGATTTATTTTTACTTTGGAAGAAAAGTCCAATTCGACTCTTCCGATTTTAGGAAACAACTTGAGTCTCTTAGTCCCGTTCCGAAAAATGAGTTAGAAAACTTGAGATAAAATCTGAAAGTACTTGAGACCAATGCTCAATCTCAAGACAATGAGACTGAATCTGAGTGCCCTAGAACGAGAGAATGAGCATCTCAAAAGGAAGCTCAATGAGTCTCAAGAGCTAGTTTTAAAAATCACTCAAGGTTAGAAAAGAAGGTCCTGGTTACAATGTCTGAAGAAGAATCTAATTCCTAGTCAAGTCTTTTCAAAACCGATTCCGAATTGTAAAGTCCGAGAAGGCTGCGTAGGAACCATGGCCGGCACCCAGGGAACCCGGGCCTAGCTTCCCCACTTGTGGGTCGGGTCTCTCTCTTTTTAAAGATTGATTTTGAAGATGGTTTTTGAAATTCAATTTTAGAATGTGGGGATGAACCTTTTATTAAGATATTCGAATTTTATTAAATCAAGTTAAAATAAATTAAAATCATATTTGATTGGGGTTTTATTAATTATTTTAATTTTATAAATTATTTTTAGAATTCCCGAGATATTAATTCCTAATTAAAGGACAAATAAAATTAGAAACTAGGGTTTTTGTCTTGAGGCTTCAGGTGTAGACAAGTGTGAAAACACCAGCTCGGACCCGAAGCTCAGCTAGTTGACCACCTAATGCGGTGGCAGCCTGCACTCGGTGGTCGCTGGCACCGGCCATAGGCCCGGGCTAACTTAGTCGGCCTCCGACCTAGCAGACAGATCCAAGTTCCTTTTCTTTACCTTACAATTAGAAAATAACCGAGATGCAAATTTGATAAGAATAAAGCATAAGAAAGGGAGTTGCCAATTAGTTTTAGGATGAAAAACTAAGAAAAACAAAGACTTGCTCTTTCAATCCGAGTATGGGAAAACTAAGACTAAAAGAGGCTAAAGTTGACTCCATCGATCTTTGAACCGAGAATCGAATTCGGGGACGAGGGTACGAAACGTAGGGAAAACCCTTCCATCCGCCCGTCCGAAGACAACCATTACTAATTTGAGTAGTAAATCTAAATGACGCGCTACACACAAACATACAACATGCTAAAACGATAAATAAAAGCAACCAAACAGAATCACAGAAATGCAATAAAGAAAGTGGTAAAGAAAGAAAAAAGAGAAGAAAAGTGACAAACGGAAAGATTACATCGGGCGGGGAGGAATTAAAAGAACGATTACATCTCTTTAATCCACAATACGAAAAGCGGTAAAAGCATATAAATAAAATAAACCATTTAAAGGCTGAATGATTGCCCTTGTCCCACCTTGCTAATCTGGATCTTTAGGCTGGATCTCCTAATGTGACGGTGACAAATCAAACAAAAAGGGTTTGTTTTGTGAACGACATATGTAGGGAATAGGAATGATCGATTGAATAAGTGCCCGAGAGATCAAAATAATCGAATATTCTTTAGCTCTTTGCATGGACTCAATGGTGATAAGTAGAGAAAAGATGAATGGTTAATAGTAATTTCGGCAGAGTAACGTTTAGATATGAGTGCTCCGGTTAACTTTCCGTAGCATTATGCATAGCAGAAAGTCGTATGGGAAAGAGAGCCAAGGCTCTCTATTTATAGGGATGAACCTAAGTCACAAATGACCTAGGGTTTGCATGCAGCTTGCCGTCTAAAACAACAGTAACCGAGCCAATAAATCAAGAGATTAAACTAGATAGAAAGGATATAACCGGATAGAACTCGGTTGGCGGGCGCCGGCCACCCGGCGCTCCTAGGGTTTCGTGCCCAACCATGTTTCCAAAGGATTCTCCAAGCCAAAACGCAGCATTTCACTTAAAACTCTAGGGTTGCAGGCACCAGCCATGACGTCGTTATGAGGGGAAAATCTCCTATCCTCGTGTGGACTATTTTGTGGAGCTTAAATGAAAACTTTGATGTTTGTGATCGTGAAATGCAACGCTTTAACGTCGTCTTCAAGGCTTCAGCTCCTTATCCGATTGGACAAAAGCAAAACATAGTATTCTAAACTTGGAATATCCCAACGATACATCACTAGACTCCATTGTCTTTGAAGGCTTGGCTCGATTCTTGGATCGTTCGAAAGAAAGGGGGATTTGTGGACCAACCCAAGGCAAACGACTTTTTATTTGGTGTCGGGGGTTCTTTATGGTTTACTCGGCTTATGTCGCACCAATCAATCATAATTCGAGATCCAAATCTTCAAATAGGACTCGGGATTTCATCATCGAGACAACAAAATAAAATACGGAATTAAAGAGGTAAGGGACGACACTTTTTAGGTGTTTACAGTTAGCCCCCACTTTGATCGAGTCTAGAAAGATGAAAGGTCAAAGTAGACACTTAAGGAGTACTTACCTCGATTTTGATATTAAGTATTGTGTGATGCTTGGAAATGGTTGTAATCGAACCCGAACTCCAAAATGGGGCCTGGACTTGATCGCGATGCATGCATTATGAAGTCCAAGCAAGAGGATCCAAAGCTTGGCTTGATAAGAGCCCGAAGCTTGGTATATTTTGATGTTGAAACTTCGATCGTTCTTTTGATCCGAAGCTTGGCTAAATAATCTATTGTACTAACGTACTTGTTAGTGTATAATCAAATTGACGAAAGTTTAGTGTTTTACCCGAGTAATTCAATCGAAAGTAGACTAAAAAATCTGATCAGGAAAAGCTAATTAGTGAACCGAAAACTCCCACGTGCATGCACAAAAGGCCAAAGAGTCACATGCCATGGTTGATGAGACTCCACAAGCTAGATTGGCAGGCTAGGCTGCAAAATTGTCGTCAATGGGACATCACGACACCTCGTGGCTATCGTAGGCCATCCTTTGGCGGATATAGCCTCGGCGTGCTCTGCCGAATTCCCTTGGTCTAGTTGCTTGACCCTTGTCTTGTATAGTTGGTTGCCTTAACCGAGTTTGCCTATAACAGGGGGTATTTGGTGTGTTCATTTTGCACATTTACTCCTCTTCTTGTTCTTGCATTCCTCTTGTGCTCTCTTACTTTGCTTCTTCTTGAAAACTAGTTGGTTGTCAAAATCTCTTCTTCCAAAATGTCTAGGAGCAAGGCACATCCTGTCGGGAGGTCTAGAGCCAAGAAACTCCTCCAAGATAACTACCTCTAGGGGAATGGCGTCCACAGAATAAGTGGAACCCAAATGACCTCTTGATGGAGGCTGAAAGTCATGCTTCTTCCCTTGCCATCACTCCTTCGGTAAGCTAGTTGGCTTATGTTTCTTCCTTTATTCATCGACAATAGCTCTTCAACTAAAAAAATCTTATTGGATTTTTGTCTTGCGAGAAAATCTCAATTCGGAGTAGTGGAGCTATCCTTAAATACATGGAGACATGCAAGAGGATGAACTTTCTTCTAGAAGATATCATGCATAGTGCCGGGTTCGGTCCTCTTTACTTTTCTTTGAACCACCTTACGGACAAAAGAGAGAAAGACCCCATTAAGGCCATTAGTGAGCGCTTTTGGGACACTACCAATACTTTTCACCTTCCCTTTGGGGAAATGACAATGACACCTTTTGTCACCTCTTTGGCCCTATCATTTTCCCAAAGGCTAGAGGTTTGGGCTTTTCAGGAGAGCCTCTAGCCTATGATCGAAACTTGTATAAAAACCGAGACTATGTTCGTCACCTCTTTGGCCTTATGGTAGATAGGTTTCCCATGATAATTTCTTCAAGTATTCTGTCCTTTTTGACGCCTTTGAGAATGTTAGGTATTGGCCTCAATACTCTCCTCAACAACAAGTCCAGATTGTGCATGCTCTTCTTTTGAGTACGTTCCCTTCTCCGACCAAGCCGATAAGGTTCATGTTCACTATTTGGTGAACTTAACGGACCTTGACAAAATAAATGAGCTCAACTGGGGTGCTCCTGCATATACTTGCCTCACTAGGGGCCTCCGTGTCGGTGTGCCACACATAAACCGGAGCAGGATTCAACCAATTATTTACCGTTGAATGGTTTGTGGAAGATTATTGAGGTATGCTTGAATTCTTCCTTTTCTCCAAAGTACTTTTCATCTTGTGTGGATGAAAAATCTTGATTTATAAAATTGCATCCATGGTTGTCCGAATATTTCCCTCATCTTTCTCCCGGTTCAACAAATCGTCCCGTATTTCCGAATTCCGTATCGTGGGGTAAAGTCTATCTTCAATGGCGCAATGTTCATGTGATAGACTTCTTAAGATCATCCCTCAACCGTGTGACCTCGATATGCCTCTTTAATCGCAAAATTTTCCTCAAAATATACTTTTAGAGACCTTTTATCACTTTTTTAGCTTTCGCCCTCGCTCACGGCCTTTGGCACTCGCTCGTGGGCTCGCTCGTTATGGACTCCAACCCCGATTATGCACTCGTTTTTCATCCGTTTTCTTGCTACCTTTCATTCTTGCTAGCTTATTTCTTGATAAACTTTGAATGCAGGCTAACTTTCATCCTTGTGCCCAACTCCAACTTCCCCAAAGTATCATTGTGACACAAGAATTGAGTGAAAAGAGGATCTTATTTGAAGGTCCTTCTAAATTTTTTGGTATCTTAGGGAGAGGGTCACACCTCAAATTCAAGTGTTCTCTAACTCCCTTAATAGTTGCTGAGACAATCATGAGATTAGACCAACTTGAAGCAAACTAGAAGGAAGATTTTTCCGGGAGCCCCTTTTGTTGCGGATAAGCACATGATCACCGACCGGACCGAATAGCGTAGGTCGGTCAGCGGCACCGGCCATAGGGTGGTAGTCCGACGTCGCCGAGGCTAAGTTAGCTTCCAAAAATGTCGCTTTCTTTCTTCTTTTTTTGGTCAATTTTTACCGCTAAAAATATTTTCTTTTATTTGATTTTTCTCCTGTTAGGCCTAAAAATTGGACTTTGGCCGTGTTGGACACTAATTTTGATTTTCAATCGTAATGTGCAGATCTGGTTGATGGAGCATCTAAAGTTAATTCGGGCTCCACCAAAAGCTAATGCATACTTAGCTGTACACTTTTGCAACCGAAAACGAGAAGAGGTGGTAGCCGATCACCCGGATTCTTAGTTGGAAGTGTACCTCACAAATCACAAGCAATGATATAGCATTTTACATCGAGCATTGGAAGGTGTCTCGATTTAGGACATACACCATACAGCAGCCTTTTGTATGCTTGTTGGGCCCAGAAAACAACACCTACTCTTTCCCCGACCGTTTGTTGTGGCAAATGGGAAGAGAGCAAGTGATTCCCTTATTGGACTACATTTGGCTTGCTACCTTTGAATTGTTCGGAGGTTTTGGTAGCTCTAATCAAACAAAGTCGTGGCCCGAATACTTGGACAAATTTGCCAAAGCCGTTGAGACCTCCGAGCGAACCTAATACTACTTTGTCTCCCTATTATCCGGAGTGGATAATAGAAGTGGATCCCAACAGCGAAAGGCACTAAAAGCTAGAGAGCTGGATCCTAAAGAAGCCGTCCCTCTCCAAATTCGCCTAAAATTCAGGTGTTCTCTAACTCCCTTAATAGTTGCTTTAACAATCATGAGATTAGGCCATGTTGAAGCGAACTAGGAGGAAGATTTTTCCGGGAGCCCCCGTTGTTGCAGTATAAGCACATGATCACTAACTCGGACCGAATAGCGAAGCCGATCAGCGGCGTCGGCCATAGGGCGGCAGATCCGACGTCGCCGAGGCTAAGTTAGCTTCGAAAACGTCGCTTTCTTTCTTCTTTTCTTTTGTCATTTTTTGCTGCTAAAAATATGTTCTTTTATTTGATTATTCTCCTGTTTGGCCTAAAAATTAGACTTTGGCCATGTTGGACACTAATTTTGATTTTGCATCCGTAATGTGCGGACTGGTTGATGGAGCATCTAAAGTTAATTCGGGCTCCACCAAAAGCTAATGCATACTTAGCTGTACACTTTTGCCAAGAAAAACGAGAAGAGGTGGTAGTTGATCACCCAAATTCTTAGTGGGAAGTGTACCTCACAAATCACAACAATGATATAGCATTTTACATCGACCACTCGGAAGGTGTCTCGATTTAGGACATACACTATACAACAACCTTTTGTATGCTTGTTGGGCCTAGAAAACAAGCACCTACTCTTTCCCCGACCGTTTGTTGTGGCAAATGGGAAGAGAGCAAGTGATTCCCTTATTGGACTACATCGGGCTCGCTACCTTTGAATTGTTCGAGAGGTTTTGGTAGCTCTAATCAAACAAAGTCGTGGCCCCAATACTCGGACAAATTTACCAAAGCTGTTGAGACCTCCAAGCGAACCTAATACTACTTTTTCTCCCTATTATCCGGAGTGGATAATAGAAGTGGATCCCCAACGGCGAAAGGCACTAAAAGCCGTAAAGCTCGGATCCTCGAAGAAGCTGTCCCTACCGCTGTCCCTCTCCAAATTCGCCGCTAAACCCTCGAGTGGTTGAACCATTCGGCGAAGAGAAACCGAAGCCAAGAAGGATGAAGAAAGGAGGGCTTGCAGAATTGAGGAACTAAGGGAATGCACCCGAGATGAAGAAGCCGAGTCGAGTGACCCTAAAGGAAAGAAAGTAAAGATAGATTAGGGCTTAGATCTTAGGATATAATAAAAGAGGAGGTTTAGTTTTGCCTCTTTAGAATAAATTTATTATTATTTTACAAGTAGTATGCTTACAATTATTTCCCTTTAGTAGCTATGTAATCAAGTAAGTGGTAGGCTTACCTATTATTAAATAAAAGTAAGTATTATGCTATACTTTTATGTTTTATAGCTCACGTAGAGGTAAAAAGAAAAATAAATTGAACCGCCTAATTGGACCGCCCAAAAATAATAAAACATGCGAACGGACCGCTTAAATGGACCGCCCGAGAAATAAATACGGGAACCATCTAATTGGATGGTTAAAAGAAAGTTGCAGAGTTCGGAAGAAAGAACGCGGCTCGGCCGGCCTACCTTTGTCTAGGTGGTGGCCAGCGCCGCCATAGCCTGGCCTAGTTAGGCCGGGCGTGGCCTACTGTCTAGGTTCGTGATAAACATAATACTTCTTTAGCTTATCCAAGTTCGTGTACTAGAAAATCTCTTCCCCATCTAAGTCAGTTAGTTTCACCGTTCCACCGGGTAATAGCCGACTAAGTACAAATGGGCCTTGCCGATTGGGCCTAGATTTCAGTCGTGGGTCCCGAATTGGAGTTCTTATCTCCTTAACGACTAAATCTCCAATTTCCATATTTTAAGACTTAACTTTCTTATGAAATGCCCCGGATATACACGCCTGGTATATTTGGACATTGTGGAAGGCGTTGAGGCACCTTTCATCCAATAACACTAGCTCTTCATAGAGGGCTTTGGCCTATTTTGCTTTTGGAATCTAGCTCGAGCAATTATCCTTAATGAGGGAATGGCAATCTTGATTGGAAGGACTGCTTCCATGCCATAAAGTAAGGAGTAAGGCGTTGCTCCCGTAGAGGTTCTAATAGAAGTTCTATAACCCCACAAAGCGAAAGGCAGCTTGTCGTGCAACTCTTTATAAGTAACTGCCATCTTCTCCACTATTTTACGAATATTTTTATTAGCGGCTTCAACTCGCTCCGTTGGTTTGAGGGCGATATGGGGAAGAATTATGATGTTGGATCTTGTACTTATCCAAGCAAATTTGCTACTTCCTTCTTAAAACGGCTACCATGATCACTAATTAGCTTATGGGGCACCCCATAGCGACGGATGATATTTCGGGTAATGAATTTGGCCACCGCTTCAACGTCAAAGTTGCATAAGAGGTCGCCTCTATCCATTTTGTGAAGTAGTTGATTGTTAGTAGCACGAATTCGTGACCACCTGTTCCCTTAGGGGTCACCTTGCCAATAATGTCTATTCCCCAAACCGAGAATGGCTAGGGAAGCTAAAGTTGTAAGAAATGATGGTGATTGGTGTTGTAAATTTGCATACACCTAACATTTATGGCACCTTTTAACAAAGTCAATGCGATCCGCTGCCATGGTCGACCAGCAATAGCCTAGTCTCCGAACCTTCTAGACCAATATCTTACCATTCATATAAGGGCCACACACTCCGCCATGAATCTCGTCCATGATGCTCTTTGCTTCATGTTGGTTGACACAAAGTAAGCTAATCCCATAATTGGTTTTCTTGTACAGCTTGCCTCGATTGATGAAGAATTGGGTAGGCGACATCTTGATGGCTCGTTGGGGTCTAGGTGTTGAGTCTAAAGGATACTCTTGTTTATCTAGATATTGATAAATGTCATGATACCAACTGGTATGGTCGGTATTAGACACTTCTAAAGTACGGACATGTGCAGGGTGACTCCTTTGCTCATGTGAATGGGCATTGAGTGAATGCTAGTAGGAATATTGATCGTGGATGCTAACTTAGCTAGTGCATCCGCAAATTGGTTATCATCCCTAGGAAGGTAAGTGAAAGAAATGTTCTCAAAGTGTTTAGATAATTCTATCATATATACTTGGTAGGGTGCTAAGGCTTCATTAAGTACCTTCCACCTCTGCAAAATCCGACTAATGATCAAACCGGAGTCACCGAAAACCCCGATATTCTTGACCTTGATCTATGCAGCAGCCTTCAAGTCCTCTAATGCAAGCTTTGTACTTTGCAAGCATTGTTGGTGACTTCGAAGTCTAGTTTGATCGAAATGGGAGTATGTGCTCCTCTAGTGAGACTAGAAGAATCCATACTCCAAAGCCCTTCGATTGAAAGCGCCATCGAAGTACATTGTCTAAACATCCACCTCTACTTGTAAAATATCTTCATCCTGGAAAGTCAAGGTGTTCGGGTTGCGATTCAGGTATGGGTAGATCAGCTACGAATTCTAACACTATCCTTCATTTGATCGCTTTTGAGGGAGGAACTTGAATTTAAATTCTGATAGCATGACCGTCCATCTTGCTATCTTCGTCCCGATAGTTGGTTGCTTAAATATGTACTTAATAGGATCCATAGGTGCCACCACATGTACCATGTGGGCTAACATATAGTGTATGAGCTTCTTAGTAGCCCGGACTAGTGCCAATGATGTCTTCTCTAATGGTGTGTATCCAATCTCATAATCTACAAACTTCTTACTTAGGTAGTAGATCGCGTGTTCCTCTTTCCCGTCTCATTGAGCTAGCATGGCTCCAATAGTCTGTTTCATTCGTGGTGAGATACGTAAGCAAAGGTTTCCTTGATTGGGGTCGAACTAACATTGTAGGATTAGCTAAGTAGTCCGTAACCTCGCTCAAATGCCTGTTGGCACTCGACATCCCAAATGGGCTCACATCCTTTCTTCAACTTCTTGAAAATAAGTTCATAGACCATAGTCGGCTTTAATATAAAATGACCGATGAACCGTAAACATTCTAGGAAACCCCTTATCTCTTCTTTTGTGTTTGGTGGAGGAATCTCCTGAATGACTTTGATCTTGGATGGATCAACTTTAATTCCTCTAAGACTCGACAACATAACCTAATAGTTTACCCGAGGTCGCTCCAAAGGCACACTTTTTAGGGTTGAGGCGCATGTTGTATTTCTTGAGTCTCCGGAAGAATTTCCTTAGGTTGGGTAGGTGCCCCGCCCTATCTTTCGACTTCATGATCATGTCATCCACATAAACTTTAGCTTCTTTGTGGATCATATCATGCAATAAGGTTGTTGCTGTCCTTTGATATGTTGCACCGGTGTCCTTGAGCCCAAATGGCATCACCACATACCAATAAGTACCCCATTGAGTGATGAAGGTCGTCTTTTCCATATCTTCTTCAGCCATCTTGTAACACCCCAAAACACCCCCTAGGAGTATTACATCACCGGAGTTCCCTAAAGGAACTCCTCAGGCTCTTTCCGGTGTCGGTTTAGTCGTCTAAACTCAACTTAAAGATAATAAGGGTGGTTTTCCAAAAGAATATGAGATTTCCCAAAAATTTCGGCAGAGTTCTGTTTGTAATATGGACTAACCCTTAAGCTTAAAGCCCTAAAACCCCGCATAAAAAGCATAACATAACTCAACGAGCCACATGCTCGGAGTACAACCAATCATGCGATAAAACTTAAAACAATCTAAATGGTTTATTGTACATCCGGTACAAACTACATGAACTAAATTACAAATACAATACTTAGAAATATAAGAAATGCACATTCGCGATTCGAATCGCTTAGCAACCAAAGCAACGGCAATCAACGGAGTCCGTAATAAGCTAAGTACCGCACACACCTAAGAATGCACCCGCAACACTAGGGGAAAAGGGGGAAATGCGTGGGGGTGAGCAATAAACCACGGGCTCACCGGAGTCTTACACCCTTAAAATGGAAATTCTTTACACATATTACTCATAATAATGAAATCGGCGAAAGCGTAATAATATATTACAAATCTATATACTTTTTAATGAAATCTCTTGAAATCATTTGTAACATAAAACTCATGACACTTCAATCATTCAAAAGCACGGATTGCAATCATTTTGGGAATTGAATCACATTAAAAAAGGTGGAACCATCGGCACTTTCGTTCAAATACTTTCAGCCATAAACCGAAAAATTCTTTCAGGACTTTTGACGATCGAACTAGCACCAGGCGGTTCTCTGGGCGCGACCCCGACTCAGGTTCCCGTGGATCTATCTCTAGTCAAATACCCGGAAGGCTCCGCTTTCCTCGTCAGGAAAGAATTAACCTCTCCGGTTGATGGGCATCCCGGTACGCAAGGACCCCGTGGCCTCGATACACATGACCACCTTCCTTCCTCTCGGTCTAAACAATCTTAGCCCAAAATTCATTTAAACCGAAGTGATCACAATCACTTATCAAACTTGGTGTCTAACCAAGATCTCCATCAATTTATCATCGTAGAAGGCTTGACACACATGTCACCCTTCTAAATTCGCTTCTCGCATCCGCTTCACTTTCTCAAACAAGTTTCACTTCTTTTAAAACACATTTCAAGTTCGAAAGCATTCCTCAAGAATCATACCCAAGTATCATTTTGTGTAAACATTTGAACTATTTTCAAAACTAACTTTCAAGCATTATTTAAAAGCAATCATTTCACGTAAAATACAAAACTCTTCTTAGAACTACTTTTGAACATCACGTAAGGCAATCACTTAACACGGATAGCCACCATTCATTGCAAGCAGTCATTCTCAGCTCTTTTCCGACTATGCCTTTCTCAATCCATCACTTTAGTATGATTAATTTCCATTTTCTCGAGCCACAATAACCACAAGCGGACATCACCTAATTCAGTGGCCCCGACTTATCACAATTCTCTATCTTTATTTCAATTCCTCATTCTATGCCTCTACTCGGTGAATTCACTTTGTTTGCTTATGTCTCAACTTCTCACAACTCCCTGTCTTTGCCGCAATCCTTCATTCTAGGTCTCTACTTTATAAATCAACTTCCTTTGCTCATATTCAGCCATATAACTCCTAATCTCACTTTATCACTTAAGTTCCTTTTTGCTAAGCTTATCTTCCAACTTAATTTCAGCTCAAGGCTTAGATAGATTCCAAACTCCACTTAACCTTACCATTCCCAACTAGTCATTTCCCGCCTCAAATTCCCATAGTATGTCTCTATCTCATTACTCAACTCTTGTTCGTCCATCCTTAGTTATATAACTCTTAATCACTTTTCATTATTCAGCTTTCGTTAGCTTTGCTTATCTTTACGCTAGTTCAACCTCGAGGATTAAAATATACTTTGAACTTAATGAACCCGACAATCACCCATTTCTCATTCCCATGTCTCAATTGTACACCCATCAACATGAATTCACATTCCTCTTTATACTTCACTCATTATTTCTCGATATTAGCAATCATTTCCCAACGCCGCAATTTCAGTAAATCTCTAAGGCTCAATTTGAAATATTAATTCACAATTTATACCCAAACCACCACGTGCTCATCCCCATCCCAAACTCCCCAAATTCCCAATACTACTCATTATACCTCGAGCAACCCAACTCCGTCTCGAATTCCCTGCTTCCAGCTCCGGCCTAGACAACTATCAATTTCCTTCACAGCCTACTAATTCAACTTTCGGCAAGTACTAAACTCATTCAATAGCATACATGTTCAGTATTCACAATCATATATAACAATCACGATAAACTCCTCAAGACTCTTAATTCCACTTTCAAGCAATTACTAAATTCGTTTACTCACACACATATTCAATATTCACAACATAGTTCAATAATCACAACAAATTCATTTGGGTTTCGAAAGTACTAATAGTTTAGAGTATAAGACTACCCACCTCGAATTCTAGGGTTTGGAATCAATTGAATTGCTTATCGTCCGTGTTCTAAGTTCGATTGTGTTCGGTTCCAGGGACTCTCGCTTCGGTTCGGCGTTTCGGTTCCCACTGCCCTCGTTCTAGCCCTCGTTTTCTTGTCTGTCTCTGTTTCGGGCCTCTAATCCGCCCTCGCTCTACCCCAATCTCTCGCTTTCTTCCTCGCTCACCGCCTCGCTGAGTCGCCGACCGTCGTTTTCCGTGTCCGCGGTGGTCGTCGGCCCCTCCCGGCTCTCCTGCATTGCTTGCCTCTTCTCTCTCTCTTCCCCGCTCAATGCTCCCTCTTCCCCCTTCCCTTACTTTGCTTCTTTCCCTTTGCCTTCATCCACCACCGGCCCGTGTTCGCCACTTACCCGCGTTCGCCGCTCGGCTCGCCGGCCTCCGGCCTCTACTCCGGTTCCCGCGCGCCTCTCTCACTTTGTTCTTCCTCTCTCTCTCTCTCTCTCTCCCGCTTTGAGTCTGCGTTCGCTTCCTCTTCTTTTCCCCGCTCGGGCTCCCCTCTCCCTCTTTCCAGCGAATGGCTCGGTCCATCATCCCTATTGGACCCAATCTTCTCCTCTCTAATCTACTTAGTGTAAGAGTAATCCCAATCCCTTTTTTTCTTTTCTCCTTTTTTTTTGTTACTCATAATAATTAAACCTACATACATAGCATTATACGCATCCGGACCGGCAGAAAATTCGGAAAAAGGAATTAATACACGCTACTAATTATAGTTACGCGATAGATAATAATAATTCACTCAATTAATTTTACGAATATCTAATCACGAACATAACTTGGTCATTCGACCTACTCTATTTAATCAAAGCTAAATAATTAACTTTAGCTCGTAAACTACCTAACCCAAAATTACGGGTCTTACACATCTTCACCTGATTATACCCAAGCATAACCATCCATGAACGAGAGCGAAGTATGACCCATTGTGTTATCTACAAAGATGTCGATATGCGGTAGTGGGAAATCGTCTTTGGGATCGACCTTATTCAATTCTCTCGAAGTCGACAAACATATGAACCCCGTAGCCTTTCTTTGGAACTGGTACTGTATTTGCTACCCACCGAGGATAGTGAACTACCTTGATAAACCCAGACCTCTAACCGCTTCCGAACCTCTTCATTAATCTTCAAAGCCCACTCAGGTTTCATCCTCCTCAATTTCTATTTAATTGGCTTAGCATCTTCGTAAAGTGGAATTTTATGTTCCGCTATGCTTGGATCTATACCCGGCATGTCTTTGTAGGACCATGCAAAGACATCCATAAACTCGTAAGGAGCGAAGTAAATTGCTTCTCCTCTTCTAGATCCAATGTTCTCCCGATCTTAACTTCTTGGGGTTGATCAACTAACCCTAGAATAATTGTTATTATTTTCTCTATTATTGGTGAGCAGCTTTCATGATCTTCCATAGCTTTTATTAATTCTTTAGGGATTTCTTGTTTATCATTAGAGGTAAAACAATTAAAAGCAAGAGAAGACAAGGAGTAAGCGTAAAGGTTCACTTTATTGAATGAAGCAACGAGTACATCGGACTCGAAACCGAAGATACGTAACTAGAAGTGAAAGAATTAGGAAAAGAATTGGAAATAACGAAGAAGAAATACAAGCCCAAGTACTAGACTCGTAAAAGGATAAGTCGCTAGACCGACAAGTGAATTCTTAGCCCTCCTTAGCATCAATCCAAGTGACATGCTTGGACCCTTTAACATCAACGTCGATGGTGAATCTGGACGGATCAAACTGTAGGTGCGACATATCTCGTGATGGGTCCCTTCTAGGTTACTCTTTTGTCTCGAACAAAAGACCAAAAAGATTATTACAAGTGAGATTGGTCCAATCTGGTGTGGATTGTCCCTTTTCAAGGAGGTAGGGTTTCTCTTTCTCTAGAATATAGAAGTTATTAAAAATCTCCAAACCAGGTACTAGGATGCCTTTTTCCTTGATATAGTAGGGCTCAGGAAAACTATAATAAGGGAAGTTATTTCCTTCTTTTATGAACCGCACGGTCGAGTATAGGGAAAGGGCTTGGTAAAGCGGACTATGTGATGTGCAGTCTTCTTAGTTTGAATTTTCCACTTTGCTTCTGGCTATTTTCTTAGCACTAAGTTGATAGCCTAACCCAAAGTTGTAGTTATTAGTGGGTTCAAGGGGTGGAAAAATAGGGTGGTATGCCCTTCGGCTTGCAAGTAAGACCTGAAAAATACCCCTTCTTCCCAAACATCGAATGGACACTAGGGTTTCCATAGGGATTGAAGTTAAGAGGTGCTTTAGCCCTTTCTATGGCAGCGACAATCTCAAATCCATATAGTTCCTCATCATTGGCATCGTGCTCGATTTCAACTACGGATTTATTAGAATTAATAGTAGCACAAAGATTATCCCCATTGACAGCTATGATTTGACCTTTAACAATCATCTTAACTTTTTGATGTAGTATAGAGGGCACCGCACGATGATCATGCAACCAAGGGCGTCCTAGAAGTAAATTGAAGATATATGAGATATCTAGGACTTGGAATTCAATGTTCCTTTCCATTGGCCCTATATTAATTGGCAAGGTCACTCGTTCCTAAGGTCGTTCTTCTAGAATTGTCGTAAGCTCGAAGATGAACAATCTGCTTAGAGAGTTGTTACTCCCTAATTCCTAACCTTCCGGCGCTTCTCTAAGGACACATGTTTACTCGTTGATCCATTATCCACCAAGGTTAAGGGAACAAACTTGTTGATGCAAGTTATGGTTAAGAAAAGGGCATTGTTGTGTGCAACACCTTCCTCTAGGAGATCTTTCCGATCAAAGGTCATAGCTCCGTCCCCACCGTTAACCAATCCTACAACTTCCTCTGGCGTGGTTTCGTGACGGACTTCAATCGTATCGAGTGCATCGATCAAAACCTGTCTATGTTTCGGGAAGCGGATATTAATTGCCAGATTGAGATATCGACCTTTAATTTCTAGAGTTACTTAAAGATCGGGGCTTCTTCTTTTATAGCTTCGAGCTCATTTGGGACTTCCTAAGTCTCGTTGTGGACCCAAGGGTGCATTATGTTGTCTAGATCTAGTAAGGAACTGGATTGCATAAATTTTAGCGTTTCCCTAAAAATCTTCTTCTTCCGAGGGTGGTGTGTCCCAAAACTCATCACTATTGTTATCACCATTGCTTCTCGTTTCATAGACATCTTCTTCATCATTCACCCACAGTCCCTGGACCTCTGGATCTAAAGCTAAGCTAAAAAGTCATTTAGACTCGTCGACATTTTGGATAAAAATAGACGGGTCCCACCGACCTGGAGTGGGTTCAGTGAAAATGGCTAAGGTCCCGCTAAAAGGATTTTTATTGTTTCTTGGTTTCGGGCATCCTTAGGCAAAGGTAGTTGGCCATTTTGAAATATGCTTTCTAGTTTGTTCTTGAATGCCTAACATCTGTTCGGTATCGTGTCCTCATGCACGATGGTATGTGTAAAATTTTCCTGCGTCCCGATTTTTGGATTGTTTCGCGGTTTCGATTCTCGCTCTAATGGATGGCAATTCTATCTTTCTATTTTCCAAGAGTCGGTCAAGGGTTTTAGTGTAATTAGTATTAATAGAAGTGTAGTCGGTATACCTGTTGAGGGCATTGACATCTGCAGCCATCCTAGCATTGCTCGTGTTGAAGGTTTTCTTATCTTTGGAATGATAATTACCTCTATATCCTGGTCGTGATTTTTGTGGTCGCAATAGACAACTCTTCTTCTATCAAGCAAACCAAGTATCTCTAAGGGTTGAAAAGCTAATCATGGGTAGGAATTTGAGGTGCTAATTGTAATAGGGTTGAAGGTTTTTCACAATGATTCCGACTTGGTCTTCTCGAAATGTCGACCAACCATGTGGATAGCCTTTGCTCTCCATCTAGTGAGGAAATCTGTGAAGCTCTCCCTCTCACCTTGCTCGATTAATTCCAAGTCCCCGAGGGTGATAGGCATATCGGTGTTATACGAGTATTGATGAAGGAACTCCTTGCACATATCAGTCTAGTTGGTAACCTTACGTGGTTCGACCACATTGTACCACTTCATTACATCGATATCGAATGTCCAGGGGAAGATATTGTGGTAAATGCCTTCGGGAATGTTCTTAAGAGTCATTGCTCCCAAGAAGTTGCATACGTGATAACGGGGATACTTAAAACCTTTGAACTTGATATCAAGCATGGTAAACTTAGGAGGTAGTTTACCCGTAGGGATTGAAGTGAATCCCTTATGATCGAAGTAATGATTAGTGAACATGGATGACTTCCTTAACATATGTTCTATTTGATCTACAAGTGGATCAGGATGAGGTTTGGATTCACGTTTAGGGGATTCGTGTTTGGGATTGCCTGGAGGAGATAAGATAGGTGAAGGTGGCGGAACCAATGCCTCTTCTCTCCTCAAATGCTTAGCTTCCTCATCTCTCTTACTCGTCCTCAATAGCGCTTATGATAGTCTTAATATCCCTTGATATAGATGACATTTTCTCCTCTTGATCATTCAATCTAGTTTCCACCTTCGCTATATGCTCATTAAATAAATTGAGATTAAGAGACTGCTGTGGGTTTAGATCCATTGGAAAGAAACTCTTTCTAGGTACTCGTCTTATGGTAAAGAATAGACCGAGACGGTGTAGTATGCACCGAAGCTTGTCACACCAGTGTAGACGGCGAAGTGGAAAGAAAAAGATGTGATGGACTCCTTGGTGAGGCGTTTTAATCTTTTAGAGCTTGGATTCCTACGATACTCGGTTGCCATAGATTTCCCTATTCTCGCAACCCAAAGGATGAGGTTTACGACCATGTGAGAAAATATCACTTTTGGGAGGAAGGGACTCAAGCACGAGACCTAGAGAAACTAAGGATGCTTTTATTTGGATGCACATAAAGAATGCGATGATGAAATGATACGTGACTTAGTTGAGATGACGATCTAGCTAATGACTGATTTATCCTTAAAGAAAAGACGCTTTCTATTCTAGCTAAGTGATGATGCCTTTCCTTATATTTGAGATGAATTTATTTTGGCTAATGCAAATGGAACTTAATATAAGATGAATTTGATTTAACTAATGAAAATGGATTCACATAATATGACATGAATTTAATTTGGCTAATGCAAATGAACTCACCTAATATGAGATGGATTTGATTTGACTAATGCGAATGGACTCACCGAATATGAGATGAATTTAATTTGGTTAATGCAAATGGACTCACCTAATATGAGATGAATTTTATTTGACTAATGCAAATGGGCTCACTGAATATGAGATGAATTTAACTTGGTTAATGCAAATGGATTCACCTAATATAAGATGAATTTAATTTGGCTAATGCAAATTGACTCACTTAATATGAGATGAATTTAATTTGGCTAATGCAAATGTGAATGTGAAAGAAAAGAAAAAATCAACGAGAAAAAACAACCGACTAAAGATAAAAGGGGATCTCTGGTAAGACCTCTTTTGGATCGACAGAGCAGTGTCTACTTAGACTACTTAAAGAAAATTTTAGTATAACTCGAAGTGCAAATAATGGAATAATCCTAGTGGGAAAGAAAGGATATTTTGACTTTTAGCTAAATGCACATAATGGACCGACTTTAGGAAAATTTATTAAAGTGTTTTATTTTCACCCATGCAAGGGCTAATCAACACTCCTCACCTATTCTTAAAGGCTCACAAGCAAAGGATTAAATCTAAAACACACACACTCATTCAAGCATGCAAATGAATTCCGAGGGACCACCTAATAGTCAAAAAGTTCTATAGCCAAAAAAGGTTTAAAAGGTTGGATACATGGTGACTTATAGTCTAAGAATTTGGTCCTTCGTATGGGGCATAACAGGATAATCGGACAAATTCTTAGTGCCGCTCAGTGAACCAAACGGTTTGACCCAAGAACACGTGTTACGAGGGAAGAGGTACCTTTTCCTCGGGCAATCAAGCCTAGTTGGGCCCTCCTAGGATCCAAGTGCGAGCCTCATTGCAAAAAGGGTAAATAAGGGGTAAAATAAACTTTTCCTATGGGTCTAAAATAGTATTTAAACTAGTTCAAAGGTCTGCTAAATGCGGTATGCCTAATGCAAGCACATCATTAAAATACACTACTCAAATTTTCAAGTTTCACCCTCTTAATAAATTATTATCCCCAACGGAGTCACCACTGTAGGAACCACGCCGGTGCCCGGGGCCTGGGCTGAGCTTCACCACTTGTGGGTCGGGTCTCTCTCTTTTATAAAGATTGATTTTGAAGATGGTTTTTGAAAGTTGATTTTAGAATGTGGGGATGAACCTTTTATTAAGATTTTCGAATTTTGTTAAATCAAGTTAAAATAAATTAAATCATATTTGATTGGCATTTTATTAATTATTTCAATTTTATAAATTATTTTCAAAATTCTCTAGAAATTATTTCCTAATTAAAGGACAAATAAAATTAGAAACTAGGGTTTCGCCGTGACGCTCAGTGGAGACCGGTGTGAAAACACCAATCCGGACCCAAGCCTCGCTCGGCCATAGGTTTGGGCTGACATAGTTAGCCTAGGCCTCTCGGCCCGGCAGGCGAATCAAAGTTCCTTTTCTTTTTAGCCTCGCAACCGAGAAAATAACCGAGATTCAAATTTGATAAGAATTAAAGGATAAGAAAGGGAGTCGCCGATCGGCTTTAGGATAAAAACTAACAAAAACAAAGACTTGCTCTTTCAATCTTAGTATGGAAAAACTAAGACTAAAAGAGGCTAAAATTGACTCGCATCGGTCTTTGAACCGATAATCGGATTCGGGGAGGGTACGAAACGTAGGGAAAACCCTTCCATTCCTCCCGTCCGAAAACGACCATTACTAATTTGAGTAGTAAATCTAAATGACATGCTACACACAAACATACAACATGCTAAAATGATAAATAAAAGCAACCAACCGGAATAAAAGGAAGAGCAATAAAGCAAGCGGTAAAGAAAGAGATAAAGAAAGCAAAAAGAGAAGAAAACCGAAAAACTAAAAGATTATATCGAGCGGGGAGGAATTAAAATAACGATTACATCTCTTTAATTAGACCTAGCAATCGAGTCATTTAGTTCGAGTTCGGTTCGGGTCGACTTCGGGTCGATCTCCTTCGGGTCCGGTTCGATTCGGTTCGGGTCAACTTTGGTTCGGTTCAACTTTGGTCAATCTCGTTCGGGTCGAGTTCGAGTTCGGTTTGGCTTAATTTCGGATTGGGTCAATTTCGGGTCGTAATCGGGCCATTTTTGGGTCAAAATTGATTCAAAATTGTACCCACCGAAAAAATTGTACCACTATAGGCACAAAGTCCATCCTCGGAGAACCACCAAAACAAAATGTGGGTTGGGTCACTTTTATTCGGTTTAAATCGGTTCGGGTCCGATTCGGTTTGGGTCATTTTGGGTTCGGTTCGTAATCGGGTCATCCATATTTTGGTTCGGATCGGAATTGGGTTCATTAGATTTCGGGTCGGTTCGGTTCGGTCGGTTCATTTTGGCTTTCGGTCAAAATCGGTTGAACTATTTCGGATGTGGTTCGATTTAGGTTTTAAGTCATTCGGGTTGACTCGTTCGATTCGGGTTAGTTTTGTCGAGTCTATCTTTAATCCACAATACGTAAAGCGATAAAAGCATATATTGAAGGTCGAACGATTGCCCTCATGTTGTCCCACCTTGCTAATCTGGATCTCTATGCCGGATCTCCCGATGCGACGGTGACAAATCAAAGAAAAAGGGTTTGTTTTGTGAACAACATATGTAAGGAATAGGAATGATCGGTTCAATAAGTGCCCAAAGATCGAATAACCGAATATTCTTTACCTCTTTGCATGGATTCAACGGTGATAAGTAGAGAAAAGATGGATGGTTAATAGTAGGCGAGTAACATTTAGGTATGGGTGCTCCGGTTAACTTTCTACAGAGATTACAATAGGAGAAAGCCGTATGGAAATTAGAGCCAAGGCTATCTATTTATAAGGAAGAACCTAGGTCTCAAATGACCTAGAGTTTGCATGCACACTGTCGTCCAAAACAACACAAACAAAACTGGGGCAATAAATCAAGAGATTGAACCGGATAGAAAGGATAAAACCGGATAGAACCCGGTTGAGGGCGCCGCCACCTGGGCGTTCCTAAGGTTTCATGCCCTATCTTGTTTCCAAAGGATTCTCCAAGCCCAAACGCAGCGTTTCACTAAAACTCCGGGGTTGCAAGCGCCGCCAAGATGTCGTTTTGAGGGGAAAAGCTCCTAATCTCGTGTGGACTATTTTGTGGATCTCAAACACATCACTTCGATGCCTACGATCATAAAATGCAACACTTTAAAGTCATCTTCAAGTTGTCGGCTCCTTATCTGATTGGACAAAAGCAAAATGCGATATTTTAAACTTAGAATTTCCCGGCGCATAGCACTGGACTCCATTGTGTCCGAAGGCTTGGCCCGGTTCTTAGATCATCCAAAAGAAAGGGGGATTTATGGACGGACCCAAGGCAAAAGGTTGTTTATTTGGTGCTCGGGGTTCTTTGTGGTTTACCGGCTTATGTCGCACCAATCAATCACAGTCCGAGATCCAAATCCTCAAACAGGACTCGGGATTTCATCGTCGGGCGAACAGTAACAAAACACGTAATCAAAGAGGTAAGGGACGACAGCTTTTAGGTGTCTACAGTGCCGAGCAACGTCCCATTCACTCGCATGAAAAGAGGACCGAGCCTAGACCAGTTTACAAGAAAAGGCCTTTTCAACCTGTTTACAAAAGAAAAGATTTTCAAAGAAAAGAGACACGGACTCGGCTTTCTAAAAGGAAGACTCGAGATTAGACCAAACCCAAAATTATTCAAATCGGGTTTCCAAAAGTGCTCTTACTCGAGAGAAAGACCACAGTAAATACGATGCTATCGGGTTTATAAGAGGAAGTGAGAAGGGTTAGTTTGTTTCTATCTTGCAGGTGACTCGAAACAGTAAAGGTCACTGGTACTTAGATAGTGGTCGCTCATGCCATATGTCCGGAGACTCAAAACTCTTCTCGGAGTTAGAAGATTTGAAGGGAGGAAAAGTCCCGTTTGGAGATAATAGCAAAGGCAAGATATTTGGGATTGGCAAGATTGGTCAAGGAAACAACTCGGTCAATCCAGTCTACCTTGTTAAAGGGCTAAGTACAATCTCCTTAGCATCTCTCAACTATGTGACAAAGGTCAAGAGGTAAGATTCACTCAAACCAACTGCTACATTTCGATACGAGTCACCAAAAAGACAAAGCTCTAAGGTCCGAGGTCAGGTAACACTTATACTATTCCTTTTTCGATTCTAGTCGAATTTATCTTACTTAAAAGCATCTTTGAATGATGATTCATGGACATGGCATCGTAGACTAGGTCATATTAGCATGCATACTATCAAGAAGTTTGCATCTTATAGATTCTTAGGGGTTTACCTAATCGTGCATTAAAGAAAGATAAAATCTGTGAAGCATGCACAAAAGGAAAGCATGTCGATCATCTTTCAAACCACTCAAAATTGTGTCTACATCCAAAGTGCTTGAGTTAATTTATATGGATTTGTGTGGTGAATTAACCGAGACAACTCAGGAATGAGGCAGCTAAGAATGAGCCAACTCGGAATGAACAAATTCAAGAGCCAACTCATAATGTTGAAGAACAAGCCAATGCAAAGTCTTAGCAAGCGCAACCAACCGAAGATCAACCTATTTAACCAACAAACGGTAAACCGTGAGGAAATGTAGAGCTTTCAAATATGCATCTAGTCACCCACCTGATACTTTTTGATATCAACAAGTGAGGTAAGAACTCGATCTTCTTTGCAAAATCTATATGCATTTTCATCATTCATATCATTAACTCGAACCTAAAAATGTACTAGAAGGCTTAACCGAACCTCGAATGGGTAGAGGCCATGCAAGAAGAGCTAAATCAATTTGAAAGAAACTAAGTCTAGACTCTAACCAAATGACCTTTTGACCACTTAGTAATAGGAACCAAATGGGTTTGTAAGAATAAACTAGATGAGGAAGGGTTGGTAGTCGAAATAAGGCTAGATTAGTTGCTCAGGGTATAACCAAGAAGAGGGAATTGTTTTGGGGAAACCTTTGCAGCTGTTGCTAGGATTGAGGCAATTAGAATTCTCTTAGCATTTGCATCTAGCATGAACATCAAGCTTCATCAAATGGATGTCAAATGTGCATTTCTCAATGGTTATATTCAAGAAGAAGTTTATGTTGAGCAACCCCCTGGATTTGAAAACTCAAATTTTTCAAACCATATTTTCAAATTGCAAAAGGCTTTATATGGTATTAAACAAGCTCCCGGAGCTTGGTATGAAAGACTAAGCAGTTTCATGGTTGAAAATGATTTCAAAAGAGGTCAAATTGACAAAACTCTTTTCATAAGACCAAGGGGAATGATTTTCTTATTAATCATATCTATGTTGATGATGTTATTTTTGGAGCGACTAATGAAACTCTATGTCAAGAGTTTTCCGAGTTAATGAGACAGGAGTTCCAAATGAGCATGATGGGAGAACTTAGTTTCTTCCTTAGTCTAAAAATTAAGCAAGAAAAGTATGGCATCTATGTCCATCAATCTAAGTACACCAAGGAGTTATTGGAGAAATACAAGCTACAAGATGTGAAGCATGCAGCAAAACCTATGAGTAGTAGTTTGAAACTGGACTCGGATGAGAAAGGTAAAGCTGTAAAATAGAAACTCTACGAAGCATGATTGGATCTCTACTTTATCCCACATCTAGTAGGCCAGATATCATGTTTAGTGTCCGCCTTTATGCAAGATTTCAAGCTAATCCTAAGGAATCACATCTCACTCGTGGTGAAGAGAATCTTTAGATATCTTGCAAGAACTCAAAATCTTAGTCTATGGTTTTCAAAGGACTCATAACTAACTCTCACTAGATACTCAGATGCTAACTAGGTTGGATACAAGGTTCATAGAAAGAGCACATCAAGAGCATGCCAATTTCTGGGTCAATCACTCATCTCATGGCACTCAAAGAAGCGTAACTCAATTGCTATATCAACTACCGAGGCTGAGTACATTACAACTAGAGCTTGTTGTGCTTAGATTCTCTAGAACAAGCAACACTTAAAGGATCTTGGATTATTGTTCACATCTATTCCAATCAAGTGTGACAACCAAAGTGCAATAAGCATCACAAAGAATCCAGTTCAAACCTCAAAGACAAAGCACATTGAGGTCGGGTATCATTTTCTAAGAGATCGAAGACCGAGATCTTAACTCTAAATATTTTATGAAAGACTCAGGTATAAACTTCTATCTCTCTTAAATTTTAATTACAAGTCATTCTCGAGCTACATAAAAACTCATATCTAAGTTTTCATCACCATTCCGAGTGACTCGGATAACACTTTATTTTATGTTTTCTCTACTGAGATATTCTAACCTACTCATAATCTACTTGGAACCATCGCATGATCAAATAATTCTCTTAACGGACTTTTTCTTAGTACTCGATTGTGCTTGTTAAAGTAAATTGAATTACAATGCTAATTTAGTCCTTTAAGTCGGCTTTATTTCTTAGATGAATATTTGATAGGTCAATTTACTTTCTCTGTTGATTATTCTTCAACTTGATTTTTCTATGAGTTATTCCGAGCTGAGTTTCAACCTATTTGATATTAGACTCGAATATTCCACTTTTCTAGGCCCAAGATAACTACGATCTTAATTACTCAAATTTAATTAATATATTTTCCAAATCTTGGACCAAAGTATTTTATACTTTGAGAACCAATGTGGTTTGCTTTTGTAGGTTATTCAAAACAAAGCTAATCTATCTTTTGAATCTCAAAAGCAACCGGCTTTTAGTCGTTAAACACCAGCAGACAGTTCTAGTCAATTCTAGATAGGACTCAAACACCGTGTTAGGACTATCTCGTTTCCAAACTGGAAAACTCAAATGCTAGGCTCAACGGTGGTTTCCACCTTACTTTTCGTACAACACCAGTCGATTGGAACACCTTTTAGAGAAAATAGTCATTGCCTAACGTTCACACTCCAACGAATCTTTTCTTAGTGACTTAGAAAAGACTTTCCAACGGCTAGTAAAGACTTCGACCTAAAAATCGGACTCAACGGCTACTCGCTTAGTCATCTATAAATAGAAGCCACTTCGAAGACTTGAAGATTGCTGAAACTATTGATCAATACACTACCTAATTCTCTTAGTGCATTACTCACTCAATCTTCTAAGTTGTAAAGTCTTATAATCAGTTACATACTTCTCTTACTTTCCGAGTAAGGTCCCTTGACTAAACCGTAAGGGTTAAGTTAGCTTAGTTGTTCCTGATCGTAAAGGTTATCTCGGTTAGGAAGTACTAGATCGGATAAGGGAACTTCGAGTCTAGGAAAACACCGTAAGGAATTCTTTAAGGGAGCAATTCGGTAGAGTCGAGTCCTTTGTATTTTGAGGATTCAAAATAGTGGATTTGACTTGGTGCTTGGATTAGCACTTACCGTGGTTTTCTCGCCCCAGGAGGGTTTCCACGTATCTCTAAATGTTTGCATTTCGAGTCTAATTTAGACTTAGACTCAGCAGACTGATTTCTTTCTTAGCAAAAATTGTCTAAGTTTGTTTTAATTTCCTCATCACCCTATTCATCCCCCTCTAGGGTGACTTAGACTCTCCAAGAGCAAACCTTCTTCCGGACAAAAGAAAGGGAAGAACGTATCAAGTTGATACAATTAATGTCCGCACAAAAAGAAAAACAAAAAAATTAAGATGGTGGAGCTCGGGCGGTTTGTGTTGAGGTGGATGAGCGTGCCTTATGCCTCGTGCTGGTATGCTTAGGAGGACGTTGAGGATCCGGGCGGTGGTAGCACTGGAATGTCCGGTAGTGGCTCAGCTATGAGTGGCCGACCCGTAACTAAGTCATCCAGAGGCTCATCCTCTTGGAAAGTGACAGAGGGGGTGCTTCTTCCGGCTTGACCGCTATGGATTGTCCAACGTCCGTAGGGTCTTCGACCCACTCGCATCGCTATCCGAGTTGATCGGTTTAGGTTGAGGAGCTACAGCACCTTATCCCTCGCCTTCTTCCTTCTTCTCTTCTTCTTCCTTCTCTTCGTCCTTCTCCTTAGAAATAGCCGCTTCATCCGCAGCCTTCCTCTCCTTCTTCCGCCTCTCCAAAAGGAGACTTGGTAAGGCTCGAGGACTCCTCGGACGTATCCGAGTTGTCCGGATCCCGAGTAGCCTTCATTTGCCTTTCTCGGAGGAGCTCAAGCCGCTCCCTGTTGCTCCTTTACCGGATTCTTCATTTCGAGGAGCACGTCCTGTTGCTCTCAAATCCGAGATTGGACCGTCTTCCGGTTGATGGTCATGTTCCGAAGGACGGTTTTGAAGGAGCAAAGGGTGTCCCGAATTTCGTGGACACAGAGGTGAGCTTGTCTATTAGGGCTATAGACAAGGCGGCAGTGGGCTGCGAGAGGAGGACCTAAGGTGGAGGCACCACCAAGTAGAGGAGGGAATGAAAGGTGAGTCCGAGTCCGAGTCCGAGTCCGAGGCAGGGGTGAAGGTTGCCCGAGTTCGACACGTGGATCCAAACACCGGACTCGGGTTTCCTGGTACCCGTAACCAAGAAGCTCCTTCCCGCCAACAAACGATGGCAGCCTCGGACACAACGTTCGGGTCTAAGGTGTAATACCCGAAATTTTAAAGAAAGCAATTGAAAAGCATAGAATTATTGAATATTATTCCCTGCAGCTAGGGGAGGGGTTGAGTGACTCGATTTTATTTGTCGCCGGACATACTACGTTATAATCCCTTTGGAGGCTGGTGTTGAATTAATTAAATCAAGGAGGATAAGGGCTTGAATTATGTGTAATTGACCAAGGGATAGGAAAAAGGGGCCATTAGGTGTTGAGAATAGAAAGAAAGTTAGTATGAAGGGAAGGTGTGCTGGCAATTTAGAAAGAAGCCACATCGAAGGAAGGAGTGGAAAGAAAGCTCGGTGGAGCCCGAGCAGCGAGGCGAGCGAGCGAACAGGGGAGGGGGAGAGGACCACCGAACGGGAGAGATAGAGAGAGAGAAGGGGCGAGCGCGCGGTGAAAGAGGCCGAAGGGGAGGACCGGCGACCACCGCAGGACCGAAGGCGGCGGTCGGCGACGCGACTAGGCGCGAGCGAAGAGGAAAAGAGATCGAGGGACCGAGGCAGCGAGAGGCGGAAGCCGGACCGGAGGCGAGGACAGGCGGGAGGAACCGAGAGGCCGAAAACCGGGAAAGTAGCGGCTGCCCGGGAGGAAGACCGGCGGCGAGCACGCGAGGCCTGGTCGAGAGGTAGCCTAGGCCAAGAACCACGAACCAGAAACAGAGGAAGTGAGGAACGGGAACCAGGGGCAACCGGGGACGCCGGACGACGACCGGCGATGACGTCAGGCGCAGTGGAGGGTGGCGGAAACCGAGGCTAGCAGCAGGGAAGGAGAAACGAAAGAAGGAACCGAACCAGGGAGCTCGAACCTCAGCAAACCACAAACCTTCAATCCCCGAATCGAGGTGGGCAGTCTTATACTCTAAACTATTAGTAATTTCGAAACCTAAATGGATTTGTTGTGATTGTTGAATGTGTTATGTGAATATGGAATTGTTGTGAACGTTGAGTATCCGTATTGCGAACGGGCCTAATTGTTGTTTGAGGTTGAAATAAGAGCTTAGAACGGATTTTAGAGAATTGATAGGGTTGAATTGGGTCACGAAAGGAGTCATTTGGGTTAAATAGAGAATTCATTTGGGAACATTAAAGAGATTAGTAGTTGCTTAGGGTCGAACCGAACCTCGCTGATTCCGAAAAGGTTAAATTGTACGAGTCAAATGAGTGGTTTTGAAGTTCCGGATAACTATTAAGGAGTAAGGGGTTAGGACATGGATATGAATTACGAGTTAACCATGTTTTAGAGATTCTTGAACCTGCGGTATCAAGAGCTAATTACGAACATTGGGAAATGGTAGGTTGAAGTATAAAGAGGAGTATGAATTCGTATTGAGTAGTGCGCGATTGGGACTAGTAAGTGAGAATAGGCGGTTGTGAGCTTGATTACATTCGAAGTATATTTAATCCCTCGAGGTTGAACTAAGCGTGAAAATAAGCAAAGGTAACGGAGATCGAATAATGAAAAGAGATTGAGAGTTACGTAACTAAGGACGGACGAGCAAGAGTTAAATAATGAGTTTAGAGCATATCTTAGTCTTTGGGATGAAATCGGGTTTGAAGTTAAGCACAGCGAAAGGGACTTAAGCGATTAAGTGAGAACAAGAGTCGTGTAGCTAAATACGGGCAAAAGAAGTGAGTTATAAAGTAAAAGCGTAAAATGAGTAAGTGAGGCAAAAGGCAATGAATTGTGACGAACTTGAAACATAACTTGAGTGATATGTACTTGTGGTTATTGTGGCCCGGAAAATGGAAATAATCGTATTAAACCGATGAATTGAGAAAGGCACGATTGGAAAAGAGTTGGGAATGATTGCTTGCATTGAATGGTGACTTGTTCGTGCTATGTGTTTACTTTATGTGATGCTCACAGGTAGTTTCGAAAGAAGTTTTGTGTTTTACGTGAAATGACCCTTGAATGTGATTTCTGTGAAATGTCTTTCAAACGTGATTCTATCCTAAAGAAGCAAAACGTATTTGAGAAAGTAAATCAGATTTGAAAAAGTGAATTTATAAGGGTGACACGCGGTGTCACGCCTTCCTTGATGTGAAATCAATTTGAGAAAGCTAGAAAGTGAATGTGATGAATGAGAATGTGCAAATTGTTTTGAATCGACCGGCTACGGATCGTTTAGCATACCGAAGGGTTCGAACCGGGAACGCCCGACTAGAGACTTCGAGGGAAGGGTTCTAATAGGGGTCCTGGAGAGACAGGATGCCCGCCACGAGACTTCCTAGAAGAATGGTCCCGGGAGCCTTTTGTCTGGGTCGCGCCCGAATTAAAGAAGTGCTAGTTCGAGTCCTCGAAGGCCTGGAATGTTGATTCAACCCGAAAAGAATTGTTTATGAATGTGAATATGTGCTTTTAAGTGATTAAAGAGTCTTGATCTTTTCATTACAAGAGATTTCAGTGAAAAGTATATAGATTTCTATTACACTATTATGCTTTCGCAGATTTCATTATTATAAGTATTATGTGTAAAGAATTTCCATTTTAAGGGTTTAAGACTCCGGTGAGCCCGTTGATTATTGCTCACCCCACAAATTGCCCCGTCCCCACCCGAGTGTTGCGGTACACTTTCGAAGTATAATCTACACTTAGCATACTTCGGACCTTTGCCGATTGCTTTGTTGATGCGTGCTGAGCAACTCAAGCCAAGAATGTGCATTGTTTATTCCTTAATGTTGTATTTGTAATTTAGTGCATATAGTTGTACCAACGTATAGTAACCAATAGATTGTTTTAAGTTAGATTGTTTTAAATTTTACCGCATGATTGGTTGAGCTCCGGCGTGTGGCCGTTGAGTTGTATACTCCGAGCGTGTGGCTCGTTGAGTTTTATTATGCTTTTTATGCAGGATTGTAAGGCTTTAAGCCTATGGGTTAGTCCATGTTACAAACGGAACTCTGCCGAAATTTTTAGAAAATCTCGACTTCTTTTGGGAAAAGCCACCAGTATTACTTTAAGTTGAATTTAGACAGACCTAACCAACATCGAAAGAGCCTTGGGAGTTCCTTTAAGGAACTCGGCGATGTAATACTCCCGGGGGTGTTTTGGGGTGTTACATAAGGGAGGGGAACCTTAAATTGTTTGAAAATTAAGGTCGAAGGGCTCCGAAGGGAAGAAGGGTGGATTTCTTTGACCGAGCCGGCACGGTGGCCATCCGCTCGATAATAGCTGGAAAGAGCTCTACATTGTAGCCCTCAAGGATATAAAAAGAGCTTTGAGAATCTTTGAGTTAGGATTCTCTTTGCTAGAATGATGAGAGAAGAAAGTTCTCATCAAGAGGAAATAGAGAAGTCCGGCCTCGCTCTTCATGTGAGTCACGGAGAAGTTGTTTCTTAACTTAGGGACTTCCTTGGCATATTTTTGAAGAATTCATTTGCAATCTCATTGAAGGGGATGGGATTGCAGTTGAGAAAGATAGAGGAAACTTTGAAAAGATAGTGGAGGAGAGAGGGATTGATGCGCACAACCGTGTCGCGAACTCTGGAGGTGATGACACCCTCAAAGCAAAAAAGATTGGAGTAGAACTCAGCAACAAGTTCTGGGTAAATAAACTCACCGAAGCATAGGAAGTTGTAGACACCAAGTGGTTTTGATGTGCTTTAACCACGAAAAGGAAGTGGTTGGAAAGAACTTGTCATCCAACGTGAGTGAAGATTTTGAAGGGGTTAGAAGGACCCTCTTGGGTTTGCTTGTTCTAGGTTTCATGGTTGCAGACCCTAGAAAGTCTTGAGCTGAACCTCTTTTAGGCATGGTTGAAATTTTTGAGGTGAAAGAGAGTAAGTTTTGAAGAAACGAGAGAGAGAGTGAGTACCGAGACTGCTGAGAGCTTTGAGTGCGAGAGTGAGTATGTGAGAGATTAGGTTAGCATAGAGTAAAGTAGTGAAATGAAGGAAAAGGGATGTTATTTATAGTGAAAGGAATGTCCTTTAGTATTCGTTCGACCTAAACCTCCAACAGTCGCCTTAGACAGGTGTGACAGTTCGGTCTCCAATGGTTAGAATTCCAAGTGTCTTTCTCCCAACGGCTAGTTCACTTATCGATGCGTGCGGTAGAGATAAAGGAAAAGAGAAATTTTAAAAGAAATTTCTGAAATTCTCCACTAATCTAGAGATGATTTCGAAGTTTGAAGTCCATTTTTCCCAAAACCGAGTCCGACTTAGTAAAGTTTCGAGTGACTTAGAAAGCGCAAACACATAATAACTCCTACCTCGGTCTCACTGGGTCAATCGAACCATTTGTTATTGAGACAAGGAAAGGAAACATGTAACACATAATCATGCAAAATAATTTCTCTTAGAAAACACATAATCATGCATTTATCATGCCAAGTTCATTCCTAATAAAACAAAACCGATCTTCACCAAGTGGCTTAGTGAAAATATCAGCTAACTAAAATTTCGTGGGAATGAATTCAAGTTCAATATCACCTTTCTCAAAATGATCTCTCGAAAATGATACCCGACCTCAATATGCTTTGTCTTTGAGTGTTGAACTGGATTCTTAGTGATGCTGATTGCTCTTTGATTATCACACTTGATTGGAATTTATTTGAATAAAAGTCCAAGATATTTCAAGTGTTGCTTGATCCATAGAATGCGAGCACATCATGCTCCAGCTGCAATGTACTCAGCTTCAACATTTGATAGAGCTACTGAGTTTTGCTTCTTTGAGTGCCAAGATATAAGGGATTGACCTAGAAATTGGAAGACTCGGACTTTAAACTTACACTTTTTTGAGTTTCATCGAGGAATTAGGTATAAGACTTCATTTCTTATAGGGTTTTCATTTCAAGTCATTCCATCTCGCCTTAGAAACTTTTCTGAGTGATATAGCATTTTCTCCGAGTGTTACGGAATCGATTATATATGTTTACGCGTGACTCGATCGACTCGGAAAGCATACTTGTACTTACCACTTCACACTCGGTTCCGAGTCACTCAACACTCGGATATTTCGCATGTTCAAACACTCTTTTTCTCAAGCATAAAACTCATATCCGACTTCATGTTCCAGGAATTACATTGTTACTTTACTATTCCAAGTCAAGCATATTTAGTTTGAACTTTGTTTAGTCTAGATCAAGTCTGTTTGCTTTGATCTTCCTCTTTGACTTGATTATCATCTAGACTCGACTAAGATGGAATTTGAGTTTCATGGATATTAGACTCAGAAAATTCCATTTCTTTTCCGACTCAGATAATTAGTCACTTAATTATTTTAATTATATTATTATCTCGTGCCTAATCTTGGACCAAAGTATTTTATATACTTTGAGAACCAAATTGATTTACTTTGTAGGTTATTCAAACGAGGCTATCCTAATTTTGAATTCCAAAAGTAACCTAGCTTCAAAACGTCAAATCACCAGCAGACAAGGCTTTTTCCACCTATGACCTAGCCCCAGCACATCGTGTCGGGTTGTCTCGTTTCCAAAACTGGAAACCTGCAACACCAAGCTCAACGGTGGTTTCCACCTTACTTTTCAAGACACCACCAGTGGTTTTGGGACTTCCAAAGGAGTCAAGAGCCGTTGCCCAACGTTCACATCTCAACGGATATTTTCCGAGTGACTCAAAAATTCATTACAACGGTCACAATGGACTTCCAGATCGAAGATGGACACAACGGCTAAGCCGCTTGGTCATCTATAAATAAAAGCCATCCTTCAAGACAAGGAGATTGCTGAACCAATTGTTAATACACATACTTGAGCTAAAATCATGGTATTCAGTCTCAATCTTCTACTTACAACTCCAATTCGTATTTATTATTTCTCCGAGTTGTAAGGTCTTGTACTCGATTACAAACACTCTCTTTCTTACTCTCTAAGTAAGGTCCCTTGATTGAGCTGTACGGGCTAATTCAGCTCGGCTTGTCCCTAATTGTAAAGGTGATCTCAATTAGGAAGTACTAGATCAGATAAAGGAATTTCGAGTCTAGGAAAAACTTGTAAGGAGTTGTCTAAGCGAGCAACTCGGGTTGAGTCGATCTACTGAATTTTGTGGCCTCAAAATAGTGGATTTGACTTCGTGCTAGGATTAGCACGGTTCGTGGTTTTCTGCCCCAGGAGGGTTTCCACATACTTTCCGAGTTATTACTTTTCCGAGTGCATTCTAGACTCGGACGGTTTCAAAGTTCTCTCGTAATCGTTTCTTCACTCTTCACTCGAATTCCGAGTTAGTGATTTTCCGAGTTCATCCTTGCCTCTCGCTCACCTCGGATTCATATCTATTTTAAATTTCAAGCAAATCCCATCATCACCCTATTCATCCCCCCGCCCTCTAGGGTGACTTAGCCTCTCAAAGAGCAAACTTTCAGTCGGACTCGAGTATCCAAGTGAGGGTCGGTTCTAAGTCTCTTGACAACCATAGACCTAGATTCCGAGTCCCCGCAAGATATATAAAAATTCTCTTCACCGCAGTGAGATGTGATTCTTTTGGATTAGCTTGGAATCTTACACACAGTACATACACTAAATATAATGTCTAGCCTACTCGGATGTGAGATATAGCAAAGATCCAATCATACCTCGATAGAGTTTCGATCTACTCGCTTTACCTTTTTCGTCCGAGTCCAGTTTCATACTGCTACTCATTGGTGTTGCTGCATGCTTTGCATCTTGAAGCTTGTACTTCTTTAGCAACTCCTTGGTATACTTAGATTGATGGAAATAGATGCCATCTTTATCTTGTTTGATTTGTAGACCAAGAAAGAAATTGAGCTCTCCCATCATACTCATTTGGAATTCCTGTCTCATTAACTCGGAAAAATCTCGACATAGATTTTCATTAGTAGCTCTAAAGATTATATCATCTACATAAATCTAAATAATAAGAAAGTCTTTCCCCTTGGTTTTTATGAATGGAGTTTTGTCAATCTGACCTCTTTTGAAATTATTTTCAACCAAGAAACAGACTCAGTCTTTTATTCCAAGCTCGGGAGCTTATTGAAGACCATAAAGAGCCTTTTGCAACTTGAAAACATGATTTGGAAATTCTGAGTTTTCAAATCCAAGGGGTTGCTCAACATAGACTTCCTCTTGAATGAAACCATTCAAAAAGCACATTTGACATCCATTTGATACAACTTAATATTCATGCTTGATGCAAAAGCCAATATGATTCTAATTGCTTCAATCCTAGCAACTGGTGCAAAGGTTTCCCCACAATCAATCCCTTCTTCTTGATTGTAACCTTGAGCCACAAGTCTAGCCTTATTTCTGACTACCAACCCATCCTCATCCAGTTTGTTCTTGAAAACCGATTTGGTTCCTATGATCGGGTGGTCGAAGGTCATTTGGTTAAAGTCCGGACTTGGTTTCTCTCAAATTGATTAAGTTCCTCTTGTATGGCCTCTACCCTTTCGGGTTCATTTAGGGCCTCTAGTGTATTTCCGGGTTCAGTTAATGAAGACTCGGACTCGAATTTATATCATTCCGAGTATTATCAAGGACTCGTGTACAAATCTCATCACTTTCTAGGTTTTGATTACAAGTCATTCTGAGTGTTATAGAAACTATTGCATATATTTTCATTCGATTATGACCAACTCGGAATTCACTTTCTTGGACATCAATTCACACTGATGCTTTTGAGTCACTCGGACACCACTTAGATATATTGCATGTTCAAACAATCTCTCTAACACTTTTAATCTAAGTTTTGACTTCATATTCTAAGTTAAAGTGAATTACGGTGTTAATTCAACTTTCTAAGTCAAGCATGTTTGTTTGAAATGTATTTGTCTAGATCAAGTACTCATACTCTAATATTCTCTTTATAACTTGATCTTTCCTAAGACTGACTCGGATGGAATTTGAGTATAATGAATATTAGATTTAGAAAATTCCACTCTTCTAGGTCTCGGATAATTATGCACTTAATTATCTTAATTAAATTATTATCTATGCCTAATCTTGGACCAAAGTATTTTATATTTTGAGAACCAAAATTTGTTTACTTTTGTAGGTTATCTAAACGAGGTTATCCTACTTTTAAAATACAAAAGTAACCGGCTTCAAGTTGTCAATCACCAGCAGACAAGGCTTTTCTACTTCCGAACTAGGCCCGGATGTCGTGGTAGGGTTATCTGTTTTCAAAATAGGAAATCTTCAATGCTAAGCTCAACGGTGGTTTCCACCCTACTTTTTAGACACCACCAGTGGATTGGCACATCCTAAGGAGTCAAGAGCCGTTGCACAACGTTCACATCTTAACGGATCTTTTACGAGCGACTCGTAAAAACCATTACAATGGTCACAAAGGACTTCTATTCGGAAGATAGTCACAACGGCTAATCTGCTTGGTCGTCTATAAATAAATGCCACCTCTCAAGACTTGAAGATGGCTAGAATTATTGTCAATACACATTACTTAAGCGAAAGTCTTTGTATACACACTCAATCTTCTACTTACAACTCCCAGCCGTATAATTCATACTTTCGAGTTGTAAAGTCTTGTAATCAGTCACATACTCTTTCTTACTTTCTGAGTAAGGTCCCTTGACTGAGCTGTAAAGGTTAACTCAGCTCACTTCTCCCTAACTCGTAGAGATTACCTCGGTTAGGAAGTACTAAATCAAATAAGGGAACTTCGAGTCTAGGAAAATTTTGTAAGGAATTTGTCTAAGGGAGCAATTCTAGTTAAGTCAGTCTACTCGTATTTTGTGGATTCAAAATAGTGGATTTGACTAGGTGCTTAGACTAGCACTGGCCATGGTTTTCCGCCTCAGGAAGGTTTCCACGTAAATGCGAGTTCATACTTTTCTAAGTCCAATGTAGACTCGGATAGTCTTGTTTATTGCTTTCAAGCTTCAATCTTCCAAGTTTGCTAAAATTTCCTCATCACCCTATTCACCCCCTCTAGGGTGACTAAGTCTCTCCAGGAGCAAACCTTCGATTAATGATAAGAATGCAAGTGCATGCACATAGATTTTGCAAAGAAGAACGAGTTCTTACCCCACTGTTGATGTCGGACAAGATGTTCTCAAGTAGGTGACTCGAAGCATATTTAAATGCTTTATGTGTTCTCCGGTTCACCGGATTTGTTGGTTGAACTGGTTGATCATCGGTTATCCGGTCCGACTAAGCTTGCTCATCTATTTGATCTTCAGACATTTTGATCCGGCTCTTGAGCTGGTTCAATCCGAGTCATGATGTTCTAAGTTGTCTCATTCCGAGCCGCTTGCTTTTGATTCCGTCCGAGCTCGGCTTGAAAGATCATCTTTATCTCGGCTAAGTTTCGGATCCGAGAACGTTGACTCACTTGGTTTTCCCCGATCAATCTCATCAAACACAACGTGGATGCTTTCTTCCACTTTGTTAGTTCTTTTATTGAAAACACGATATGCTTTACTATGAGATGAATAACCCAGAAAGATACCTTCATCTCGACCGAGCATCAAACTTGGTCGAGTGAGCCTTACCATTGTTGTGAATATAGCACTTACATTCGAAGGGTTTGAAGTATGAGATGTTGGGCTTGTTTCCCTTGTAGAGCTCATATGGAGTTTTCTTCATAATGGGTCCGATGAGGAATTTGTTCGGTGTGTAGTTTGTCTGTGCCGATCGCCTCAACCCGTAAATAGTAAGGCGGATCATGTTCAATCATCATTATCCTTCCTATATGTTCAAGAGTTCGATTCTTTCTCTCCACTACTCCATTATGTTGCGGAGTTCGGGTGCTAAGAAGTTGTGAGAGATACCATTCTTATCGCAGAACTCTGCAAATCTCGAGTAATCGAACTCGCTTCCATGGTCGGTTCGACTTATGATCCGAGTCTAAGACTCTACTTGAATTTTTCGCAAAGCTTGCTCGAACTCTTTGAAAGCTTCATTTTTGTGCTTAAGAAAACAAACCCGGGTAAATCATGAGTAGTCATCAACAACCACAAGTACATATGATTTACCTCCGAGACTCTTTACAAGGATTTCACCACATAAATCCATATGCAACAATTCAAGCACTTTGGATGTGGAAATAGTTTTGAGAGATTTGAAGGATGATCTCGACTGTTTCCCTTTTGTGCATGCTTCACGATTTTATCTTTCTTAAATGCACAGTTGGGTAATCCTCTAACTAAACCATGAGATGCAAGCTTTTTGATAGTAGACATGCTAACATGACCTAGTCGAGGATTCCATGTCGAAAAATCATCATGCAAAGATGCTCTTAAGAAGGATAAATTTTGACTTGGTTCATAAAGAGGAATAGTGTAGGTATTACTCGAGAGCTTAATCTCTTTGGTGGTTGCATCCGAAATATAACAATTTGTCCGAGTGAACCTTACCTCTTGGCCTTTGTCACATAATTGAGAGATGCTGAGTAGATTGTAATTTAATCCCTTGATAAGATAGATTGGCTGACCGGGTTATCTCATTTCCCAATCTTTCCTATTCCAACTATCTTACCCTTATTGGCATCTCTAAAAGTGACTTTGCCTCCTTTGTAGTCTTCCAACTCAAAAAAGAGTCTTGAACCTCCCGACATGTGGCATGAGCATCCACTGTCTAAGTGCCATCATAGCCTCCTTCTTCTTTCTCGTCCCTATTTCTCCTTGGATAGTCTTTGAATATATGATCTTTACTGCCACATTCAAAATAGCCGAGTTCTTAGTCAAAGATAACTTTGAAGGGGAGGCGTATTTACCTTTTCTCGTTCTTCTTATCTTTCTTGTAGAACTCTTCCTTTGGCCTTTTCTCCCACTTCTTGTGCTTCATCATCCTTTTAAAGCGTCGAGTAATAAGTGCCATGGGATCTTCTTCTAAGTCCGAGGAACTCGGACTCTCCTCTTTTCCGAGGATTTCAGGTGCAATGTTCTTTTTGGTGCCGACCTCGGCATCCTCTTCTTCTAGATGGATTTCATGGGTAAGTAACTTCCCAATCAGTTCATCCGGCTTTAGTTGAGAGAGGTTTTGAGTTTACTCGATAGCTATCACCTTGGGACCCCATCTTCTCTTTGGTAGACTTCTTAGAATTTTTCTACACATTTCTTCATAGGAAATCTTTCTACCCAGAGCTTTGAGATTGTTTGTAATCTCAGTGAAGCGTATCAACATATGAGTAATGTTTTCTTCGACTCTATCTTGAATAGCTCATATTTGTGAAGATATTGACTTATCTTCGCTTGTCTCACTTGGCTTGTTCCTTCATATGTGTTGACAAGAGTGTCCCACATATCTCGTTGTACTCTTCCGAGCCGATAGCACACATCGGAATGTTCATTACTTTGAAATTCTTTTTGAACTTTTTGACTCTTCATTGGTGTACTCGTACTTTGCTTTAGGCACAGGTCTTGTATCTTCCATCTTCATTGGAATATAATTGTCTTCTTATATGATGTTCAAAACATCTTCACCGTTGTCCACCAAAAAGTATTTCATTAGCTTCTTCTAGTGCACAAAGTTTGATCCTCTCGAATTTTGATGGTCTCGCTGGAAGACCTTCCTTCATCAAATTCTCCGTTGTTCCGAGCCATCCGATCTTTAGACCTTTGGATTGTTAGATCCCTTCTAAAAGGTTAGGCTCTTATACCAATTGAAGGTTAGCTCTTGGAGAGTCTTAGTCACCCTAGAGGGGGATGAATAGGGTGATGAGGAGATTATAATAAACTTGGAAGATTTAAACTTGAAAAGAATGAACAAGACAATCGAGTCTAGATTGGACTCGTAAAAGTGTAGACTCGGAGATACGTGGAAACCCTCTTGGGGCGTAAAACCACGATCGGTGGTAGTCTAAGCACCAAATCAAATCCACTATTTTGAATCCACAAAATACAAGCAGATCGACTCAACCCGAATTGCTCCCTTAAACAATTCCTTACAGAGTTTTCCTAGACTCGTAAATTCCCTTATCTCGATCTAGTACTTCCTAACCGAGGTAACCTTTACAGTCTAGGGACAACCGAGCTGAGTTAACCCATCCAGCTCAGTCAAGGGACCTTACTCACAAAGTGAGAAGAGTATGTAACTAATTACAAGACTTTACAACTTAGAAAGTATGAATTACAAGTTGAGAGTTGTAAATAGAAGATTGAATTGAATACAATGGCTTTTGGTTAAGTAATGTGTTTCAACAATAATTTTTAAGTCTTGAGAGGTGGCTTCTATTTATAGATGACCAAGCAAATTAGTCATTGTGATCGTATTCTGAACGAAGTCCTTCCTAATCGTTGTAACGGTTCTTCCGAGTCACTCGGAGAGATCCGTTGAGATATAAACGTTATGCAACGGCTCTTGACTCCTAAGGGTGCTCTAATCAACCGGTGTTCTCTCGAAAAGTAAGGTGGAAACCACCGTTGAGCTTAGTGCTGAAAGTTTTCCAGCTTTGGAAATAAACAACCCCGACACGATTGTCCGAGCCTTGTTCGAAGTAGAAAACCCTTGTTCGTAAGTCGGTGATTGACAGCTTTAAGCCGCTTACTTTGTAATTCAAAAATGAGATAACCTCGTTTTGATAACCTACAAAAGTAAACAATTTTGGTTCTCAAAGTATAAAATACTTTGGTCCAAGATTAGGCATAGATAATAAATTAATTAAGATAATTAAGTGCATAATTATCTTAGGCCTAGAAGAGTGGAATTTTCCGAGTGTAATATTCATTATACTCAAATTGCATCGGAGCTGATCCTAAGAAAGATCAAGTTATAAGAGTGAAAACATCGGAGTATACGGACTTGATCCGGGCAAATAACTCTCAAACAAATACACCGACTTAGAAATATGAATTAACACCGTATTTGACTTCGCTTTGAAATATGCGGTTAGAACTCGGATAAGAAGTGTTAGAGAGATTATTTGAACATGCAATAAATCTGAGTGATGTCCGAGTGACTCGAAACATCAATGTGAGAAGACAAACAAGAATGTGTTTTTGAGTCGATCGAATCGAATAAAAACTTATGCAGGAGTTTCTATAACACTCGTAATGACTTGTAATCAAAACTTAGGAGGGATGAGGTTTGTACATGAGCCTTTATGTGGTACTCGGAATGATCTAGTCTCGTAGTCCGAGTCTTCAAATTGGAACACCTTTTGGAGCAAATAGTCGTTGCCCAATGTTCACGAGCCTAACGAATCTTTTCCGAGTGACTCGTAAAAGCCTTTACAACGGCTTGTAAAGACTTCAGTCCAAAATCGACTCAACGACTACTCTTCTTGGTTATCTATAAATAGAAGACACTTCACAAGACTTGAAGATTGCTGAAACTATTGATCAATACACTGCCTAATTCTCTTAGTGCATTACTCACTCAATCTTTTACTTACAACTCCAAGCTATACTTAATATTTTCTGAGTTGTAAAGTCTTGTAATCGATTACATACTTCTCTTACTTTCTAAGTAAGGTCCCTTGACTCGAGCCGTAATGGTTAACTCAGCTCATTTGTCCCTAACTCGTAGAGGTTATCACAGTTAGCAAGTAATAAATCGGATAAGGGAACATCTAAATCTAGGAAAACACTATAAGGAATTGTGTAAGGGAGCAATTCTGGTAGAATCGATCCTTTGTATTTTAAGGATTCAAAATAGTGGATTTGACTTGGTGCTTGGATTAGCACTAACCGTGGTTTTCCGCCGCATGAGGGTTTCCATGTATCTCCGAGTGTTTGCATTTCGAGTCCAATTTAGACTTAGACTCAACAATGGATTTCTTTCTTAGCAAAAGTTTGTTCCTCTTAATTTTGGTGGTGTGCTGGAAGATCTTCCTTCATCGAACTCTCGTTGTTCCGAGCCATCCGATCTTTAGACCTTTGGATTGTTAAATCCTTTCCGAAAGGTTAGGTTCCGATACCAATTGAAGGTTAGCTCTTGGAAAGTCTTAATCACCCTAAAGGGGGGTGAATAGGGTGATAAGGAGATTATAACAAACTTGGAAGATTTAAGCTTGAAAAGAATGAATAAGACAATGTGAATCTAGATTAGACTCGAAAAGTGTAAACTCGGAGATACGTGGAAAGCCTCCTGGGCGTAAAACCACGGTCGCTGCTAGTCCAAGCACCAAGTTAAATCCACTATTTTGAATCCACAAAATACAGATAGACTCGACTCAACCTAAATTGCTCCCTTAAAATTTTCCTTACTGAGTTTTCTTAGACTCGAAATTCCCTTATCCGATCTAGTACTTCCTAACCGAGGTAACCTTTACAACTAGGGACAACCGAGATTAGTTAACCCTTGCAGCGCAGTCAAGGGACCTTACTCGTAAAGTAAGAAGAGTATGTAACTAATTACAAGACTTTCCAACTCGGAATGTATAAATTACAACCTCGGGAGTTGTAAGTAGAAGATTGAATATGAATACAATGACTTTTGGTTAAGTAATGTGTTTCAACAATAATTCCAAGTAATCTTCAAGTCTTGAGAGGTGGCTTCTATTTATAAATGACCAAGCAAATTAGCCGTTGTGATCTGTATTATGAACGAAGTCCTTCCCGACCTTTATAACGGTTCTTCTAAGTCACTCACAAGAGATCCGTTGAGATGTGAACCTTATGCAATGGCTCTTGACTCCTAAGGGTGCTCCAATCAACTAGTGTTGTCTCGAAAAGTAAGGTGGAAACCACCGTTGAGCTTAGTGCTGAAATTTTTCCAGTTTTGGAAATAAACAACCCCGACACGATGTCCGAGCCTTGTTCGAAGTAGAAAACCCCGGTTCAAAAGCCGATGATGGACAGCTTTAAGCCGATTACTTTTGTAATTCAAAAATGAGATAACCTCGTTTTGATAACCTACAAAAGTAAACAATTTTGGTTCTCAAAGTATAAAATACTTTGGTCCAAGATTAGGCATAGATAATAAATTAATTAAGATATTTAAGTGCATAATTATCTTAAGCCTAGAAGAGTGGAATTTTCTCGAGTGTAATATTCATTATACTCAAATTGCATCAAAGCCAGTCCTAAGAAAGATCAAGTTATAAGAGTGAAAACATCGAGTATACAGACTTGATCTTTGCAAATAACTCTCAAACAAATACACCGACTTAGAAATATGAATTAACACTCGTATTTGACTTCGCTTTGAAATATGCAACTGTAACTCGGATAAGAAGTGTTAGAGAGATTATTTGAACATGCAATAAATCTGAGTGATGTCCGAGTGACTCGAAACATCAATGTGAGAAGACAAATAAGAATGTGTTTTCCGAGTCAGTCGAATCAAATAAAAACTTATGCAGGAGTTTCGTAACACTCGTAATGACTTGTAATCAAAACTTAGGAGGGATGAGGTTTGTACATGAGCCTTATTGTGGTACTCGGAATGATCTAGTCTCGTAGTCCGAGTCTTCAAATTGGAACACCTTTTGGAGCAAATAGTCGTTGCCCAATGTTCACAGCCTAACGAATCTTTTCCGAGTGACTCGTAAAAGCCTTTACAACGGCTCGTAAAGACTTCAGTGTAAAAATCGACTCAACGACTACTCTTCTTGGTTATCTATAAATAGAAGACACTTCACAAGACTTAAAGATTGCTGAAACTATTGATCAATACACCGCCTAATTCTCTTAGTGCATTACTCACTCAATCTTTTACTTACAACTCCAAGCTATACTTAATATTTTCCGAGTTGTAAAGTCTTGTAATCGTTACATACTTCTCTTACTTTCTAAGTAAGGTCCCTTGACTGAGCTGTAATAGCTTAACTCAGCTCATTTGTCCCCGATCTGTAAAGGTTATCACAGTTAGGAAGTAATAAATCGATAAGGGAACATCTAAATTTAGGAAAACACAAGTAAGGAATTGTGTAAAGGAGCAATTCTGGTAGAATCAGTCCTTTTTATTTTAAAGATTCAAAATAGTGGATTTGACTTGGTGCTTGGATTAGCACCGACCGTGGTTTTCTCGCCCCATGAGGGTTTCGACGTATCTCCGAGTGTTTGCATTTCGAGTCCAATTTAGACTTAAACTCAACAGCTAATTTCCTCATCACCCTATTCACCCCCTAGGGTGACTTAGACTCTCCAAGAGCAAACCTTCAGAGACCATTCTAAGAAAGGTGATATTGAACTTGAGTTTATTCTTATAAAATTTCAGTTAGCTAATATTTTCACCGAGCCTCTAAGTGAAGATCGGCTTTTCTTTATTAGTAGTGAGCTTGGCATTTTAAATGCATGATTATCCGAGTTATTGCATGAATTATTCTTTTATGATTATATGATATATACTTTGAGTAGATAATAAATGGATCAGTTGACTTACAATAAGACCGAGCTATGAGTTATAAATTTTCCGAGTGTGTTCTCGAGTCACTCAAATGTCTTACCGAGTCAAACTCGGATTATGAGCAAAATGGATATCAAAATTTTAGGATCATCTCTAAATAAATGGAGAATCTCATAAATGTTTTCGAAAACTCTTTCTTCTCTCTCTCGTCTCGTCACACGAACAGTCAGCAGAAACTAGCCATTGGAAGAAAGTTGTTGGAGAAACTAGCCGTTATTGCACGTAATGACTCAACGATTTGATAACCGCCGCTTGGTAACCGAGTCAAAAAGTGGGTTGGAAGCCTTTTCTCGCTATAAATAACACCGCTTCACTTTCTTTCTTCTACTTTACCTACTTATTGCTTTCTCTCTCACTCTCTTTGCTTTCCAACTCGCTTACTCTCACACTCATATTCTCTCTCTGTTTCTTGACCTTCCGTGTTCTCTACTCATTCTCTTGTTTCTCTTAAACAATCTCTACTCTCTAACCATGCCTAAGAGAGGATCTACCGTGAAAGGAGGTTCGGCCACCAAGAGGGCCGGAAATAAGTCCAATCGATCCGAGGTCGCACAAGGCAAAGGCAAAGAGCCCGCCTCGGATGACCCAAAGCACAACGTCACCCAACATTTCATTCTCGGATGACAAGTTCTTTTCAAAAACCTCCTTCCTTGGTTAAAACACATCGCCAAAACCGGTGTGTGCAACTATATTTGTTTCGTGAGTACATCTACCCAAACCTTATGTCCGAGTTCTAAACTCACATGACAGCCAACGATGGCGTCATTACTTCTCTTATTCAAGGTAAGACCATTTGAATCAATCTTGCCTTACTTTACAAACTTTTTAATATGAAGACCCTCTTTCTTGACTCCAATCCAATTCCTTTCACTCGAAGTCTCCGATGATTTCTTTGCAAAATATGCAAAAGAACCTCCTCGCCTAGAAAGAACTTTTCCGTGACTCGGATTACCTTAGAAGACAGAGCTTCGTTTTTTATTCTAATGAGGACATTCTTCTCCTATCACCTATCTAAAGAGAACCCCAACTCCAAAGTTCTAAAGGTTCTCTATGACATTCTCAAGGGCTACAAAGTAGACTTCTTTCCATTCATCTTGGAATAAATAACCCTTATTCCTACTTACTCTAATAAGACTCCATATCCTTTCTGAGCTCTTCTCACTCGCTGTTTTCAAGTAGTTTAAGGTTCCTCTTCCTTCGACCCTCAATCTGTCTTGGAGCCTGCTGTTTGTCCTGGGAAGAGTGAACTTCGGGTCTTGGATACCAGGAATTCAAGCCTGGTGTCCGGGTTCATTCGTCTAAGTTATCACCACCTCCTCCTCCACCTCGGACTCGGATAATTCCGGAGGTCCCATTTCTTACCGCTGGACCTTTTACTTCTCAACTTGCACCTTCCGTCGAACTTCCGGAGAAAGTATCCAACAAACTTACTTCTCTTACTTTAGAGTTGAAATCAACTATGAATGCTTTCCAAAATTATATCCGAACTCGACTCGATGCAAAGCCGGGCTCGGACTCAACTCAAGGAGAGTCAAAATCTAATTTCTAAGCTCAAGGAGGAGGTTAAGCAACAATGCGATCAAATTCAACGCCTATAAGAGAGAAGATCAAAGGCAGCCAAGGACTCAAAATCCTCTAAAGAATTTGAAGAGTCCTCCAGTCCTTCTAAGTCTAATCGAAGAAGCATAAGAAAGACACGGAGAGGTCGAAGGAGAAAAAGAAGAAGAAAATGAGGAAGAAGTTGCTCAACCTAAGGACCAAGGCAACACAGAACCCGAGGTGATCTCTTCATATCACACTCGGAGTGCCTCGAAGAGGCTGGTGAAGTTGGCCGAAGGCCCCCGCCTCGCAGTCTCAACCAGAGCAGTCTTTAAGGAAGAAGAAGAAGAAGAGGAAAAAGATCTCGCTCCAGTTCACGTAACCTGGATCCCTCCACTTCCAAATGTACCCATTCTAATGCCACCTTGCTCAGCCTACTTCCACTCAAGCTTATAGGCACAGGCGCACGGCTCGTTCTTCAACCTCACGCTAAACTCAAATTTTCTCCGTTTTCCTTTTTTTTTTTTATTTTGTTTTGTCCAACATCTTTTGTAATTACTTGTTCTTTCCTCCTTCATTTTGTTATTTTGCATAGGGGAGAGAAAAGAGAGAAAAATAGATGTTTGGTTTAGGGGAGTTTTTCCCTTAGTTATTTTCTCGAGTTTACTTTACTTTATTTTGTTCTTGTACAAATGTTTCTCGTAAGGAATGAAATTAGCTTATTTCTTAGCATATCTATTTCTAAGGACATGTTTTATATATACTCGATATTATCTCTTTACACTTTAACATCTTTGCTCCGATTACTTCAAGAAACATGTTTTGAGTTATGTTTTGATCTAAGCTCGAATTGATAAATACTCATCATTATTTTTCTTGCTCTAATAAATACTCGTGCTCGATCAATTCTCTATGAAAACTTAACTCTCCGAACCGATTAGTTTCTATCTTAAGTATGGAATGCCTTTCATTAAAAAAGACTCGGGTATAACTCTCTATCTCTCTTAGGTTTTGATTCTAAGTCATTTTGAGCTTTATAGAAACTCATATCTAAGTTTTCATCTTGTTCGACCCACTCGAAACCAGTCATTCAAGCATAACATTTCTTAACTATATTTCTAACGCACTCGGACACAACCGAAAACAATCACATGAGTAAATAATTTCTTTAACACTTTTATTCTAAGCACTAATTTTTTGTTTCAAGTGAAAATGAATTACAGTGTTAATTCTAATTTCTAAGTCAATTTATTTATTAAGAATTATTTACTTGATCAACTATATATATTCTGATATCTTACTCTTTCTAACTTGATCATTTTAATGATTGACTCTAGATGGAATTTGAACCTAACGGATATTAGACTTAAAAACTCCATTCTTTTAGGTCGAAGATTAAGTACTTAATTACTTTGAATTAATTATTATCTTTGCCTAATCTTGGACCAAAGTATTTTTATACTTTGGGTACCACTTGGATTTGCTTTTGTAAGTTTATTAAACAAGCCTCATCTACTTTTAAAATACAAAAGCAATCGATTTCTAGCCGTTAAACACCAGCAGACGTAAATCACCCATTTCTGGACATGGCTCGGACACCGTGTCAAGGGTTGTTTGTTTCCAAAACCGAAAAACTTCAGCTTGAGTCTAACAGTTATTTCCACCCTAAATTTAAATAACCACCAGAGGGTTAGACCACCTTTTGAGCCAAGGATCACTACACAACGTTCACATCTCAACGGATCTTTTTCGAGTGACTTAGACTAGCCCTTACAATGGCTATTGAAGCTCACAAGTTTAGAACAAGTCTTAACGGTCATTCTGCCTTGGTGCTTATAAATAGAAGCCACTCCACAACACTTGAAGATTGTCGATGAACACATTGCTTAATATTTATTTAGTGCATTCTTATTCAATCTTCACTCACAACTCCTAACCTCGTATTTTCTTACTTTCCGAGTTGTAAAGAAAGTCTTGTAATCACTCATACTCTTTCTACTTTCTTTGTAAGTCCCTTGATTGAGCTATAAGGGCTAACTCTCAGTTGGCCCCGATCGTAAAGGTTAACTCAGCCAAGAAGTACTAGTTCAGTATAAGGGAACTTTTAAGTCTATGAAAACTTGTAAAGGAATTGTCTAAGGGAGCAATTCTCGTAAGAGACATTCCTTTGTAATTCTGGTAAGAGACGTTCCTTTGTAATTGAGGATTCAATTAGTGGATTTGACTTGGTGCTTGGATTAGCACTGTCCGCGGTTTTCTGCCCTATGAAGGTTTCCACATATTTTAATGTGTAATTAACTTTATGAGTCCAATCTAGACTCGAATTTGTTTCTTAGTTTTATTTGTGCAAAACTCGTTTCATATTTTTCAAAAATTTTCCATCACCCTATTCACCCCCTCCTCTAGGGTGACTTAACCTCTCTAAGAGCAAACCTTCAATTGTGATAGGCAAATTGATATACAAAGATACAGTTGGAGGTTCCTGTTTTGTTGGTTATGTGATTAGTGAGTATACTAGTTAATTACATATTATAGGAAACAAAAACTTAATCAAATCGATGGTTAGCAGAATTGCAAAAGATGGAATTATGGAATGAAAATTGAAGACTGGTGGTGTATTATTGACTTTAAGGGAATATAATGATTTAGTTCGATTTACGTGAATGGGTTAGGTTGGAATTGCAGATAGTAAGCTATGGAGAAGTAAAAGAAGAATAATTGGGATTTTGATTACTGTTGTTAGTATTTAAGTTAAACGCAACTCTTGTGGCTTCTAGATTTTATATATTTGAGATCCAATTAATTATGCTCGAGGAATAAAGGTTTCAAGTGGAAAGAAGGCAATATAGGTTATAGTGATGGTTGATGGTCAAGTAATGTCCGAAAGTGGTAAATCATGGTTGTAGCGCTTGGTGTGGAATTATATTTTTAATTGATGATTACTAATACTTAAAGGTGGATTTGGTGAAGTCTCGAGCTTGAAGTACAAAGAATAGGTTGAATTGAACCAAAACCCGAAAAGTTATACTGAATTGAATAAATATGCTTTTAATTTGAATTTATGAGTTTATGGAATTAAAAAGTGAGTATTGGTTTGAACACAAGTTTTGTAAGTTATCTTTATATCTATTCACACAATCATTTTACGCCTCGTTTTATCCATGTCTATGTAAGTTCTGTTTACACATAATCTATTTCCAATGCTTTTGATAATTTTAGAAAATGATTGAGAAATTGAGTTCAAGTTGTGGGTTTTAGAAAATAAACGGGTTTGATCTATAATAGCACGATTCAATGGTTTATGTGGTTTAATTGTGATGTGAATGCCTTGAAAGGAAAATTGAGATGGTTTTGAATCTTTGAAAGGTTCTACCTTGAAATGAGAATGAATTGAGTTAATTCTTGAAAAAATGTGACTTTAAATGGGAATTGGGAAATGCGGTCTTTCTAGATGTCCTCTTTAAAGTAAGAGTATTGAGTAGCTTTGAGAGCCAAGGAGTCTAACACCATAGGATACCATGCGGTATGGTACTCCTAATTAACTCGTGCAATTCGGGTTAATGGTCCGGTACTAAAGGAGGACTTGGTCGTGTGGTCCGACCTTAGGATGCCGTGCAGTTTGGTATTCCTTGACAAGAGTTCCTCCTTAACTTTAATAGTTCCCGGATTCGAAAAGGTCAAAATTTAGGTTGTGGTTACCCAAGCAAAAAGGGTACTAGTGTCTAGACAGCTTATCTCGATGCTCTAAGAATGACTTTTATTCAATTAGGGAATTGGATAATGGTCTACTGTTTGAAAATGCTTTTATTCAATTAGAGAATTGAATAATTATTTGATGTTTGAAAATACCTTTATTCAATTAGAGAATTGAATAATGGTTTGCGAAATGAGTTTGATTGAATTGCATTGGTGACAATGCGACTTTGATAATCCAAAAGTTGAAAGACGACTAAAATTGTGTTTCGGTGTGATTCAATTCATTTAGTCACTGTTTGGAAATATGAGAAATAGTAATTCAAGAAATAGGTGAAATACGTGAGGTTTTTGATTGGGAGTTGAAAACAAGGATTGGAAGATACAATACGATTAAGGGACTGTGCTATTAAACCGATAAATACTCTATGGTTTGTATATATTCATATAAAGTATAAATGTTGTGATTTTTGGAATAGGATTACCCACTAAACTTGTGGTTTGCTCACCCCGTATCTTTTTGGAGTTGTAAGTACTTCTTAAGGTGAATGGCCTCGTACCTTTAGATACCTTGGACTTATGTGCGTGATGTTGTTACTCGAATAACACAAGTTGGTATGTGTATTTTATATGTTTCTATTCGTTATTGTTTCCGGAGAAAACCAAGTTGATGATGTGGATGTTGATTCGAAGAGAGGAAGGATTTACAGCTCCAGCTTCTAAGGACGTGGCACGATCGATCCGATTCCGCGTGGCAACCGTTTGAACCCGAAAAAGGCGAAGCCCCGGGTGGATCCTGGGAACACCCCTCCGACGCTTAAGTTAGATGATTGACTTGATTGAAGGGATTGAGGAGGCCTTCCTCGATGTACGTAGGGGGAATTCCTTGGGAGTTGAGAGATTTTCCAAAGGTGAAAACTCTTGGGATGTTTGTTGAGAGCTTGAGAGCTTGGAAGTTTGGGTGTGTGATTGTGAGAAAGATGAGATTTGTGGGATGTGAAACATGTGAGAATCCCCTTGAAGTTGGGGATTGGTGAATATTTATAGGGAGATTTTATAGGGGTAACATAGTAATTTATCGAGGTTTGGGCTTTTACCTGGCCCGTTATGGGTTAGCTCGGGCCGATAGCTCCCTTATCCAACTAATTAGGCATAGTTGGCTAGTGATGTGGCGGGTGAGCTGGAACTGCCCTGGAAATACCGGAATTAGTTATAATTTGTAATTATGTTCATGTAGTTGTATAGGCATGTCCTAAGCCAATTAGATTATTTTAAGTTTTAAATGCATATTGGTTGGACTCGGCATGCGGTCGTTGAGTTGTTTAATCCGAGCGTGTGGCTCGTTAAGTTATATTGTGATTTTTATGCAGGGTTGTAAGGTTTTAAGCCTAAGGGATAGGCCATATTACGTGTGAAACTCGCCAAAATTTTCGTAAAAATTTCCAACCAAAATATAAAATCACCTTTACATAATTGAGTTAAAGTTAGAAAACTAAACCGACCACTTAATTAGCATTAGGGGTTCCTTTGAGGAACCTCGGCGATGTAATACTCCTAGGGTGGGGTTCGGGGTGTTATAATGAGACATTGGTTCAAGGTACAGCTTGGTGGTGTTCACCGCCTCGGTGTAGAAATAGTATGATAGATCGTTCTCAAATACCATTGTTCTACCAATATCTTAAAGTGTTTCATTCTTTCTTTTCACAACTCCATTCTGTTAAGGTGTCCTTGGTGTAGAGAATTTGTGAAAGATTACAAATTTTTCATAGAAATATGCAGACTCGTAGTAGTCAAATTCCCCTCCATGGTCGAGCTTCTAACCCTTACAATTTGAGTCCTAGGTTCCACTTGAATTTGTCTCGCATACTTTGGTGAACTCCTTTAATGCTTCTTTCTTGTTCTTAAGAAAACATACCCAGGTAATCTTGAATAATCATTAATAATTACAAGTATATATGACTTACCTTCTAAGGTTTTTAAATGAATTTCCCCACACAAATCCATGTGAATAAGTTCAAGCACTTTTGAGGTGGAAATAGTTTTTAAGTGGTTTAAGTGAAGATCTAACTTGTTTGCCTTTGGTACATGCATCACATATTTTCTTTCTTTGTTAAATGCACATTTAGGGAGTCCTCTGACTAACCCTTGTGAAGATAATTTCTTAATTGTATGCATACTAATGTGACCTAATCTACGACGTTATGTCCAAGAATTATTAGTAACTACTCGCTTTTAAACAAGATAAATTCTAAGCTAAATCACTTAAAGAGATAGTGTAGGTATGACATGACCTCACACTAGAGAGTTTTGTTTCATTTGTAAGCGTCTAAGATGAAATAATTTGTTTGAGTGAACCTTACCTCTTTGCCTTTGTCACAAAGTTGAGGTATACTCAGAAGATTGTACTTGAGCCCTTCAACAAGGTAGACTGGATTAACTAAGTTGTCCCCATATCCAACTCTACCAATCCCTACAATCTTCCCTTTGTTATTATCCCTAAATGTGACTTTTCCACCATCCATTTTCTTTAACTCAAAGAAGTGTCTTGAGTTCCTCATCATGTGTCTTGAGCATCCACTGTCTAGATACCAACGGTCTTTCTTCTTGGTGTGAAGTTTCTGCAAAATAAAACACACTAACCCTTCCCGCTTCTCGTAACAAACCTAGTAACTCTCCTTGTTGAGGTAAGTTTTGGAGGAAGGGCATTCTTAGGAACCCAGATTTGAATGATTTTTAGTTTGGTCTGATTAGGACTCTTCTTCTTTGGAAACCGAGTCTTAGTTTTATAAAAAGCTTTTCTTTTGTAGGAAATCTGGGTTGTTTTTTTTGTTTTTTTTTTTTTGAAAAACCTTTCTGGGCTCAGTCCCTTTTTTCATTAGATGTATAGAACAATACTCAGCTTTTCAAAAATGGACTTTTCGTGAATCCTTTTTGAAAAGACTCTTACATGAGTTATCCTCATGTTCGGAGTTGAAACTCATACCCTCTTTTCCGAAAGAGACACACTGAGAGACTCCTCAAGCTTGTTCTTTAAGAGCTCATTCTTAGTTTTTAGGCTCTCGGACTCAGTCTTATTATCCCGTGAGCTGGTCTCAAGTACCTTTAAATTTGTTTTTAAAACTTCATTCTCAGTTTCAAGAGACTCAAATTTTCTTTAAATGAAGAAGAATCGGAATTGGATTTTCCTCTAAGTCTTTCTTAGAAAACTTGAGGAAATAGTCAATTACCTCTTTAGGATCTATTTCCTTATAATGAGACACTTCTCGTTCTGAATTAGTCTTTTCTTTTGAGTCAGTCATAGCTATTAGACACTTGGATTCATCTCAGTGTCATCTTCATCGACCGATTCATCCTCACTCCATGTAGCCACCATGGCTTTGTTTTTTTGTAGTCCTTCTTCCTTTTTGGGCAGTCTTTGACAATATGCTCTTTGGTGCCACACTTAAAGCAACTAGAATTTTTAGTGAAAGGGCAATTTGGAGATGAAGAGGATTTACCTTTCTTTTCTTTTCGAAAACTTCGTTTCGGGCTTCTTCTTCCTTTTCTTATGTTTCATCATCTTCTTGAAACCTTTGACAAGAAGCACCATTGGATCTTCTTCCGAGTCCGAGCTACTCGGACTTAGACCAACTTCCTCTAAGGCTTCCAAAGATGTGTTCTTTCTTGTGCTAGCCCCGAGATTCTTCTTCTTGAAGATGTGGTTCATGGGTCGAGTAACTTCCCAATGAGTTCATCTAACTTGAACTTGTTGAGGTTTTGGGCTTCTTCGATAGCTGTCACCTTTGGACTCCATTTCTTCTTTAGAAGACACCTTAGAAATTTTCTCGACAACTTCGTCATTGGACATCTTCTTACGAGAGATTTGAGATTATTGACAATCTCAATGAACATTAGTACATCTTGGTGATGTTCTCATCAGCCTCCATCTTGAATAATTTATATATGTGCAAGTACTAGTTGATCTTGGTTTGTCTCACTTGGCTTATTCCTACAAAAGTGGTCACCAAGGTGTCCTACACTTTTTAGTTGTATCACAAGTTGAGACTTTGTTCAACTCGGATGAGTCTAAGGCGTACATAAGAATGTTCATAGCTCTATAATTCTTCTTGTGCCTTTCCTTCTCATCGGTTGTGAATTCTATCTTAAACTTTTCCACAGTTTCAATGAACGTGCTTCATGGGAATATAGTTTCCATTTGTCGTGATCTCTTATACTTCTTCATCTTAGTCTTGAATGAAGCATTGCATTAACTTCTTCCAGTGGGCAAAGTTGAAGCCCTTGAACTTCGGTGGTCTAGTGAATGACCTTCCTTCATCGAAGTCTTCATTTTGATGAGTCATGATCTTTGGACCTTGGAATGTTAGTTCCTTTTGAGAAAGGTTAGGCTCGATAACAAATCATCCTAGAGGGGGTAAACAGGGTGATGAAAGAAACTTGCAGAAATTTAAAGTTCTACAACCGAGGTAATAACTCGGACAAAGAAACTAAGTCTAGATTGACTCGAAATAATAAGTAATGAAGACATTTGATTTACGAGGAAACCCTCCTGGGGCACAAAGCCTCATAATGTGATAATCCAAGCACAAAGTCAAATTCCATTATTTGAATCCACAAATACAGAGTTAAAGACTACCCATATTTAATCTCTTAGACAAATCTCTTACAATTTCCCCAAGCTTAGAAGATCCATTATTTGTCCTATTACTTCTAAGTTGAGATACCCTTTTATAACTTGGGACAACTGAGTTGAAATAACCTTGTCAACTCAGTCAAGGGATAGCTTAGAATGTTTTGAATGAGAAGAGATTACAAGACTTTTTTACAAGAGTTACAACTCGAAAAATATGAGAATTCAAGTAAGAGTTGTAAGCTAGAAGAAATAATGAGTAAGTTAAGTTGTTGGTTCCAAAAATTTTATAAGTCTTGTATCAAGGCTTCTATTTATAGGCTTCAAGGAAGAAATCCATTATGTCTTCGGTTGGAACCACTCGGTCGGTTAGCCGTTGCCGTGGATAGTCTGTGGACTCGGTTTCAAGACCGTTGTTGAATTACATTAAGCTTAGGTCTAGCTTACAAAGTTTGTTCTACCAACTTCAAATATCTGAAAGATAGGATAGAAAAGAACGTTAGACTTAGGAATAATCAGCTTAGTCCGAGTTTACTCGTAATTTTCGGTTTTTGTCTGCAGTCTATCAACGAGTAAAGATGGTATTATTTTCGTTTTTCGTAGCGAGTAATCTGATTTAGGAAATCTGTAAAAAAATATAAACTGGTACTCAAAATATAAGAAAATTTGGTCCAAAATTAGATATGGATTAGACTAGATAAATCATTTAAAGACTAAATCTCCTTAATATATTAGTTTGGAAATTTTTTAATCTAATATTCAATATGTTCAAATTCCAAATATGTCATAACTCAAAGAATAAACTTAGTAAATATAAGTTCAAAGAGTTACACATATTTTTGTGTTTGCCAATTTAATTAAATTTTGCATAATAAATCTGGCCAAAGCAGAATTAAGACAAGTAATTCTAGTTTAATTTATGAAGCATGCCGCTTTAAAAGAGAAGTTATAAATGTGAAATTATTTAGGCAAACTTAACGTCCGAGTCATACTGAGTTAGTTAGTTTTCCATAACCGAGTGGCTCAGTGAAGTTAAGTTAAGACAGTTAAGAGTCTAACTAAGCTTGATTAGGTTAATTTCTACTTTTTGAAGTAGAACTAAGTCCTTAGACTTTTAACAAAAAATCTTTTAAGTACAAAGTCTTAGGTCAATCATCTAATGGTCAACTTTATTTTGTGAATTTCTTTTAGGCTGCATCTTGATTAGTCCTAACTTTTTAGATGAATGACTTTAACTCAAAAATCAATTAAGGGATCGATTAGTCATACCTGAATCTTCAAGTATGATGGGAAAATTAATGTTTTTTCCTGGGATTGCAAATCAAGCAAGAAAAGGGTGGAATCTTTGTTCATCAAACCAAGTATGTGAAAAAGGTGCTAAAGAAATACAAGCTTCACAATGCAAAGCCAGCAGCTACACCAATGGCCAGCAATACAAAACTAGACTCAAACGAGATGGCTAAGTCGGTAGATCGGAAAGTATAAAAAGGTATCATTAGATCTTTACTTTACCTAACTTCCAGTAAGCCGGATATCATGCAGTGATTTCTAGATTGTAAACTAATCCGAAGGAATCTCATCTCGCTATAGTGAAGAGATTTTTTAGATATCTTACAGAGACTCAGTCACTTGGTCCTTAGTACTCCAATGACTTAGGTCTAACCCTCAATGGCTACTTAGATGCTGATTATGCCGGATATAAAGTAGATAGGAAGAGTACATTAGGATCATGTCAATTCCTTGGAAACTCCTCAATCTCATGGCACTCCAAGAAGCAAAACCCAGTCGCTATACGAAATGTTGAAGCTTACTACATAGTCGTTGGTGCAAGCCATGCTCATTTGCTCGTGGATCAAGAAACATTTAAAGGATCTTGGACTGACCTTCTCAGTCATCCCTATCAAGTGTGATAATTAGAGTATGATAAGCTACAATTATTCCTACTAAAATTCAATTAGCTGATATTTTCACTAAGCCTTTAGGTGAAGATCGGTTTTATTTTATTAGATATGAGCTTGGTATAATGAATACAAGATTGTGTGATTACTTGATTAATTTATTATGTGTTTATTTTCATGAGCATGGTTTTAATGTGAGAAATCTGATAGACTGGTTATTCAGTTGATAACTTATGAAATTGAGCCTTAATCATTGGTTATCCGAGTCTTATCTAAGCACTCGGACGATCGATTGAATCGGATTAATTTTAATTAAAATAGACATCTCGTATCTTCCGAGATCATCTCTAATTAATAGAGAATCTTATATTATTTTATTACAAACCATTTTACCTAATCCCACGTGATTCCGATTGAAAAATAGCCGTTGGAGCTACCGACTCATCACTGCATTGGAAACTAGTCGTTATAGTTCTAGCCGTTAGAGAGCTCTGGACCTCAAATCCCTTTTCTAGCCATTTGAGAGTATTTTTCTATAAATACTCAACACTTTCACTCATTTCTCACTTTGCATTATCACTCTCAATTATACTTTCTCTCTCTCTCTTTTACACCTATACTCGCTCTCTCTCTCTCTCTCTCTTCTCCTACTTAAACTTGCTCTCTCATCTAATTTCTCACTCAGTCTCTCATTCTAAGTCTTTCTCTCCTTCACTCAAACTTCTACTCTCTTCAATTCATTATTCTTTTCTCTTAATTAAAATGACAGAGAAATCTTGAAGTTGAGGCTGCTTCTGCAAAAAGAAGAAGCTTATAACTTCATCTAGGGCCACACTTCAAATCTCTAAACCTAAGGCCTCGGAAAAACAACTTAGATCCTCTTTAAAACTAGGGGAATCCAAAGAGCCATTTATCACTCCGCACTATTGTTTGGACAACAAATTCTTTCTCTCCACTCGAAATCTCGTGGGTTCACAAATTAGAATCCACTAAATTTTTTAATCTTCTAACTTTCCGTGATTACGTATATCATGACTAGTTATAGAATTCTATCAAAATCCCTCCTCTATTAATTCATAAATTCTTATCTCCCAAGTTCAAGGAAAAATATTGTCATCAATCTTGCCCTTCTTCACAAAATTTTCAACATTGGTTGCCTTTTCCTAAACTCCAATACTCAAAAATTTGTTGAGGTTGTAGATGACTTCTATACAAAATATACTTCAGCCAAACCAAAGGTTTGAAAGAATTTTTCTATCACACAGCTGAACTTTGAGCCCAAACTTCTCTATTTCTTTTTATGAGCACATTGCTCTCTTTCTTCCCTTCAAAAGAAAACCCCAACAACTCTGTCCTTGAAGTCACCTATGATATCATGGAAGGCTATGAAATTGATCTGTTCCCTTTCATTCTTTAACAAATTAGCTCAGTCCCTTCAAACACCAAAAACCTCCCTCTCCCTTTAGAGATATTCTCTCCAAAGTCTTTGCTCACTATGAGCTGAAACTCCATGAACAATTTCTTCCTCCCAGCTGTTCTAACCGGGAAAAATGAGGTGGTGAGTCTTAATTACAAGAAAACTTTATCCGGGGTCCGGACTCATTCATCCGAGATCATTCATCCACCTCATTCTCCTCTTCTTCTCACCCCTGGTCATTCCGAGCCTAGTTCGTTTGCTCGGAATATAGAGAAATTGGCTTTCTATCTCTCCTAAGCTGCCAAAGACTTCAAGGAAACCCTAAACTCATTCAAGGCTCTCCTTCCACTCCTTCAAATGCAAGCAACTCTTCAAAAAGAGCTTGTTGATGCCAAAGCCCGCATGACAAAGCCGACAGAAATGTTCTAGGGTGCTCATATCATCCTCATGCATCCTCAACAACAATAATTAAAAGAAGAAGAAGATTCTAATGATGAATATTCTAAAGAAATTGGCACCTCTAAGCCTTAGAGGGAACAGAGGAAGAAAGCCCAACAAGAGCCTTCAAAGGTCATTGCAGAAGAAGAAGTTGAGGACTCAACTAAAGAAGAAGATGAGGACAAAGAAGAACAGGAACAACATCAATTAGTTTGTCACTCTAGGAGCCTAACTTAACCTTCACAGAAAGCCTCTTTTTCCCAACCACCCCTTTCTTGATCTTCTTAAAAAAAAATTTGTCTAACATAGTTTTTTGTCTCCTTGTTCTTTATATTTTTTTATGAAATGCATTAGGGGAAAAGAACATGTGTTTTGGTGGACTTAGGCGGAGTTCACATGTATAGGGGAGTAATTAATTTTTTTTGATGTATATATTTTCAATAAATAAAAATATTTCATTTGATTATATAAGTCTAATTATCCATATGTGGTTATTACTTTTGTGATTACTTTATCCGAAACTTAGAATATACTATTGTTTTTCTCCGATACTCAAAATAATTATTTTTGCTCTAATACTCAGAATTTATAGTCATATTTAGTTCGATACTCGGATTTCATGTTATCACTTTGATTTTAGTTCGAAACTCAAAATTTTCTCTAATAACTAATATTTACACTCTTACTTTGATACTTAGACTATTAAAAATAATCAAAATTTAAAAATTCAATATTATTTCTATAGTCATTGATATTTGATGAATTTCTTTATATCATTGTTTAGATTGAAAATGCCTTTCATAAAAAAGGGCGGATTGAAGAATCGGGTATGACTAACCGACTCTTTACATTTGAATTAAAGTCATTCATCTAAGTTTAGGGTTAAGTAAGAAACATCCTAAAAGAAATTCACAAAAGCAAATTATTTGTTATGACTGATCTTAGACTTATCCCCTAAAAGAATACTTGTAAAAGTCTTAGATTCAGTTCTACTTCAGAAAATAGAAACCGACCTCAGTCATTATAAATGAGCACGACCGACCCACTCGGTTCTCAATAACAAATCCACTCATTATCACTAAGACATTAAGTTTTCCAAAACATTTTCATATTTAACATGTCACTTTAAGCACGAAAATTTTCATGAAGACTGGAATTAATTTTTTAATTCTACTTAAGTTAGAATCATTACACTATAATTATTCAATTTGGCATAATTGAAAAAATGTCTAAATAACTCATATACCCAATTAATATTTAATTTCTTATTTAAGAGTTTGGACATACCTATAATTTGAGTATATTAAATATTGGGCTTAAAAGATTCCATATTAATAAATTAAGGATAATTGGTCTTTAAACGCTTTATTTAGACTAATCCTATTCTAATTTTAGACCAAAGTATGTTTATACTTTGAGAACCATTTTCATTATTTTTTCAGGTTTTCTAAAGAGAATTAAGCTCAAAGAAAAGAAAAAACAAAGGTTTCATAACCGTTGAAGCTCGAAGAAAGAAAAGCCGTAAAACCCGAAACAACTCGGACTTGTCGACAAGCTTGTTTGTTGATTTTTTGGGTAATATTTTATTTTTTAGTCTAACGAGTTTTTCTACCTAAAATTTCAGTTTCCTAGAGTTGGCAAAACAACTTTTTGGAAGCTAGGACCTAGGCTCAACGGTTATTTCAAGATGGTTTATGAGTCCTTAGACTATCCGTTGTAATGACTAGTGTACTTAATTCTTCCAGCTGAAGACACAAAGACTTTCTCTCAAGGAAATCTATTTAAAGAAGCCTTAGTACAATATTCTCACTAACAAGATGACATAAAAACAAAAGCTAATGTGATCATGCACATCTAGCTTATAACTCCTACTTTGCAATCTTACTCTTTCTCAATTGTAACGCTTAGTGAGAAAAATCTTATAATCATTATTTACTCTTCAAAACTTCTCTCTTCCCTTGACTGAGTAGATAACGTAACTTCAACTCGGTTGTCCTAAGTTGATAAAGGAACTTCAACTTGGACTAGGTCGGATTAGGTAATTTCTAGGCACTGGGAAAAATTGTGATAGATTTGTCTAAGGGAATAAATCTAGATAGTCATATTCATTATAATTGAGGATTCAATCGAGTGGATTTGACTTGGTGCTTGGATTAGCATTGTCCGAGGTTTTCTAGCCTAGGAGGGTTTCCTCTTACAATCACTTGTCTGTCTTTTCACCTCCTGTCTTAGTTATTCCGGACTCAATTCTTGTTTCGAGCACTCAGTTCCTTTAAAGTTTAATTTTCACAAAAATACTTCAACACCCTATTCACCCCCTAGGATGATTTACTTCGCTATTGAACTTTCACCAAACCCGGTAGCGGTCATGGTTTGTTCCTGTGGATAGTCTCAATCTTTGAATGCATTGAAGAACTTCGAATAGTGCCACTACTTCGATGGTGTTCCCTACGAAAAATAAGAGGATAAATTTCTTGGTAAACTGCTACACTATCATGTAGACAATAGAAGTGCAAATTGAGGTAATTACCATAGCGAGAGATCGCCAATGAAGAAATATGGTTTTCAGCCTCCATTATGAGGTCGGTTGGATTCCATTCGTGGTGAGGACGACAATCTCTCTCCATGAATGAGTCTTACGTCAGGCCTTCGACTCTTGTTCTAGAAAAGAACAAGCAACAAGAAGAGGAGAAGTGAAGATGTGTAAATGAGGCATCAAGGCTTCCCTTTTTATAAGTAAACCGACTGCCACTACTAGAGGATTGACTTTTAACTACGGTCCTTTTACAACGACTACGAAAAAATCCTAATGAAAAATGAGACGGTGACATTTTTATAAAAAGCGAAAAAGAAAACCACAATTCTAGGATAGAACTATAGCAAAACATCAAGGCTGGACCTACTACTATGATTCTTAGATAAAATTGTAGTAATAGGTATTACTTTACATTATAGTTCCGCATAAGAACCGTAATAATAAGTTCAACATTCCAAAAATTTACAATCTCTCTGGTCTTTTTAGGAGGACTTTTCCTATTAGTACGTTTCTTTATAGGAACCATGGTAATAAGTTCTATTACTATGGTGTGCAGATTTTTCCAGTTCTTGCTCACTATCTGAATTTTTGTGACTCCATGTATGGCTCAAAATTCATGAAATTTGTACTTGCGAATCATATGAATTTATGGAAATTTCATGTATATTTTGGTGAATTTCCTCTATGTTATAAATTTTTGAAGGAAATTGGTTTATTATGGAAGCAGAAAGTTATGTTTAGATGGTTGGCTTGACCAACATAGCAATAAGCCCTTCACTTGACCTATTGCGATGGTTGGATGACCAATCGTAGTAATAGGTCAAGTGAATAACGTATTATTACGAGTGTGCATATTATTTCCATTTTTGCTCACTATTTGAATTTTCGTGACTTTATGGATGGTTCAAAATTACTGAAATTTGGATTACAGATTTATATGAATTTATGGCATTTATTCTATTTTTTGGTGAATTTGGATGAGTAGGTTATGTGTTATGAATTTTTAAAGGAAATTGTTATGTTTTGGAAGCGAAAGTTCTGTTTAGGGGGTGAGACGTATTACTACTCGTTGGCTTGAACAAGCTGTAGTAATAAGTCCTTCACCTGACCTATTACAATGGTTGGATGACCAACTATAGTAATAGGTCAAGTGAATGACTTATTACCATGATGTGTAGATTTTTCCCGTTTTTGCTCACTTTTTGGATTTTTGTGACTTCATGGATGATTCAAAATTCCTGAAATTTTTATTGAAGATTCATATGAATTTAGAGAAATTTTTTGTTTTTTTAGTGAATATTGGATGAGTAGATTCTGTGTGATGAATTTTTTAAATGAAATTGTTTTGCTTTGGAATCAAAAAGTTCTATTTAGGGAGGTATGAGACCTATCACTACGGTTGGCTTGACCAACCCTAGTGAAGGTTTGCTCTTGGAGAGGTTAAGTCACCCTAGAGGGGATGAATAGGGTGATGGAAGATTTTTTATAAAATCAAACTCTTTTTGCACTGAATCGAATAAGAAGCAAATTTTGAGTCTAGATTGGACTCAAAAAGTTAAACACTTAGAAATACGTGGAAACCCTCTTGAGGCGAGAAAATCACGAGATAGTGTCAATCCAAAAACCAAGTCAAATCCACTACCCAGATTTGTTCCCAAACAAATCTATTACAATTTTCCCAGGCTCAAAATTTACCTTATCTTAATGACCTAGTACTTCCAAGTTAAAGTTACCTTATCAACTTGGGATCCTCCAATTTTTCCCAGGTTAGGAGTTCCCTTATCTAACCCGATACTTCCAATTGAGGTAACCTTTACAATTTGGGATAACTAAGTTGAGGTAACCTTTACAAGTCGAGTCAGAGAGAAAGAGTAGAAGGGAGTGATAAAAAAATTACAATACAACCGACTCGGAAGAATACAACTCAAAATATTAGAATTACAGTTTGGGAGTTGTAAGTTAGACAAGATGTTCAATATGGTCTCTCTCTTTCTTCCATTCGTTGGTTGAAATCTTGTGCTAAGGCTTCTATAAATACTTTGCCTTGAAGAGATAGTCGTTGAGCCTCCAATGCCTTTCCGTTGAACCTATCTCGAGTCAACTAGCCGTTGTAACGGATAGTCCGAGTCACTTAGATTTCTAGACCACCTTGGAATAGTCTGTTATGCCTTGGTCCTACCTCCCAACAACTCTTTTTTCAGCTTTTGTAAACTAGAAAAGTAGAAAGAAAAGATCGTTAGACTCAAAAATAAAATATTACCCAAAATAGTAACAGTACAAGGTCGTTAGTTAGTTCCGAGCTTTTCCAAAAATTCCAGCCTTTTGTCCGGCAATGTTTTAATGGTCGAAGCCTTTTGTTTTTGCTTTTTCGTTAGATGATTGACATTAGAAAAACCTACAAAAATATTAAGCACAATGGTTCTCAAAGTATAAATATACTTTGGTCCATAATTAGATAAGTATTAGTTTAAATAAAGCATTTAATGACTAATTATCCTTAATCTATTAATCTAGAATATTTCAAGTATAATATTCAATATACTTAGATTCCGGATATGCCAAAACTCATAAATAAATCATTCAATCTTAATGGGAACATGAGTTATTTAGACATTTTACAATTATGTATAATTAAACAAATAATAATAGTGTAAGTTTCTAGGTTAAAGCATGATTCAAATCATTCAATCCTAGACCAAATCATGATATTTTCCATGATAAAATAGACATGTTAAATATAAGATAGCACAGGTAAACTAAATGTCCGAGTTTGACCGAGTAGGTCGAGTCTCGATAACCGAGTCGCTCGCTCGACTCGGCTTGTCATGACTAACTCGGATTCCAGTTTCGAGTATCGGACATAGTCGAGATAGACTTAATATACTTAAGTCTCGAGTTCAGTAATAAACAAGTCATATTGAAATAATGAATTATAAAGCATATGACTTAGTTAAATGAATTTCTTTTAGGATGCTTCTTGTTTTATCCTAAATTTAGATGAATGCATGAAATCAAAACACATTCAAGGGGTTAGTCAGTCATACTCGAGTCTTCACCTAGTAATAGGTTTCAATTCCTCATTTTTAAGGTCTCCTCTTTCTCTCTTTAAAATCTTTGCGTTTCGTCTCTCACTCCTCTCATCTCCACCTCTATCCTCATAACTATCAATCTAACTCATCATATCCATCATCTTCTTCTCTATCCTCACCAGTCCTTCTTCCGGCAAATTCATTTAGATTTGGCTTTAAATATCAACCCCTCAAGAGAAGAAGAACCATCGGTGTTTTTCATCGTTCCCCTTGCTTCGGCGACGGTAATTTTCTAGGGAAATCTCTTCATTTCATTTACATTTTTTTCTCAAATCTCTAGTGATTTTGTTTCATAAATTTCTTAGCCTCTTTCATAAGTTGATGGGAAATGTATTTTCAATTTCTTCCTTCAATTGATGTAATTATTATCATACAGATCACTAATTCAATTTCCTCCTTTTCAAGGGTTTTGATTCTTCCTTTTGTAAACAATATTCAAGCTTCTATTTTTTGATATGTAAAATTCGACCTCTTGTTTTAGTTATGTCTTGTTATCGACATCTACATCGGCATTGAGTTCGTGGTTAAAGGAGAAGAGGGATGGGGGATTTAAGTTGATTACGAAGAAGATTAATAATTTTAAGGTCTTACCTCTCCACTAATGGCTTCGACCTCCATTACTGCCCATTGTAGGTCCTTCTTCTATTTTTGATTTTGATTTTTTGAATTTTTGAAGTTTGAATTTCAAGGTCCAGTTAAGCACCCCATGAAGAATTTTTTCCTTTAATTTTCCTAGATCTTGAGCTTTATGTTTTGGGATTGTGGTGAACATTCAAAATATTGAAACATGATTATGTGCATATTTTTCCTATTTTAGCTCACTATTTGAATTTTCGTGATTCCATGGATGGTTTAAAATTCCTGAAATTTTTAGTCGATTCATATGCATTTATCGAAATTTCTTATAATTTTTGGTGAATTTTGGATGAGTTGATTCTATGTTATGAATTTTTGAAGGAAATTGTTATGTTGTGGAAGCAGAAAGTTCTATTTAGGGGGCTTGTTTTTACTAGGGTTCTTTGGACGAACTCTAGTAAAAGGCTTGTTTGACCAAGATTTTCACTACCGTTCATCCAAAGAACCCTAGTAAAAGTCTTGTTTGACCAAGACTTTTATTATGGTTCTTTAGATAAACCGTAGGAAAAGGCTCATTTGACCAACCCTTTCACTACTGGTTCGTCCAAGAAACCATAGTAATAGGACTTCTTTTACTATGGTTCTGAACTATAGTAAAAGATACTTACCTACTACTACGCTCACATTGACTACGTTTTCAACTATGGTAAAAGGTCATTTTGAATCGTAGTAAAAGATAGTTATTGCACTAGCGCGTATATAGAAAATAAAGGAAAACCAAGATCTAATTGGTTGTACAGACACGATCCTCAATTGGATGCTACAAAAGTCGGTCGGCGCCGGTGGTAACGGTCGGACCGCATGCTACAAAGGTTAGAAGCATGACTTTGGGCATAGTGCCAGCCCTCACAGGCATTAGGGGTGTTCATGGTTCGGTTCAGTGTAGATCGATTTTTTAACCTAGGTTAACTGGATTTAACAGTTCATAAAAATATTAACCGGAATCGTAATCGGATAAGCCGATTAGCGGTTAACCAAATTATTCTCGCTTGGTTCATCAATTAATAGAACCGGCAATGAAAACATTACGAAGTGATTTTTGGGATTTTACTTGGGCCAGCAGCGACTCGCTACCCAACTACTCGGGCCATCAACGACAGTAGCCCAACACCAGCTTGGGCTAGCAATAGTGGCATGGGCTTGGTAACCAACAAAGAAAATCGTTTTTTTTTTTCAAATAAGTAAATTATCCTATAATAATTTTTAAATTTTTTTAAAAGACTTACCGGTTCGATTCCGGTTAACCGTCCGGTTCGATTCTCGGTTAACTCGTCGGTTTCAAAATCCCAAATCGAAACCGAATCGGATATACTTTCGGTTTACCTTGAGATCAAGAAACGATCAAGCTTCAACATACCATCGAGCTTATCTTTTTATTTCTTTTATTTATTTTTGCTAGCCTACCGATGAAAACTCGGCCTCATTTGCAAGCTTAGGTCACGATCGGACTAAAGTAACATGGTGGAAGCCGCTTAGCCCACAAAAGCCAACCAACACCACGGATCAGCCTAGTTTGCTTTTCCGTGGGTCAAATCCAGTCTATTTGGATTTATTTTCGGACGGTCCATCCACTTCGAATTCCAAGACTAGTCCTGAATCGGCGTCGGACCGCAAACCTACCAAAGGGCAGCTTTTTGCTCTTTTAACGATCGAGCTTGGCACACTTTCCCGGACGACTCAAGCATCATTGTTTAGGTCCGGTGCCACCCCATGGATTCCTCCGAACAAGTGTCGTTTTGACTTGTTCAGCTTCCGGTTTTTTATTTATCCATTTCCGTATTTTTGAGCCCCGTTCATCGCTTAGGTTACAAGTGGGAGTTAATTTTAAGGTTTTCTAAACCCTAAAATTTTCTATAAATATAGGGCTATCTCCTTTCGTTTCACACTCCAATTTCAACTAGAAAAAGCACCCCTAATGTTGAAATTTTCTCTCACTTTTCTCTCAGTCCTTACCCTCTTTCTCTCTCTCTCTCTCTCTTAAAAGTCTCTTTCTAAACCTACACAAAAAGCCCTTTTTGGCCTCTTTTTGCCGTTTTTCCTATCGTTATACTATTGAAATTCCATTGTGATTCAAGTCTAGCAGGTGGGTTAACCCGAGGGTGTGCTTCAACCATTTTAGAGTTTGTTATTTAAAATTTTATTTAATTCCTGTATTTATTACTTTCGACATTGTAGTTTGAAGTTGTAATCGGTTTACCTTCCAGCCCTCCAACGTAATATTTTATTTAACGCTTTCTTTGATCGATTTTTTATTGCTTTCTTTTGTAGCTTTTTTATTATTTTCATTTACCATTTTTAAGCATGCTTGAATTGTTTTTATTTCTCACTTCACATGTTGGTTGCCTGTTTTAATTAAAGTAATTTAAACTCACATTTTAAACTAGTAGAGATCATCTGTTGACGGAAAAATGAGGAGTGACCCTCCTCATTTCATATCATCGCCCCCAAATAACGAATCGTTGGTTTTTGACAAATTGATTCCTTTTTGAAAACCTTTTCGAAATTATGAGTTTTGTTCCTTTTTCATAGTCCCTTCAATAAACTTGAAATTAGAAAAGTGCCATTTTTATTTTTATTAATTTTTATTTCTAAAACCGACTAGTGATTCCTCGTTTTAGCTTTTTCATCTAAAACCGCATCTCGACTTTTTGTTTACAAATTCATTAAAATTGAGGAAAATGGACTTACAACCTTTTAATGTCCAGAGCCGGACAGTCGGCGCCCCTATCTACTACTCGGGCGTAGCTTATGACCCAAGCAAGTGTCCACTGCCCGGTCCAACAATTTTAGGGCAATTTTTCTTTTCTATTTTCTTTTAATGTTACGTTTAAAGAAAAAATATCCTCATACTTCTAAAAATTAATTTTAAAAATAAAATAATTAATAAAATGCTAATAAATCATTTCCTTTGAACTCCTTTCAAAACCTAATTTAAGGTAATAAACTTAATAAGCAACCCACCTCGTATGAAACCGACATTGGTAGAGTGGCACAAACCATTTTTTTGGTCCGCTTCCCTCTTTTACAATGGATGGAGGGGCCGAGCGTTGGCTCTTATAAATGTAAGGTAAAAAAGGGAAATTCCTTTTGTTACCCTTTTAATTTTGTAAATTCTATTTGGTGAACATATAAAAAATTAAACCAAATAGTATCCTTATATTTTGACAAAATATGATATGTGACATAAACCATTATATTTAGCTCTTGACTGGTGAGTTGTCATCTTGTTTATATTGTTATGACACAAAAATTTTAAATTTCAAAAAGTACCCTTACGAATGGGTGCAAGGGAAGACGGTTAACAAGAAGAGCGAGAGAGAGAGAGAGAGAGAGAGAGAGAATTAGACCAAGAAATATGAGGACAATTTGGTCATTTCAATTGATTTTTAGCGGCATTAGTGACAGAGTGATACCGTGTCGACATGTTTTTCAATAAAGGGATACTATTTGGAATTTATAATTTTCTTATTTATCAAATATTATCTCGCATAAACACAAGGTAACCGAAACGGAATTTCCCTAAAAAAAGGTATAAATCTTTACCCTCTTAAACCCTGTTTAATATTAATTTAAGATTATCTTGTTTGCCAAATGTCGTTGTTTTGCTATTTGAAAGGAGTCATGCATGTATTAAAAAGTGTATGCCGGATGCAAAGAGAATAGTTTGTTTGATTCACATGCAAAGGAATTTGTGAAGGTTTTCCCTTGGAGAGGCTAAGTCACCCTAGAGGAGAGGTGAATAGGGTGATGAGGAAATTTAAGCAAGTAATGGAAGAATAAAACTAGAGATGACTCTGTGGAGAGTGAGAGTCAAGAATGAACTCGGGAAAGCACCGACTCGAATACGATAAATGAAGGGGTTAAAGTTTAAACTAAACTTTAAGTCCGTCCGAGTCTAGATTGGACTCGGAAAAGTATCAACTCGAAATTACGTGGAAACCCTCCTGGGGTAGAAAACCATGGACAGTGTTAATCCAAGCACCAAGTCAAATCCACTATTTTGAATCCACAAAATATAGTAGAATGACTCAACCGAATTGTTCCCTTAGACAATTCCTTACAAGATTTTCCTAGACTCGAAATTACCTTATATGATCTAGTACTTCCTAACCGAGGTAACCTTTACAATTAGGGATTACTGAGCTGAGTTAATCCTTATAACTCGAGTCAAGGGACCTTACTCGAAAGTAAGAATGAGTGTTTGTAAACTTATTACAAGACCTTACAACTTAGAAAGATATTAAGTACGAGTTGGAGTTGTAAGTAGAAGATTAAGTATGAATACAATGACTCTTGCTTAAGTGCATGTATTGACGGTTGATTCAAGCAAATCTTCAAGTCTTGAGAGTTGGCTTCTATTTTTAGATAACCAAGCAGATTAGCCGTTGTGACTATCTCCTGACTGGAAGTCCTTTGTGACCGTTGCAATGGAGTTTCTAAGTCACTCGGAAAATATCCGTTGAGGTGTGAATGTTGGGCAACGGCTCTTGACTCCATTGGAAGTCCCAATCCACTCGGTGGTGTCTCGAAAAGTAGGGTGGAAACCACCATTGAGCTTAGCGTTGCAGATTTCCAATTTTGGAAACAGATCAACCCCGACACGGTGTCCGGTCTTCGGTCCGAGATAGAAAAAGCCTTGTCTGCTTGGTGATTTGACATCTTGAAGCCGGTTTACTTTTGTATTTCAAAAATAAGATAGCCTCGTTTGAATAACCTACAAAAGTAAATCAATTTGGTTCTCAAAGTATAAAATACTTTGGTCCAAGATTAGACACGAGATAATAATTTAATTAAGATAAATAAGTGCATAATTATCCGAGTCGAAAGAAATGGAATTTTCCGAGTCTAATATTCACTATACTCAAATTCTATTTGAGTCGATCTAGAAGTAAAGCAAGTCGGATAAATAACATCGAGTGGAAAGACTTGATTTAGACTGCCAATGTTCAAACCAAGCATGATAACTTAGAAAGATGAATTAACACAAGTAATTCAATCAAACTTAGATCATGAAGTCGAACCGAGTTTATGCATAATAGAACAAGTGTTTGAACATGCAATATATCTGAGTGTTGTCTCGAGTGACTCGAACCGTGTGTGAAATGATAAGCAAGAATATGCTTGTCCGAGTCGGTTAGAATCAAAAGAGAACATATGCGATAGTTTACGTAACACTCAAAAAAGATGTTATATCACTAAGAAAAGCTTATAAAACGAGATAGAATGACTTTTAATCAAAACCTTATAAGAGATGAAGTCCTATACCTAATTCCTTGATGGAACTCAAAATGATGTATATGACGAGTCCGAGTCTTTAATCTCCCCTTTTTGATGAAAGGCATTCCATACTTAGAGTTAGTGATATAGATCCGGGTTGTCATCCATAAGCCGGAAAAACATGATAGAATTGTGTAGAGAAAATACAATGAATGAAACTTATATTCTATCGGAGCAAATAAGCTGAGATTGCATAAAAGAACTAAAGTATCGGAGCGAGAAAAGAATAACCGAGTATTAGAGCAATGATAGACAGAGTTATCGAATCGAGTAGAGAAAAAAATACTGAGCAAGACATTAAAACTCGAAGTAATAAACTCGAAATAATTGCTTTAAGTAGTAAACTCAAAGATATGTGCAACTCGGAAGATAAATATCGGAATTATTAATGAAATTTCATTGTAATTTAAACTAATGAGTTTACACAAAAGAGGGTGAGAGAAACTCCCTAAACAAGACAACAAATTTTTCTAACTATTCTCCCCTTGCCTTTCAAGTAAAAACAAAAAGAGGAAGAATGTATCAAGTAGATACGGATTTGATGTCCGGACAAAAAAATAAAATTAAGCGAAAAAGAAATTAAGATGGAGGAGATAGAGCGATCCGAGTCGAGGTTGGTGGACGAGCAGTGCGCCTTCGCCGATAAGATCCGGAAGATGTTGACGAGCGAGGTGGAGGCAAGACTCGGGATTTCGGAATCGGCTCGGCTCGAGTGGTCGACCCGGAACTAGGTCATCCAAAGGCTCATCCTCTTGAAACTCGGGCTGACGGAGGGTGCGCTCAAGATGACCAGCTGCTAACCGACCATGGTCAACGAGTGTCTTCGACCCACTCGGACTACCGTCCGAGCCGATCATTTCCGGTTGAGGTTCCGGAGCACTTGGGCCCTCTCGTTGATGCTACTCGGTTGTTCTTCTTCTTTCTCCCCTTCCTCGGATGGAGCTACCTCAGCCGCGAGACTCCTCTTCTTCGTCTTCTTCTTCTTCTCCCCCTTTTGAGGAGGATTTGGTCGGACTCGAGGATTCTTCGAAGTGTCCGAGTTGACCGGATCCTGAGCCGCCTTAGATCGCCTCTCCTGAAGGAGCTCGAACGACTCCCTCTCGCTCCTTAACCGGGGCCTTCATCTCGAGAAGCACATCTTGTTGCTCTCGGATTTGGGATTTAGCGATTTTCCGGTTAATGGTCATAGAATGAAGGACAGTCTTGAATGACCGGAGGGTGTCCTTGAACTCAGTGGACACCAAGGAAAGCTTGTCCATGATGGCGGAGGACAAGGTAGAAGAAAGAATATGAGAAACACCTGAGGTGGAAGCACCACCAGGTGGAGGAGGTAGGGGAAGAGTTGGATGAGTCCGGGTCTAAGGCGGAGAAGAGGGCCTCGGTTCTAAGCTATGGACCGAGACACCCGGTTGGGTCTCCTGGTATCCATACCCAAGGAGTTCCTTTTTGCCAACGACAATGGCAGCCTTAGAAACCACATTAGGATCCGAGGGAAGAGGAACTTTGAATTGCTTGAAGATGAGGGTGAGAAGAGCCCCGAAAGGAAGTGGGGTGGTCTTCTTGTTCCGAGTCCGAGCCAAGCACAGCTGCCATTTGCTCGACTATTGCAGGAAAGAGGTCTACTTCGTAGCCCTCTAGAATGTCATAAAGAGCTTTGAGGTGCTTGGAGTTGGTGTTCTCCTTACTAGAATGTTGTGAGTAGAAGGTTCTCATCAGCAGAAAACAAGAAGGCGGGCTTCGATTTGAGTTGGGTCACGAGAGAAATTTTTGCGTGACCCGGAAACTCTTTGGCATATTTCTCAAAGAATTCATTAGCAACCTCGTTGAAAGGTATGGGGTTGCTGTTGAGGAAAAGAGAAGTGACTTTAAAGAGTCGATGGAGAAGAGAAGTGTTGATGCGAAAGGTGATGTTTTGAACTCCGGAGGTGAGGATACCCTCAAAGCTAGAAAGATTGGAATAGAACTCGAAACAAGTTCGGATAGATGAAATCACCGAAACAGAGGAAATTGTAAACCCGTGTTGATTTTATCCGGGCCAACCATGAGAACTTTGTGGTCGGGAAGAATTTGTCATCCAACGTTAGGTGTTGAGTGATAAGAGGTTTTGAGGGAGTGGAGGGGCCTTCCTGGCTTTTTGTACGAGGTTTCTTGGTGGCGGAACCAAGAAAATTAGGGTGGGAACCTCTTTTCGGCATGTTTGATGTTGAAGAGAGAGAGAGATGAATTCTTATGAAAAGGGAAAGAGAGATAGCTCGACGAGAGTGAGCGAAGAGAAAAAGAAAAGTGAAAGAGTAGAAAGAGAGAGAGCTGAGAGCAACAATGCTTACTTGAGATGTTCTTCTCTTAGCTTGAGAGCGACGTACGTTTCTTCGAAAGTAGAGAGCTTGCTCGCGTTGAAGTAATTGAGAGAGTGAAAGTAAGTAGAGAGTAAAGTAACGAAATGAAGGAAAATAGACGCTATTTATAGAGGAATAATTGTCCTTCAGTATTCGTTCTAACTCGGCTTCTTCAACTGGTCACCTAAGACCGGTGTGACTGTTCCGCTCTCTAACGGTTAGAATTCCAACGATTGTCTCTCAACGGCCAGTTGTCCGATTGATGCGCGCAAGAGAGATAGAGAAAAAGAAAGATTTTAAAAGAAATTTCGAAATCCTCCACCGATCTAGAGATGGTTTCGAAGTTTGATGTCCACTTTTCACAAAATCTAAGTCCGACTTAGCTAAGTTTCGAGTAACTCGAAACCGCAAACAACTAATAACTATTGGCTCAGTATCACTGGTTCAAGTGAACTAATGGCTATTAAAGAGAGTAAACACGCAACACATAATCATGCAAAGTAATTTTTTTATAAAAAACATATTTATGTATTAATCATGCCAAGCTCATTCCGAATAAAACAAAACTGATCCTCACTAAGGGGCTTAGTAAAAATATCAGCTAATTGAAAATTGGTAGGAATGAATTCAAGTTCAATATCACCCTTTTCGGAATGATCTCTCGAAAATGATACCGACCTCAATATATTTTGTCTTTGAGTGCTTGGATCGAATTCTTGGTGATGCTGATTGCACTTTGATTGTCATACTTGATTGGAATAGATTTGAATGAAAGTCTAAGATCTTTCAAGTGTTGTTTTATCTATAAGATCTAAGCACAAGCACGCTCCAGCTGTAATATACTCGACTTCAGCAGTTGATAGAGCTACCGAGTTTTGCTTCTTTGAGTGCCAAGATATCGTGGATTGACCCGAAACCGGCGAGCTCCTGAAGTGCTCTTTCTGTCAACTTTGTATCCAACATAGTCGGCATCCGAGTATCCAGGTGAGAGTCGGCTTCGAGTCTCTAGAGTACCATAGGCCCAAATTCCGAGTCCCCGCAAGATATCTCGAATATTCTCTTCACGGCAGTGAGATGTGATTCTTTTGAATTAGCTTGAAATCTTGCACACGGACAAACACTAAACATGATGTCTAGCCTACTGGAAGTAGGATAGAGCAAAGATCCAATCATACCTCGGTAGAGTTTCGATTCATCGCTTTACCTTTCTCATCCGAGTGAATCGACCTCTTGACCTTTGTCACATAGTTGAGAGATGCTTGAGCAAATTGTATTTTAACCCTTTAACAAGGTATACTCGAGCTAACCGGATTGCTTCCTTTTCCAATCTTGCGTATCCCGGTTATCTTGCCTTTGCTGTCATCTCCAAACGTGACTTTTCCTCCCTTGTACTCTTCTAACTCGGAACGTAGTCTTGAATTTCCTAACATGTGGCGTGAGCATCCACCGTCCAGGTACCAATGCCCTTTTATTCTTTTACGAGCTACTCGCAAGTCGGAAACAAACTAACCTTTCTCACTTCCTCTAACGAACCCAAGTAACTCCCTTTACTATGGTCCTTTTCGAGGAAGTAGACTCTTAGGAACCCAGATTTGAATAACTTTGGGTTTGGTCCGATTTTAAGTCTTTCTTTTAGAGAAGCTGAGTGCTGTGCCTCTTTCTTTTGAAAAACTTTTCTTTTATACACTAGTGGAGAAGGTTTTCTCCTGTAAGTTGGTATGAGCTCAGTCCTCCTTTCATTGTTATGAATGAGACCGTCCTCGGCCTTCCTAAACTTCACAATTCTGGAATCCTTTTTGAAAAGTTCGAGTAGGAATAGGATTCCTCCTCTTTGTTAAAACCAAAACCTTCTTTTTGAAGGAGACACATTGCGATCCTAAGAGCATATCAAGGTTTTTCTGACCTTGAGTAAATTTTAAAACAAGATCTTGAGACTCGTTGAGCTTTCACTTCGATTGCTCGTTTTCTCTTCGAGTGACTCGGACTCGGTCTCATTGGATTAAGCACTAGTCTTGAGTTCTCTTAGAGCAAGTCTCGGTTTTCCAATTCATTTTTCAATGAGATGCTCTCGAAGTAATCGACTCAAGTTGTTCTTTAAACCGAGAAGAATCGGAATTGGACTTTTCTTCCAAAGTAAAAATGTACTTAGCTAAATCAACTTTGGAAAACTTGAGAAAGTAATCATTTACCTCTTGAGGATTTGTTTCCTCACCGTCTCGATTGATCCGAGTCCGGCTCTGTTTCAACTTCGAGTCGAGAGTGTCATCGGACACTTTGAGTCGTCCGAGTCCTTATCATCTTCCGATGAGTCCTCATCACTCCATGTGGCCATCATAGCCTTTTTCTTCTTTCTGTCCCTCTTTCTCTTGGGACGAGTCCTTGACTATGTGTTCCTTATCGCCACATTCAAAACGACCGAGTTCTTAGTCAAAGATAACCTTGAAAGGGAAGAGTGCTTACCATTTCTATCCTTCTTGTCTTTCTTATAGAACTCTTCTCTTGGCTTCTTATCCCATCTTTTGTGCTTCATCATTCTCTTGAAGCCTCTAGCGATGAGTGCCATGGGATCCTCTTCGAATCGATGAACTCGGATTTGCTTCTCTAGTTTTTGAGGCTTCATCGCAATGTTCTTTTTGGTGCTCGACCTCTGCGTCCTCCTCTTCCGGATGGATCTCGTGGGTGAGTAGCTTCCCAATGAGTTCGTCCGGCTTGAGTTGGGACGGAGTTACGAGCCTCTTCAATGGCCGTCACCTTGGGACCCCATCTTCTCTTGGGTAGGCTTCGAGTATCTTTCCGCACATTTCCTCATGGGAAATCTTTCTACCCAGAGATTTGAGATTGTTGGTAATCTCGGTGAAGCGAATGAACATCCGAGTGATGTTCTCTTCGGCTCCATCTTGAATAGCTCGTACTTGTGAAGATATTGACTTATCTTCGCTCGCCTGACTTGGCTGGTGCCTTCATAAGTGTTGACCGAGTGTCCCACACTTCTTTGGCTGTGTTGCAGGCCGACACGCGGTTGTATTCTCCTGAGCTGATGGCGCACATCGAATGTTCATTACCTTGAAGTTCTTTCTAAACTTCTCTACTTCCTCGATAGTGAACTCGACCTTTGTCTTGGGCACGAGTCTTGTTTCTTTCGTCTTCATGGGAATGTAGTTGCCTACTTGTATGATGTTCTAAACATCTTCGTCATGGTCAAGCGAAAGCATTCCATGAGCTTCTTCCGAGTGCACGAAATTTGATCCTTTGAACTTTGGTGGTCTGCTAGAAGACCTTCCCTCATCGAATTCTCCATTGTTACGAGCCATTTTGATCTTTAAACCTTTGGATGGTTAGATCCTTTCCGAAAGGCTAAGCTCGATACCAATTGAAGGTTTGCCCTTGGAGAGGCTAAGTCACCCTAGAGGGGGTGAAGAGGGTGATGAGGAAATTTAAGCAAGTAATGGAAGAATAAAACTAGAGATGACTCTCGTGGAGAGTGTGAGTCAAGAATGAACTCGGAAAAGCATTGACTCGAATACGAGTAAATGAAGGGGTTAAAGTTTAAACTAAACTTTTAAGTCTATCTAAGTCTAGATTGGACTCGAAAAAGTATCGTCTCGAAATTACGTGGAAACCCTCCTGGGGCGAGAAAACCATGGACGAGTGCTAGTCCAAGCACCAAGTCAAATCCACTATTTTGAATCCACAAAATACAGTAGAATGACTCAACCAAAATTGTTCCCTTAGACAATTCCTTACAAGATTTTCCTAAACTCGAAATTACCTTATCTAATCTAGTACTTCCTAACCGAGGTAACCTTTATAATTAGGGACAAGCGAGCTGAGTTAACCCTTACGACTTAGCTCGGTCAAGGGACCTTACTCGAAAGTAAGAATGAGTGTTTGTAAATGTAACAACCCGTCCCTAAGAAAATAATTAACTTTAAATACATTGAACATTAGCATAAGTGCGTGCATTCCAAATTTTCAAATATTTTCATATTACACATGTGTGTGTATGTGTATGTGTGTGTGTGTGTGTGTGTGCGTGTGTGTATATATGTCAATGTTGTTTAAAGTGCAGGAACCGGATGATGACAAAGACGACGCACGGCATACTCTATAGATTTTAATGACTCGAGAAGATAACCAAAATTATCATTTCTATAAATTAGATTTTATCAGCAACTAGTAGCCTTAGTTGAGCATGTTTAGATTATTCATTCTAAACATTAACATTTTTATATAGCTAATTTATTTTGAGTTCTAAAAATCCTTAAACAAATGAAATTAATATAATTTTTGTAAACTTAATATTACTAAAAATAAAATTTCCTAGATTAAGATAAGCTTAATAGAAAAGATGATGATAAGTAGGAAGAGTGGGAATTAGAACTGGATTAGGATAAGCTTGCTAGGGAATTGGGCCCGGGAATCTAAAGTAGTCGGTTGGCCCATTGAGAGATGAAAGCAAAGGGACTATAAATACTTAAGGAAACCTAAACCCTCATTATTCTAACCTAAATTTGATAAAACCAACCCCTCCCTCCCTCTCTCTCTCTCTCTCTCTCTCTCTCTCTCCGACCCCGACCTCTGCTCTCGTGCCAACCGACAACACCGGCGGCACTCTAGCCATGCCGACGGCCACCACCGGCTAGCCACTAGCACCCTCAACATCACCCTCACCGATCTCCTCATCAAACACCCAAAACGCACCTCTTCCTTCACTTACCTCCACCGCCACCGCCTACCGGCCGACGCTACCATCAACACCACCGATCGCCATCAAAAACCCTAATCGCCGGCTACCGCCAAGAAATTGCCCTCCTTCACTCCCCTCGGCGTCTGTCCAACCGCCGCCCAACGCTAGCAACCACCGCTCGCCACCAGTCGGCCTCGCCCGACCACTACCTTGTCATCGTCTCGGCCACCAAACACCGAGTACACCACCGTCCTCAATCCCCTCTATGCCCCGAGTTTTGCGCCTGTTCCGCCCTGATTCCGCCCTAATTTGGTGGCGACTTGCCGGTTTGCAGGCCTCGTCCGACTACCGCTCACTTTGACCAGGCACCGGCGGCTGCGTGCTACTCCCAACGACCTGCTCCGGCCACCGGCCGTCTACTCCGTTTCAGTTCTCCCTCGATCTTCAACCCTCCAACCTTCAATCATCACAAAAACCTCTAAAAAGTAACCCCTTCACCTTGGTTCTTAGGGTAATTTTCGATTCGGTTCGTTAATTTAATTTCTTAGGGTAATTTTTATATTCGGTTTGTTAATTTAATTTCTTAAGGTAATGTTTCGATTTAGTTCTTTTAATATTTAAGTTGTAAGCAGTTATTCCTTTTTTCTATTTGAAAATTAAAGTCTGGATTATGGTATGTATGTGATTGATTCATGGAGTTTAGGGAGATTTGGTGACAATTGATGATATTTGGATGTACTGAAATTGAGGACAAATTATGGACAATTTACGTATGAAGAACATGGATTAATTTCAATGACCATTTGACCTAATGGTGAGATTAGCAGAAATTCTAGAAAAGGATTTAACCTACTGAGGGGATTGTGAAAGTTAAGGTATTATAAGAATAGCATGCCAGGGAATGAACATCTCTTTTTGGCAAAATTAAATTCCGCCATTACGGAATAGGTTAGAAAATAGGTGCCTAAAAGAATGAATAAAGATATTTGCATAATAAAATAATTAATAACTGTGATTAAAGTAAACCTTTCCTTGGTTTTAAAAGCAAATAATATTAATACTATTTGTAGAGAAAAAGGAGATAAGTATTCGAGTATTAATATAAATACTTTTAGGTATGCATTTTATAAAAGAAAATAAATAAACCTTATGGGTTAGAGATAACCTTAATATTATTTAGGAGAAAACTATGTATATTGAGATAAAATATATATAAAAATGTATATATATTTATGTATGTATTTAAAAAGAAAGCTATATATATTTTAAGGTTGCTATATATATATATAGGCATGCATTGTATAAAATAAGATAAATAAATCATATATAGATCAAAGACATCATTAGTACTCTTTAGTAAAAGCTAACTTTGTTAATTTTCATTTCAAATATCTTTGAAGTGATTTAATAAATAAATAAGACATAAAAATTCAGTTTATTAATAAAACTTTTATATCTCTACTTAAGGTGATCAAGTTTCGTGTGTTCATCCGGATTACGCCCAAAAGAAAAAGAAAGAAGAACATCGAGTACAAGGTACGTTCATTGATCGTGCCCTTCAATGTTTTATTTACAAATCAAGGCCGGATATGGCCGACATCAATAACAATAAAGAATTATTTGCAAATAATATTTGCCATCATAAATATGGACCCGCCCATTAAGTGCCATTATTTGGTACGCCTCAATATCCAGGTTGGTAACACCGTAACTGTTAACCGCCTTCAATCGAACTATCCGATCGGTCCGAGTGTGTGCACATGCGTTTAGGGAAACCCGATGATCGTAAAGGGATCAATTTCATTGCCGACTATTAAGATAATGTGATCTTTGTCGAATAGTTTAGTATCCGACTCCCAATAGCCTTGCCCTTTCCACTAGTAAGGGCGGTGGTGACGACTCCTAACCCTTTTCCGCTGCGGTAATCAATGGTTAGCGAGTTGTTTAGCCTAAACTAGTGATTATGGGTTGGGGGCGTTATAGTAAGCCGATTACAAGACCTTACAACTTAGAAAGATATTAAGTACGAGTTGGAGTTGTAAGTAGAAGATTAAGTATGAATACAATGACTCTTGCTTAAGTGCGTGTATTGACGGTTGATTCAAGCAAATCTTCAAGTCTTGAGAGTTGGCTTCTATTTTTAGATAACCAAGCAGATTAGCCGTTGTGACTATCTCCGACTAGAAGTCCTTTGTGACCGTTGCAATGGAGTTTACGAGTCACTCGAGAAAATATCCGTTGAGGTGTGAATGTTGGGCAACGGCTCTTGACTCCATTGGAAGTCCCAATCCACTGGTGGTGTCCGAAAAGTAGGGTGGAAACCACCGTTGAGCTTAGCGTTATAGATTTCCAATTTTGGAAACAATCAACCCTAACACGAGTGATCCGGTCTTCGGTCCAAGATAGAAAAAGCCTTGTCTGCTGGTGATTTGACATCTTGAAGCTAGGTTACTTTTGTATTTCAAAAATAAGATAGCCTCCTTTGAATAACCTACAAAAGTAAATCAATTTGGTTCTCAAAGTATAAAATACTTTGGTCCAAGATTAGACACGAGATAATAATTTAATTAAGATAAATAAGTGCATAATTATCCGAGTCGGAAAGAAATGGAATTTTACGAGTCTAATATTCACTATGCTCAAATTCTATTTGAGTCGGTCTAGAAGTAAAGCAAGTCGGATAAATAACATCGGAATGGAAAGACTTGATTTAGACTGCCAATGTTCAAACCAAGCATGATAACTTAGAAAGATGAATTAACACGATGAATTCAATCAAACTTAGATCATGAAGTCGGAACCGAGTTTATGCATAATAGAACAAGTGTTTGAACATGCAATATATCCGAGTGTTGTCCGAGTGACTCGAAGCTGTGTGTGAAATGATAAGCAAGAATATGCTGTCTCGAGTCGGTTAGAATCAAAAGAGAACATATGCGATAGTTTACGTAACACTCGGAAAAGATGTTATATCACTAAGAAAAGCTTATAAAACGAGATAGAATGACTTTTAATCAAAACCTTATAAGAGATAAAGTCCTATACCTAATTCCTTGATGGAACTCAAAATGATGTATATGACAGGTCTAAGTCTTCAATTTAGTTAAGATGTTTCCATGACAAAACTTAAATGTCTCATACGGCAAGTCTGCTAATGCATACGTTAATCGGGAGCATGACATATACATGGAAGAACTTCAACAGGAGTCCCATGCAACATACCAATGGCTCATAAAGGAACCAAATGAACATTGGTATTGATATTTTTTTTGGTGCAATGTGATCTTTTAATTTCATTCATAATCAATTAACCTTACATTCACTAAGGGGCATACCCCACATAAAAACTAAGAAAACTATCTCGAGTCTACTTAATATGATTCTCCACACACATTGTTTACAATAAACCATTCCTTCTTAATATCTTGAAAAATCTTGAAATTTCTTTCCTTCCCACTCATGTAAATCACCACCGCAAAACACAAGTATAACATGTCTTAAACTTTGTGGGAACCATTGTCATTTAAGGCAAAAGTTTGCTAATTTCCCCATTCCAGCTTTTTAGTCTCCATGTGAAGCGGCTCCTTCAATATGTTTTGTATAATAATTTGTGTATCTACATTCAAAAAATAGATGTTGTTGGCTTTCTTTTGCATCCTTACACCGAAGGTTTGCTCGGGAGAGTCCGAGTCACCCTAGAGGGGGTGAATAGGGTGATAGAAGATTCTTCGCGAAAACACACTCTTTTGACAGAAAAGAGGCAAAGACAGTTTACGAGTCTAAACACGGGGTCGAAAAGATTGGACTCGAAAGCAATGAATCGGAATAAACAAGTGCGAGTAAGGCTGTCCGAGTCTAGAATGAACTCGGAAAGAGAACACAGAGATTTTACGTGGAAACCCTCCTGGGGCGGAAAACCACGGCCCATGTCAATCCGGACACGAAGTCAAATCCACTATTTTGAGTCCACAAAATACCGTGAACTGATCGAACCCGAGTTGCTCCCTTGGACAACTCTATACAAGTTTTCCTAGACTCGAAGTTACCTTATCCGATCTAGTACTTCCTAGCTGAGATAACCTTTACAGCTAGGGACAACTAAGCTGAGTTAACCTTTACGAGCTTAGTCAAGGGACCTTACAAAGAATGTAAGAAGAGTTTGTAACTAAGTACAAGACCTTACAACTCGGAGAGTAAATTACGGAATGGGAGTTGTAAGTAGAAGATTGAAAGTAAATACAATGACTTTTCTCAAGTATGAGTATTAACAATAGATTCGGCAATCTTCAAGTCTTGTGAAGTGGCTTCTATTTATAGATAACCAAGCGAGTAGCCGTTATCTTTATCTCGCTGACCGAGAGTCCTCTCGTGACCGTTGATAAGGGCTTTCGAGTCACTCGGAAAGTTTCCGTTGAAATATGGACGTGCTTTGCATCTTGAAGTTTATATTTGTTCAGCGAGTTCCTTGGTGTATTTTGATTGATGAACAAAGATTTCATCTTTGTCTTGTTTGATTTGCAACCCAAGGAAGAAATTGAGTTCTCCCATCATACTCATTTGGAACTCTTGGCTCATCAACTCGAGAAAATTCTCGGCACGAAACTTCGTTAGTAGCACCGAAAATAATATCATCAACATAAATTTGAACAATAAGAAAATCTTTCCCTTTGGTCTTGATGAATAGGGTCTTGTCGATCTGACCTCTTTTGAAATCATTTTGAACCAAGAAGCTACCCGAGTCTTTCATACCAAGCTCGAGGGGCTTGCTTAAGACCATAGAGAGCCTTTTGAAGTTTGAAAACGTGATTTGGAAATTCGAGTTTTCAAAACCAGGAGGTCTGCTCGACATAAACTTCTTCTTCAATAAAACCATTGAGAAAGGCACACTTAACATCCATTTGATATAATTTAATATGCATGCGGGATGCAAATGCCAACGATATTCTAATGGCTTCAATTCTAGCTACTGGTGCAAAGGTTTCCCCACAATCAATTCCTTCTTCTTGATTGTAACCTTGAGCTACAAGTCTAGCCTTGTTTCGACTACCACTCCACCCTCATCCAGTTTGTTCTTGAAAACCCATTTGGTTCCTATAACTGGGTGGTCGGAAGGTCGGTTGGTCGAGTCTAGACTTGGTTTCTCTCGAATTGATTAAGTTCCTCTTGCATGGCCTCTACCCATTCGGGTTCGTTAAGGGCTTCTAGTGCATTTTGGGTTCGAGTTAATGAAATGAATGCAGTAAATGCACATAGGTTATGAAGAGAGGAATGAGTTCTTACCCCACTTGTTGATATCGAAATGATGTTTTCTTGGGGATGACTGGGAGTAAATTTGAATGCTTTACCAGTTCTTTGATTCACCAGGTTTGTGGGCTGAATGGCTTGATCTTCGAAGCTTGTTACGAGTGATCCTCTTCATTGACTTGTTCGTTACGAGCGACCTCTTGAGCTGTCTCATTCCGAGCTTCCTCGTTACGAGTGGTCTCAATCCGAGTCTTTGTAGGCTCATCTTCGTCATCATCCTTTACGAGCTTCGGTTCGAGTATGAAGATTCACTTGGTTTCTCCTGTTCAAGCTCATCAAACACTACGTGGATACTTTCTTCCACTTTGTTAGTTCGCTTGTTGAAGATACGATAAGCTTTGCTATGAGAGGAGTAACCTAGAAAAATTCCTTCGTCCGATCGAGCATCGAACTTGGTCGAGATGATCCTTACCATTATTGTGGATGAAGCACTTACATCCGAAAGGTCCGAAATAGGAAATATTTAGCTTCTTCCCTTTGTAGAGCTCATAAGGTGTTTTCTTGAGAATGGGTCCGATGAGGCATTGATTGAGAGTGTAGTTAGGCTGTGTTTATTGCCTCCGCCTGAAATAGTAAGGCAAGTTGTGTTCAATCATCATCGTTCTTGCTATTTCTTCAAGGGTTCTGTTCTTTCTCTCAACTACTCCATTACTGTTGAGGAGTTACAGGTGCTTGAGAAGTTGTGAGAGATACCATTCTTGTCACAAAACTCCGAGAATTCTAAGTAATCAAACTCCCTTCCATGGTCGGTTCGAATCTTTTGAATCCGAGTCCGAGACTCAACTTGAATCTTTCTACGAGCTTGCTTGAACTCCTTAAAGGCTTCATTCTTATGCTTGAGAAAACACACCCAGGTAAATCTTGAAAAATCATCAATAATAACAAGTATGTAAGATTTACCTCCGAGACTCTTCACGAGAATTTCACCACATAGGTCCATATGCGGTAAATTCAAGCACGTTGGATGTGGAAACTGTCTTGAGAGATTTGAATGAAGATCTGACTTGTTTCCCTCCGGTGCATGCTTCACATACTTTGTCCTTCTCAAACGCACGGTTAGGTAATCCTCAAACCGGACTATGAGAAGCAAGCTTTTTGATAGTATGCATGCTAATATGACCTAATCTACGATGCCAAGTCCAAGAATCATCATGAAGAGATGCTTTTAAACAGGATAAGTTCGACTTGGGTCGAGAAGAGGGATGATGTAGGTATTACCTAATCTCTTACCCGAGAGTTTTACCTCTTTGGTGGTCTCATCTCGTGATGTAGCACTTGGATTGAGTGAATCTTACCTCTTGACCCTTGTCACATAGCTGGGAGATGCTAAGTAGATTGTACTTTAGTCCTTTGACAAGGTAGACTGGGCTCACCAGATTGCTTCCATTTCCAATCTTCCCAATGCCCACTATCTTACCTTTGCTTGTCATCGCCAAAAGTCACCTTTCCTCCTTTATGTGACTCCAGCTCGGAAAAGAGTCCTTGGTCACTCGACATGTGTCAAGAGCATCCACTTGTCCAGTACCGGTGTCCTTTTGATCTTTTCGAGTGCCCTGCAAAGCAGAGAGAATCTAACCCTTCTCACTTCCTCTAACGAACCCAGTAACATTCCTTACTTGTGGTCCTTTTACGAGGAAGAAGGTGCTTCGGAACCCAGATTTGAATGACTTTGGGTTTTGTCCGATTCCGAGTCTTCCTCTCGAGAAGCTGAGTCTGTGTCTCTTTCCTTTTAAAAACCTTTCCTTTTGAAATAGGAGAAAATGGTTTCTTTTTGTAAATAGGTTTGGGTTTAGTCCTCCTTTCATTTACGTGAATGGGACCATGCTCAGCCTTTTGAACTTTACCGTTCTAGAATCCTTTTTGAACAAATCCGAGTAAGAATTAGATTCTTCCACTTTGTTGAAACCAAGACCTTCTTTTCGAAACGAGACACATTGTGATCCTAAGAGCATGTCAAGATTCTTCGACCTTGAGTAAACTTTAAAACCGAGATCTTGAGACTCGGTGAGCTTCGTTTCGGTTGCTCATTTTCTTTCTGAGTAACTCGGACTCGGTCTCATTAGTTGTCATGAGTTCTCTCGAGTGTGAGTCTCGGTTTTTCTAATTCGTTTTTAAAGAAGTGCTCTCGAAGTGATTGACTCAAGTTGTTCCTTGAAATGAGAAGAATCGGAATTGGACTTTTCTTCCAAAGTGAAGATGTATTTAGCTAAATCAACTTTGGAGAATTTGAGAAAGTAGTTTATTACCTCTTGGGGATCGGTTTCCTCGTTGTCCGAGTCCGAGTCGACTCTCTTTCGGCTTCCGAGTCGAAATTGCCATCGGACACTTCGAGTCATCCGAGTCCTCGTCGTCTTCGGATGAATCCTCATCGCTCCATGTTGCCATCATGGCCTTTTTCTTCTTCCTGTCCCTTCTTCATTTTGGACAGTCCTTGACTATGTGGTCTTTGCTGCCACATTCAAAACATCCAGAATTCTTAGACAAAGATAACTTTGAGGGTGAAGAAAACTTACCTTTTCTGTCTCTCTTGTCCTTTTTGTAGAATTCTTCTTTTGGTCTTTTGTCCCATCTTTTGTGCCTCATCATTCTCTTGAAGCCTTGTGCAATGAGTGCCATGGGATCACCTTCGAGTTAGAGGAGCTCGGACTAGCTTCTTTGGATTCTAAGTCTTTAAGCGCGATGTTCCTTTCGGCAGTACCTGCAGCATCTTCTTCTTCCAAATGTATCTCATGAGTCGAAGCTTTCCGATGAGCTCGTCCGGCTTCAAGAGTGAGAGGTTCCGAGCCTCTTCTATGGCAGTCACCTTAGGGCCCCATCGTCTCTTGGGTAGGCTTCGAGAATTTTCCAGGCACATTTCTTCATGGGAGATTTTCTTTCCCGGAGATTTGAGATTGTTGGTGAACTCGGTGAAGCGTATGAACATCCGAGTAATGTTCTCTTCTGGCTCCATTTTGAAAAGCTCATATTTGTGAAGATACTGGCCGATCTTTGCTTGTCTCACCCGACTTGTACCTTCGTAGGTGTTGACCGAGTGTCCCACACCTCCTTAGCGGAGTCACGAGCGGAGACTCGATTATATTCTTCGAGCTTATGGCACACATGAGGATGTTCATGGCTTTGAAGTTCTTTACGAACTTCTCGCTTCTGCTGGTGTGAACTCGGCCTTTGTCTTGGGAAGGATTACGAATTCATCTGTCTTCATTGGAATGTAGTTTCCTTGTTGTATGATTTCCCATACTTCTTCATCATGATCCATGAGGAAACCTTTGAATTCCCAGGTGGCTTGTTGGAAGATCTTCCTTCGTCGAACTCTCCGATTGAATAGGGTGATAGGGTGTGAACCGATTGAAGGTTTGCTCGGGAGAGTCCGAGTCACCCTAGAGGGGGTGAATAGGGTGATAGAAGATTCTTCGCGAAAACACACTCTTTTGACGAGAAAAGAGGCAAAGACAGCTTTCGAGTCTAAACACGGGGTCGAAAAGATTGGACTCGAAAGCAATGAATCGGAATAAACAAGTGCGGTAAGACCATGCCGAGTCTAGAATGAACTCAAAAAGAGAACACAGAGATTTTACGTGGAAACCCTCCCGGGGCGGAAAACCACGGCCCATGTCAATCCGGACACGAAGTCAAATCCACTATTTTGAGTCCACAAAATACCGTGAATCGATCGAACCCGAGTTGCTCCTTGGACAACTCTATACAAGTTTTCCTAGACTCGAAGTTACCTTATCCGATCTAGTACTTCCTAGCTGAGATAACCTTTACAGCTAGGGACAACTAAGCTGAGTTAACCTTTACAGACTTAGTCAAGGGACCTTACAAAGAATGTAAGAAGAGTTTGTAACTAAGTACAAGACCTTACAACTCGGAGAGTAAATTACGAGAATGGGAGTTGTAAGTAGAAGATTGAAAGTAAATACAATGACTTTTCTCATGTATGAGTATTAACAATAGATTCGGCAATCTTCAAGTCTTGTGAAGTGGCTTCTATTTATAGATAACCAAGCGAGTAGCCGTTATCTTTATCTCGCGACCGAGAGTCCTCTCGTGACCGTTGATTAGGGCTTTCGAGTCACTCGGAAAGTTTCCGTTGAAATATGGACGTTGGACAACGGTTTAACTCTCTTGGAAGTCCCAAAACCATCGGTTGTGTCTTGAAAAATGAGGTGGAAACCACCGTTAGGCTTAGCGTTCCAGTTTTCCGGATATGGAAGCGGACGGCTTCGACACAATCTTCTAGGACTAAAGCGGGGAAGGTGAAAAGTCATATCTCGCTGGTGATTTGACGTTCGAAGCTCGGCTACTTTTGTAGTTTGAAAAAGGTGTATCCTCGAATGAATAACCTACAAAAGTAAATCAATTCTGGTCCTCAAAGTATAAAATACTTTGGTCCGAACTTAGACACGAGATAATAAAGTAATTATGATAATTACACAATTGATTATCCGAGTCGAAACGAAGTGGAATTTTCGAGTCTAATATCCATGATACTCGGAATTCCATCCGACTTAGTCTAAGCGATAGAGCAAGTACTATAACGAATATCGAGTGAGAAAAGCTTGATATAGACTAAGCATGAAATGAACTACGAATACCGACTATGCAAACAATAGAGCGGATAACCGAAGTCGGATTCGAATGAGAAACAACGGAATATTGGTATATTCAAAATGCGATTAATCCGAGTGGGAGTGGACTCGGAATAAAGAACCGGTTTTCGAGTCGCTAACCGAAAGCGATAAAAGAGATAAGTGAGGGCCGAAACACTTAGAGAAAATACTATTTTACTCAAGTAAGTTTCTAAGGCACGAGAGAATGCCTTGGAATCAAAACTCTATATGTATAGAATCGTTATACCCGATTCCTTTTGCATGACTCGGAAGAATATTGAGCAGTGTCCGAGTCTTCATACACAATACACAATCCTCTTCACTTGTAATTCCAAACTTTGGCATTATGTCCCTTGTTAGTAGTTTGTGGTTCAAGCAACATCCAAGTCACATAAGAATATTTTGGGATTCTAATTTTGTGCAATCTTGACTTTAGGGAACTAACCCAACAGAGTTTCTTAGCTAATCATAACCAGCTCTTACAATATACTTTCATCTTTACTTTGTAACTATTTACCAATTACTTTGTCAAAGACGAGCCCAAGATATTCTCTCACTTTCATTATCTTTCTCTAGTACCAACTATTTTTAGCTGGTATTTTACATGTCCAAATGTTGTCTCCTTTGATATAATAGTGGTGTATCCACCTAACCCACAAGCTATCCTTTTTTGTGGCAAGACATCGGACCAGCTTTTCCCACAAAAGCAAGATTCCAATGTTCACAGTCTTAATTCCCATACCTCCTTCCTTCTTTAGTAGATATTGTTTGCCAAGATACATGATTGTGTCCTCTTTGATTTTCATCATTCCCCCAAAGAAAGTTTCGACATGTTTGTGTATCTTTCTTCAAAACAACTTTTGGTAGTACATACAATTGACTCTGGTATGAAATAGCATAAAGAGAACTCGAACTTATCAATTGTATATTATCCGCACAAGTAAGCTTTTTAGTAGACTCGTGTCTTGATCTTTATGTCATTGCTTATGAGGAATTGGTAATCTTGTTTATTGATTTTCCGAGGCTTAACCGCCATTCCAAGATATTTAAATGGTAATTGCTCGAAGGTTAGCTCTTGGAGAGTCTTAGTCACCCTAGAGGGGGTGAATAGGGTGATGAGGAAATTTTAACAAACTTGGAAGATTTAAGCTTGAAAAGAATGAACAAGACAATCCGAGTCTAGATTGTACTCGTAAAAGTATAAACTCGGAGATACGTGGAAACCCTCCCAGGGCGAGAAAACCACGGATAGTGCTAGTCCAAGCACCAAGTCAAATCCATTATTTTGAATCTACAAAATACAACATACCGACTCAACCAGAATTACTCCCTTAAACAATTCTTTACAGAGTTTTCCTAAACTCGAAATTCCCTTATCTCGATCTAGTACTTCCTAACCGAGGTAACCTTTACAATTAGGGAAAACTAAGCTGAGTTAACCCTTATAACCCAGTCAAGGGATCTTACTCAGAAAATAAGAAGAGTATGTAATTGATTACAAGACTTTACAACTCGGAAAGTATGAATTACAAGTCGGGAGTTGTAAATAGAAAATTGAATATGAAAACAATGACTTTTTCTTAAGTAATGTATTTCAACAATAATTGCAAGTAATCATCAAGTCTTGAGAGGTGGCTTCTATTTATAGATGACCAAGCAGATTAACCGTTGTGACTAATTTCCGAACGAAGTCCTTGACCGTTGTAACAGCTTCTTCGAGTCGCTCGTAAAAGATCCGTCTGAATGTGAACATTGTGCAATGGCTCTTGGCTCCTAAAGGTGCTCCAGTCAACCGGTGATGTCCGAAAAGTTAGGTAAAAACCACCGTTGAGCTTTACGTTGAAGTTTTCTAGTTTTGGAAACAAACAACCCTAACACAACGTTTAAGCCTTGTTCGTAAATAGGAAAACCTTGTCTCGCTGGTGATTGACAACTTAAGCTCGGTTACTTTTGTAATTCAAAAATGAGATAACCTCGTTTGGATAACCTACAAAAGTAAACAATTTTGGTTCTCAAAGTATAAAATACTTTGGTCTAAGATTAGGCATAAATAATAATTTAATTAAGATAATTAAGTGCATAATTATCTTAGGCCTAGAAGAGTGGAATTTTCTGAGTCTAATATTCATTATACTCAAATTCCATCGAGTCGATCCGAAGAAAGATGAAGTTATAAGAGTGAAAACATAAGAGTATAAGAACTTGATCCGGACAAATAATTCTCAAACAAACATACTCGACTTAGAGAGATGAATTAACACCGTAATTCACTTTGCTTCGAAATATGCAATCGTAACTCGGATAAGAAGTGTTAGAGAGATTATTTGAATATGCGATAAATTTGAGTGATGTCCGAGTGACTCGAAACATCAATGTGAGAAGATAAACAAGAATGTGTTTTCTGAGTTAGTCGGAATCAAATGAAAACTTATTCAGGAGTTTTTACAACACTCGAATGACTTGTAATCAAAACTTAGGAGGGATGAGGTTTGTACTCGAGTCTTTATGTAGTACTCGGAATGATCTAGTCTCGTAGTCCGAGTCTTCAATTCCCCTTGTTGAAATCCAGTGATGTTTAGTAATTCTTGCTCTTCTTTTGGTTTGACCCCTATAGTTACCAGTAGAGATTTCTCCATGTTTGCTACTCGTCCCACAAGATGCAAAAAATGATGAAATGCAAGCATAATGCATGACACACTTCGCATATCAGCCTTACAAAATAACAATTGGTCTAAATATTTGTTTGATCTAGAAGTTAAGTCCCCGACAACACAAACAACTTTGTGGAAACATTCAATAATGTAACATGTGATTTAAGGGATAACCCATCTTGACTTTGCTTGAAGGTATCAAAAACATATCTAATAATGGATCTCTAAGAGGATAGATAAGGGGGATAACATGCAAGGGCTTCTTGTGCTCGTAATGGCTAGTTAGTTACAGAAAATTCAGAAACAATGCTTGGTCTTGCAACATGGTTCCTAATGGCTATATGGAGTTTGATGTGATGGATGAAGGTGTCAACGAAATTGTGGATCTAAATGCTATAACTTGCGTACATAGGTCTTGGATCATAACAGGTATCCCATGCAAGCATGTAACCATATGCATTCAAGCATGTAAACCACTTGAAAAATTCACAAGCCCTTACTACACACTTTAGAAATTTAAAGAAGCTTACAATAGAGTGATACATAATATCAAGGATATTTGTATATGAGCTAAATTTCTATACCCGGACTTGGATCCTCCCTAGTTGTGAAAAAGTGTGGATGTAAGCCAAAGAATAGAAATAGGGGACCAGAAGAAGGAACGAATAAGCAAAGCAGAGCACTTCTTTTAGGTGCAAAACATGACAATGCTGCACCAAAATTCCAATACACGCCCATTGGCTCTAGCATAACATACTTTATCCTTAAGACCAAGAAAAGAGCCAAGAAACCTAGCTACCAAAAAGGGGAAGGCTAACGAAGGACGTAACATCAGCTCCATTGCCTAACTAACTCCAATTTGAGGCAACTCTATTACCAATAGTTATGTTACCTTGTTTCAATCTCTTTGGGGTTTTTAGGCTAAACCACATCACCTGCTTACAAAACCAAAAAAAATTTGAGCTTACAACTATAGCTTAGTGGTGGATGTGTAATTATCTTGGGTGTGTGTTTCAATTTGGATAAACATATGTTGGTTACAATTTAATGGCACATTTTTTGATTATCAGTTGTTTAGTGATAGTCTTTCTAGAATAGGAAAGAAGTACATGAAACTTGTTGAAATTGTGGTTTGCTTTGTTGGCCCTCAACAATTGAGCCTAATTTTATAACTACAATATTCTATCAACAAAACAATGCAACAACTATCCTTACAAAGATAATTCATTCATTCATTAATTGAAAAAGGATCTTATATCACCACATTCTCAAACATATTCCCTAAACCTTCATTACAGACAAGAATTATACCACTCCTCCCCAAAAATACCATCCACCTCACAAATTAACTATAATTTTGAGGATATGATATTCCTAGTTTCTTCATTGAATGTGAAATTTGAGGGACTAAATTTTCAACATATTGGCATCTTGGACATTTGCTTAAGGTCATAGAACTAGCACAACTCTCTATTTTTTCAACTATAGGAAGGAGAGTACAAAGAAAAGAGGAGTGATTAAGAAGCCGAAGGATTCTAAAATTTCTCCACGAAAGGAAGACAAGAAAGATGACATTCAAGACACATAATCAAACTCCTTATTTGATATAAAAAAACCAAACTCCTTATTTTTTTAAACAATTTTTTTAATTGCTTACTCGTTCATGGCTGAACACTCTAATGTGGGGGAGGGGGAGGGCAATAATTATGTTTGTTTGATTACTTGTGCACAAAACAATGATTTTTTAAACTTTAAAAGATATTTTACTAATTTGTAGTGGCCTCATGTGATGTTTGAAGGGTATCTTTTGGTTTCCACTAAATTGTTTCATTCAAATTTATTTCAGATTATTCTAATCACCAGAGTATATCAGATTTTGATACTTTAAAATAAATTTAATTATGATCAAAATATTTTAAAATTAAATTAAATAACAAAGGATCAAAAAATTAATACACCTTACCTCATAGTATTAAACACCATTTACTACAGTAATATTTACTACAGTAATATTGCTGCCCCTTGACCTATCCGGAAAAAATATTGCTACCCCTTAGCTAATAACTAATACACACTAAAAAGGGGTTCTAAATTGGGCATCCGTATTTAGGGGTGAGCGGTTCCGGTACTCTGTACCAAAACTAGGAACCTTACCCTTACCCTGTTTGACCGGTTCTCGAATTTTAGGAACCTTACCTTTACCCTCGGGTTCCGGTTCCCGAATTTTAGGAACCTTACCCTTATCCTCGGGTTCCGGTTCGGTCCGAGGTACCCTATTTACAACAAGATATTAAGAAATTACCTATTTTGTAATGAGAGCACCGATGAGGACGAAGCCGCAAGGGAGAGTTGGGACCGGGAGTGGGAGGAAGGAAAGAGGCGACACCAACGCCGACGAGGATCGGGAGGAGGTCAACGAGCGAGCAGCAGAGAAAGGGCAGAGGGAGCAAAACAGAGCAACACGAAATGAAGGAGCAGGAGCGAGCAACGCGAAATGAAGTTCGATTCGTCGAGAGAGCAGCATAATGCGAGTCAACGAGCAAGCAGCAGAAAAAGAGAGAGCAGAGCAATGCGAGTCAACGAGCACCAGTAGAGAGAGAGAGCAGAGAGAGAGCAGAGCAGAGCAACGCGAGGGGAGAGAGAGCAGAGCAATGCGAGAGAGGTGAAATAAAGGAACGCGAAATGGAGCAACGCGAAATGACGAGGAGGAAGGAGATTAGGGTTTCTAATAAGTTGGGCCACATATTAGAAATTCAAAAATAAAAATTTCATGGGCCTCAAAACCGAAAAATTTTGAAAATTTTAGTAACGGATTCGGTGCCCATGGTTCTAGAACCTCGTCTAAACGAGTTCCAGGTTCCAGTGTCCGGCTCTAGGGTTTCATTTAGGAACCTTACCCTTACCCATTTGACAGTGCTCCTAAATTTTGAAACCTTACCCTTACCCGTTTGACCGATTCCTGCCTGAACCTTACCCGTTTAACCGGCTCCGGTCCCGCTTCAAGCGCACTGCTACTCGTGCTCACCCCTATCTGTATTAGGGGTTCGAAACATCGAATCAAAGCTTCTTTTTTGTTTTTGCTTTTTTTTTTTTAACTAGGACCGCCACGTAGCGGTGCCGTGCTTGCACCACCAAATTCGAATCGTACCGGCGTTCCTCCACCGTAGAACACAAAACACCATTTTCAGGTCTTTCTCTTATTTCGATCGCCATCCCCACCTCCCATTGTCTCTCTCTCTCTCTCTCTCTCTCTCTCCCTCGTGTGTCATTGTTCACTCTCACACCTCTCTTTTCACTTTTCTAGGGTTTCTCTCCCCTCCGACCCAGGTCAAATCCGAGCCCAATCTCCAGATTCTAGGGTTTTCTATTGTTGTTGCTGTTGATTTTGAGATCCTTTTTGAAATCGAATGGATTGGGGTAGCGTAACGGCAGATGATCTGATCGACGCATTGAGAGAAGTGGACTGGTCATCTCCGCCTCGACCACTTTCTGAATTCTTCTCCCGATTCACTGTTCCTCGCTCTTTTACTAAATGGGAGAGCCGCCTTAAATGCAATCTTTACTAGTATGTTTTCTTCATATTCTCGTCTATAAGAAGTTGATTATGTTTGCTTTAAAAGGTTGACCTTCCAATTCTGTTGGTTTTGGGTCTATTATTATGAATTTCTTTTAGTTTTGCTCCACTCTGGTTATTGAATTCGGCGAGGAACATGATGATGAGCTCTTCTTGATTTATAATCCGAATCGCTTTGATTATGCTGTGAATAATGGCCTGAATTCCGCAAAATCTGCTTAGTTCGGCTTTGCGGAGGATATATTTAGCATGTTGAAGCAAAAATTATTCTACTATTGATTTTATGTGTTCTATGTTGAGCTGTGGGAGACGTGGTCAAGTCTATTAGACCCAGTTTCAGTTCGCTATTAATGGAACAACAAAAATATATGACTCTAATGATCAGTAGTACATGTATAAATTTAATATATTACTGTTCCTTACAAAAGAAAGAAAATTTGATACACTATTTTCCTATTAAGCATCCTATGGTGATTGTGCATGTTGCGACTGAGAGTGCTTCAAACATGATCTATTAATCTGTTTTTTGTATTAGGAAGAAGGGTAAGATTAAGCTGAATAGAATTGATGTTTAGCTCCTGTTTAAACCATCTGTGTTAGGTATATGTCAGAGAGTTAAAAGGGAAACTTATAGTGAGTTGTGACTAAGAGCTTTGTGCATTACTGTCCGAAGTCACTTATGAGAGTGGTTGTTTCATTCTATAATTTAGTAGCTAGATATTGTGGCAAATTAAAGGCAAACTGCAACCTTGATGCTGGTATTGTTTGGTGCACTAAGCGCTGGTTAGGTCTTTTATACAGCCAATGGTTGTGAATTGAGGCCACTTGTTCACCATGTGGTGGATGATCCTGTTGCTGATCCTTTTTCCTCCCCTAAAGTAAAGTAAATATTATTTGAGTTGATTTTTTGTGGCTTTCTATGCTTGAGGTCAAAGGTCAATTTTTTCCTCTCGACTTTGCCACCGTATGTATGTGCCTAGATGATTTCGATGATTAAGATATGCTTAAATTGCCATCAAGCTCTGTAGCTCCATCACTTTCTCCTTCTCATTTATGGTTCTTGAGTGTTTTATCATTGTTCGGGTGTGCTTAAATGGTCTTTAGTTCCTTACGTTGACCCGTGGACAATGGGTATCTTTGATTCTTTACTATGATGTCTATAATAGTTGGTTTCCACCTAGTCTTCTTTTCACGAATGCTTTTTGGTTGTTCCTTTGAAATCTTGAGTTTGGCTTTGAAGAAAGTCTTGTTTGAATCATGCGAGAGAATATATAGTTTATTTTATGTTACATGGGCTCAAATATTTAGTTCATGTTTTGGAAATTTGAAGTGATGTAATGGGAAGTGAGGGGCATTAATGTCGGTTTGTATTTGGATGATGAGGCGAAATAAAAGTGTAGTTAAAATGAGAGCTTCCCGAGTTCCTTGTAAGTTTCATTTACTTTTGTAGCTGATGTATTAGGTGGGATTGGAGCTTTCCTTTTGAATCCCTTTCTCTTTGTCACTTTATTATGGAATAAGAAGGATGATAAGTTATTTAATGTGTTAAATGTTCTAGAGAATGGAAGATGATATTATTATGTTGGTGTGGAGTTAAAGATCAATTCGTAGGTTATTCATCATGAAACCGTTCATTTTCTATGATGATAATTTCAATTGGACAGGGCAAATGGGTCATCCACTTCCGCTTTGGGTCGGGTTAACTTTGGCTCGGTTTGTGTTTGGGTTAATAAGATTCACAATTCGGTTTCACTCTCTTGTTCAGTCATTTTTTATTTAGGTTGACTTTGGTCAGCTTGATGTTTGGTCAAATAAGCTTGTCTTGTGAAGAAAAATAACTGGAAAATGCTTGGATCGAGTTTGATTTGGTTCTGGTCATTTTGGGTTTAGGTCCACGTTGGGTTAGCTATTTCGGGTTTCTGTTCACGTATGGATTTGGTCATTGGGTTCGGGTCACTTTTGCTAGGTTTAGTTTTAAGCATATCCCTCTCGTATTCATTTGCCTTTTGTTATGAAGGGATTAAACATACATCACTAATGGTTGGTTAGACCTTGTATGTTTTTTTCCTTAAATGGGAAGACAATGGCTTACCTAAAAGACATGAACCGAAATAATATATTTCTAGAAGTTACTTGCTTCCACTAGGAGGTTTCATAAGCATTAAATCTCAGACAGGTATACTTGACTATTGCTTCTCTTCTTTTGGCTTTTTCCCTCTCATCTTGGTAAGTATATGCTAACTCTGCAACTAATTCCTTTTTATACCGATATGAGTGATTTCATGATATTTGAAAAGTGCGGGGACTTGTTTTATCCAGTTTTCCTATGCTTGATGGGTTAAGAATTCTCTCATTTGGTTTGCTGCTGTGGTGTGATTCTACTTTTGTGTGTATTTGCAGCTATCGAACAAACTACTTTATCATGATAGTCGCCATTCTTGGTCAGTATTATTCTTATGATATTATTCAATATAAGATTCATTTTACACATTTTGACGGTTTCTTGTAAACTGCAGCTCTAGGTTTTCTTCGGAGGCCACTTGCAATTGTTGCTGCTGCCTTAACGGCACTTAGCATTGCTTTTCTAAATGACAGGTATTTTATTTAGTTTAGTTCTTAATGTAACTTATACTGTTGCATAAAGAAGCCTTTACCTTACACTGAGGGAGGAGAAACTTGTCCTTATGAAATAAGCAATGAGTTGTTCTAATCATGGTGGCTAGGTGTAGAAATACTTTTTTGATAAGGAAAAATAATATGTTAAAAATCATGAATGAAAGAGTAGATGCAAAGCAAGCATCCTATAAAAGGACTATGTACATCCAAAGTTCACAAAATCTACAATATCAAAACAAGATTGGCAAAGGTTCCCATGATTCCCAAAATTAATGTATTAGCTGCTATTTTCTGTTGTCTTTTTTTTTCATTTCCTTATATTATTCACAGTATGTTTGGGGGGCTGCTCTAGAATTTGAAATTATCCTGATGTGCTAGCAAGATGTGTACTCTTAGACCTCACTAGGATTCTTCTTCATAAAAGTTTCTTCCTCAATCAAGGCCAATTTCTATGGCTCTATGCTTTCAGATGTTGGCCTTATCTGCATATGTGTATACTTCCTGCACTGTGAACAATCTGTGAAGCTCATTAGTGAACATTGCGGTACGCCATGAACTTCTATTTGTGATGTTCCTCCCATCTGCTCAATATGAGCTGCATATGCTTTTTAACTAGCTTCTTCTTACCACAATTAACATTGATTTCTCATTAGAAAATTCATTTGAAGGTGCAGAATAAGTTATAATCCAAACATCATTTTGGAATCATGGATTATAATACATGAAATGATCATGACAAGACATTTAAATGGGCAACACATGACTTTTGAAATTGTTAGCTGTAAGCATGTGACACATAATTGGACCCATTTACTAAATTACGTTTTCCCCTGCATAAAACATCTTATGGCTTCTACAGTATACAATCTGAAATGAATTCTTGTCCTGAATAGCTCTAAAGTGTAAACAAGTACAACATATTGTTTTCAATTAGAAAAATGAAGTTGTTTATCAATGGAAGTAATAAGTGGAAAGAGAACAAAAATGGGAAGAGAAAGGGATGCGAAGTACTAGTTTTATGATTGGACAGCTCTACCTAGTAATTGGCTATCTCCCTCTTCCTGAAACACGAGAAACCAGATTTATAATGAAAATTACAAACACCACCACCTAGTTTGGATCCCATGTCATCAACCTGGTGTAAGGAGATCTAAGTTGTGCTTTCTTGATTAGTCGAGTATGTTGCTTCATACAACAAAACTAGTATAGCAACCATATCGTACACTTTACGTGGTTGGGGGGCTCGAAAAAAATACTCCCCAACTTCAATCTCAAATTCCCAATGGGACAAATAGAGGGCAAAAGAAATAAAGAGAGATATGTGATGCCGTGGTGGAATAGAAGGATGTCGGGCATGATTGTGGTGGCCTCGAACACCTTTTGGCGAGAGAACATTAGTTTCACATTTGATGTGTCTTCTCCATTAGATTAGCACGACTCTAGGGACCTATGCGTGTTATAAGGAGTTTTTATTTTTATTTTTTTAATTTTTATTTAGGAAAGGTGACTTCATGTGTGTTAACATGGTTCTCGCGACATGGATACAAATTGTTCGAGCACTCGTTACATGGGCAAAATTGTATAAGTGGGTCATGAGGTGCAATCATCTCAATTCTTTAGAGACCATTCAGCTTTCCATATGAATACTTTCTTTCGTTTAGTCTCCAGGCAGGGCTGGAGCATAGTTTGGCTCTGTAGGAACACCTTCCTCTTAATTTGATTGTCAACTCATCGTATTAAGTTGTATCTCGCCAAAAGACATTATCTCATTCAAGATCCTTACTCCTGTTAATTTGATTGTCAACTACTCGTATTAAGTTGTGTCCGCCAAAAGACATTACCTCATTCAAGATCCGTACTCCTCTTAATTTGATTGTCAACTATCGTATTAAGTTGTATCTGCCAAAAGACATTACCTCATTCAAGATCCTTACAAGCTATTGAGGAATGAGACCTTTGAATAGGCCATTTTTTTGATTCACGGTTGAAATTTTTTTTTCCTTGATAAGAGATCTTTTAACGAGTCCTAGTGAATCTTCTCATGGTTCTCATGGATAAATGCCTTCATCTTAGTTTTTTGTCAACTTCAGCGGATGTATCTATTCAAGAGACGTCTCCTTGCTCAAGATTATTTTACTTGCAGGTGAAGATATAAGAGCTCTTGTTAGGAAATTAATAATTCTTACAAACTGTCTTTTTGAAAAGTTCACATGACAACATTTCATGTGGTTATTATGAGGCTTTTACAATTTGCCCGGATCGATAATCATGTGCTCAACTCTTAATACTTTTCATATTTTCTAGTGTTGAGGGAAAAAGATCATTGAAATTTGCTCAAATCTTAGGATGAGCTGGATTTGGCTAGGTAGTTTTAGACGGTTTAGAATTGTTGGCTATTTTAAATGTTAGGTATATACATTGAACCCTTGTAGATAGTTCTGAAAGATTGAACCCTTGTAGACGGTTAAAGGTCTTGTGAAATTTGATTTAAGCAATTGGGCTGTAGGGATATGTGGCAGCCCACATCTTAGTGTGAAAAGCATGCCTAGTAGGCAATGAGCATGTAGGTTTGGGGGAAAAAGCTCCTTTCGTTGAAAGGGTCACCTTTGGGTGGTACTTCGAGCGGTTCTTTCTTGAGTTTATTTGTTTTCTTCGTTTGCTCAACTCTGTAGGCCAACACGCACACATTAGACGAATAATATCGTTGCAAACTCTACCAGGTGAGCAAAGCCACCAAGGTACTCCACAATGGTTGGTCGTCCGACTTTTGAAGGTGATGAGAAGTTTCTCAAACTTCCTGTATAGCGCTGCTGGAAACTCATGGCCCCTTGGGTTAGATAATGGATTTGACAAAGTTGTCTTGGAGGTAAAATGGGGTAGGAAACCGTCTAAGTTAAGTTGGGCTTTTCATTTTCTCCCAATCCTTATCTTCCCTATTCCTTTCTAACTCTCTTGGCTACAACAATGGGAGACCACCAAAGACTTTTTAAGCTTGAGAGCAACAAGTTTTACCTTCTTCTTTGAGGCACATTTTTGTAATCAAAGATCTGTTCAATTGTTAGAAGCCACATCAAGCACCCATTTGTATCTAAACAACCTTCAAAATTCATAACGACCCTATTCCATTTAACTTTAACTTACTCCTTACCACTATATATATTTTCCACTTCCAAAAATTATATTTGTTCACAATTGTCTTCATAATTGTTTTATAAATATAAAAAATTAATTTATCGTGAATTTATTTTTCTATTGTTAATGAAACGTTTTACAAGTTGGAAATTAATATGTTCAAACTAACATTTCACAAATTCTTTAACTTTTTTAATTCTCTTAAAATTCTTTCTTACTTGGTCGTGGGAAAATAATTGCTCTTCACCGTTGTGAATCGACACAAATAAATATTCTACATTTTATGAAGTAATTTCTATATCTAAGCTATAAAAACCTTTTTCATAAATATCAAACATAAAAAAAAAATCATCAAACAAGACCACAATTGTAAACAATGCATTTGACATTACAAACATATGGATTTTATAATTTAATTTATGTAAAGTTCATAAACAAATAAAATAAAATATGTTATTTTATTGTAATGCATATAACTAATACTTGTAAAATTTTATGAGTCATATAGAACATTTTATATTCCCTACAGTTTCTTATAGCTACATATACTTTCCACTCTCAAAAATTATATTTGTTTATAATTGTCTTCATAATTACTTTATAAATAAGAAAACTTAATTTGTCTGTGAATTTATTTTTTTATCGTTAATGAAATAATTTACAAGTTTGAAATTAATATGTTTTCAACTAACATTTCACAAATTCTTTGCCTTTTTTAAAATCTCTTCAAATTCTTTATTACTTGGCTAGAAGAAAATTATTGCTCTTTAACAAACTATTGTTTTTGTTTTTCCCTATTTACCATCTATAAGATAACCTAGAAGATCCACAAAGGGTTTGTCGGAGATCCACTCACAAGCAACACCATGAGTCCACATGGCAAAGCAAAACAATAATATGTTAAAATTTTCTGATTTAATTAATGTTTGTAAAAGCACCTTGGGAAACAAGCTAACATTGCGGCCTAAACTATATCCGATATCTCAAAAAAAAATTATTGCATAAGATAATAAAAATAGACTCCTAAAGGTACCCAGAAAAATACCTACCGAAATTAAAATAAAAATAGAAAGAAATATCTTCTAATATTATGCTCCAAAGATTCTTACATAACCTACAAAGTAACTCTAGTAATCTATAATTACAAACTTTGGACTAATAAAAAGTAAATACATATTATTCCCATAATTCTTTATTTTGGTTGTTGGGAGCTCCTTCTATTGTTTGCATTCCACATGATGAGAACCTAGCTTGAAAAAGCTCAAGGCGCACAAAAGCGCAAAGGGTCTTAGGGCCCGGCGAGCGGGTTTCGAGGCGAAGGCATGGACTTTTTGGAATGAGGCGCACTTACTAAAAAATACTTAAGAATCATTACCAAACAATATTTTTGGTTGAATATGCTAGAAGATGACATCAAATAAGTAATTTGATATCACTCTAACTACAAAAATATCATAAAGAGTCTTAGATTGTGATAACACAATGAATTTGCTACAATTTTCACCGAAAAAGCAATCGGAAAAAGAAAAAAATAGCACAAATTGAAAAAGGGGTGACTAACCCAGCTTACTCAAAGTCTAACAAAGGCAAAGACAAAAGAAAGAGGAAGGGGCAAGGAGAGACAGGAAAATTGCAAAAAAACAGTAAAAAAGCCCTATGAGGTGCATGAGGTACAACCGGGCGTTGGCCGAGGCGCATTGTGAGTTGGCCGAGGCTCAAATTGAGCCGTGCGCCTCATAGGGCTTTTGGAGGGGTGGGCTTCACCCTTTGCAACGCGCAAGGGGTGGGCTTCGAGCTTTTGTGAGCCGGGCGTGCTTTTTCAAACTAAGGACGAGAATAGATCAAATGGTGTTTCTTTTTGTAGATTGGGTTTTGTGTCTAAGACTAGAAGTGTTTGGGTTAGGAGCTTGAGCCTAGGATGGTTAGCTAAGAGCTCTAATACCGAATATGATGCGCTAATAGAGGTTTTAAAACCAATGCCAAAAGATCGCCAGGAGCAACCATAAAAAAGTAAACGAAAAGAAACCAAACTAGAGAAACTAGTGACAATAAGATAAACTAGCTTCAACAAAGGATGAGACAAACCACGACTTGGGCTCTTAATCCACTATTAAGATGAGGCACACCACTCGGGAGTCAAGTCTCACTTGGTCACCACTTTACCTAGCCAAAGTAAAGATAAGTAAAGAGAGAATTTTAGAGGGGTAATAAGGAGCATTTGACTCAACTTTTCATTTATTCATCAATAGCTTTTGTACAACCCTTTGGAGTACATTTACGTAGATGGGAAGGGTGTTGGAGCCGTTACACTCGGGAAAAGGAAAAGAAAAAGCTAGCAAAACGACACTATAGGAGTATAAATGCAAAGTACAAAAGGAACCTTTTTAGGTGCTTTATTTTGGCTCATTCCTTTTCTTCATCATCTAATTTTTGCATTTGTGCAATATCTTTTAAGGATACCTTTGTACATCCACCTATTCCACTTCCCTTTATCTTTAGAAGATGACTTCTAACTCTTGTACAAGAGCTTGTCTTGATTTGTCCACAAAATTGCATTTCCAACTAATATTTCCATGGCCTTTGATTGATTTATCATATTTAGTTACATATTTCCTTAATGGTTTGTTCTAGTCTTCTTCATCACTAGGAGTAGGAGGTGTTGATGAATTATCCATTTTTTTAAGCTACAAAGGAAGGAAAAAAAAAAACATTTTTGAAGGTTTGCTCGGGGAGAGTGTGAGTCATCCTAGAGGGGGTGAATAGGGTGATGGAGGATTTTCGTGAAGATTGAGCTCTTTTTGCCAAAATAGAGACGAAATGCATTCCGAGTCTAAAACAAGGTCGGAAAAGTATAAACTCGAATCTCAGTAAAAAGTAAGGAAGCGGATTCAAGTCGAGTATGTCCGAGTCTATAATGAACTCGGAAAGCAAATACACGGATATTACATGGAAACCCTCCTGGCAGAAAACCATGGACTCGTGTTAATCCAAGCACGAAGTCAAATCCACTATTTTGAGTCCATAAAATACCGTAGATCGATCGAACCCGAGTTGCTCCCTTCGACAACTCTTTACAAGTTTTTCCTAGACTCAAAAGTTCCTTTATCCGATCTAGTACTTCCTAGCCGAGATAACCCTTACAGCTAGGGACAACTAAGCCGAGTTAACCTTACAACTCGGTCAAGGGACCTTACTTAGAAAGTAAGAAGAAAGTGATTGTAACGAAGTACAAGACCTTACAACTCGTAATATAATGAATTACGAGTGGGAGTTGTAAGTAGAAGATTGAAAGTGAATACAATGACTTTTGCTCAAGTATGTATTAACAATAGATTCGACAATCTTCAAGTCTTGTGAGTTGACTTCCTTTTATAGATGACCAGGCAGAGTAGCCGTTATCTCCATTTTCCGACTGGAAGTCCTTTGTGACCGTTGTTAACGACTTTTTGAGTCACTCGAAAGTATCCGTTGAAATATGAACGTTGGACAACGGTTCTTAACTTCTTTGGAAGTCCCAAAATCACCGGCGGTGTCTTAAAAGATAAGGTGGAAACCACCGTTAAGCTTAGCGTTTCGGTTTTCCAGATTTGGAAACAGATTGCCTTGACACAATCTTCCGGGGCTAGGTCGAGAAGGGGAAAAGCCATGTCTTGAAGCCTGGTTACTTTTGTATTTCAAAAAGTGTATTCTCGTTTGAATAACCTAAAATAGTAAATCAAATTGGTTCTCAAAGTATAAAATACTTTGGTCCAAGATTAGACACAGTATAATAATATAATTAAGATAATTGATCGACTAATTATCCGAGTCGGAAAAGGAATAGAATTTTCCGAGTCTAATATCCATGAAACTCAAAATTCCATTTGAGTTGGTCTAAGCGAGAATCAAGTTAGACAACGAATATCGAGTGAAACAAACTTGATCTAGACTAAGCATGGTTCGGACTAGAAGCGCCGACTACAACAGAATAGGACTTATAACATGAAGTCGAGCTGAGTGCGGTTAAGTGAAATACTAGTCATTTCAACATGCGATAAATCTAAGTGATGAGGGACTCGGAACCGAGTGAGACATCGTGAGTGCATATCTGTTTTCCGAGTCACTTAGAGACAAGCAAAAATACATGAAATCAATGTCATATCACTTAGAGAAAAATACTATATCACTCATAAAAGTTTCTAGGATACAGAGAATGCCTTGGAATCAAAACCGTATAAGTGAGAAATTCTTATACTCGATTTCTTTGATAGAACTCGTAAATGTGCGGAGTAAAGTCCGAGTCTTCAATCCGCCCTTTTGATGAAAGACATTCCGTACTTAGACATAAACTTTGTTAGTGATAAAGATCTCGCTTTTGAATACTTGCGCATGGACTCGGATAAGTAAAGCAAGCTTAATGTATCGGATCATAAAGAATATATGCTTAGCGATGAGATAATGTTAACTCGTAAATGGTTGCAATAATCAATAAGCACAGAGAAAATTGAAGAGAAAGCATTAATTCATTGAATCAAAAGAGAGTACACAATGAAAAAACTCCCCTAAACAAGACAACAAATTTTCTATCTATATTCTCCCCCTTGCCTTTTAGCAAAAACAAAAATAGGAAGAATACAAAGCAAGTAGTACGATTTGATTTCGGACAAAAAGAAATAATAAAAAAGAAGGAAATTGTCGAAAGAAGAAGAAACCGCGGATCGTGGAATTGTGACACGAGTGCATGGCGCCTACGAGGGAGAGGGGGATGTCCGAGTGAAAGAGGAGGGATGAGAGGTACTCCGTGCCGGTAGGATCTTGACGATGTGCTTGAGCGTAGTGGAGGGAGAACCGGGATTGTCGTCAAGGGCTCGGCTCCGAGTGGTCGACCCGGAATGAGAGGATCTAGGGGTTCCTTCCTGTGGACCTCTGGAGGAATCCGCTCGCTTGAACCCGCCGTTGTTTTGCTTGGAGCAAGCAAGGTCTTCGACCCACTCGAGGCTGTCATGCGAGCCGAGTACTGCCACTTGAGCTTGAGGAACAGTTTGACCCTCGACTGTCTTTCCTCCTTTGTGAGCCTCCCCTGCCCGGAAGGAGCGGCCTCGGCCGCACGCTCCTCGGCGTCTGCTTCTTCTTTGTCCGCTTCTTCTTACTCCCCGCTTTCGATAAGGTCATGGCCGGGCTCGAGGACGCTCGTAAGTGTCCGAGTCGCCATGGTCTCGAGCCGCCTTGGACCTTCTCTCCTGGAGGAGCTCGACCAGCTCTTTTTGCTCCTTCACCAAGTTCCTCATCTCAAGAACCAAGTGCTTGCTTGCTCTCGAATTTGAGACTCGGGCTATTTTTTGGTTGATGGTCATGGTCCGATAGACAGCTTTAAATGATCGGAGCATGTCCCCGAAATCCGAGGACACGGAATTAATTTTGTCCATGAAAGCGGAGGACAAAATAGCGGAGAGAGACTTAGAAGCACTCGAGGTGGAAGCACCAACAGTGGGGCGAGGAGAGAGAGAGGGGCTTCTTTCCGAGTTTGAGGCGGAGAATGAGGCCTCAACTCGAGTTGTGTACCCGGATACCGAGGTTGAGTTTCCCGATACCCGTACCCTTGGAGTTCCTTTTGCCGACCACAATGGCGGCCTCGTAAGCGCGTTTGGGTCCGAGGGGATAGGAACCTTGAATTGTTTGAAGACAAGGGTGAGAAGAGCACCGAAGGGAAGAGGAGTGTTCTTATTTTGGAGTTGAGTCGGCACAGCTGCCATGTGCTCGATTATTGAGGGGAAGAGGTCTACTTCGTAGCCCTCAAGAATGTCAAAAAGTGCTTTTAAATGCTTGGAGTTGGGGTTCTCCTTGTCTGGAATGCCGAGAGAAGAAAGTTCTCATCGGTAGAAAGCACGAAGGCGTGCTTCAGATTTGAGCCGAGTCACCGAAAAGTTTTTACGTGACTCAGGGAACCCTTTAGCGTATTTTTCAAAGAAGTCGACGGCGACTTCAAGTGAAAGGAATAGAGTTGTTCAAGAAGAGAGAGGAGACCTTGAACAAGGCGGTGGAGGAGAGAGGTGTTGATGCGAACGAGTAACGTTCCGAACCTTGGAGGTTAGAACACCTTCGAGTGAGTGAGGTGAGTGTAAAACTCGTAAACGAGTTCGGGGTAAATGAACTCGCTGAAACAAAGAAAATTATATACGCCGGTGGTTTGAATGTGGGGCCAATCATGAAAATTTTGTGGTTGGAAAGAACTTGTCGTCCAACGTGAGATGCTCGGGTGACGAGATGGTTTAGAAGGTGTTGAGCCTTCTTGGCTTTTGGTGCGTGGCTTCTTAGAGGAAGAGCCAAGAAAGTCGGGATGATTACCTCTCTTAGGCATTTTGTGAGGAAGAGTAGAAAGAAGAATGAAACTTTGAGGAAGAGAAGAGAGTAGGTCACCGAGAGTGAAAGAAAAAGAGTAGAAGAAAGAGTTGAGAGCAATCGAGCTTACTTGAGATGATCTTTACGTCGCTTGAAAATGTCCAGAGACCACTATAGACGTAGAAAGCTTCCGCGAGAAGTTTTGCTTATAAGAGAGAGATAGTAAATGAAATGTGAAGTAACGAGACGAAGATGAATAGGCGCTATTTATAGAAAAATAAACGTCCGTTAACTATCCATTCCGACTCGGCTCGTCCATCGATCGCCTTAGACCCGTGTGATGGTTCTCTTCTTCGACGGTTAGGATTCATCGCAGTTTGAAATCCATCGGCTCGCGTTTGATCACGAGTTCGCGAGAGAGAGATTTTGAAAATAAAGTCTCGAAATTCTCCACTTATCTAGAGATGATCCCGGAGATTTGATGTCCATTTTTCTCAAAAGTCCGAGTCCGACTCAACTAAGATTTCCGAGTGACTCGTAAACTTCACACAAATAATAACTATTGGCTCGGTATCACTAAATCAACTGAACTAATGGTTATTAACAATTTGAATGCATATAACTCATAATTATGCAATGAATATTTTCATATAAGAAAGCACATAATTATGCATTTAACATACCAAGCTCATTCCGAATAAAACAAAACCGATCTTCACCAAGAGGCTTTGTAAAGATATCGACTAATTGAAAATTAGTAGGAATGAACTCTAGTTCAATATCACCTTTCTCGAATGGTCTCTTAAGAAATGATACCGACCTCAATATGTTTTGTCTTTGAGTGCTCGAACTGGATTCTTTGTGATGCCGATTGCACTCGATTGTCACACATGATTGGAACCGATTTGAAAGAAAATCCCGCATCTCTCAAGTGTTACTTGATCCATAAAATCTAAGCGCAACATGCTCCAGTCGCCATATACTCGGCTTCGACAGTTGATAGAGCCACTAAATTTTGCTTCTTTGAGTGCCAAGATATTAGGGATTGACCCGAAATTGGCAAGCTCCGTAAGTGCTCTTTCTATCAACTTTGTATCCAGCGTAATCCGCATCCGAGTATCCGAGTGAGGGTTAGTTCCGAGTCTCTTGAGTACCATAGACCTAAGTTCCGAGTGCCCGCAAGATATCTCGAATGTTCTCTTCACCGCAGTGAGATGTGATTTTTTGGATTAGCTTGGAATCTTGCGCATAAACAAACACTCGAACATTATATTCGGCCGACTGGAAGTAAGATATAGCAAAGATCCAATCATACCTCGATAGAGTTTCGATCTATTGCTTTACCTTTCTCGTCCGAGTCAAGTTTTATACTCGTCGCTCATAGGTGTAGATGCGTGCATTGCATCTTGGAGTTTGTATTTCTTCAGCAGCTCCTTGGTATACTTTGATTGATGGATATAGATTGCATCTTTGTCTTGTTTGATTTGTAGTACCAAGGAAGAAATTGAGTTTTCCCATCATACTCATTTGAAATTTCGACTCATTAACTCGTAAAATTCTCGGCACGTAAATTCATTAGTAGCTCCAAAAATCATATCATCAACATAGATTTGAACAATAAGGAAATCTTTCCCCTTGGTTTTTATAAAGAGAGTCTTGTCGATCCGACCTCTTCTAAAATCATTTTGAACCAAGAAATTGCTCAGTCTTTTCATACCAAGCTCTGGGAGCTTGTTTAAGACTATAAAGAGCTTTTGGAGTTTGAAAACATAATCTGGAAACTCCGAGTTTTCAAAACCAGGAGGTCTGCTCGACATAGACTTCCTCTTCAATAAAACCATTGAGAAATGCACACTTAACATCCATTTGATACAATTTAATAGACATGGTGGATGCTAATGCCAACAATATTCTAATAGCTTTAATTGTGGCAACAGTGCAAAGGTTTCCCCACAATCAATCCCTTCTTCTTGATTGTAACCTCGAGCCACAAGTCTAGCCTTGTTTCGACTACCATCCCACCTTCATCCAGACTTGTTCTTAAAAACCCATTTGGTTCCTATGACTGGGTGGTCGAAGGTCGTTTGGTCGAGTCCGGACTTGGTTTCTTTCGAACCGATTAAGTTCCTCTTGCATGGCCTCTACCCATTCAGGTTCATTTAGGGCCTCTAATGCATTTCTAGTTCGGTTAATGAAATGAATGTCGTGAATGCACATAGATTTTGAAGAGAGGAACAAGTTCTTACCCCACTGTTGATATCGTATAGTATGTTTTCTAGTTGATGACTAGAAATGAACTTGAATGCTCTACCTGTTCTCCGATTCACAAGATTTGTAGGTCGAGCTACCCGATCTTCATAAGCTTGTTCCGAGTGATCTTCTTCATTAGCTTGTTCGTTCCGAGGAGGCTCTTGAATTGTCTCATTCCGAGTCACTTCGTTCCGAGTGACTTCATTCTAAGTCGGCTGAGTTTAAGTCTTTGTAGACTCGGCTTCATCATCTTCTCTGCCGAGCTTCGGATCCGAGTATGAAGATTCACTTGGTTTGTCCTGTTCAAGCTCATCAAACACAACGTGAATGCTTTCTTCCACTTTGTTAGTTCTCTTATTAAAAATGCGATAAGCTTTAGTATGAGATGAATAACCCGAAAAATACCTTCATCCGATCGAGCATCAAACTTGGTCGAGTGATCCTTACCATTGTTGGAACGTAACACTTACATCCAAATGGTCCGAAATAGGAAATATTTGGTTTCTTCCTTTTGTAGAGCTCATAAGGTGTTTTCTTCGAATGGGTCCGATCGGGCATCTATTTAGAGTGTAGTGCTCTGTGTTGACGGCCTCAAGCCGAAATAGTAAGGTAAGTTGTGCTCAATCATCATTGTCCTTGCGACTCAACTCGGATTTTTCTGCAGAGCTTGCTCGAACTCCTTGAATGCTTCATTTTTGTGCTTAAGAAAACACACCCGAGTAAATCGTGAATAATCATCAATAATAACAAATATATATGATTTACCTCCGAGATTCTTAATCGGGATTTCATCACATAAATCCATATGTAGCAGCTCAAGCACTTTGGATGTGGAAACTGTCTTCGAGAGATTTGAATGATGATCCGACTTGTTTCCCTCTTGAGCATGCTTCACAAACTTTATTTTTTCAAAAGCACGCTTAGGTAAACCCTTAATCAAACCATGAGATGCCAATTTCTTGATAGTATGCATGCTAATATGGCCTAATCTACGATGCTATGTCCATGAGTCATCATGAAAAGATGCTTTTAAACAAGATAAATTCGGCTTGGGTCGAAAGAGGAATAATATAAGTATTACTCGATCTTTTACCCGATAGTTTGATCTCCTTGGTGGTAACATCGAAATGTAACAGTTGGTCCGAGTGAATCTTACCTTTTGACCTTTATCGCACAGTTGAGAGATGCTAAGCGGATTGTACTTTAATCCTTTGAAAAGGTAAACCGGGCCGACCAGATTGCATCCTTTTCCAATCTTGCCTCGCAATTATTTTGCCTTTACTGTCATCCCCAAAAGTGATCTTTCCTCCTTTATGTTTCTTTAACTCGGAAAAGAGTCCCGAGTCTCCCGACATGTGACGTGAACATCCACCGTCAAGGTACCAATGTCCTTTTGATCTCTTTTGTGTGACCTGCAAAACACGAGACAATCTAACCCTTCTCACTCCCTCTAACGAACCCAAGAACACTCTTTACTCGTGGTCCTTTTCGAGGAAGAAGGTTTTTCGAACCTGATTTGAATGACTTTGAGTTTAGTCCGATTCCGAGTCTTTTCTTTAAAGAACCGAGTCCGTGTCTCTTTCTTTTTGAAAACTTTTCCTTTGGAGACTGGAGAAGATGGTTTCTTCTTGTAAACTGCCGTGGGCTTAGTCCTCTCTTCATTTTTATGAATGGGACGATGCTCGACTTTTCCGAACTTTATAGTTCCGGAATTCTTTTGAAGAGTTCCGAGTAGGAATTGGATTCCTCCTCTTTGTTGAAACCAAGACCCTCTTTTACGAAGGAGACACATTGAGACCCTAAGAGCATGTCAAGGTTTTTCCGACCTTGAGTGAATTTTAAAACAAGATCTTGAGACTCAGTGAGTTTTTGCTTTAGCTGCTCATTTTCTTTTCGAGTAACGCCGACTCGGTCTCATTGGATTGAGCACTAGTCTTGAGTTCTCCGAGTGTGAGTCTCAGCTTTTCCAACTCAATTTTTAAAGAATTGCTCACGAAGAAATCAACTCAAGTTGTTCTTTAAAACGAGAAGAATCGAATTGGACTTTTCTTCCAAAGTGAAAATATATTTTGCTAAATCAACTTTGGAGAATTTGAGAAAGTACTCAATTACCTCTTGAGGATTGGATTCCTCATTGTCCGATTCCGAGTCCGACTGCTTTCAACTTCGAGTCCGAGATTGCCATCGGACATTTTGAGTCGTCCGAGTCCTCGTCATCTTCCGATGAGTCCTCATCTCTCCATGTTGCCATCATAGTCTTTTTCTTCTTTCTGTCCCTTTTGCTCTTTGGACGAGTCTTTGACTATGTGGTCTTTGTCGTCACACTCAAAACATCCGTAATTCTTAGTTAAAGATAACTTTGAAGGAGAAGAATACTTACCTTTCCTGTCCTTCTTATCTTTCTTGTAGAATTCTTCTTTTGGCCTTTTATCCCATCTTTTGTGTTTCATTATTCTCTTGAAACCTCTTGCAATAAGTGTCATGGGGTCCTCTTCGAGTCAAGAGGAACTCGGATTTGCTTCTCCGGTTTCGAGGCTTTCGGTGCTATATTCTTTTTGGTGTCGCCCTCGGCATCCTCCTCTTCCGGTGGATTTCACGAGTGAGAAGCTTCCCAATGAGCTCGTCCGGCTTTAGAAGTGATAGGTTCCGAGCCTCCTCTATGGCGATTACCTTGGGACCCCATCTTCTCTTTGGTAGGCTTCGAGTATCATTCTACACATTTCTTCGTGGGTAATCTTCTCACCCGGAGATTTGAGATTGTTGGTAATCTTAGTGAATCAAATCGAATGAGCATCCGAGTGATGTTCTCTTCGGCTCCATCTTGAATAGCTCATATTTATGAAGATATTGACTGATCTTCGCTTGTCCGACTCGACTTGTGCCTTCATAAGTGTTGACCGAGTGTGTCCCACACTTCTTTGGTCGAATCACGAGCGGATACTCGATTATATTTTTCCGAGCCGATCGTGCACATCGAATGTTCATTGCCTTGAAGTTCTTTCGAACTTCTCTTCTTCACACGGAGTAAACTCGGCCTTAGTTTAGGGAATGATTCTAAATTCTTCTGTCTTCACGGGAATGTAGTTTCCTTGTTGTATGATGTCCCAAACATCATCATGATCCAGGAGGAAACATTCCATGAGTTTCTTCCGGTGCACGAAATTTGATCCCTTGAATTTTGGTGGTCTGCTGGAAGATATTCCTTCATCGAACTCTGCGTTGTTCCGAGCCATTTGATCTTTAAACCTTTGGATGGTTAAATCCTTTCCGAAAGGTTAGGCTCGATACCAATTGAAGGTTTGCTCGGGAGAGTCCGAGTCATCCTAGAGAAGGGATGAATAGGGTGGAGTATTTTCGTGAAGATTGAGCTCTTTTTGCCAAAGTAGAGACAGAAATGCATTCCGAGTCTAAAACAAGGTCGGAAAAGTATGAACTCGAATCTCAGTAAAAAGTAAGGAAGCGATTCAAGCTACCATCGAGTATGTCCGAGTCTAGAATGAACTCGGAAAGTAAATGCACAGATATTACGTGGAAACCCTCCTGGGCGGAAAACCACGGACCGTGCTAATCCAAACACAAAGTCAAATCCACTATTTTGAGTCCACAAAATACCGTAGATCGATCGAACCCGAGTTGCTCCCTTCGACAACTCTTTACAAGTTTTTCCTAGACTCGAAGTTCCTTTATCTCGATCTAGTACTTCCTAGCTGAAATAACTCTTACAGCTTAGGAACAACTAAGCCGAGTTAACCTTTACAGACTTAGTCAAGGCACCTTACTTAGAAAGTAAGAAGAAAGTGATTGTAACGAAGTACAAGACCTTACAACTCGTAATATAATGAATTACAGAGTGGGAGTGGTAAGTAGAAGATTGAAAGTGAATACAATGACTTTTGCTCAAGTATGTATTAACAATAGATTCGCAATCTTCAAGTCTTGTGATTTGGCTTCCTTTTATAAATGACCGAGCAGAGTAGCCGTTATCTTCATTTTCTGATCGGATGTCCTTTGTGATCGTTGTTAACGACTTTCCGAGTCACTCAAAAAGTATCCGTTGAAATATGAACGTTGGACAACGGTTCTTAACTTCTTTGGAAATCCCAAAACTACCGGCGGTGTCTTAAAAGATAAGGTGGAAACCACCGTTAAGCTTAGCGTTTCGCTTTTCGGATTTGGAAACAGACATGCCTCGACACAATCTTTTGGGGCTAGGTCGAGAAGGGGAAAAGCCATGTCTGCCGGTGATTTGACGTCTTGAAGCCGGTTACTTTTGTATTTCAAAAAGTGTATTCTCGTTTGAATAACCTACAATAATAAATCAAATTGGTTCTTAAAGTATAAAATACTTTGGTCCAAGATTAGACACGAGATAATACTATATTTAAGATAATTGACTGACTAATTATCCGAGTCGGAAAAGGAATGAAATTTTCCGAGTCTAATATCCATGAAACTCAAAATTCCATTTGAGTTAGTCTAAGCGAGAATCAAGTTATACAATGAATATCGAGTGAAACAAACTTGATCTAGACTAAGCATGGTTCGGACAAGAAGCGCCGACTACAACAGAATAGGACTTATAACATGAAGTCGGAGCTGAGTGCGGTTAAGCGAAATACTAGTCATTTCAACATGCGATAAATCTAAGTGATGAGGGACTCGAATGAGACATCGTGAGTGCATATCTCGTTTTCCGAGTCACTTAGAGACAAGCAAAAATACATGAAGTCAATGTCATATCACTTGGAGAAAAATACTATACCACTCATAAAAGTTTCTAGGATACGAGAGAATGCCTTGGAATCAAAACCGTATAAGTGAGAAATTCTTATACCTAATTTCGTTGATAGAACTCGAAATGTGCGGAGTATAGTCTAAGTCTTCAATTTTAGTTCAAAAGGGATGAGTTTAACAAAATGACAGGAAGTAGAATTTTTGCAAAAGAAATTGACATATTTCTTTCAACGTGGGTCTCTAGAATTATAGCAATAATATTATATAAGTGGATGATAAATTTATTAGGTTAAAATTGTAGTGGGGGACAAAGCAATGTGGATGATAATATTTAATAAGCATTTTAGGTTAATGTTTGTGGGTCTACAAACATTTAGTGTGCCACTTCTAGCTTCTCTCTGTCATCTCTCTTTCTCTCTCTACCCCGCATTGAATGTCCTCTCAGCCCCTTCATTTTCCAATTTAATGTGAGTTTCATGGTTGATTTCAATTACAAACCAAAATAATTGTGAAAGCGAGAGAAAGAAGCCCCTTTCGTAAACCCAAATTTTCACCAACCAGGAACCATGATCACAAACCAAGAAAATTGAGAGATGAAGAGCGAGAGGGTTGCCGACTTACCGAAAGGAATGTTTACTGCTGAACATAGATTGTTGCCAACGCCGGAAAGTTGGAACCCGAAGTAGAATTGATCTCTTTCAGGTTTCCTTTTCTTTTCTATGAGAAATTGAGCCGATCCGAAGTTTGGTCTATTGATACTTGTTTTTCTTTTCTTTTCTATGAGGAAGTGAGCCAAACTCCGGGTCTTTTGGTGCTTGTTTTCCTGCCTCTCGGTGAAGCGTACAAAGCAAGCCTCCCGTTTCTTTTTCATTTTTATTTAAAAAATTGATTGAAAATTCAAAATTTTTTAGGCATATCGCGTACCGTGTCCCATGCCCGACACGCGTGTCCGTAACGTGTCCAATGTGTGTCTGAATTTTTTTCTTTTTTTTTTGGGCATGTATTTAGGCGTGTCCGACACGTGCCGGATAATGTGTCGGAGCATGTCCGTGTCGGATATGTGTCCGACACGGGTACGCCTCCAAAAAAATGAGTTTGTGCTTCTTAGATTGGGAGCTGCCATTTTTGAGGTATGAGCTGGAGGAGCCAGAAGGTCCCATTGATGCAGTGCAGGCAGTCTTTGAGTTTTTGCCCCTTATTTCTGGGTGGACTTAGCTTGGAACTCTTTTCATGGTCCAAAGATTAACTCAAAAAGGTCTCAAAAAGTGGCATTGCATCTCCCTAAGTGATGATTAAGCTTGCATAAGCAAGCTCACAAAAGTAGGCAGTTTCAGATCTTTGGAGCTTAGGATCTCTTGTGCTATTTGAGCTGTTCCTTGGGATTTAGAGGTTGATTCTGAACTTCCTTAAATGTTTCTCACCTGTGATTGAACCCATTGTAACTTCATGACCATCACCTAGGAACATGGATTTTTTTTTTTGGGTAAGTGGGCCACCCGTTGGACCCCCTATCTCAGGGGAAGGCCCAACAGGTTTGACAGCAGGGGATAGGGGAGTGTCAAACTCATTAACCTCCACCACACAATATCCTCACAATTGAGGAATATGGTGGGTGGGTGGAGGATAGAGCCAGTGGCCATCACGCCATTGACATCCTTGACAGGAACATGGATTACTACTAGCTTTCTAGCCACTATCTTTGAGCTCCTATGTTATTTATTTTATTTTTATGTTTGTGGGTGGTACAAAAGCTATCATCAACCCTTAGAAGGACATGCATATATTAAATGCTGCACTATCAGTTCAAAAGTTTCTCAATAAACTAACCGTGTATTTGCATCTTGTGTTAAACCCCTTCCAATATGAATGACTTTTTTGAAGTGAAATTTATGAAATATACCTTTCCACATTATCACTGCTGTTGATTTCAATCATTTATCCTGGTCTTTCCTGTACCCTGTTTGGAATACCTGGAGGAATACTTTCTTGAAGATCCTGCATTCTAGCTCATTATTACTAGTTTTAAAAGCATTGGTGTGCAATCAAAGGCTTTCCTTTTTCTTAAGAAGTTGAAAGTCATGCGATGCTCTTTTTTGTCTTTGACTTATTGAAGATTTAAAAGAAATATCTTGCGAAATTGCCCTCTCCCTCTCTGGCGGCCCCCTGTGAGTTGTAGTTTGTAAGCATTCTAGATGTAGTCTAGGTCTAAATGAGCGAACTCCTCAACAACTCTATAGTAGGGAAGAGGCTGTTTATATTTGAAACCTCAACCCCCTGGTATAGGCAGGACTTTTTGGTAAGTGATTTGGTTTGGTTTAGTTTAATAAAAGTTGCAACTGACTGGATCACTTAAGTCCACATGTTCGGCCACTGACTGCATTTCTCTGCTGATATGTTAGTGTTTCATGATATTCTTGTGTTTATATTAATGTCTTGCAAACGGAGGCCATGTTTAATTCATTTGAAGATCCTATTGTTGATGTTTCTGTAGATAAAAAGTATCAATTTTCTGTTTTGAGTACCCCATGGCTTCAGTAAGCATTGTGATGAAGCACATTGGATGTCAGCCAACATATGTTCTCTAACAATTGTATACCAAAAATTTTGCAAGGACTCTTTCATTGGTTTTTACTTCTCACAAATAATTTATAGTGTGTGTGATAGTGTGACAAAGAAGTTCGAGAGTAGCCACTCCCATAAGTGACATGTCGGAAGCCTTTCCTGCATATCTGGTTTGTAGTATCCACTCCCTGAGTGACATAGCCTGTACTTGCTTGCAGCTTTGCAGGTACATTTAGTGAGAAGGTAACACGAACTGTGAGGCAGTTTTCTCCACATGTGGCTGCAAAAATGAGGCCTCCACATACGTGAGTCTGTAAAAACCTTGTGCCTAGCTTATTAAAGAACCTTTTTCTGCGAGTCTTATTAACCATTTAAGTGTGCCAGGCCTGTCATTCGCGGGCGACCTTCAGCTAAACGGACAATATACATCTGTGGACAGCCCCGTTGGGTGTTTGTATTCGCTTTCTCCAGTGGTATGTTGAAACTTCTGGTACAAGCTATTTCTTTGTGAGTTAGCCACTATAGAGCACACATGATTTTCTCTCTCCTTTTTTTCTTTTTCAGTGAGTTTCATGTTGTGGTTTGTTTCGTGTGGTCTACTGACTGTTCTATGGGCATTTGCAATTGGACTCCTCGGTAATCCTTTGTGTTTTTCGTACTTTCTCTGGCTTTGTTATTGTGAAAATTGCCTGATTCCAACCTTCCTGTCAGCCACTCTGCTCCATGCTAGCTTTAGAACTCCCAACTTGAAAGCACGCCTGAATACATTCCGGGAGGAATTTCGTGCAGTTTGGCGCAACTACAGCGAGCTGTAGTTTATATGCTATACATAGTGAGTTGTTCTTGCTGTACTTGTTTATTTTTATTTTGTTGCTATTAGACGTTAGAAATTTACCTTTCATATCTTATCAAAAAGAAAAAATTGAAATTTACCTTCTGTTGGCTTCCCACAAGTGCGAACTTGAAAGGTCACTCGTACCTCAAATAGGTATGACTTTGTCGTCGATAAATTCCATTTCCCATCCCTTTATTGGCAAAGTCAATGCTGTTGACAAGGTGTTGGAGGGATTTTTGGGTGATAATTGTCGTAGTTATAAGTATCTTACCACAACAGCAAAAAATAACGGTACAGTTCAGTATCTGGTGCCTGTCAAATAACAGTCAGTTCTGGCTTGTACCTGTCTGTCTCGGTCAAATGCTGCCGTGTACCAATTTTTGTATTTATTTAATTTTTAAAAAATTAAAACAGTTAAAATCCGGTACACGGTATACACATCAGTACGTCTCATTCCAATGATAAACCGGTACAATAGTCGCTACAATTTTTATAACTTTGCTAATCACCTCTCCAAGACATAGAATTTATTTGATATTTGGTTGGATATAATGTAATGAAATCACTTTTGTAATGTAATCATGATACATTGTTTATAACAGTCATGATTACTAAGTAGTTTTTTGATTGTATACTCCCATATAACCAAATATCGTAATGAAAAGATAATTACAAACCTGTTTGCATTACAAGGTTGATTACACCCGACTGAACAGTACATTCTTTATTTTCCAAAATGCTTATTGTTGTATGAAACCATCCAAAAACAATGATTGAGCTCATAAAGACAAGATTTACCTTGTGATAGGATTGTTTGGATAAAGAGCTGTGATCTCACCGGGCATGTCATGTCCATAGAGCAGGATCACGTTTAATGCGATGGTGATGGTTTTTGTGAAGCTGGGAAGAGTTTGTTGGGAACTCGCTTTTGTTTCTGCTTATTTTTCTCGTTTGTAAAAGTTTTCCAGGCTATGGTTAGCCAAGTTCTTTTCTCTGTTGTAGGTGTCACAGCGTTGACTTTCAAGCTAAATAGCTTGTGTTATTGAGAGCTGTGAACCAACTGCTCTTGGGAAATAATGCTGGGCTGTGCTGAGCGGTGGAGGCAGAAAGCAGTATCTTGAAAACATGGGTTTGGAAGACCGCTGGGATTGTATATTGCTTTGGAATTCTCATTTAACTTTTTGTCTGGACAGAAGCAGCATCCGTATGAACACTGATAGTTCAAAGATCTATGCTTTTCAGTTGTGTTTTGGTGTAGTTTCTATTTTTTAAGCATTTGCGTATATTTCTATCAGCTATAACATTACCAATATATTTGCATGCATATGTAATTTTTACCTGGTGGTCATCAACTTAGGTATCTCCTTATTTATTTATTTATTTCCTTCAGTCTAGTGATGAAGACCTAACTTTATTTCTATGCTTGGGTCAAGATTGGATTAAGATAGTGATTAAACTCGAATTAGCCCACAAAAAGCAAATCAGTAGCAAAAATAGCCGAAAGAGGGTATCCTTGGCCGGATCCACCCAGCCATCCCATTTTAGTGGTCGGTTCATTTCTCCTCCCATATCACAATACAAAAAAGAGCGGGTTCATCGTTCTTGTTGTAGAGGCCCAACTTCTATTTCACTAATTGGGTTTATTCTGTGCATGTCTTGCATTTAGTTGAATAAAAATTCTCATGTCCTTTTAGGATGGTTAATTTGTTTTTGCATTTAGCCAATTAAAAATTCTGTACGGACGCAACTCGAGGCCTCTGTACGACATTGTTTAAACTAGCGCCATGTGTCTAGCTAGGTCTTTGCAAAACGACGTCGTTTTGTCGGTTCAGCTTCCCGATATTTCCTCTATCCATTTTGGTGATTTTCGGCCAACTTATCTCCTCACTCGATGACTTTTGAAGCTAGGTTTAGGGTTTCCTAAACCCTAAATTTTTCCTATAAATAGAGGGCCTCCCCCTCCTTTCACACACCTTTATGCACATTGAGTACTTGGAAAATCCCCCAAGCTACTGAATTTTCTCACTCTCTCTTCTCTCCATTCTACTCTCTTCATAAACACTCCAAATCTCCCTTTCTAAACCTTTCACTTAAAGGCCTTCTTTTGCCTTTTTTCACTTGCCATAGCCCTACCGTCACTCTGTCGAAGTCGGATCAAAATTCAAGCAAGCATGTGAGCCAACCCGAGGGTGCACTTCCACCATTCCGGAGTTTGTTTTTGTACTTTATTTAATTTCAATTATTTATCGCTTTCCGTATTGTGGTTTTAACGATGTAATCGCTTTTAGTTCCTCCCCGTCCATTGTAATTTTTAATTTTCTTTTCGTTATCTTTATTGCTTTCTTTACTACTTTATTATTTGCACATTTATTGGTTTCCTAATATGTTTTGCTTGCCTTAATTTTCCGCCTATCGCATGCTAATTGCTTGACTTGTTTAAACACAATTTTTAAACTCACGATTTTGATTAAGGTCATATGTTGGCGGGCGTAATAGAGAGCATCCCTCTTCATTTCGTACCTTCACCCCAAACACCGGATTCTCGATTTAAGACCGATGGAATCTCTTTCAAAACCTCTTTCAAACTTAGTTTTTCCCTATTAAGATTGGAAGAGTATTTTCTATATTTTTGTTAGTTTTTATTCCCTAAAACTAACGACTCCTTATCTTATTTTGATTTCTTCCTATCTCGTTCTCGACATTTCAAGTTAAAAAATTTTACAATTGAAGTTATAGGGCTGAAGCCGAATCCTCAGTAACATCCCTATAGCCCGCGCCGATTCCGGTCAATGGTGGCTAATGCCGCGCCGGTTAGAGGTCGGGCTCGGCTCTCGACCCAACAAGATTCCTCTGTTTGGTCCGAGAGCTTTACGACAAAATGTGATTTTAATTTTATGTTTTCTTTAACCTCGAAATAACATCCCGAGATCTTCTTGAAAATTAATTTCTAAAATAAAATTATTAGTAAAAATTACCAATCGCACTTTTACTTAAATTGTTTTTAAATAAGATTATAAAAAAATAATCTTAATGAAAGGTGCACCCCCTCTTCAAATGAACTTTAAAAAATCGACGTTTAAAAGAATCTTAATAAAAATAAAATAAAGAGAGCCAGTCATTCATGGGGAAACTCGGTTTGATCGATCTCTACAAGGACGAGTCGTGTTCCTACAAATATCGATCTACGAGTAACTCTATGATTTAGAGTTGATCAAACAACAAGAAGAAAAAGAGAGTTTTCTTGATTTCCTCACTCGTTGGCGAGCTAAGACCGCACACATGGTAGATAGACCTCGGAGAAAGATCAAGTGAGAATCATCATTAAGAATCTGCGACACTGTCTACAACCAACCTCTAAAGTTCTTATACGGAACTCAATGCCTTAAATCGATATATCGACTACAATCCAATAGACACTTGTTATGCCTAAGCCCTACATCGCCTTCTCTAAAACCAAGATCAAACTTCCTCCCATCGGAGTAAAATTAGAAACTCCAAAACAGTCCAAAAACTAAAATGTCGAAAAATTCTACAAATACCATCGTGCAAGGGAATACGACACTAAGCGGTGTTGGACCTTCAAAAACTAGCTAGAAAACATGCTCAGAAAAGACAACTACTTTTACCTAAAGGCTGCCCAAAACCCAAATAAAAACAAGAATTCATTTGGCGGAACTCTTGCTATTTTCTTTAAGCCCATCCTAGGCTAGTTGGACCCTTCTATCTTTATTCAAGATATTAGGGAGCCTAAACCCCAAACTAGCCTTCCTCCTGTTGACCCCGAAGTGTGTGAGTCATGGGCTAGTGATGAAAAAGATGTTCATGAGGTAACAAGCTGCGAGTCACTACACTAAGGCCGACAATAATGATGACTTCTAGGGCACATAGCCCAAAGAAGATGACTTTTGGGAGGATTCAAAACCTTCGGATGTACGGTTTGTAAATAGGCCGGACGACATAATGCCCCAATAGGTCCACAATAGACTCGGGAAATATAAAAAAAAAAGAAGGCGTAAAGGAGGAAAACCTAGTCCTCAAACAACTCAAAAAGGTTAAAACTTATGTGTCGATATGGCAACTTATAATTGCATCTCAAAAGCACGAGGCAAGCCTTAATTGATACACTTAGCAAAATTGAGGTATTACTTGAGCCTTCACCTCAAGAAGTAATGGGCATGGTTAACACCAAAGGAGGGACCATCCCCTCCGGTAATAAGGATTTGCCCTAAGAAAACCTTGCACACAACAATGCCTTATATCTAATAGTAACTTGCACTAACAAGTTCATACCTCTAACTCTAGTAGACAATGGGTCGATTGATAATGTATGGCCCTTGAGAACTGCTAAGAGGTTCGGGATAAAAGATCATCAAATCTCTTAACAAACAATGCATCTTAGAGCATATAATAACTCTAAGAGAATGGTCTTAGTGTGAGACCCCGAAATTTCGGGTGATTGCACGGTAATGAATTAAGCTATCGAAAGTTAAGTGAAAAATTCGAAATTATTAAATTAAATGAATTAGAATTTTCTCCGAGTCGAATTAGAAGCCGAGAAGCTGAAACCAAGCGTGGGCTAGCTAAATTGGGCCTTGTGAAGCTAGTTTGGGCCCAATTAGAATAAAAAGAAAAGGAAAAGAGAAATGGAGATTCGCTGGCATTTGAGGAGGAGGAGTTGGCGGTAAATAAGCAAGGAAGAGAAAGGGGTCCAATGGAAAATAGGCAGTGAAGCCCATTATGTGTAATTAGGAAAAGAGGAGAGAGAGTGGGACCGAGACATTAGAAGGAAAGAAGTTGAAGCGAGGGAAAGAAAGGAGGAACGGGAAAAAAGAAACAAAGAAGAGCGAGAGGAAGCGGAGGCGAGCGAGAGAGGGAGAGCGCACGAGAGAGAAAGGAGAGAGAGAGGAACGCTGGAAATCTGCAGCCGACGGGCATAGCAGGCCGAGGACAGAGCGGCGGACGAAGGAGAAAGGAAAGAGGGAGCGAAAGAAAGAAGAAGCGGAACCAGAAACAAGGGAACGAAAGAAGCGAAGCGGAGCGAAACGAGAGGAGAGGCGGAACAAAGAGAGCAAGAGATTGAGAGGAAGAACGAGAGGGGTCGAGACCCCGAAGTGAGAGGCGAAGCGAGAGAGCCGAGAGGAATCGGGAAGCGAAACAGGGGCAAGAAGAACGAGGGAGCGAGAAAGAGAACCATGATAGAAGCAGAGGCGAGAGTAGCAAGGAATAGAGGCGAGAGGTAGAAGAAGAAAGGGAAAGAGGAAACAGAATTGAAACCCAATTCGAAACCTTCCAAAGCCGAAATTCTTAGAACCTCTAAGAATTCAAGGTGAGTAATCTGAATTCATCCTCTGAAATAAAATGAATTAGGTGGCTTGAAGTCGAAATTGATTCATGAAATGGGAAACCCTAAGCTAATTGAAGAAGTTAGAAGCCAAAATTCACTAAATTTAGCAACTCACGAATCAAAGAACATGTTGTGATTATGTGATATCTAGTTCTGAATTTGTGATGTTTATCTAGTTACGAAGTTGTGATGTTCAAGTATTATTGAGCATGATTACTGAGAATTGGATGAGATTAGCTTAGGCGAGAATTAGGGAGAAAAATCGGAAAGTTAATTTCATGATTCATGTGCGATTTTCGGTAATTATGCATGGTGTCCGAATTTCTATGAATTCATGTGTAGCCCAAATTTCCTGAACATTTTACTGCAGCTTCGTGGCAATTTATGGAAATTTCCTGTAAAATTAGGTATGCATTGGATGAGTAGATTGGGAAATATGCAATTTTAAGTGAAAATGTGCTGTTTTGGGCTAAATCGGAACTAAATGAGTAACTGAATTAAGAACTGAATTTAAGAAGCTATGTGGCTAGATTAAAAGATATATATTGATTAAGGAAAGTTATAGAACCATTAACCACCTATACGCGATAATACGCGATCATGAAAACGATGAGTTCATTGATTAGGAATCCTAATTGACATGTTTATGTGATTATGTGTTTATCCTGAATTACATCGATTATAAATGACATAAGCATGCATATGTGAAATGAATTGATTGTGCTTGAGTTGGAATTTGCTTATGTAAATTATTAGGTACGAAGATTTTACGTATGAAAGTGTTGAGCTTGAATTATATGAATTAAGCATATCCTGTGTATAAGTAATAAGAAGATATAAGAAAATAAAGAAAACATAAAGAACTAAAGAAGGGAGAAAGGATTGTGTTATTGTTCTAAGACCCCACGAATTAAAGAACCCTCCGAAACTATGACCATAGAAGTGTCTCGTCAACCCGAAGCCACGAATTGAATTGCTTCCACAAATTATTGACGGTATGCGTCCTTGAGGAAGGGAGGCTGCCTCAAGGCCACGAATTGTTTTGCCTTGAGGCCACGAATTGTATGCCTCCGTGAACCGAGCCCACGAATTGTTTTGGCTCCAAGAACTGGGTCTTTAGAGCAGAACATAAATCTTCTTTCCATTCGAAACTAAAAAGACTTAAAAGAATTACGATATGAAGAATCGAATGATCGTGCATAACGAACAAGAAAGAAAGAACCAATGATTTATGAAATGCACGATTGAACTCAAGAAAAAGAATAAGAAGAAGAACGAATCCCGATTTCGTAAGAAATAAATACGATAAGAAGCAAGATATGAATTACGTGATGAATGACTTACTTGATGAATGATTTACATGATGAATGATTCTATGACTTACTTGCATAGAAAGATGAACGTAGTATGTTTGATTGAATTCATGAGTAATTGATGTCATTATGTTTCTCGGCAAGTTGGTAAGTTTAGAATCTCGCATGTCTTAAGCATGTATGATCCGAATCGCATCTTATGAATGAATTGTGAACTTACGTGTGTTTGTTAATGAATTAATGTGCAAAGTGAAACCGGGGTTGGGTTTGGGTTATTCATCTGGGCTAGTGGAGCTCATGACCTCACCAACATTTCGAGTACGAAGTTAAGACTCGCAGGAGTTGCCTTTGGCTTTCGAAATAGCGAGTTGGATAGGAGATGTCGGTCTTACTGCATGTTTATTTGTCTTTTGTTTGTAAGGATGTTGTAAAGATCGGTTGTATTTGAACTTAAGTTTTGACCATGAATGTAAAAGCCCTATGTGAATACTCCGACCGTGTGGCTCGTTGAGTTGTGTTGTGTTTCTCCGAGCGTGTGGCTCGTTGAGTTTAAGATTGTGTTTCGTACGGGGTAAAGGCTTTAAGCCTATGGGATTAGCCATATTACGGAGGAAACTCTGCCGAAATTTTCAGGAAAACCTTCGAAAACCTAGAACCACGCTTCGGCCAATCCAAGAAAGGGTTATTAACCCTAAGTTGAGATCTTAAGCGGCCTTAGGGGTTCCTCTCGGGAACCCCGGCATGTAATACTCCTAGGGTGGTCTAGGGGTGTTACACTTAGGCACAATAAATCCGAGTCGTGGTCCGATAAACTCTACCGATGATGTAGACGAATTCCTTGCTTCATCCAAATATGTAAAAGATCCTAGCCGCACTTCCCAATAAATGTAGGAATGATAGCCAAAAATGTGGATTTTCAAGTCTTGGACATCCCAAATAATTTGAACTTACTTTTGGGATGTCAATGGCACCATGATCATCAAGTAGTGTCCTTTACACTACATCGGAAGGTGAAGACTCGGATTCTACATGTATATCATTCCGAGTACTATCAAGGAATCGGTACAAACTTCATCCCTTCTAAGTTTTGATTACAAGTTATTCTAAGTATTATAGAAACTATTCCGAGTGTTATAGAAACTTTTACGAGTCTTACGAGAATGTTTTCATCGATTATGATTGACTTAGAAAGCACACTCGTATTCATCAATTCACTCGACCATTCCGAGTCACTCGGACATCACTTAGATTTATCGCATGATCAAACATTTACTCTAACTCTTTCAAACTAAGTTCGACTTCATATTCTAAGTTAAAGTAAATTATAGCGTTAATTTATCTTTCTAAAGTCAGCATGTTTTGTTTGAAGTATATTTGTCTAGATCAAGTACCCTTACTCGATATTCTCTGTCTAACTTGATCTTTCTCTAGACCGACTCGGATGGAATTTGAGTATAATGAATATTAGATTCAGAAAATTCCACTCTTTTAGGATTTAGATAATTATGCTCTTAATTATCTTCATTAAATTATTATCCGTGCCTAATCTTGGACCAAAGTATTTTATACTTTGAGAACCAAAATTGGTTTACTTTTGTAGGTTATCTAAACGAGGTTATCCTACTTTTGAATTACAAAAGTAACCGGCTTCAAGATGTCAAATCGCCAGCGAGACAAGGCTTTTTCTACTTCGACCAAGATCCGGACACTACGTCGGGGTTGTTTGTTTCCAAAGCTGGAAATCTTCAACATTAAGCTCAATGGTGGTTTCCACCCTACTTTTCGAACACCACCGAGTGGATTGGGATATCCTAAAGAGTCAAGAGCCGTTGCACAACGTTCACATCTCAACGTGTCTTTTACGAACGACTCGGAAGAACCATTATAACGATCACTGAGGACTTCTAATCAAAAGATAGTCACAACGAGACAATCCGCTCGTCATCAATAAATAGAAGCCGCTTAAAAGACACGAAGATTGCTTGAACCGATTCGCTGAAATTATATTTCTCCGTATAATACTCACTCAATCTTCTACTTACAACTCCAAGTCCGTACTTAACATCTTTCGAGTTGTAAAATCTTGTAATTCGTTATAAACTCTCTTTCTTACTCTCTATGTAAGGTCCCTTGACTAAGCTGTAAGGGTTAACTAAGCTTAGTTGTCCCTAGTCTGTAAAGGTTATCTCGGTTAGGAAGTGCTAGATCGAGATAAAAGAACTTCGAGTCTAGGAAAACTTTGTAAGGAATCGTCTAAGGGAGCAATTCGGTTGAGTCGAGTCTATCGTATTTTGTGGATTCAAAATAGTGGATTTGACTTGGTGCTTGGACTAGCACCGGCCGTGGTTTTCTTCCCGGGAGGGTTTCCACGTAATTCGAGTTGATACTTTTACGAGTCCAATCTAAACTCGAGAATCTGTTTTTGTCTCTATTCACGTGCAAAAGAGTTTAATTCTCTAAAAATCTTCCAACACCCTATTTACCCCCTCTAGAGTGACTTAGACTCTCCAGGAGCAAACCTTCGAAGGTATAAATGCTCATGAAAGGACAAGTAATCACTATAGATGGAGATGACCTATGTGCCACAATTACCAATGAGGAGGCAATTGTTGATATTGACCATGATGTCGGTGATAAAGAATTATACACCTTTAAAAATATGGTTGCGTTAAAAAGGACAAAGCACCCTTTGACTTTGATCCTTACTCAAACCCCAACATCCACACGATTTTCAAGAAGGAGTACTTTCCTTTACTAGGATAGGCGGACGGGCACAAAAATCGGTTCATGCACCCTCGACTCCTAAAAACAATTATAAGTTAAGCCTAGGCTATAACCTCACTGCCAAATAGGTAGCTACGTCCAAATGGGAGGTTCAAGCCAAAAGAGCTGCAAATTTAACACTTTGGTCTATCAAACCTTACCCCTTCACTCTCAATGGACAATTCTTACAACAAGGGGATGATTTGTCGTACTATGGTTTCCACGAGCCCTACTATCCGAGAGAAAAGGGAATTCTAGTTAGGATGAAAATCTTCAATGACTGTTAGATGATGGAAGAGGAGACACCTTACCTCTATAAAAAGGAACAGTCCACCCTAGAATGGACCAATGTGGCGGATAACGAGCATCTTCGGTATACTTGTTCAAACAAGAGAGCCGCAAAGAGGAGAGCACAATCCTGGTACTATTTGTGACTATTTTGCACCCGAAGTTCAATCCTACTAGGTTTAACATTGACATAGCAGGAGAAGAATCCAAGCACATCACTTTGATTGATGTTAAAGGAGTCCAAGAATTGACTGCAACTTTAGTAGAGAAGCTAGGGAAGTTTGGTCCGGAGCTTAGAACTAGGGCTAGTTTATCTTCTTTTCATTCCGTTATTTCTTCTTCGAGCCAAACTCCAATTTACTTGTTTCCTCATTCAAGAAAAAGAACCTTTCTACTTACTCTTTACCTTTTCCTCTCCTTAATTGTTCTGCCTTTAATAATGAACAGGAAATCCCTAAAGAATTAATAAAAGTTATGGAAGATCACGAAAATCACACCCCTATCATCGAAAGTACCATTACCATTACCATTAATATGAGGACCCCTAAGGAACTTGAAGAGGTCAAAATTGGAAAGTCCTTAATTATTGGAGATTAGAAGCATTTCACTTAACTCCTGAAAGAATTTATTCGTTGTCTTTGCTTGATCATACGAGAGATATGCCAGGGTAGACTATAGCATAACGAAACACGAAATTCCACTTTATGATGATGTTAACCCGAGTTAAGTAGAAACTTTGTAGGATGAAACCACAGTGGGCCATACAAATAAAGGAGGAAGTTTAGAAGCAATTAGATGTTGGGTTTATCGAGTAGTTCACTACCCTCAATGGATACCAAATGTTGTACAAATTCTTAAGAAAGATGGAAGCGTCAATATGTGCATCGACTTCAGGGATTTGAATAAGGAAACTCCAAAAGATGACTTCCCTCTACCTCAGATTGATGTCTTAGTCGATAATACAATAAGCCATGCCCTACTCTCCTTTATAGACGGCTATGTCTGGTTATAAATAGGTCAAAATTGCGAGAGGAAGATCTCGAGAAAACCATGTTCATCACTTAATAGGGGACCTATTGTCATGTGGTGATGCTATTTGGGTTGAAGATTGCCGAGGCCACAATATCGAGAGGACAAGCATGACCTTACTGCATGATATGATCCACAAGGAAGTTGAAGTCTATGTGGATGATAAGATCATAAAGTCCAAACATAGAGCTCAACACTCGGTCTTAGGAAGTTCTAGGACATTGTAAGAACAACGACCAACCATTGAACTTCCCTATGAATGTCGGCTTCACACAAAGGTGTGCTTATCAAGGCGAATAAGGCTTTTGATTTTTAAAGGGGTTGATTAGAGATTTGCAAATAACTTTTACTTCCAAAATAAGTTATAAAATTCTTAGGACGTATTTTTAAACAGAAAGATTAAAATTATGAAAATCACTATCGCAAAGCTCTCCTGGACCAAGTTGCCAAAATTACCTGGCCAGGAGTTGAGCACGAGCGAGTAATCTAAGGGGGCAAGGCCGACCCACTAGAAGCTGTTGTCCGACGCCAGCCATTTGGCCTAGAGTTCCAAGAAACTCCCGGTTAGATGGTTTGGAATGTCGGCCGGATAACCAAATTTTTAAATTCTGAAAAAAAAAACTTAAGATGTAGATTTAAGAATTGAAAAAGAAAAAGGAGTCACCAGCCAATTTTGAAAGAAAAACTAACAAAAATAAAGATTGACTTGTCTTAATTTTGAGTTTATCGAAGGGACAACCAAAAGGCACAAAAACTCAAAATTAATAAAGGTTTTTAAAAAAGACTCCATCGGCCTTAAACCAATGATCTAGCATTCATGGGTGAAGGTACGAAATGAAGAGGATGCTCCTATCTCCACCATCATAAAAACAACCTTTACTAATTAAATAAGTCGGTTAGAATTGAGTAAAAACAGAGCAAGCATTCAACATGAAAAAGGTGAAACTAAAGGCAATCAAAGCATGATGTAAAGCAATAAATAAAGCAATTAAATGAAAGCAATAAAGGAAAGCGATAAATAAAATTACACCAGATCGGGTGGAAACTAAATGTGATTATTGAATTTAAAGGAAACAAAATGAAATTACACTTGTTAGGCTCGGATGTTGACCAAATTTAGGTAGAGTAATGGTAGATCGGAGAGAGTGAAAAACGGTGAAAATGAAGGTTTTTTGTTGGGTTTAAAAGAGGGAATTTGAAGTGTGCATGAGGGAGAGTGGAGAGAAGAGTGAGGGAGATAATTTAGCAGCCTTGGGGCAATTTATGCAGCTGAATTACTGTGTGAAATAGGGGGCGGAGGAGGGCTTTATTTATATATAAATTTGTGGTTTAGGAAACCCTAAATTCATCCCCAGTACGTAGGTTAACGAGGATAAATTAGGTCAAAATTTTCAGAAATGGATAAAGGAAAATTAAAAAAGCTGAACTAGTTAAAATGACGTCATTCGGAGAGTCAAGTGGGTCGGCACTGGAGGAAACGATCACACTGCGAGGTGCAGGGAAGTGCGTAAGGCTTGGATGATGAAAAGAGGTCAAAACACTGCGTTTTGCGGGCTAGTGGTCCGACGGCGGTTTGGAGCTTAACTTGGGAACCCAAACTTAGTTGGATTGTTTGAGAAAAAAATGATTGTGGATTGGTCCGGCCTAAGGAAACATGGTATGGGCTATTTTTTGGTGTTGGTTGTCTTTTTTGGGCTGAATTGGATTTTGCCACTCTACTTTAGTCTAATCTCAACCTCGAGCATACAAATGAGGTTGGCTTTTTATCACTGGGCTAGAAAAAATAAATATAATAAATAAAATAGAAAAGGACAAGCTGGACCCCACTTTGACTAAGTCTAAAATATGGGGGTCAAAGTAGACAACAAAGGTTACTTATCTGTTTAGGTAGACGTCGCTTCGGATGTTGATCGAGTTTAAGAAATTGCGGTGATTGGAGCTAGTTAACTTGTGACCCGAACTCCGATAATGAGCCTAGACTTGACTCGCGACATGTAGTATGAAATCCGGCCATGAGGTTCTTGATCATGGCTTGATCAAAGTCCTAAAGCTCGGTTGTTCGCTGAAGCTTGATTGTTTATTGATCTAAAGCTTGGCTAAATAATTTTCTGCACTAGCATTTTTCGATCGACACTTGAATGTACGAAAGTTCGGTTTTTAGTTGCATAAACTAAGTCTCAAGTTGAAACCAATACCGATGCAAAGAAGATTGCTTGGGCTCCATACCGCCACTTATCGACTGGATTGAGCACGTGGTCTCGCTACAACTATGGGATCTAGCTCTCAACCTTGGGTCGTGTGTCGACCGATTAAATCATACGGGTTGACCGACGTCACACCTCTTCAACTATCAGCGATCGACGTTTGGCAAAGTCCGGTTGGGAACGATTCAACAACCAATTTGAATTTTCCTTGGCTTTTTCGTTATTTTTCAAACTGATTCGGTTTACTAATAAAAGAAGGAACTTGGATGCTTTATTTGTACATATCCACTTCTCTTCTTCTTGCTTGTTCTAAGCTTCTTCTTGCTTGCCCCATAACTTCTTCTTTCATTTCTTGAAGGAAAACTAGTATGGTTTTCTTTTTAAGAAAGAAACTTTCAACTATGTGTAGACACCGAAAACGTGTTACCCTTATCTTTTTATTTGAGTTATTTATTTTTGCTAGCCCGATGATGAAATCTCAATCTTGTTTGTGAACTCGAGTCATAATCAAACTGAATAAGGCATGACATGAACGTTTGCTTTTGGAGAGGTTAAGTTACCCTAGGGGGAATAGGGTGATAAAAGATTTTCAGAAAAATCAAACTGTTTTGCCTGAGAACAAACTAAGAAATAGATTCGAGTCTAGATTAGACTCAGAAAGTCAAGTACACATAGAAATATGTGGAAACCCTCCTGGAGCGAGAAAACCATAGACAGTGCTAATCCAAGCACCAAGTTCAATCCACCAATTGAATCCTCAATTACAAAGGATTGACGCCGACCAGAATTTCTCCCTTAGACAATTCCTTTATAAGGTTTCCTAGACTCGAAGTTCCCTTATCTGATCTAGTACTTCCTTACTTGAGTTAACCCTTACAGATCGGGGACAAGCGAGCTGAGTTAGCCCTTACATCTCATTGAAGGGACTTACAAAGAAAGTAGAAAGAGTATGAATGATTACAAGACTTTCTTTACAACTCGGAAAGTAAGAAAATACAGATTAGGAGTTGCAAGTTAAAGATTGAAAAGAATGCACTAAGTAAGTGTTAAGAAATTTTTTCAGCGACAATCTTGAAGTCTTGTGGAGTGGCTTCTATTTATAAGCACCAAGGCGGAATGATCTGTTGAGATTTATTCTAGACTGGTGAACCTTAATAGGCTGTTGTAACGGCTAGTGTGAGTCACTCGAAAAAGATCCGTTGAGATGTGAACGTTATGTAGTGATCATTGGCTCAAAAATGGTCTAACCCTCTGGTAGTGATTGAAATGCAGGGTGGAAATAACCGTTAGACTCAAAGTTGATGTTATCTGGTTTTGGAAACAAACAATGTTGATACGATTGTCCGAGCCATGTCCAGAAATGGGTGATTTATGTGTGCTTGGTGTTTAACAACTAGAAACCGACTGCTTTTGTATTTCAAAAAGTATATTAGACTTGTTTAATTAACCTATAAAAGAAAATCAAAGTGGTACTCAAAGTATAAAAATACTTTAGTCCGGAATTAGTCAAAGATAATAATTAAATTAATGTAATTAAGCACTTAATTATCTTGAGCCTAAAATAATGGAATTTTCTGAGTCTAGTATTCATTAGTGGCAAATTTCATCTAGAGTCAATCCTTAAAATGACCAAGTGAGAAAGAATAAAATATCGGAATTCATAAACTTGATCGAGTAAATAATTCTCAGTAAATAAACTGACTTAGAAATTAGAATTGATATAGTAATTCATTTTCACTTGAAATAAGAACTCGAGTGCTCGGAATAAAAGTGTTAGAGAAATAATTTACTCATGCAATTGTTCGAGTTCCGTCTAAGTGGGTCGAAACACGATTAAGAATGTTATGCTTGAATGACTGATTTTCTAAGGGGGTGAGAACATGATGAAAACTTAGATATGAGTTTCTATAAAGTTTAGAATGACTTATAATCAAAACCTAAGAGAGATAGGGAGTTATACCCGAGTCTTCAATCTCTCCCTTTTTAATGAAAGGTATTCCATACTTAAGATAGAAACTAATTAGTTCGAGAGCTAAGTTTTCCTAGAGAATTGATCGAGCACAAAGTATTAATCGAACAAGAAAAATAATGATGAGTATCTATCGGTTTAGCTCGAGATCAAAACATAACCCAGAACATGTTCCTTGAAGTAATCGGAGCAAGCTTGTTAAAGAGTAAATAGATAATATCGAGTAAATAGAATAACATATACTCGTAAATAGATATGCTTGAGGAATAAGTGAGTTTTATTCATTGCAAAAACATTTATATAAGAATAAAGTAAGATAAACTCATAAAACAAATATGGGAAAAAACTCCCCTAGACCAAACATATATTTTTCTATCTTTTCTCTCCCCTATGCATTTCAACAAAAAAAAAAAACAAAATAAGGGAGGAAAAAACAAGTAAATACATAAGATGTTGGAGAAAAGTAAAGAAAACTGAGTTTGAAATCGGGAAGGAGGGTAGTCTGTCATGAAGTTGAAGATCAAGTTGTATGCCTGCGCCTATATGCTTGAGTGGAAGTAGGCTGGGCAAGGTGGCTTCGAAAAGGTAGATCTCGGTAATGGAGGGATCCGGGTTCCATGAACCAGAGCGAGATCTTCCTCTTCTTCTTCTTCTTTCTCAAAGACTGCTGCTGGCTGAGGTTCCGAGGCAAGGGCCTTAGACGGCCAACTTCACCAGCCTCTTCGAGGCACTCTAAGTGTGATCGGATGAGATCACCTGAGGTTCTTTATTGCCCTGGTCCTTAGGTTAAGCAGCTCCTTCCTCCTTTTCTTCTTCTTCTTCTTCTTCTTCTCCTCCTTCAGCCTCTCTCGTATCCTTCTCCTGCTTCTTCTTCAACTTCTTCTAAGTTAGACTTAGAAGGACTAGAGGACTCCTCGGGTTCTTCCGTGGATTATGAGTCCTCGACTGCCTTTGATATTCTCTCTTGGAGGCACTCGAATTTGATCACATTTTTCCTTGATCACCTCCTTGAGCTCGGAAATCAGATCTTGACTCTACTTGAGCTGAGTCTAAGTCTAGCTTTGCATTAGAGTTAGAGTTGGGATGAAAGCTCGGAAAGAGCTCGAGTTGATTTCAACTCTAAAGCTAGAGAAGCAAGTTTGTTAGCCACCTTCTCAAAAAGCGCAATAGAAGGGGCAGGCAGAGAAGTAGAAGGTCCAGCGAGTTAGGAGTGGGACCTTTAGAGTAGTATGAGTCCGAGGTGGAGGAGGAGGTGGTAACTCGGATGAGTGAACCCAGACACCAAGTTTGACTTCCTAATATCCAAGAGCAATGAGTTCACTCCTGCTAAGACAAACGGTAGGTTCTAAGCAAGAGTTTGGATCGGAAGGTAGGGGACCCCAAACCGAGTGAAAACAGCGAGTGAGAAGAGCTCTAAAAGGATAAGGAGTCTTCTTAGAGTTAGAAGGAATAGAGGCTATCTGCAACAAGATGAATGGAAAGAGGTCTAGTTAGTAGCCCTCGAGAATGTCATAGAGAACCTTTAGAACTTTGGAGTTGGGGTTCTCGTTAGACAGTAATAAGAGAAGATTGTCCTCATCGGAATGAAACATAGAAGCCCGGCTTCGAGGTCATCCGAGTCACAGGAAAGTTCTTTCTAGATTGAGGAGGTTCTTTAGCGTATTTTGTAAAGAAGTCATTAGCGACTTAATTGAAAGGAATTGGATTTGAGTTGAGAAGGAGGGACTTCACATTGAAAAGTTTGTGAAGTAAAGTAAGATTGATTCCAACGGTCTTACCTTGAACAACGAAGAAATAATGTTCTTACTAACCGTCATGTTAGTATAGAACTCGGACATAAGGTCCGGGTAAATATAATCTACGAAACAAAGATAGGTGCACACACCAGCTTTGAGGATGTGTCTTAACTAGGAGAAGGATGTTTTTGGAAAGAATTTGTCGTCCAAAATGAAGTGTTGGGCGACAATATGCTTTGGGTCTTTTGAGGCGGGCTCTTTGCCTTTGCCTCTTGTAGCCTCGGTATGAGTGGACTTAGTTACGGCCTTCTTGGAGGCCAAACCTCCTTCCACCGCAGATCCTCTCTTAGGCATAATTAGAGAGTATAGAGTGTTTGAGAGAAACGAGAGAAAAAGTAGAGAACAAAAAGATCGAGAATTAGAAAGAAAGAGAGTGAGTGCGAGAGTGAATGAACTTTAAGAGCAAAGAGAGCGAGAGAGTAAGCAATAAGAAGGTAAAGTAGAAGAAATAAAGTGAAGCGGCACTATTTATAGCGAGAAAAGACTTCCAACTCGACTTTCGACTCAGTTACCAAGAAATAGTTATGAGACCGTTGAGTCTCTCGAGCGCATAACGACTAGTTTCTTCAATAGCTTTCTTCCAACGGCTAGTTCACTGACGTGAGAGAGAGAGAGAGAGAGAGAGAGAGAGAGAGAGAGAGAGAGAGAGAGAGAAGAAAGAGTTTTTGAAAACATTTATGAGATTCTCTATCTAGAGATGATCCCAAAATTTTGATATCCATTTTGCTAAAAATCTAAATCGACTCGATAAGGTGTTTGAGTAACACGTAACACACTCGGAAAATTTATAACTCATAGCTTGGTCTCATTATGAGTTAACCGATCCATTGGTTATCTACTCAAAGTATATAACAATCAATCATAGTAGAATAATTCATGCAATAACTCGGATAGTCATGCATTTAACATGCCAAGCTCATTCCTAATAAAGCAAAACCGATCTTCACTCGGAGGCTTAGTGAAAATATCAGCTAATTGAAATTTTGTAGGAATAAACTCAAGTTCAATGTCACCTTTCTCATAATGGTCTCTCATAAAATGATACCCGACCTCAATGTGCTTTGTCTTTGAGTGCTCGAACTGGATTCTTTGTGATGCTTATTGTACTTTGGTTGTCACACTTGATTGGAATAGATGTGAATAATAATCCAAGATCCTTCAAGTGTTGCTTGATCTAGAGAATCTGAGCATATCAAGTTCCAGCTGCAATATATACTCAGCCTCAACAGTTGATAGAGCAATTGAGTTACGCTTCTTTGAGTGCCAGGAGATGAGTGATTGACCCGGAAATTAGCATGCTCCTGATGTGCTCTTTCTATGAACCTTGTATCCGAGTAGTCAACATATGAGTATCTAGTGAGAGTTAGTTCTTGTAACGCCCCCAATCACCATTACTTAATAATCCCTTAATTAGAGAATATTAAGTAAGGTCGCAGCGGAAGATAACGACCGAAGACGTTATCGCTAGTCCTAAAAATAGGACAAGGCTAAATAAGTGAAATAAAATAAAATACAATTTGTGCATCCAACTATTATATTTCCATTGGTCATGTTAGGGGTAATTGCTTATTACCCAAGTAACTAAGTCATCCCAAAATACGGTTCACTTGTTTAGTAACATAATATTTATGCAACCTAGACTTTCGTCTATTCCACAAGATAATATGCAACGTGTAATAATTCCCAAGGTCATACCTAAACCGCGGTTGAGGGTAAAATCACTCGTGAGCATCTATACACCTTCAGAATCACAAATGCAATGTGACCAGCTATGGTTTGCCTTCGTCGGACTTGGTAGGTAACCGATTGTTCACCAATGCTTCCTCCTAAAACAAAAACAAGTAAAATATTTCGAAGAATGAGTCGAAACTCAGCACGAACATTCCTACATTGTAAAACTACTTTGAAAACATTTTAATTGAGCCCACACATTTCAATTCATTTTAGTTTGAAATCGGGGAGAGAATATGAGTAAAACTTGCTTGCTCGGTTATTATCCGAAAGTAGAACCCCTTGTATAATTGATGCGATCTTTGAATAAGGTGCACCCCTCTCGGGCCAACCGAGAAACCCGAGTTGAAGCCACGCGGGTGAAATTGAAGGGCGTAAGACTTGATAATTGATAATTGATCGGGGAGCACTTAATTAGGTGACAAAACTTGATTTGCAATCTGTTTCATTATTAGTTATATGTATAAGAAATGTTGAGATTTGATGAAACATGTGAGTTTTCGAAAGGTATAGGCAATGAACGTACTCGAACCGAGAATATTTGTTTCTCCCCTTTAATAAAAATTTAAGTTACCAGCTAACCTAGGCAACTTAAGTGGCCTCGGTTCTGTTTCAAATAGATTTTTGTTATTAATAATGTTTCTTTTGAGTTTTAGTAATTGAATTTGTATAATCATTGACGGTTTATTTCATTTCCTATATCTATACGAAAATCGGTTAAACTAACGTTTGTATTATTCAACTTTACTCGCGTTAATTCCGTTTCAAATATCTAATACAACGCATACTAATTAAAGAAGTTGATTAGGCTAATTAGATAATCAATGATTTTGATGTAATTCAATTTGTTAGTTGACTTGGATTGAAATGGTGTGTGTATATATATATATATATATATATATATATATATATATATATATATATATATATATATACATAATCAAACACTTATTCCTAGTTTATTACTTACTTCTCCTTTCATTGCATTCAAAACCTATAGTTAAGCAATTAATTAATCCATCAAATGCCTTTCCATGGGAAGGTTTCACAATTTACCGAATTGCTCAAAATTCATACATACACCATTTAAGGTCATAAGCATTATCTTCTCAACAAAATTCACATTCACAACCACAATTAGCTATACTTAATACTAAAATTTTTCTCACACCTCTACACTTACACATTATCTAGTTTCAGACTTCTACATACACATTCCCCTTCGTTTGCTCAATATAACCATTTCCAAAATATAACAAATCCATCAAATTACTCAATTTTATAACAACACATCCCTAACCTCATTCACTAAATCATAATTTCCCAAAAGAAATCACATTCGTTCATATTCATACACAATCAATCCATCAAAATACCACACCTCAATCATCCACACCAATTTGAATTTTTTCCAAATCAATCTTTAAATTCACTCAGCAAACATGTTTCTAAATAAGATGATTCAATTTACAATTACAATTACTAAGTAAATATTAAAGTGTGCAAATATGAGTTTTAGGGTTTTACCTTCAAAACCAAGAGAGGGCACCCAAGAGGAGGGTGAAGTGGTGGCGGTACACCTGGGCTTTGGCGGATGCTGGCCAGCACCGGTGGCGAATTTTGGCGGTTGCTGGAGCTAGTGGTTGGCTGTGAAGTGGCCCACGGCGGGAAACCGGCAGCGCCCGCCGAAAGAGAGAGGAAAGCGAGAGTGTGAGAGGGGGAGAGCGCGAGACGAGGAGAGATGATGGATGGCCGGCGCCGGTCTTCCAGCCGGCGTCGGTCGTGCTTGGTGGCCGGAGAAGGCAACGACAGCGAGGGAGGGGAGAAGCAGGGGAGCAGAGCCCTCGAAGAGGAAAGCGAGACAGAGGGAAATGAAGACTGAACTTTCCCCGATTACATTTATCTCCGATTTTTTATTTTATTTATTTTTTGTAAAAATTCCGGATAAATCCATTTCTGGATTTTTCTTTCAAAAAATTTGATTAATTTATTGTTATTATTTTTGTTTTATTTTTATGTTTACTTTTATGTTTATTTATTATTATTATTTTTTTTCTTTTTTTGGTTACTTTTCAATTTAATTTTATTTTAATGATGATGTTTACAAATTATAAATATAATGGTTTGCTTGAAATATAATATTAGCGATCTTATAATCATATACCATCTCATGTAAATTTTTAAATTTTCTCTTTTAAACATATGCGTAAATTATAATCATTATTATGAGATTTTTATTAGGGCCACTTCGTCGCCTTAGTTGCATAACATATATATAAAAATAATTTAAATATAAAATATCGAATTGAAGTGCACACACTCGATTATAGAAATTTTATAATTAGTAATATAAGTAATATGGTTTAGGATCGGGTTGTTACGGCTTCGAGTCCTTTGAAAACCATAGAACAAGATTCCGAGTCCCCGTAAGATATCTAAAGATTCTCTTTACCGCAGATGAGATGTGATTTCTTAGGATTAGCTTGAGATCTTGAATAAAGGTAGACACTACACATGATATCTAGCCTACTAGATGTGAGATAAAGTAGAGATCCAATCATACCTCTGTAGAGTTATTGATCTACAACTTTACCTTTCTCGTCCGAGTCTAGTTTTAAACTGCTACTTATTGGTGTTCGCTGCATGTTTCATATCTTGTAGCTTGTATTTCTTCAACAGCTCCTTGGTGTAATCAGATTGATGGACATAGATTCCATCCTTTTCTTGCTTGATTTGTAGACCAAGGCAGAAATTGAGTTCTCCCATCATGCTCATTTGGATATCCTGTCTCGTTAAGTTAGAAAACTCCCACTCGTTGATATCGGAAAGTATGTTCTCGGGTGGGTGATTAGATGCATATTTGAAAGCTCTTCCTGTCATCCGGTTTACCAAGTTTGTTGGTTGAACATGTAGTTCTTTAGTTGGTTGCTCTTGCTAAGCCTCTGCATTGGTTTGTTTTTTAACATTCTAAGCCGGCTCTTGAACTTGTTTATTATGAGTCATAGCATTCCGAGTTGACCGATTCCGAGTTGCCTCGGTTCTTCGTTTTGACTCTTTTTGAGTTCAGCTTCAGCAATGTCATCTTTATCTCTATTAAGCTTGAGATATGAGAAGGTGGATTCACTTATCCTGCCAAGATCAATTTGATCAAAGACAATGTGGATGCTTTCTTCCACTTTGTTGGTCCTTTTGTTAAAAACTCTATAAGTTTTACTATGAGATGACTAACCCGGACCTATACCTTTATCCGATCTAGCATCAAACGTAGTCGGATGTTTCTTACCATTATTTTATTATGCACATAGCATTTACATCCAAATGGTCTGAAGTAGGAAATGTTGGGCTTCTTTCCCTTGTACATCTCATTGGTTGTCTTCTTCAGGATGGGTTTGATGAGGCATCCGTTGAGTATATAATTTCGTTGTGTTGATTGCTCGAACCCGGAAATAGTAAGGTAGATCATTTTCAATCATCATTGTCCTTCCTATTTCTTTAAGAGTTATGTTCTTTCTCTCCGCTACTCCATTCTCGTTGAGGAGTTCTTGGTGCAGAGAAGTTGTGGGAGATGTCATTCTTGTCATAGAAGTCTGCAAATTCCGAGTAATTGAACTCCCTTCCATGGTAAATTCAAATCCTTCTAATCTAAATCTCGGACTCCACTTGAATTTTCCTGCAGATCTTATTGAATTCTTTGAAGGCTTCATTCTTATTCCTCAGAAAACACACCCAGATAAATCATGAATAATCATCAATAATAACCAAGCACATATGATTTACCTCCTAAGCTTTTCACATGAATTTCACCACACAAATCCATATGAACCAATTCAAGTACTTGGGATGTAGACACAGTTTTGAGTGGTTTGAAAGATGACCTAACTTGCTTTCCTTTTGTGCATGCTTCATAGATTTTATCTTTCTTAAATGCACAGTTAGGTAAACCCCTAACTAATCTATGAGATGCAAGTTTCTTGATGGTATGTATGCTAATATGACCTAGTCTACGATGCCATGTCCATGAATCATCATTCAAAGATGCTTTTAAGCAAGATAAATTATGACTAGAATCGAAACAGGAATGGTATAAGTGTTACCCGACCTCGGACTCGAGAGCTTTGTCTCTTTGGTGTAACAGTTGGTCCGAGTAAACCTTACCTCTTGGCCTTTGTCACATAGCTGAGATATGCTAAGGAGATTATACTCGAAGCCCTTTGACAAGCTAGACTAGACTGGCTGAGTTGTTTCCTTAACCAATCTTGCAAATCCCAACTATCTTGCCCTACTTGTTTTCTCCAAATGTGACTTTTCCTCCCTTCAAGTCTTCCAACTCTAAGAAGAGTTTTGAGTCTCCAAACATATGGCGTGAGCAGACCACTGTCTAAGTACCAGCTTATCCTTCCATTTATGAGTCACCCGCAAGACGAAGCAAACTAACCCTTCTCACTTCCTCTCACAAATTCTCGTAATTGTCTTTACTCGTGGTCTTTCTCCGAGGAAGAGCACTTTTGGGAACTCAAATTTGAATAATTTTGGGTTTGGTCCGATTCTCGAGTCTTCCTTTTAGAAAACCGAGTCCGTGTCTCTTTTCTTTGAAAACCTTTCTTTTTGTAAACAAGTTGAGAGGGCCTTTTCTTATAAACTGGTATGTGCTCAGTCCTCTTTTTATTCGTATAAATGGGACCATGCTCAACCTTCTTGAGCTTTATAGTTCTAGAATCGGTTTTGAAAAGACTTGAGTAGGAATTAGATTCCTCCTCAACATTATAACTAAGACCTTCTTTCCTAAATGAGACACTGAGAGCCTAGTAAAAGATCAAGGTTTTCGACCTTGAGTGAGTTTGAAAACCAGCTCTTGAGACTCATTGAGTTTCATTTTCGGTTGCTCATTCTCTATTCCGAGGCACTCGGACTCGGACTCGGTCTCATTATCTTAAGCACTCGGTCTCAAGTACTTTCAGATTTTGTCTCAAGTTTTCTAACTAATTTTTCAAAATAGTACTCTCAGCGAGTAAGAGACTTAAGTTGTTTCTTGAAATCAAAAGAGTCGAATTAGACTTTTCTTCGAAAGTAAAGATATATCTAGCAAGATCAACTTTGTAAAACTTAAGGAAGTATTCAATTACCTCCCGAGGACTTGTTTCCTCAGTATTTCGATTGTCACTGTCTAACTTAGATCCAGCTTCTAAGTCTATCGGTGCCATTAGATACTTTGAATCATCTAAATCATCATCTTCGGATGAGTCATCATCGCTCCAGGTAGCAACCATAGCCTTTTTCTTCTTTTTGTCCTTTCTCTTTGGATAGTCCTTGACTATGTGCTCCTTGCTGCCACATTCAAAGCAATAGGAGTTCTTAGTTAAAGACAAGTTAGAAGGAGATGAGTATTTACCTTTCTTATCTTTCTTGTGTTGCTTGTAGAAATCCTCCTTTGGCCTCTTTTTCCACTTTTTGTACTTCATCTTCTTTTTGAAGCCTCGGGTAATGAGTGCCATGGGATCCTCTTCTCAGTATGGGGAGATCGGACTTTGTCGTCCGCTTTCGACGCCTTCAACGCGATGTTCTTTTTGGTGTTGACCTCTGCATCCTCTTCTTCTAGGTGCTGGTCATGAGTAAGTAGCTTCCAAACGAGCCCATTTGGCTTCAATTAGGAGAGATTCCGAGCCTCTTCAATTGCTATCACCTTGGGACCCTATCTTCTCTTTGGTAGACTTCTCGAATTTTTCGACCATCTTCGTGAGAGATCTTTTTACCCGGAGATTTGAGATTGTTGGTAATCTCAGTGAACCAAGCATACATCCGAGACATGTTCTCCTTAGCTTCCATTCCGAACAGCTCATACTTGTGAAGATATTGACTTATCTTCACCTACTTCGCTTGGCTTATTCCTTCATAGGTGTTGGCAAGTGTATCCTACACCTCTTTGGTTGTGTCACGAGCTGACACTCTGTTGTATTCTTCCGAGATGATAGCACACATCGAGTGTTCATAGCTTTGAAGTTCTTTCTCAACTTCTCATTCTCTTCGAGTAGTGTACTATGACTTTTCCTTGGGCACGAGATCCGACTCCTTCCATCTTCATTGGAATGAAATTCCCATTCTTGATGATGTTCTATACTTCTTCATCATTATCTAGTAGGAAGCATTCTATCATCTTCTTCAAGTGTGCAAAGTTCGACCCCTTGAACTTGGGTGGTTTGGTGGATGATCTTCCTTCATCGAACTCTCCATTGTTCTAAGCCATTTGATCTTTAGACCTTTGGATTATGAGATCCTCTTGAAAGGCTATGCTCCGATATTAAATGAAGGTTTGCTCTTGGAGAGGTTAAGTCACCCTTAGGGGGTGAATAGGCTGATGAAAGATTTTTCGAGAAAATCAAACTGTTTTGTACAAAACAGGACTAAGAAATAGATTCCGAGTCCGGATTAGACTCGGAAAGTTAAGTACACACATAAATACATGGAAACCCTCCCGGGTAGAAAACCATGGACAGTGCTAATCCAAGCACCAAGTCAAATCCTCTAATTGAATCCTCAAATACAAAGGACTCGACACTAACCCGAATTAGTCCCTCGGATAATTCCTATATAAGTTTTCCTAGACTCGAAGTTCCCTTATCGATCTAGTACTTCCCGATTGAGTTAACCATTATAGTCAGGGACAACCGAGCTGAGTTAGCCCTTACAGCTCAGTCAAGGGACTTACAAAGAAAGTAGAAAAAGTATGAGTGATTACAAGACTTTCTTTACAACTCGTAAAGTAAGAAAATATAGATTTGGAGTTGTAAGCTAAAGATTGAAAAGAATGCACTAAGTAAGTGTTAAGCAATGTATTCAGTGACAATCTTTAAGTCTTGTACGAGTGGCTTCTATTTATAAGCACCAAGGCAGAACGACAATTGAGACTTGTTTTGCACTTGTGAGCCTCAATAGCCGTTGTAACGGCTAGTGTGAGTCATTCGAAAAAGATCCATTGAGATGTGAATGTTGTATAGTAATCCTTGGCTCAAAAGATGGTCCAACCCTCTGGTGGTGATTAAAATATAGGGTGGAAACAACCGTTAGACTCAAAGTTGAAGTTTTGCAATTTTGGAAATAAACAATCCCGACACGGTATTCGAGTCATGTCTAGAAATTGGTGATTTCTATCTCGCTGATGTTTAACGGCTAGAAACCGACTGCTTTTGTATTTTAAAAGTAGATTAAACTTGTTTAATCAACCAACAAAAGCAAATCAAAGTGGTACTCAAAGTATAAAAATACTTTGGTCTAGAATTAGTCAAAGATAATAATTAAATCAAAGTAATTAAGTACTTAATTATCTTGAGCTTAAAATAATGGAATTTTCTATGTCTAATATTCATTAGGTGCAAATTTCATCTAGACTCAATCCTTAAAATGATCAAGTGAGAAAGAATAAAATATCAAAATTCGTAAACTTGATCGAGTAAATAATTCTTAGTAAATAAACTGACTTAGAAACTAGAATTAATATAGTAATTCAATTTCACTTGAAACAAGAAGTCGATGGTCAAAATAAAAGTGTTGGAGTAACTATTTCCTCATGCGATTGTTTTGAGTTCCGTCCGAGTGGGAAACACAGCTTAAGAATGTTATGCTCAATGACTGGTTTTTGAGTGGGTGAGAACAAGATGAAAGCTTCGATATGGGTTTCTATAAAGTTTATAATTACTTAAAATAAAACCCTAAGAGAGATAAAGAGTTATACTTGAGTCTTCGGGATAGAAGCCAATAAACTACAAAAATTGTTAAGCACGACAAAATTTGATCATTTTCTCTTTTGCCAACCCACAAACCTTTTCTTTCGGCTGCACTGTGGCAGGTTTGGATTCCCAACCAAGATACGAACCAACACTAGTTCACCAAACTTGTTTAACATGCAACGTTTTACTCTACTTTAGCAGACCAAACGTGACACGCATATCCAAATGTCTCGTACCGATGATATTTTAACCAGTGCCGGTTTCCATGGCTCTTGAAATGGTGTCATTTTGGCCAAGCGAATATCTGGTTTTATATTTTATCCACTTTTGGCAAAATCGGGCCTGGTTCAATCCGAATCCGACGGTTCCATAAAGAGGGGTCATTCCCCACTCATTTGTTGCACTATTTTCAGCGGGAAAACCTCCCATATGCTAAAAATTTCTCTTCTTCACTCTCTTCCACACTCTCTTCTCTCTATCTATCATTTACTCCATTTAAAGTCCCTCTTCTAAACCTACTCAAAAGGCCTCATTTGCATAATTTCGTGTGCCATTGCCCCGCCATTATGCGGCCGAGGTCGGCTCGTGGCTCAAGTCCGGCAGGTGGGTTAACCCGAGGGCACCATCCATCCCCTTTTTGAGTTTGTTTTGAAGTTTTATTTAATTTCATTTCATTTATCGCTTTCGTATTGTGGATTAAAGTTGTATCACATTTAATTCCTTACAACCTAATGTAATTTTTATTTATTTCCACTTTATTTTATCACTTTATTTATTTCTTTCTTTACTACTTTATTTATCACTTTTAAAGCATGTTTTGAGTGTTTAAATTTAGTAATTTTCATGTTGGTTGCCTGTTTGATTTAACGTAATTTAACTCATAATTCAAATTAGTAGAGGCTATCTCGTTGATGGGCTGGATGAGGAGCAATCCTTCTTATTTCGTACCTTCGCCTTCGAACACTCGGATCCTTGGTTTAAAACCGAGAGTTCCTTTTAAAACCTCTTTTAAGTTTAGTTTTTTATACCGAATTAAAAAAGTATTTCTATATTTTTTAGTTTTTATTTCTCAAAACCGATCGGCGACTCCTTTGTATTGGCTTTTATTTCGAAAAATTTCCTCTCATCATTTCATGTGAAAAATTGAAAAATTGGTAAATTTGGTAGCTTAAGTTATCTAAGTGAGACCGATTCCTCGGTCTCGGCCGATAACTCGGCGCTAGTCATCGGCTAAAGCGAGCAACAGCCTGGTTCGATTAGTAGCGAGCTTAGCTCCTGGTCCAAGCGAGTTTCATTACCTGGCCCAGCAGCTTTGCGGCGGACTGAGTTTTCTTATATTTTTGAATTATTTCGATGATTGAAATAACATCCCGAGACTTCTCTAAATTGAATTTTGAAAATCGCCAACCACCCTTTTCACTTAAACTACTTCAAAAGTCTAATTCTAAAAATAATCTTAATAAAAGACGTACCTCACTAAATCAATCAAAATAAATTAGAAAAAGAGAGAGTCGATGCTTCGTGGAGAAATGTGGTCCGATTGTCCCCTCTAATGGGTCGGGTCATGGTTCCTATAGTGGCGACTCCACCGAGGAGATCACTTAAGAGGATGAGACTTGGAAATCTGAATTGTGAGTTTTTATAGTATTTGCATTAGACATTTTGTATTTAGGTGACCTTGAACATAGTTACTCTTTTTTACCTATAGGATTTAACCCTTATGAACCTTTTCGGAGATGTTGTGTCATTATCTTGGTGGGGTGACTTAATACTAAGATGAGATTACTCTCCACTCATAGCAAGATCTCTTGATCCCCGATCGAGAGAGCACCGATAATTTAGGTCCCACTATGCTTCCCATATGGGATAAAATTTTCAGACTATGAGCCACCATGTTTATCCTACCTAGAATTTCCTTATCAATATAAAACCTTGACAAGTATAGGTTGTATTGTTTATCATTTGCATGCTTGAATGTATGTGGATATTTCTAGTGTGACTTTCTTTTGAACCTTTAACTTAGTAGGTTGGGCGGATTGAGGTTCGCTAAATAGCTTTTACATGGGTGCAAAAAAAAAAAAAATTTCATAATAATAGATCTCCTTGAGTCGATCCATTTTTGTGCATTTCAGCCAAATGTCAAATTTGTTTTTTCCCCTTAAGGTCTTTCCATTTATTGCATTTTTTTGAGTTAGTCTATTCCCTTCTAGTCTCACTCTAAAAAATCGATGAAGTGCCAATAGCCATTGGGCTTGAGCGGCGCTAACTCCCTGTGCATTCCTCGAGTCGGGTCTTTCTTTAGACTCATTTTGTACTTAAGTAGGTTGAAGGATCTAGTCTTGTTTTCTGCATTTTTTCTCTACATAATTTTATTTTTTTATTTTGTCACATTTAGCCGATTTTATATTTATCCCAAATTTAGGTGAGTCCATAGCCATATTTAAATTCATCTCAAATTCAAGTGAGTCCATTATTACATTAGCTAATTTTAAGTCTATCCCGATTTAAGGTGAGTCCATTATTGTATTTAGCCAACCTTATATGCATGCTTGGGTCAAGATTGGACTAAAGTAAAGTGATTAAACACATTTTAGCCTACAAAAAGCTAACTAGCCCATAAAAAGCCAATAAATGTCAATATCCCAAAACACATCTTGCTAGGCTCCACTCTTTTCGAGACTCGTGCAAAAGGTCACATAAAACCGTCGCCGATCTCGGGCCCCTCCTAAACAATACCGTTTCACCGGCTCGGCTCCCCGAGATCCCTTTTATCCATTCCGGGATTTTCGTCATCCTTATCTCTTCAACCGATGACTTTGAAGTTAGGTTTAGGGTTTCGTAAACCCTAAACTTTCCTATAAAAATGGGGCCTGTCCTCGTTCATTTGATCCACTTTTATGCACCATTAGCAGCTGGAAAATCCCCCAAGCTACCGAAACTCTCTCCCTCTCTCCCTCTCTCCCTCTCACTTACTCCATTTGAGTACTCCTTTTCTAAACCTCTCTAAAAAGGTCTTCTTTTGCCTCTTTCGCTTGCCATCACTATACCGTTACTCCGCCTACGTATGATCGTGATTCAAGCCTAGTAAGTGGGTCTACCCGAGGGCGCCATTCCACCATCTAAAGTTTGTTTTTTTTACCTTATTTAATTTCAGTTATTTATTGCTTTCCGTATTGTGGATTCAAGATATAATCGCTTTACTTTCCTCCCCGCCCGCTGTAACCTTTTATTTCTCACTTTTCTTTCTTTTGCCGCTTTCTTTATTGCTTTCATTTAATTTCTTTATTTACCGAATTTAAGCATGTTTTGTTTGCCTTTAAATTCTTCCTATTACATGTTATTTGCTTAATATTCTTAACGCAATTTAAACTCACCTTTTGAATTAGTAGAGACCATCTTTTGACGGTGGAATGAAGAGCATTTCTCTTTATTTCATACCTTCACCCCGAACACCTGGACCATTAGTTTAAGACCAATGGAGTGCTTTTTAAAAGCTTTTTCTAATTTTATGTTTTTTACCAAATTTAGAAAAGTGCTTCTTTTATTTTTGTTAGTTTTTATTCCTAAAATTAATTAATGACTCCTTTTTCAATCTTTTTATTCTTTAGATTACTTCTTGGCATTTTAGGTTAAAAAAATAAACAAATTTGGGTCATTCTTGATAGCTGAAGTTATATGACCGAGACTGAATTGTCGGTCTCGGCCATATAGCCGGCGTTGGTTTTAGGCGTGTTGGCGTTAGCCGACACCGACTAAAAACCGGGCTCCACCGTTGGCCCAAGCAGATTTTTTTGTTTGGTTTAAAAGCTTTGCGGTGAGATGTACACTTTGTTTTTCTATTTCTTTACCCTTTGAAATAATATCATGAGACTTCTCTAAAATTAATTCTGAAAATAAAATGATTAATAAAAATCGCCAATCAATCCCTTCTTAAAAATCTCTTTAAAAAGCCTTATCGTTTGCTTGATAAGCATACCTGCGAGTAAAGTCGACATTCATAGGGAAACTTGATCCGCTTCCCTATGGGGACGGGCTGTGGCTCATATAGTGGCAACTCGACTGGGGACACTTATTAAGAGGGTGAGATTCGAAGGTTGAATTTGTGAATCTTTATCACGTTTGCATTAGGCATATTGCATTTAGGCAACCTTAGACAATAGTTTCTCTTTATTTCGACCTTTAGGCTTGACCCTTAAGAACATTTTCGGAGAGGTCAAATCATTACCTCGGTGGATCTACTTAGACTTAACATTAGGAGGTGGTTACTCTCCTCCACTCATAGCACGCTATCATGATCATCGAATTGAGGGGCCCCGTTAATTCAATTCCCACTATGTATTCCATAGGGGACGAGCTTTCAGATTATGAGCCACCTTGTGTCCGACCTAGAATTACCTTGTGAACCATATAGCCTTTGTAATTAGGTTGGACCTTCATTCGCATGGTTGAACAAATGTGGATTTTTTTAGTATTTAACCTTTTTCTTGTAAGCCTTTAGTTTAGGTTAGATTTGCTAAATAAGTCTTGCATGAGTGCAAAAATAAAAAATAATAAACCTTCTTGAGTTAGTCCATTTGTTGTGCATTTTATCCAAAAGTTAAAATTTTTAGGTTGGTCCACCAATTGCATTTTCTGAGTCAGTCCAACTCCTTCTAGTATCGGTAAAAAAAAAAAGAAAAATTCCGAACAGGCCATAACCATCGGGCCTAATTGGCTTCGGCTGCCCGTCCATCCCACGATCGTGTCTTTCCATCGACCCATTTTGTTCTCCGAGTTGGTTGTAGGTTCCGGTCTTCTTTTATGCATCTCCTCGGCATAATTGTATCTTTCCATTTTTTTCATCTCTCAATTAGGAGAAATCTTTATTGCATTTAACCAAATTAAATTCATCTCAAATAGTTGAGTCCTTTTTTATTTTTTACATTAGCCAAATTAAATTCATCTCATTTTAGGTAAGTCCTTTTTCATTTTTGCATTAGCCAAATTAAATTGATCTTATTTTAGGTGATACCTTTTTCTGTTTTACATTAGCCAAATTAAATTCATCTCATTGTACGTGATTCCTTTTTTATTTTTGCATTAGCAAAATCAAAATCATCTCAATTAAGGCGAGTCCATTTTCGCATTAGCCAAAATTAAATTAATCTCATTTTAGGTGAGTCCTTTTTCATTTTTGCATTATCCAAATTAAATTCATCTCAAATTAGGTGAGTCTATTTTTTACATTAGCCAAATAAAATTTATCTCATTTTAGGTAAGTCCTTTTTCATTTTCGTATTAGCCAAAATAAAAATTATCTCAATCAAGGCGAGTCCATTCATTTCATTAATAAATTGAAATTCACTTTATTTAAAGTGAGTTCATTTTTGCATTTCTTTCTTATTTAGGTTAGTCCATTTTCGCATGCTTAGCCATAATTAAAAATGGATTCATTTTCCCTTAAGTAGCATCTTTTTGCATTTCGGTCGGTCCACATTTTTATGTGCATCCATATATAAGACCATATCATTTTCTTTTCTTAGGGGTCAGTTGTCTCCTCGGGTCAAGCAATTAAGCCCTATCTCCCTAAAATTTTGCACGAGCCAATCCTGAGCACTAACCCTTTTGGGATACAACATAAGGAATCGTACTCAAATCGGGAATCCTAGTATGACGCGGTTAGGAAATAAGAAGTGTACTTCAACATCGACATGTTCGACATCGATACGTCCCACATCAATATGTACCACACCATTATGTCTAACACCTTTATTGGTAAACCAAGCACATTGCCCATGGACAAAGCGTAACCTCGTCAAAAAATTGTTGACGAACCAAAGAAAACCCCCATCATTACTTTGTTCAAAGAGTCTCGCTACTAAAATAGAAGCTAAGATTGAGGCCCGGGATAAAAAGATTGAGTCAATATCTAAAACCCTTGATCTTTTACTCCAAACACTCAATAAGAATGCTAATGAAGCAAGAAAAGATGGAAACAAAACAAACCCTCAACCTAAATCTCAGCCTCAGCCCAAGCCTCATATTGTTCCATGAATAGATTGAATAAAGAAGTTGTTACTTGAGTCTTCAATGTTTAATGACTACAACTTGGCCCGGGATTTACTTTAATCCCTAAAGTTAAGTTACCCGTAAAATTCACCATGCCTAACATTAAGTTCCATGGGACTCAAAACCCTCACCACCATGTGAGAAACTTTGTAGGGGCAATGACCTTAAAGAATGTATTAGAGGATACATACCATGTCTTCTTCCCATGAACGTTTGACAAAGACGCTATGAAGTTGTACAATGTCTGTTGACCCACGAAAGGTCACAAAATGGTAGGATCTTTGCAGGGAGTTCTTATATCAATACTCCTACAATACTGATCTATTTGTCACTCTGCGAGACCTTGAACTAATCAAGCAAGGAGACAAAGAGATCTTCACCGACTTCCTCACTCGCTAGGGGCAAAGGCCGCCCACATGGGAGTTGAACCTCTAAAAGGATCAGGTTAGACTTATCATAAAAAACGTAAAACCTACATACCATCACCAATTGAAGTTCTTACCTTTCATAGACTCCAAAACTCTCCGAGATGCTTGGCATGCTTACAAAAGAGGAGCAAGCATCCACAAAAGTTGTAACTAGTTAGAAAATCATCCAATAAGCCCATCACTCATCAAAGATGATAATAAAGTGTGAATTTCCCCTTTTAGATCCATCCTAGGTCTATTTTATTTTCTTAAATAAAAGAACCTAAATCAGTATTCCTTTTGTGAACGAAGAAGGCTTGATTTCTGCTCTAGTGGATACGTAGGAAGCCTATAAGGTCCGACTACAATCCTAATCTCATTCCCAATTTCCACCTCCAATTTCCAAATTCGAAGCAACTTTGCCACACTTAGAGGAGCAGAAATCAATAAGGAAGCATGCTATTTTGATCCGCCATCGAACCATCATTGTAGTTCAAGAGGCTCATTTTTGCTTTACTTCGGAGTGGGGGCTAAAGTGCAATTTTGTCTATGTCTTTTTGAAAATTTTTGTATCATATTTATAAAATATTGCATTTGTTCTTAGAATAAAGTCTTGCTTTCATATCCTTTGCATGAGTCAAAATCCTAAAAATAAAAAAATTAGTAAAGCACCCTAAAAGAATGATTTAATCAAGCATCATCCATTAAGTCAATATCAAAAAGGTCCCCGGCATTGTCACCTTCAAAGGGAACCTCCCATCAAAGATAGTCAACTCTCCAACATTTGAGAAGAGTAGACACAGGCACCCAAGAAGAACATGGGGGCTCGTGATTGAAAGGATCATACGACCGCAACAACTCCTTCGGACGAGACACAAATCATCTACCACACAAACAAATGAGCTATTAGCACGGACTAAAAAGCTCAAAATTAGAATGGCACACAAAACCTCATTGAACTTCATATCTTCAAGTAAGACAAATATTTGTCCCTATTCCGACAAAAGTGGATAGAAGTCGAGCTTCGGGCCCAACAATGGTCAAGCTTCGGATAACTACTCGAGCTTCGGGCCCAACAATGGTAAAGGTTCGGACACACCCTGTCGAGCTTCGGACCTAACAGCGGTCAAGGTTAAGACAACCAGTTGAGCTTCGGACCCAACAATGTTCAAGGTTCAAACACCCCTGTAGACCTTTAAGGCCAACAATGGTCAAGGTTCAAAACCAGTCGAGCTTCGGACCCAACAGTGGTTAAGATTCGGACATCCCCGTCAAGCTTCGAGCCTTATGGTGGTTAAGGTTCGGATAACCACTCAAGCTTCGGGCCCAATAGCGGTCAAGGTTCACACATCACGCTAAGACTTCAGGACCGCTCCATGGCTAAGTCAAAGTAGTACATTTGAAACATGATATGGCTATAGATCTTTTTCATCATGTCTCACCGAACTTCGATTTAAGAAATGGTCAAGTTCGGGCACCTTGTTGGACTTCGGACTTTACTACTCGAGTCAAGTTTAAGATCCCCGCCAAAGTTTCAAACTAAGTAGGTGGTTAAGTTTAGGCATAATAATCCGAGCTTTAGGACTTTAATTGCTAAGTTCGAGAATCAGCCAGGTGGACTTTAAACTCCGTTAGTCAAGTTTAGGCTCCCTTATCGGAGTTCAAGTCAAAATATAACTAATTCTAGGCACATTGATTCAATTAGCATTTGAAGCAATAGGTAACTATTACAAGTTGAAGTTACCTTATCAAGTTGGGGTCCTTTGAATTGAAGTTCACTTATCAACTTAAGACACAATTTTTCCCAAAGTTAGAAGTTTTCTTATCTAACTCTGGTACTTCTAAACTAAGGTGACCTTAACAGTTTGGGACAATTGAGTTGATGTAGCATTTACAACTCAATTAGACAAGAGTAGAAGAGAGTAATAAGAATTACAATATAACCGACTCGAAGAATACAATTCAGAATATTAAAATTACAGTTTGGGAGTTGTAATCTAGAGAAGATGTTCAATATGGTCTCTCTTTTTCTTCCATTCGTCAGTTGAAATCTTGTGTTAAGGCTTGTATAAATAGTTTGCCTTGAAGAGATAGCCGTTGAGTCTTCAATATCTTTCTAATGAAGTTGTCCGAGTCGACTAGCCGTTGTAATGGATAGTCCGATTCACTCGCATTTCTGGACCTCCTTGAAATAGTCATTGTGCCTCGGTCCTAGCTTCCAACAAATCTTTTTCCAACTTTTGTAAACTAGAAAAGTAGAAAGAAAAGAATGTTAGACTTAGAAATTCCAGTTGTCAGCCAATTATGAGCTTTTTAGAAATTCCAACTTTTTGTCCGGCGAGTGCTTTAGTGGTTAGAAGCCTTTTGCTTTTGCTTTTGCTTTTTCTTTAGATAATTGACAATTGACATTAGAAAAACCTGCAAAAACATTAAGCATAATGGTTCTCAAAGTATAAAAATACTTTGGTCCATAACTAGATAAGGATTAGTCTAAATAAAGCATTTAATAACTAATTATCCTTAATCTATTAATCTGGAATATTTCAAGTCTAATATTCAATATGTTCAGATTTCAGATTTCAGATATGTCAAAACTCATAAATAAATCATTCATTCTTAATGGGCACATGAGATATTTAGACATTTTACAATTACGCGTGATTAAGCAAATAATAGCGTATGTTTCTAGGTTAAAGCGTGATCAAGATAATTCAATCCCAAATAAATTCATAATGTTTGCCATGAAAGAATTAACATGAAATTTGTAAAAGAACTAAGGCAAACATGATATCCGAGTTAGACTCGGGAGGTTAGTTTCCCATAATTGAGTAGGTCGAGTCGACTGAGTTTGTCATGACTAACTTAGATTCTACTTTGTGAGTCTCAAGCTTAGTCGGATGTACTTAATATACTTAATTCTAAGTTTAGTGATGAACAAGTCATGTTAAAATGATGAATTATAAAGCATATGACATAGTTAAATGAATTTCTTTTAGGATGCTTCTTGTTTTATCCTAAATTTAAATGAATGCATGAAATCAAAAGACATTCAAGGGGTTAGTCAATCATACCAAAGTCTTCGGAAGGTGATCTTAAGGCTATCCTAAAATCCATTTAGGATAGTAAGAGAGATGAGGAAGAAGAACGATTAAGAATAGGAGGAGGTCCTCCATTTTCACCTAGTCCATCTCCTCCAGGCAGTCCCAAGCATGAATCCAAGCCTCAGCCGGATCCACGTATAGATCGAGATAGAACAAATGTTCGGGAGTCATCCATGTTCAGTAATCACTACTTTGACCACAAGGGATTCACTTCAATCTATAAAGGGAAACTACCCCTAAATTCATCATGCCCGATATTAAGTTTCGAGGTTATGAGAATCCCCATCATCATGTTTGCAACTACTTAGGAGCAATGAATCTTAAGAACATACCAGAAGACACTTACCACATCATCTTCCCATGGACTTTTGATACTCGACATAATGAAGTTGTATAACGCAGTTGACCCACGCAAGGTCACCAATTGGACTGATCCGTGTAAGGAGTTCTTGCACCAATACTCCTATAACACTAATCTACCTGTCACACTCGGAGACTTGGAGTTGATCAAGTAAGGTGATAAAGAAAGCTTTATAGACTTTCTCACCGGATAGAGGGTAAAGGCTGCCTACATGGTAGACTCGACCTTCCGAGAAGGACCAAGTACGGATCATCGTGAATAACCTTTAGCTCGCCTACAATTAGCATCTCAAATTCCTACCAATTATGAATTTCTCAACCATTAGAGATACTCGGCATGCTGATAGAAGAAGACCTTCCTACCATGACCACAAAGGTCGTGGCTGGGTATAGAGGTAATTATCAGTCCAAAGATAAGAAAACCTTCAATCAAGGCAATACTAGTAGGGGTGCATATGTCAATGCCCTCAATAGGTATAATGACTACATTCCAATCGATACCACCTATGCTCAAGCTCTTGACCGTCTCATCGGCTAAAGGGAAGATAGAATTGCCACCCATAAGAGCGTAAATGTAAATCGCTAAATAGTCTAAAAACTGGAATTCTACAAATACCATCGTACATAAGGACACGACACCGAGCAATGTTGAACGTTCAAGAACAAACTACGAGTACGTTCCGTAATGGTCAACTCCCTCTTCCTAAGGCCGCTCAAAACCAAGCAATAATAAGAATCCTTTCAGTGGTACCTTAGCCATTTTCTTTAAACCCATTCTACGTTAGTGGGACCCATATGTCTTCATTCAAGACATCGATGAGTCCAAACCACTTCTTAGCTTGCCTCTTTTAGATTTAGAAGTCGATGGGATGTGGGTAAGTGATGAAGAAGACGTCTATGAAACCAAAGATAATAGCGACAATGACGACGACTTCGAAGCACACCACCCTTAGAAGAAGAAGACTTTTGGGGAGAACCAAAAGGTCCGTAAATCCAATTCCTTGCTAGATTTGGACAACATAATGCACCAGTGGGTCCACAACAGATTCAGGAAGCCCCAAAAGAACCTCGATGCTCGCTAAAGAAGAAGACCCAATCCTGAAACAGATTCAAACGTTAAAAGCCGACATCTCCATATAAAAACTCATATTTGCTTCCCAAAAACATAGGCAGACCTTATTTGACGTACTTAGCAAGATCATGGTCTCTCTTGAAAGAACGCCCGAGGAAGTAGTAGGATTGGTTAATAGCTGGGATGGAACCATCACTTTTGATCGAAAGATCTCCTTGAAGAAGGCGTTGAACACAACAATGCCTTTTATTTAACCGTAACTTGCATTAACAAGTTCATTCCCTTAACCTTGATAGACAACTGGTCGACCGTGAATGTTTGTCCTTGGAGAACCGCCAAAAGGTTAGGTATCGAGAGCAACAACTCTCTAAACAGATCTGTTCATCTTCGAGCCTATGATAATTCTAACGTAACAGTCTTGGGAACGTTGACCTTACCAATCAATGTAGGGCCCGTGGTAAAGATCATCGACTTCCAAGTCCTAGACATCCCAACTACATTCAATCTGCTTCTAGGAGGCCCTTGGTTACATGACCATCAAGTAGTGCCCTCTACACTCGCACTGTAAAGTTAAGATGATTATCAAAGGTCAAGTTATAACCATCAACAGGAAAAATCTATGTGCTACTATCACCTTCAAAGAATTGGTTGTCAAAATTGAGCACGATGGAAATGATGAAGAGCTTTACAAATTTGAGACTGTCACTCGCCTTAGAAAAGGATGAAATGCCTTTTAACTTCAATCCTTATGGCAACCCTAGCGTCCCCTTGATATTTAGGGAAAAGGGGTATTTTCCAAGCCTAGTGCATAGCGTAAGGGCATACCACCCTATCTTTCCACCCATTGAACCCACTAACAACTATAAATTTGCGCTAGGCTATCAACCTACTACGAAGGAAATAGCCTATGTCAAGTGGGAAATTCAGACTAAGAGGACTACACCTCACACAACCCGTTCCATTAAGCCTTTTCCTCATACTCTAAATGGGAAATTTCTGAAAGAAGGGGATGACTTCCCTACTATGGTTTTCCTGAGCCTTATTACCTCAAAGAGAAGGGTATTCTGGTACATGGCTTGGAGATCTTTAATGATTGCTAAATATTAGAAAAAGAGGCAACCTACCTCCTTGAAGAGGGATAGTCCACACCGGACTAGACCAACTTGGTTGGGAATAATATCTTCGGTCTCGCTATTCGGACAGGAGAAGAACCTAGAGGGGAATTCGATCTCGGTATTGTCTTGGGCTATTTCACACCCGCAGCTTCGATCCGTCCGCATTCATCACCGACATCAACGCTGAAAAGTCCAAGTGCATTACTTGGATCAATGCCGAGGAGGGCCAAGAGTTTGTTGTTAGCTTACGAGAGCATCCCTTTCTCGAGTCTAGCACTAGGGCTTTTACTTATGTTCCTGTTGCTTTTAGTTCATCTCGCTAGTTCTGGTATTTCTAATTTTGAATCTTCCGTTTCGAGTATGATGTACTCATTTCCTCCTTAAACAAGATGAACCTTTCGCTTACTCCTTGCCTTCTCTTATTTTTAATTGTTTTTCCTTTATTGATGAACAAGAAATCCATAGAGTTAATAAAGCTATAGAAGATCATGAAAATGGCTCACCAATAATAGAATAAACAATAACAATTAATCTAGGATTAGTTGATCAACCCTAAGAGGTTAAAATTGTGAAGACACTGGGTCCATAAGAACAGAAGAAATTTACTTCACTCCCTATAGAGTTCATTTATGTCTATGCATGGTCCTACAAAGATATGCTAGGAATAGATCCAAGTATAGCGGAACATAAAATTCCACTTTATGAGGATGCCAAGCCGCTAAGCGAAGCTCGAAGGATGAAACCCGAATAGGCATTGAAGATTAAGGAAGAGGTTCGAAACGAGTTAGAGGTTGGGTTCATTAAAGTAGTACACTATCCTCGGTAGGTAGCAAACATAGTCCCAATTTCAAAGGAGGATAATAGGGTTCGGATGTGTGTAGACTTCGATAACTTAAACAAGGTAAGTCCCAAAGATGATTTCCCATTGCCTTATATCGACATCCTTGTAGATAATACAACGGGACATGCTCTGCTTTCATTTATGGATGGTTATGCCATGTACAATCAAGTGAAAATGGCCGAAGAGGATATGGAGAAGACGACCGAGAAGATGACCTTCATCACTCAATGGGACATACTATTATGTGGTGATGCCATTTGGGCTCAAGAATGTGGCGTGATATACCGAGAGGATGGCTATGAGGTTATTACATGATATGATCCACAAAGAAGTCGAAGCCTATGTGGATGACATGATCATCAAGTCCAAGGATAAGGTAAGGCACCTACACGACTTGAGAAAATTCTTTGAATGATTAATAAAATTCCATATGGCCTCAATCCTCAAAAGTGTGCCTTTAGGGTAACCTTAGGCAAGTCTGTTAGGCTATGTTGTCGATCTCGAGAGGACTTGAAGTTGATACATCTTAGGTCAAAGCTATTCAGGAGATTCCACCTCAACGACAGAGAAGGAGATACGGGGTTTCCTAGGATGTTTATAGTATATTAGTTATTTCATATCAAAACCGACTATGGTATGTGAACCCATTTTTAAGAAGTTTAAGAAAGGGTTTGAGCCTATTTGGGATATCGAGTGCCAAAAAGCATTCAAGAAGGTTAAGGAATACCTAGCCAACCGTCTAATGCTAGTTTCACCCCAACTAGGGAAACCTTTACTTTTGTACCTCACCACGACAAAGATGGCTATGGGGGCCATGCTAGCTCAATGAGACGGAGAGGAAGAGTATGCGGTATATTATCTAAGCAAGAAATTCTTAGATTATGAGATTAGATACACGTCATTAGAGAAACATCGTTGGCATTAGTTTGGGCTACCAAGAAGCTCAAGCACCACATGTTAGCCCATACTCGTACATGTGGTAGCACCAATGGATCCTATTAAGTACATCCTTAAGCAACCAACCATCAGCAGCAAGCTAGCAAGATGGACTGTCATGTCTGTCGAATTTGAACTCAACTATCTCCCACAAAAGCGATCAAAGGAAGGGCAGGTGTCGGAATTCCTAGCCGATCTACCTATAATCGAATCGCAACCGAAACACCTTGACTTTCTAGACGAAAACGTTTTACAAGTATAGATGGACGTATGGACAATGTACTTCGATGGCACTTCTAATTAGAAGGGCTTTGGAGTAGGGATTCTTCTAGTCTCACCGGAGGGAGCACATACTCCCATTTCGATCAAGGTAGATTTCGGGGTCACCAACAACGCTGCAGAGTATGAAGCATGCATCACGGGGCTTAAAGCTACTATAGAGATTGGAACCAAGAGCATCAAGGTTTTCGGTGACTCCTATCCGATCTTTAATCGATTTCGCAAAAATGAAAGGTACACAGTGAAGCCTTGGCACCCTATGCGGCACATCCGATTGAGTTATCAAAACATTTTGAGAGTATTTCGTACACATACATTCCTAGGGATGACAACCAGTTCACGGATTCTTTAGCAAAATTAGTGTCCATGATCAACATCCTTTATGGCATTCATTCAATGCCTATTCACATAAAGCGATGGAGTCATCTTGCGCACATCTATGTACTAGAAGTGTCTAGTACCGACCAAACCATTTGGTACCATGACATCTATCGGTATCTACATATATGCAAGAATATCTGTTGGACTCCACACCTAGAGCTCAATGAGCCATCGGGATGTTGGCAGCGTAGTTTTTCATTAACCAAGGGCAACTGTTTAAGAAAACCAACACAGGGATTAGCTTAATTTGTGTCAACCAACATGAAGCAAAGCGCATAATGAATGAAATTTATGGTGGGGAATGTGGGCCCCATATGAATGGAAAAATGTTGGTTTAGAAAATTCGGAGGCTTGGATATTACTGGTTGACCATGGGAGCTAATTGCCATGAATTCATTAAGAAGTGCCACAAGTGTTAGGTGTGTGCAAATTTAAAACACCAACTACCATCATTTCTCACGACACTTGCATCACCCTAACTATTCTCATTTTGGGGAATTGATATTATTGGAAAAGTGACCCCTAAAAGAACAGGAGGTCACAAATTTGTGTTAGTAGCAATCGACTACTTCACTAAGTGGGTAGAAGCAACCTCTTATGCAACTTTGACGTCGAAGCGGGTAGCCAAATTCATTACTCGCAACATCCTTTATCGGTATGGGGCACCTTATGAATACATCGGTGACCATGGTAGTCACTTCAAGAAATAAGTAGCAAATCTAGTGGAAAAGTACTAGATCAAGCACCAAAAATCTCCGCCCTATCGTCCTCAAACCAATGGTGCGATCGAGGCAGCCAATACAAACATTCGCAAAATAGTAGACAAGATGGCGAGTTAGTTATAAGGATTGGCCTAACAAGTTGACGTTCGCTTTATGGGGCTATCGAACCTCCATTAGCATCTCTATGGGAGCAACACCTTACTCCCTAGTATATGACATGGAAGGAGTCCTTCCAATAGAAATTTCCATTCCTTTGTTACGAATCATTGCTTGAAAGTCACATTCCGTAAATAGAGTTGGCTAAGGCACGTTACGAAGAGTTAGTGTTGCTTGGATAAAAGGCGCCTCAATGCCTTGCATAATGTCTAAATATACTAGGCACATATATCAAGGGCATTTAACCAGAATGTCAAGCCTCGATATTTGCAAGTTAGGGATTTGGTCCATGAGGAGATTAGATCACCGATCCAGGATCCTCGAGGGAAGTTCGAGCCTAATCGGCAAGGCCTATTTGTATTAAGTCAAATACTACTAGGAGTAGTAAACTTGACTAATTTGGATGGTTAAGAGGTCTTTCAATACACAAACTTGGATCAACTAAAGAAATACTACGTTTAGCACGACTCTAAATAACGAGGCCAAGCATGGCCCATCCAGGCCGTGCCACGTGTAGGCGCCGGCCACCACTCGGACAATGTCTGGTGCTGGTCAGTGAGTGATTTCCCTTAGTTTTTATTTCTATAATTGTTTATTGTGACGGTCCAATTAGGCGGTCCTTATGTTAAACTAATTGTTATACTATGTTTGGGTGGTCTAATTAGATAACCCATTGGTGTAATTAATTCCGTAATTAATTTTTAACGACAGATCCAATTTATTTATGCCTCTTGGTGAGCGATAAAAATTATATAAAGCAGAAAAGTGAGCATAAAACTTATTTTTTACTTTTATTTAATAAAAGGGAAGCCTACTACTTACTTGAGTATATAGCTAATTAAAAGGAAAAACCAAGCACGTTACTTGGAAAATTAAAATTGTTCTAAGGAGGCAAAATTAAAAGTTCCTAATTTCTTTTATACCTTCCTAAAAAATATTCTCTAAAGAATTCCAGCCCTAGTTTATTTTCAATTTCTTTCCTTTTGGATCATTAAACTTAGCTCCATCATCTTGGGTGCACTTCTTTAGCTCCTCAATTCTTCGGCCCCTCCTCTATTCAGCTTCCTTGGCCTCGGATTCTCTTCTCGTGAGCACATTCAGCTACCTGAGGGTTTACTTCGCGTATTTGGAGTGGTGCAGCAGTAGGGACAACTTCTTGGGGATCCATCTCTCAAGCCCTAAGTGCTTTGTGACGTTTGGGATCTACTTCTATTATCCACTCCAAATAATAAGCTAATACGATAATATTCGGCTCACCTGCAAGTTTCAACGACTTCGGTAGGTTCATCTAATATTCAGGCCACGATTTAACTCACCTAGAATTACTAAAACCTTCCAACAGTTCAAAGGTAGCAGGCCAAATGCAGCCTAGAAGAGGAATCACCTATCCTCGTCCCATTTTCCGCAATACATGGTCGAGTGAAATAATAGGTATTGGTTTTTAAACCCAACATGCGTATAAAAGGATGTTGTTTGGTATGTGTCCTAAATTGGGACACTTTCCAGATGTGCGATGTACTAACCTATGGTATTACTATGGTTTTTAAGGTATTCCTCCCACCAAGAAGCACAAGTGATCGGTTACTCGCATCTACCCGCTTGCATTGACGAAGTTTACTCGCTAGATATGTATCTTCTTTTGCAGGAGCCTGAATCAATTGTAGATGCTTCATTAACCAAATCTGCATAGCATAGACACTAAAAATAAATAAGAGTCCTACACGGTCAAATTCAAACTTATGGCTATAGGAACCACGACCGGCCGAGGCCTCGCCGAGCTTCCCCACTTGTGTCGAACTCCTTTTAAGGACTGATTTTGAAGATAGTTTCTAAAGTTGATTTTGGAATGTGGGGATGAACCTTTTATTAAGATTTTTGGAGTTTTATTAAATCTAATTAGTCAAAGTTTGAATGGCGATTTTATTAATCTTTTATTTTAGTAATTATTTTCATAATTTCTCGAGATCTTACTTTCTAATTAAGGAGTAAATAAAATTAGGGTTTGGTCATGAATGACCTAAGGTTTGCCTCCATTCAGCCATCAAAACAGACCAAAAATAAACTAGGCAAAATTTTAAGAGATACAACATGATCGTAAAGGGATAAAACCGGATGGCGGCGCCGACCAGCCGACGCCCTAGGGTTTTGTTCCCTAGTTTTGTCTCCAAAGGACTCTCCAAGCCAAAACGCAACATTCCACTTGATGCTTCTAGAAGGCGAGCGCCGGCCATGACATCGTTTTGAGGGGAAAAGCTTCTAGCTTCATGTGGGCTGTCTTGTGAAGCTTAAACGTAGTACTTTAATGCTCGTAATCATAAAATGTAACGCTTTAACGTCGTCTTCATGTCTTCAACTCCTTATCTAATTGGACAAAAGTAGAATGCAATACTCGAACTTGGAATTTTCCGGCACATAGCATAGGACTCCACAATATCTAAAGGCTCGGCTCGGTTCTTCTATGGTCCAAAAGAAAAGTGGATTTGTGGACCGACCCAAGGAAAAAGGGTATTTATTTGGTGCTGGGGGTTTTTTGTGGTTTATCGGCTTATGTTGCACCAATCGATCATAGTCCGAGATCCGGATCCTCGAACGAGGCTCGAGATTATCATCATCGAGCAATAAAACAAAATACAAAAATAAAGAGATAAAGGATGACACTTTTTAGGTGTCTACAGTTAGACCCCACTTTCACCGAGTCTAAAAGACAAAGGGTCAAAGCAGACGCTAAACGGTACTTACCAGGATTTTTTAAAGCATTATGTGTTGCTTGGAATTGGTTGTAATCAAACCCGAACTCCAAAATGGAACCTGAACTTGATCGCGATGCATGCGTTCTAAAGTTCGATGAGATGATCCTACGGTTGGCTTGATCAAAGCCTAAAGCTTGGCATATTTTGATGCTGAAACTTTGATCGTTCTTTGATCCGAAGCTTGGCTAAATAATCTGCTGTGCTAGCACACTTGTTAGTGCATAATCAGATTGACAAAAGTTCAATGTTTTACCCGAGTAATTCAGTCATAAGAATATTGATAAAACTATTCCGAAAAAGATGATTAGCGGGCTCAAAAACTCCCACTTACATGCACAAGAGACAAAGATCACATGTCTCAGCTAGACAAGGCTGCATAGACTAGGTATGTGGGCTAGGCTACATAGGTTGTCGCCGATTGGACCTCTCGGCGCCTTGTGGCCGGTGCCGACCAGCCTTTGGCAGTGCATGGCCCTGGCATGTCTTACCGAATTCCCTTGGTTCCCCACTATTTGGTTGACTCTTGTCATATGTGCTTGGATGCCTTGACCGAACTTGCCTATAAAAGGAGGTGTATGGCATGTTTCATTTTGAACACCAACTCTTCTTCTTACTCTTGCTATTCTCTTGTGTTTCCTTGCTTTGCTCCTTACAAACTAGTCGGTTTTAAAAAATTTGTTGTCTTCAAAATGTCTAGAAGAAAATCTTATCCCGATGGGAGAACTATAATAGAGATTCTTACTCAGGACTCTTTCCTTGAGCGAGAATGGCGTCCCTAATGTGAATGGAACCCAAGTGACCTTCTAGTTGAGGCTAAAAACCACATTTCGTCACTAGTTATTTCCCCTTCAATAAGCTAATTGGCTTAAAGTCCTTTATTTGCTCATTTAGAGTAACTCTCTAACCCAAAATATTATTGGATTTTGTCTTGCGAAGGGCTTGATTTGAAGTAGTGGAGCCATTCCTAAATTCATGGAGACATGCGGGAGGATGAACTTTCCTCTTGAGAATGTTAGGTACAATGCCAGGTTTAGACCCCTTTACATTGCTTTATACCATCTTACTGACAAGAGGGAGCGAGATCCTATTAGAGCCATTAGTGAGCGCTTTTGGGATACTACCAACACGTTCCACCTTCCGTTTGGTGAGATGACCATAACTCCTTTCGATTTTGCTGTTTTGTCCGGTTTGGGCTTTTTGGGAGAACCTCTAGCCTATGACCAGAATTTTTATAAAAACCATGACTAACTCCATCACCTCTTTGGCCCTATAGCCAACAAATTTCCACATAGTAATCACTTTAAGTATACTATTCCTTTTTAGGCTTTTGAGGATGTTGTTTTCTGGCCTTAACATTCTCCTCAACAACAAATCAGGATTATACTTGCTCTTTTTTAGTACGATCCTCTTTTACGACTAGGCTGCCAAGGTTCATGTTCACTATTTGGTGAACTTAGTGGACCTTGATAAAATAAAGGAGCTTAATTGGGGTGCTTCGCATATACTTGCCTCATTAGGGACCTCCTTGCTGGTGTGCGAAACACAAAATCGGAGCCGGATTCCTCTAATTATCTTCCTTTGAATGACTTATTGCCGTGGTTGTACGAATATTTCCCGCATCTCTCTCTCGGTTCAACAAATCGGCTCGTATTTCCGGCATCCGCATCATGGACTAAAGTCTATCTTCAACATCCAAAGATTCATGGAATAGACTTCTTGAGGTCAACCCTCAACCGTGTGGACTCAGTATGCTTCTTCTCTTCTCAAAACTTGCTCTAAAACGTGCTTAAGAGAACTTTTTACCACATTTTTAGCCCTCCGACCTTACCCACGACCTGTACCACTGCCCGTGGTGGACTCCACCCTGAATATTCACTTTTTTCAGCCGTTTTCTTGTTGCTTTCTAGTTTTGCTAGCTGATTGCTTTATAATTTTTGTATGTAGGCCAACTTCTATCCGGGGCCCAACTTCAACTTCCTCAAAGTGTCCTTGTGGCACGGCGAAAGAAGGATCTTGTTTGAAGGTCCTTTTGGGTTTTGTTGGTATCTTGGGGAGAGGGTCACTCCTCAAATCCAAATCAACACATGGCCTCCATTCGTCCCGGTCAATCCACCTCCGACCATGTTCTACTTTCGTTCTCTCCCTCCAAATGAGCAAGTAGCTACTATGATGGGGTATCCATTTACCTCATTCTTAAATTTGAACACATCTTACGCCCATCATACGCCCATCATGCAACACGTATTATAACCCAATTGGTGAGTTTTCAATTTCTTCCTTGTAACTTGAATTTATGGCATGGAAATTAATCTTCATCTTTTTGGCAGCTCACTTCGATGATATCCATATCCCAAGTCTTGATGTGGATGTTAGTATTCCTGGGGAATCTCCTCGTTTCGTAAGAACTCCTTAAATCCAGGAAGATGAATGTGTTGGGCATCCCTTCCCTAAGACTTGGCGATGGGTAAGAGTTATATGATCTTCTCTTTTAGTTGCATGCTAAAAGTATTTTTCTTGCTGATGTCATTGAATAAACTTTATAGTACGATTAGGAGTAATCTACGAGTATGTTTATCGGTTTTCAATATGCTTTCCGAGGAATCCAAAATTTCTTAACCGGGCGATCGTTCCCTACTCTTCGGGTAAATCCTTCATTAGTATAGTGCTAATTTTTTTGAGCTTATAGTGATTTACTAATCGCTCCTTTGATTTTGTAGAGGAGTCGATCTAGAGCAGCTCCCTCCGGCAGTCTACCTAGTGTACCCTAGACTCATGCCCCCGATCAGTAAACACCTTCTAGTACTAATGCTAGACAAGGTTATTCACGTCGTTCTTTGCGGTGTGCTCATCATAGGAGTGCTTCGGAGGCAAGACCGAGCACTTCCGAACCTAACGCTTCGACATGGGACCTAGTTATTCCAGGGAGAGCTTAAACATCCTCCCTTTGCATGCCTTCAATCGTCACGGGAACCCTCTTTATTTCCCTCGATCTTCTTATAGAGGTCCGAACCATGAGGCTTCACAGTCTTGGGACCAAGGAGGTAGCTCGTATCAAGGTGATGAAGGTGGCTGATTCTCTACATCTGTCTTGGATTACTTCGGGAATTACATCTTCAATGACGACTCCTATGGTGATGCATAGCGGACTCCTAGTCGCTTCCGTTGCTTGCTGATTAATGAGTCCTTGTAGGGTGTTTGTTTATTAATGTATTATTTACTTTGTAATGAAGAATCTTATGCGATGGGATGAAATGCGAGACTCGATTCTAAAAATGCATTCTTTTATTTAATATGATGCACAAAACATAAGAAAAATTACAAAGACAATTTTTAAAAAAATGCCCTAGGCCCCGTTCCCCTAAAAGAAAATAATAATACAAAGAAAAAAAGGAAAATCTCAAGTGCATGGTCCAAAGAATAACACAAGTATGCGCCAGGAGCCGAAGCAAAAAGAGTCCAAGGATTGCTTGGGCTAAAGAAAACCACGAAACGGGCCGGGCCACGGCCGTGGCTGGCGCCTCCATCAACAAGTCTTGGGACAGTTGGGATTACTTGGTGGTTGAGTTGCAATATGACTCCGAGAACTCTAGAAAAACTCCTATAAATAGGGTCGGTGCGGTGTAGAAGAAATACGAACGCAAAAGCCTTAAGTAATCCAAAACTAAAAACATATCATATCTCCTTCTTACATTCAAAACCATGAATTACATGATCGAGTTAACCTGGTGGATCCATCGGATGAGTAACATGGATAGATCCGGGTTCACCAATTATGGGCTGAATGTCCTATTCGAGCATTTGCGAGGTGAAGATCTATTGGCCCTTCCTAAGAGTTGTCGCGGCCTACTGGGACCCTCACTACCATGTCTTCAAGTTCGAGGATAAGGAACCGTGCTCCTTGCTCGAAGAATTTGATGCCATACTAGGCAGCTTTAGCTGAACGAAACCAACTGTTCCCAAATCTTCGAGAAAACCTTCACGAGAAATACAAATACCTACTGAAACTAAATAATAAGAATCTAGGGTGGATTCTTATTGGGAACCGGGAGTTTGACTAATTTGATAAAGCAAGCATCGTGACATGTATGCCTATGCTCGATTCCATCATCATCCTTAGGCGGCGGGCTATCATCACTTGTATGATAAGTGGATTCTTGCTAGTAGGAGGCACGAAGATTTGGCATCGCGGCCCTACTAAATTTAGTGGAAGAGTTGGAGGATTATTGTTCCCTAACTCGACTAATAGTAGTTGAAACAATAATTTGAATAGACCAAGTTCTAGCCAATGTTGAGCAAAACTTTCACGAATGCCCCTATTATTGCATGTAAGCACGAAATAACGTACAAAAGCAAGCGAACTTAAACCGCTCACCGCCTCCTATTGGGCCTAAAAATTCTATCTTTCGTCTCTGCCTTTTTGTCGTTATTTATTATTTTTCAATTTTGGTCCTATTGGGCCTAAGACATTGGGCTTTGACCATGCAGGACATTAATATTTGATTTTGCATCTCGTGATGTGCAGATTTAGTTGATGGAACATCTTGAGTTTATTGATGCTCCTCCAAAGTTGATATATACCTAGTGACTCACTTCGCCAACGAAAACGAAAACCAGTAATAGCTTATCACCTGGCGTCTTGGTGGGAGGAATACCTTAGAAATCATAGTAACGATATTCTATGGTATGTTAAACATTGGAAGGTGTCCTAGTTTAAAACACATACCTCCCAAGCACCCGTTCATACGTCTACTAAGCCTAGAAGAGAGCACATATTACTTCCATAGCCGTGTGTTGCGGCAAATGGGTAGAGAACAAGTAATACCACTATTGGACTATATTTGGCCTATTACCTTTACCTTTTCAAAGGGAATGGTAGCTCTAAACAGAACCAGGTTATGGCCCGAATCATCGGAGAGGTCTACCGAACTATTGACTCCTGCAGACTTGTTGACACCTGAAGGCAAACCTAACATTGTTGTTTCTCCCTATTATCCGGAATGGATAATAGAAGTGGATCTCGAACGACTGAAGGCACTAAGACTCGGAGAGATAGATCTTGGAGTAGTTGTCCTTACTGCTTCCCCTCTGTAAATTTGTGAAATAAACCCTCGGATGGCTGCAAACACTTGTCAAAAAGAAACCGAAGCCAAAGAAATTAAAGAGAGGAGGACCCACGGAATTCAAGAATTGAAGGAACGCACCCGGGATGAAGAAGTTGAGTCTAGCGATCCTAAGGAAAGAAATTGAAGATAGACTAGGGCTCAGTCTCTTAGGAGTTAGGACGAGAATAAAAGAAAGGGAGGTTTAATTTTGCCTCTTTAGAACAGTGTTATTATTATTGTACATGTAGTATGCTTGCAATTATTTTTCTTTTATTAACTATGTATTCAAGTAAGTAGTAGGCTTACCTTTTATTAAATAAAAGTAAGTATTGTGCTATACTTTAATATTTTTATCACTCACTTAGAGATAAAAATAAAAAAATAGATGACTTGGACCGCCTAATTGGACCGCCCTTAAATAAAAGATACCGATGGATTGCGTAATTGGGCCATCTAGCAAATAAACTAGATAATCAAAAGAAAAACCAGAATAAGAGGGATAAGCGTGGCCGGGCCAGTCCACCATTGTCCGGGTGGTGGCTGGCGCCGCCTTAGCTTAGCCTGGTTGGGCTGGGGTCGACTTACTACCTAGGGGTATGTTAGGTGTACTATTTCTTCAACTAATCTAAGTTGGTGTACTAGAAAATCTCTTCTCCATCAAAATCATTTAATTAAAATCGACTAAATATAAACGGACCTTGCCAGTTGGGCTTGAACTTTCCTCGCGGGTCCTGAATTTGTGTTCTTATTTCCTTAAAGACCAAATCCTTAGTTTGCAAATTTTGAGGCTTAACCTTCGTATTAAATGCCCCGGTTATGCGAGCCTGATATATTTGGACATTATGTAAGGCATTGAGGCGCCTTTCATCTAATAATATTAACTCCTCATAACCTCGCTTTGGCCCATTCTACTTCTTGAATTTGGCTCCCAACAATTATCCTTAACGAGGGAATGACAATCTCAATTGGAAGGACTGCTTCCATGCCATAAACTAAAGAATAAGGCGTTGCTCCCGTAGAGGCTCTAATAGAAGTTCTATATTCCCACAAGACAAAAGGTAATTTATCTAGCCAATCCTTATAGGTAACTGTCATTTTCTCCACTATCTTTGAATATTCTTGTTAGCAACCTCAATCGCTCCGTTAGTCCGAGGGTGATATGGGGAAGATTTGTGATGCTAGATTTTATACTTATCCAATGAATCTGCTGCTTCCTTCTTAAAATGGCTACCATGATCACTTATTAACTCGTGAGGCACCTCATAACGACAAATAATATTCTGGGTAATGAATTTGGCTACCTGTTTCGACGTCAAAGTTACATAGGAAGCTACTTCTACCCATTTTGTAAAGTAGTCAATTGCTACTAACACAAATTCTTAACCACCTTTAGGAGTCACCTTGCTGATAATGTCTATTCCCCAAACCGAAAATGGTCGGGGTGAAGATAACGTTGTAAGAAATGACGATAGATGGTGTTGTAAGTTTGCATAAACTCGACATTTATGGCACTCGCTAACAAAATCATGACGAGTTTGATGCAATGGTTGACAAGTAATAACTAAGCCTCCGAACCTTCTAGACCAACATCCCGCCATTCATATGAGGTCCACACTCTCTACCATGAATCTCCTCCATGATACACTTTGCTTCATGCTGATTGAAATAAAGTAAGTTAATCCCGAATTAGTTTTCTTGAACAGTTACCCCTAATTGATAAAGGATTGGCCGGCCAACATCCCGATGGCTCGTTGGGCTCTAGATGTGGAGTCCAAGGAATACTCTTGCTTATCCAAATACTGATAAATGTCATGATAGCAACCGGTATGGTCAATATTAGACACTTCTAATGCGCAGATGTGTGCGGGATGACTCGTCGCTCAATATGAACGGGAATTAAGTGAATGCCAGTAGGGATATTGATCATGGATGCTAACTTAGCTAATGCCTCCTCAAATTGATTATCATCCCTAGGAAGGTAAGTGAAAGAGGTGTTCTCAAAGTGTTTAGATAGTTCTGTCAAGTGTGCTTGGTAGGGTGCCAAGGCTTCACTACATACCTTCCACCTTTACGAAAACCGGTTGATGATCAAACTAAAATCACCGAAAACCCCGATATTCTGATGGAGAGTGGGCAACCTTCTGTTTTGAGCTGAATATTATTCATGTTGTGAAGCTTTGTATGTTTAGTGTTCAGCCGGAAATGTTTGCTTACTCCATGATCAAGGGGAAGGGCTCAAAATACAAGCGCTTGATGTTAGTGGATTCCGGAGGATGATGGTTCTCAAAGTCATTAAGCTCTTATGATTTTGTTTATAAATAATTGATTACCAATTTAGTTGAGAAGATTAGTGAGAGTAGCCACCTAAAATCTCCATGGTCAAGCAAGAAGGTTTGTTCTAATCAAGGCCGGGAATGTTGCTATGTTATGCTCGTGGTACATAAATAAGTTGATGCTTAAATCATGGTCGGTCCATGAGGATGCTTTAGCCGAATGATGAGCTACAAAAGAAGATGATGACTAAGCATTCTAGAAGCATCAAGAATCAAAGAGCTTGGAGAAGGGGAAAACAAGCCTTAGCCACATGTTCCCAATTTTGGAATACTTGGCTAGAATTCACCTTAGCTTGGCTTGGAGAAAGGGAAAGGAATATTGTTAGTTAGCATTTTGTTTTTGCATTATTTTCAGCTTGAATTCTGTTACACTTTCAGCTTGCATTCGGTTATGTAAAATGCCATAGCTAGGCATTATATAATCAGCTCATGTGCTTCATTGTAATGCAACTTTTGATGAAATATATGAGTTTATACTCGAGCTGGATTTGCTCATCCTTTGGAATTCTCATTGCTGTATCCTAGTGTGGCAGCTAGGTGGTGTCCTGTGAGTCCTTCCAATCTCCCGGTGGTGTTTACGTATCCGGACAGATTGAAGGTGCCCCTCGGTTCTTACTCGGTGGTGTTTACGTATCCGAGCTAGGACCTTGGTTTTATCCCCTCACTTTACCAATTCATATCTCACAATCTACCCAGCCATTTCATTCCAAATTTTAACCACAATCCTTCCTGTCCATCTACTTCCATTCCTCCAATTTTTAGCTCCATCCAAGAACATCTCCATCCTCCACACGAAACCAAACAAAGGGTGTCCGTCCGTACGACCAGCCGGTTACATCAACTTCAGGCTATCTGTTCAGGGAGTTCCCCTTACCCAAATTCAACGAAACTTGGTTACGATCTTCATTTACCAGTTACCTACCTCCCCACCAAATTTCAGCCAAGACCAAGCACTGTTGCCCCACTTTTCACCTGATCTCCCAAGACTGCGCAGTCAGGCTGCATTCTGCCCGCTTGTGTACCTTGCGGTTTTCTTTCCATTTTCTTTGCTTCCGCCACTACACATCATATTCTTAACCCCGATCATTCTTGCAGCCTCAAGTCTTGTGATACAAGGCTCATACTCTGCAACGTTATTGGTGACGTGGAACTCTAGTTTGATCGAAATGGGAGTATGTCCTCCCTCTAGTGAGACTAAAAGAATTCCTACTCCAATGCCCTTCTTATTGGAAGTGCCATCAAATTACATTGTTGAAACGTCCCACCTCTACTTGCAAAATATCCTCGTCCGGAAAGTCAAGGTGTTCGGGTTGCGATTTAGGCACACGCGAGATCAGCCTAAGAATTCTAACACTATCCTTCCTTTGATCACTTTTTGAGCGACGAACTTGAGTTCGAATTCGATAGCATGATAGTGCATCGTGCTATCTTACTACTAATAATCGGTTGCTCAAGTGTGTACTTAATAGGATCCGTAGGTGCTGCTACATGTACCGTGTGGGCTAACATGTAGTGTCCGAAGCTTCTTGGTAGCCTAGACTAATGCCAATGATGTCTTCTCTAATGGCATGTATCTAGTCTCATAATCTAGGAACTTCTTGTTTAGATAGTAGATCACTTGTTTTTCTTTTCCGTCTCGTTGAGCTACCATGGCTCCCATAAATGTTTCTTTGTGGTGAGATATAGAAGCAAAGGTTTCCCTAATTGGGGTGGAACAAACATTGGACGATTAGCCGGGTATTACTTAACCCTCTCGAATGCTTGTTAGCACTTAATATCCCAAATGGGCTCAAATCCTTTCCTTAATTTCTTGAAAACAGGTTCATAGACCATAGTCGGCTTTGATATGAAACGACTAATGTACTCGTAAACATCCTAGGAAACCCCTTATTTATTTTTTTGTACTTGGTGGAGGGATCTCCCGAATGATTTGATCTTGGATGGATCAACTTCAATTTCGTAAGACTAACAACATAACCTAACAGTTTACCCGAAGTCACTCCACACTCTTGAGCATTAAGGCGCATGTTGTACTTCCCGACTCTATAGAAGAATTTCTCAGGCTAGGTAAGTGCCCTGCCCTATCTTTGGATTTTATGATCATTTATGTAAACTTCAGCTTCTTTGTGGATCATATCATGTAGTGGTGTTGTTGTTGTTCTTTGATACGTTGCACTAGCATTCTTTAGCCCAAATGGCATCACCACATAACAAGTAAGTTCCCCATTGAGTGATGAAGGTCGTCTTCTCCATATCTTCTTCAGGCATCTTCACCTAATTATACCCAACGATAACCATCCATGAATGAGAGTAAAGCATGACCCGTTGTATTATCTACCGGAAGATCGATATGAGGCAACGAGAAATCATCTTTAGGATCGGCCTTGTTTAAATCCCCGAAGTTGACACACATGCGAACCGCACCATCTTTCTTCGGGACCGGAACTATATTTGTTACCCACCGAGGATAGTGAACTACCTTAATGAACACAAGCTTTAACCGCTTCTAAACCTCTTCCTTAATCTTCAAAGCCTATTTTGGTTGTATCCACCTCAACTTCGCTTGATCGGCTTGGCATCTTAGTAAAGCGGAATTTTGTGTTCTACTATACTCGAATCTATACCTAGCATGTCTTTGTAGGACCATGCAAAGACATTGATAAATTCTTTAAGGAGCGAAGTGAATTGCTTCTAGTCTTCTGCATCCAAAGTTTTTCCAATCTTAACTTCTTGGGGTTGATCAACCGACCCTAGGTTAATTGTTATTGTTTCCTCTATTATTGGTGAGCGATTTTCATGATCTTCCATAACTTTTATTAATTCTTTAGGAATTTCTTGTTCATCATTAGAGGCAAAACAATTAAGAGCAAGAGTAGGCAACGAGTAAGCGGAAAGATTCACTTTATTGAATGAAGCAACGAGTACATCGGACTCGGAAACAGAATTAGAAACAACAAAACTAGGAAAAGAACTAGAAACAACAGGAGTAAAAGTACAAGCCCTAGTGCTAGACTCGGAAAGGGGATGTGCTCCTAGGCTAACAGACAAATTCCTTGCCCTCCTCGGCGTCAATCCAAGTAATATACTTGGGCCCTTCAATATCAACATCGGTGATGAACCTGGAAGGATCGAACTGTGGGTGCAACATAGCTCGTGATAGTACTCGGACTAAGTTCCCTTCTAGATTACCCTATTGGCCGAACAAAAGACTGAAAAGGTTGTTTCCGGTGAGATCGGTCTAGTCCGATGTGGACTGTCCCTCTTTAAGGAGTTAAGGTGCCTTTTTTCCGGAATATAGCAATCATTAAAAATCTTTAGACCAGGTACTAGGATGCCTTTTTCCTTGATGCAGTAGGGCTCGGGAAAACTATAATAAGGGAAGTTGTCTCCTCTTAGAAATTGCCCATTCGAGTATAAGGAAAGGGCTTAATAAAGCGGATTGTGTGTGGTGCAGTCCTCTTTGCTTGAAATTTCCACTTGGCTTGAGCTATTTCTTAGCAGTAGGCTGATAGCCTAATCCAAAGTTGTAATTATTTGTGGGTTCAAGGGGTGGAAAAATAGGTTGGTATGCCCTTTGGCCTGTAGCAAGACCTGTAAAATACCCTTCTTCCTAAGCATCGAATGGACACTAGGGTTGCCATAAGGGTTAAAGGTAAAAGGTGCTTCATCCCTTTCTAAGGCAACAACGATTTCAAATCTATACAGTTCCTCATTGTTGACATCTTATTCGATCTCCACACGCATTCTTTGGAAGTAATAGTAGCACAAGGATTATCCCCGTTAACTGTTATGACTTGAACTTTAATAATCATCTTGACCTTCCGATGTAGTGTAGAGGGCACCGCTCGATGATTGTGTAACCAAGGGCGTCCTAGAAGTAAATTGAAGGTAGCTCGGATATGTAGGACTTGGAATTCTATGTTCCTCTCTACCGACCCTATATTGATTGGCAAGGTCACTGTTCCCAAGACTGTTCATTTAGAACTATCATAAGCTCGAAGATGGACGAGTCTGTTTAGAGAGTTATTGCTTCCTAATTCCTAAACTTCTACCAGTTCTCCGGAGACATACGTTCATCGCTGATCCATTGTCTACCAAGGTTAGGGGAACAAAGTTGTTGATGCAAGTTACGAGTTAGGTAAAGGGCATTGTTGTGTGCAATACCTTCTTCCGGGAGATCTTTCGATCAAAAGTGATAGTTCCATCCTCACTCGTTAACCAATCTTACTACTTCTTCTAGCGTGGTTTCGGGAGAAACTTCGATCTTGCTTGAGTGTATCGATTAAAGCGTGCATTAATTTCCATATTGATATGTCGGCTTGTAATTGTTGGAGTTGCTTAAGGATTGGGTCTTGTTCCTTTGTAGCTTCAGGTTCTTTTGGGGCTTCTTGAGTTTGTTGTGGACCAAAGTGTGCATTATGCTATCCGAATCTAGTAGGGAACTAAATTGCAGGACTCTTCATCTCTTCCCATAAGTCTTCTTCTTCCAAGGGTGGTGTGCCCCAAAAGTCATCACTATTGTTGTCGCTATTGCTTCTTGTTTCGTAGACATCTTCTTCATCACTTACACACGACCCTGGACTTTTGGATCTAACGAAGGTAAGCTAAGAAGTGGTTTTGATTTAGTAACATCTTGAATGAAGATAGACGGATCCCACTAACCTGGAATGGGCTTAGTGAAAATGGCTAAAGTGGTGCTTGAAAGGGTTTTTATTATTGCTTGGTTTCTAGGCAGCCTTAGGCAAAGGTAGTTGGCCATTTCAAAAGATGCTTTCTAGTTTGTTCTTGAATATCCAACACTGTTCCGTATCATGTCCTCATGCACGATGGTACTTGTAAAATTTTCCCGAATCCCAATTTTTGGATTGTTTTGCAGCTTTTGACTACGCTCTAATAGGTGGCAATTCTATTTCCCTTTTTCTAAGAGACGGTTAATAGCTTTGGTGCAAGTAGTATCAATAGGAGTGTAGTCAATATACCTATTGAGAGCATTGACATCTGCACCCTGGTAGCATTGCTAGTATTGGAGGTTTTCTTATCTTTGGAATGATAATTACGTCCGTATCCAGTCGCGACTTTCATGGTCATGGTAGACGACTCTTCTTCTATCAACGAAACCACCATCTCTAAGGGTTGAAAATTTTTCATCATGGGTAGAAATTTGAGGTGCTAATTGTAATTGGGTTGAAGGTTTTTCATGATGATTTGAACTTGGTCCTTCTCGGAGGGTCGATCAAGCATATAGGTTGCCTTTGCTCTCCATCTAGTAAGAAAATCCGTGAAGCTTTCCTTCTCGCCTTGCTTGATTAATTCCAAGTCTCTAAGACTAAAAGGTAGATCAGTGTTATAGGAGTATTAATGGAGGAACTCTTTGCACAAATGTATCCAATTGGTAATCTTGCGTGGGTCAACCACGTTATACCACTTCATTACATCGAGTATCAAATGTCCAGGGGAAGATTATGTGGTAAGTGTCTTCAGGAATGCTCTTAAGAGTCATTGCTCCCAAGAAGTTGCGTACATGATGATGGGGATATTCACAACCTTTGAACTTGATATTAGGCATGGTAAACTTAGGAGGTAGTTTACCCTTAGGGATTGAAGTGAATCCCTTATGATCAAAGTATTGATTACTTAACATGGATGACTCCCTTAGCATCCATTCTATTTTATCTAAATGGGAATCGAGGCTAAGATTTGGATTTAGGTTTAGGGATTTGCATTTGGGACTACTTGGAGGAGACAAAACAGGTGGAGGTGGCAAAACCAAAGTCGTTTCCCTTCTCAAATGTTCAGCTTGTTCCCTTTTCAAATACTTAGCTTCCTCATCTCTCTTACTAACCTTAATCGCCCTTATTATAGTCTTAAGATCCCTTGATATAGATGATATCTCGCTCTTCTTGATCATTTAACCTGGTTTCCACCTTAGCTATATTCTCATTAAGTAGACCGAGGTTAAGATACTGCTCCGGGTTAGGATCCATTGGAAGGGGACTCTTTTTAGGTATTGTCTTAGAACAAGGAGTAGATCGTGACGAGTGTAGTATGCACCGTAGCATATCACACCGATGTAGACCGCGGAGTAGAAAAAAGGAAGATGTACCGAACTCCTGGGTTGGACCTTCTAATCTTTAAAAGCTCGAGACTAAATGAAAAATGATGCTGATGCATTTCCCTATTTGAGATGAATTTTGGACTAAATGCAAAATGATAAGGACATACTAACCTATCTTAATATGAAATGATTTTATTTGGCTAATGCAAATGAACTCACCTAATATGAGATGATTTTGTTTGGCTAATGCAAATGGACTCACGTAATATGAGATGATTTTATTGGACTAATGGAAATGGACTCACCTAATATGGGATGATTTTATTTGGCTAATGCAAATGAACTCACCTAATATGAGATGATTTTATTGGACTAATGCAAATGGACTCACCTAGTATGCGGTGGTTTTATTTAGCTAATGCAAATGGAGAATGAGAATGTGAAAGAATGAAAAGGACTACACAATTAGAGAAGGGGACTTTTGGTAAGTCCCTTTCACAAATAGCTACTACCGATACTACTAAGAGGGAATTTTTGAAATGACACGAAAGTGCAAACAATGGGCCAACCCTAATAGGAGAAGGAATTTTGACTCTTAGCTAAATGAACACAACGGACCAACTTTAGGAAATTTATTAAAGTGTTTTATTTTCACCCACGCAAGGGTCTAATCAGCACTCTTCACCTATTCCTAAAGACTCACAAACAAAATATTAAATCTAAAATACACGCACTCATTCAAGCATGCACATGAAGTCCGGGTGACACTTAAAAGTCCAAAAATTCTATGGTCAAAGAGTTCAAGAGTTTGGATACATGGTGACACGTAGTCCGAGAATTTGGTCCCCCATAGGTTGCACGGATAAGGATAACAACCAGAATTCTCGGTGCCTCTTGGTGAACCAAAGGGTTTAGCACAAGAGTGCATGGTACGAGGGAGGAGGTACGGTTTCCTCGGTCAAACAAGCCTGTTTGAGCCCGCCTACAGGAACCAATAGGAGCCTCTCTCCGGAAAGGATACATAGGGGATATAATAAAGTTTTCCTAGGGTCCGAACATTATTTAAACTAGTTTAAAGGTTGCTAAATGCGAGATGCCTAATGCAAGCCCATCATTATAATACACCACACAAATTTTCAACTTTCGCCATCTTATTAAGAAATTTATCCCCAATGGAGTCACCATTGTAGAAACCACGGCCGGGCGGGGACCATCGCACTTCCCCACTTGTATCGGACTCCTCTTTAAGGATTGATTTTGAAGATAGTTTCTAAGTTCGATTTTGGAATGTTGGGATGAACCTTTTATAAAGATTTTTCAAGTTTTGTTAAATCTAATTAGTCAAAGTTTGAATGGCGATTTTATTAATCTTTTATTTTAGTAATTATTTTCGAATTTCCCGGATCTTATTTTCTAATTAAGGAATAAATAAAATTAAGGTTTGATTTTGGTTGAGGCTTTAGGGCCAAATTGGTGTGAAAACATCAATCTGGACCGAAGACTCACCCGCCAACCGCCCGATACAGGTGGCGATCCGTGCTAGGCGGTGACGTGTACCGGCCAAAGGTAAGGGCTGATGGAGTCGGCCTCAGCCTTTGCCCTAGTGGGCAGATCCGGAACCTCATCTTACTATTCTTGCAACCAGAAAACACCGAGATGCAAATTTGAATAGAGCGAAACATAAAATAGAGGAGTTGCCAGTAAGTTTTTAGAATGAAAAACTAACAAAAAAGAAAATAAAGTTTGCTCTTTAATATTAGTAGGGGAAAACTAATACTAAAAGAGGCTAAAACATGACTCCATCGGTCTTTGAACCCGGAATCAGATTCGGGGCACGGGTACAAAATGTAGGGAAATCCCTTTTGTTCCGCTCGTCTAAAGACGACCATTACTAATTCGAGTAGTGGATTAGAATGATGTAAAATAAACAAGCAAGCGGCATATTATGATGATAAGTAAAACCAACCAAACATAGTAAAGAAAGCGATAAAGAAAGCGGTAAAGAATGCGATAAAGAAAAGAAAAACGAGAAATAAAAGAATTACATCGGTCGGGGAGGAATTGAAAGGAGCGATTACATCTCTTAAACCACAATACGGAAAGTCATAAAAAGCATGTAAATAAACCGTTTGAAGGTTGGATAATTGCCCTCAGGTTGTCCCACCTCACTAATTCGGATTTTTACACTCGGATCTCTCGATACAACAGCGACAAGCAAAAGAAAATGGCTTGTTTTTGTGAGATATGTCCGTAGGGTGTGGTAATGATCGATTAAATAAGTGTTGAGAGATTAGAATAATTGAATATTCTTTAGCTCTTTGCACGGATTCAACGACGATAAGCAATAATTAGATAAATGCTTAAGATCAATTTTGGTAGAGTAAAGTTTAGATGAGAGTATTCTGGTTAAGTTTCTACAACGTTATACTAAGGCAGGAAGTCGTGCTGAATGAGAGCCAAGGCTCTCTATTTATACGAGAGGACCTAGGTCACAAATGACATAGGGTTTGCCTCCTTTCAGCCGTCAAAACTGCTGAAAATAAATCGGGCCACATCCTAAGAGATAGAACCGGATCGGAAAGAGATAAAGCCGGGTAAAACCGGATGGCAGTGTGCCGCCAACCGGGTGCCCTAGGGTTTCATGCCTCGGTTGTTTCTCCAAAGGACTCTCCAAGCCAAAACGCAGCGTTCCACTTGATGCTTTTAGAAGGGACGCGCTGGCCACGATGTCGTTTTGAGGGAGAAGCTTCTAGCCTTGTGTGGGCTGCCTTGTGAAGCTTAAACATAGCCCTTTGATGCTCTTGATCATGAAATGAAATGCTTTAACGTCGTCTTTAGCTCCTTGTCCGATTGGATAAAAGTAGAATGCAGTACTCTAAACTTGGAATTGCCCAACGCACAACATCGAACTCCACAATCGCTAAAGGCTTGGCTCCGATTCTTGGATGGTCCAAAAGAAAAGAGGATTTGTGGACCGATCCAAGGCAAAAGGCGCTTTATTTGGTGCTGGGGGTTTTTGTGGTTTACTAGCTTATGTTGCACCAAGTCCGAGATCCGGATCCTCGAATAGGACTCAGGAGAATCATCATAAAGCCAAAAAATAAAATATTGAAATAAATAGATAAAGGACGACACTTTTTAGGTTTACAATGGCGCAACAAGAGCAAAAAAAAAAAAAAAACAAACAAGAAGGACGAAAAAAGCGGAAAGTAGAGACTTTCAATGCAAAATTGGAGGCTTTTAAGCCTCGGCGGTGCTGCCGACTCGTTCCCACCATTTGGTTTCAGTAGTGATTATTTGTGTACCTGCAACAACAAGGGGCTCCTAGCGAAGTCCTCCTGCGAATCGGCCTTAACCCGGTCTAAGCCTATAATAGTTTCAACAACTATCAGCGGTGTCAAAGAACAATAATTCAGTAGCTGCTCAACCAATAAGCTTAGCAATGCGCAGTGCCATGTCCCCGTGGCCTCCTACTAGCAGGAAGTAATCTATCAGCCGGTGATGATAGCACGTTGTCTTGGGATAATGATAGACAACAATGATGCATACATCCGGCGATAATGTTTCATTAGGTTCATTAGATTGACCAGATTCCCGATAAGAATCCATGTTAGATTCCTATTACTTAGCTTCGTAAGGTATTTGTAGGTTTCGTGCTCGATTTTCGTAAGATTTAGATACGATAGGTTTTGTACAGACGTTAGATGCCTAGTATAACATGAAACTCTTCGAGCAGGGGACACAATTCGTTATCCCCAAACCTGAAAATGTGGTAATGAGGATCCTAGTAGACCACAACACTTAATAAAGTATTCAACCCATATTGTGACAAGCCTACCCTCTCATTATTTGTCATCTCATGCATCCAACGAGATAAATCTGTCATGAAATTCATCTTTTGAAACTAGAGGGAAATTAAAGACACTAGGAAATTTTCTTAGGAACTTTCTTTGAGAATTCGTAGAAGAAAGATCGAAGGCATAATTTTCAGTATTCAGCGACGATCAATTTATAGCAGTCCCCATTAAAGAGTCCTACTACACCACAACCATAAGAGCCAGCCAGTGCTCGGGTTTCTTGTGTGACAAGCATTGGCTAGGACCTTGGACTCGCCAATTCGACTTCTTCTTTTGGCCCGAGCACTCCTTGGGCCACTCGCATGTTTCTACCCCGACCTATTCTTGGTTAAGCAATATTATTTCGGACTGTACACTTATGACTTCCTATTTTTATTTTTATTATTTTCTTTTGGGGGAATGGGGCTAGTGCATTTCTTTTTCTTCTTTTTTTCTTTCGATTTGTCTTTGTAATTTTTTGTAGATTTGTTTTACATCATATTAATAAAAGAAAGCATATTTTAGAATTGAGTCTTTGCATTACATCTCATTACATAGATACAAAGAAGTTTACAAAATGTTCAACATTAAACAATACAAAGCACCTTACAAGGGACTAACTAATCTTTGCCATCGGAAGCATCATCGAAGATATAATTCCCAAAGTCCTCCAAGATAGACGTGTAAAACCGATCATCTCCACCATAGTGCAAAGAGCTAGCCCCATGGTCCCAAGGTTGAGAAGCTACATGAGAAGGCCCACTATAAGATGCCTAGTGAAAGTCAATTAGTTTCCCATGCCGATCAAGCACTTGGAGAGGCGGAATATCCATACACTCTTCGGTAAAACTAGGCCCAAGCACTAGAAGAACTAGGTCCCGCTTCGAAGCACTCCGATGATATGCACGCTGTGAAGAACATCTAGAAGTACAAGCTCTAGATGTACCACCAGTAAAGTGTTTGTTAGGCGGATGGATGCGTTTGAATTCCCGGACCACCAAGGAGACCTCCCCGATGAAGACATTTTAGACCGACGTTGCTACAAAAATAATGGAGCAATTAGCACATCTACTAAAACGCTCAATAAACTTAGCATTTCACTAACTAGGACTCATCCGGAAGGTTGGGAAGGTCCTTCCCGAGAAAAATCACGAATACCCCTAAGGGTAGATTGGAATATGATAGATATGATCCGAGATTGCTCTTGATCGTATCGCAAGATTTATTTACTAGTATTAGCAAGATACTTTTAGCATGAAACTAAAAGTAAATATCATGAAACACTTATCCCTCGCTAATTTGTGGGGAAAGGATGCCCAACACATTCTTTCTCGTGGATTTCAGGGATCCTTACATAACAAGGAGATTCCCCTCGTAGAAAAACATCCACATCTAGACTTGAAATGTGGATATCCTCTGAAAGAAGCTGCACAAAAGATAAAGTTAATTTCCATACAAGAAATTCAACTACACAAGAAAGAAAGAGATAAAAACTCATCAGCCGGATCATAATTCGTCCTAGAGGATGTGCATAGGATGTGTAAAAGTGTAAAAAACTTGGTGTAAGGATACTTGGTGGTCGCTTCCTATTGTTCTTGTTGAGAAAGAGAGCGAAAGTAGAACATGGTCTGCGGTGGATCAAGAGGACTGAATAGAGGCCATGTATTGTTACGAATTTGTGGCGTAACTCTCTTGGCAAGGTACCAACAAAACCCGAAGGCTCTCTCAAATAAGATCCTTCTTTCACTTAATTCCCGTGCAATAATTACACTTAGAGGGAGTTGGAATTGGGCCCAAGGATGGAAATTGGCGTGCACATACTGGATTTATAAGTAGACAACCAAGAAAAAGCGAAATTGGGCACAACACACGCAAACCTTGGTTGGCGCCACCTACGAACGAGTCCACAAGGTCCACCACAGTCGTGCACGGGGGTAATAAGGTGGACAAGTGAATACATTTTTTCTGGTCATATTTTGAGGTAAAACTTTGAGCTTAAAAGTGACATACCAAAGCCACATGGTTGAGTGAAGACCTAAAGAAGCATATGTCATGGATTTTGGGCTGTCGAAGATAGATTCTTGTCCATGACACGGAGGCCGAAAATATAAGATGATTTGTTGAACCAGGCGAAAGGCGCAGGATATATTCGTACAGCCACGACTCCAAATTTTGGCAAAACCAGTGATAATTTTATCTACACAAGATGAAATATGGGAAGTAAGTGAAGAATTAGAGCAAACCTCAATGATCTTCCATAAGCCGCATAATGGAAGGTAGTTCATTAAGTCATTCTCGGGTTTAGTATGTCGCACACCGACATGAAGACCCCTTATGAGGAGGTGTACATAGGTGCCCCTAGTTAAGCTCCTTTATTTTATCAAGGTCCTCTAAGTTCACCAAATAGTGAACATGAACCTTAGAAGCTTGGTCGGAGAAGAGTACCGTGCTTAACGAGAGAGCGAGCATAACCTGGATTTGTTGCTAAGGAGTACGTCCGGCCTAAAACCTATCACCCTTAAAGGCCTAAAAAGGAAGGTGTATATTTTCCTAGGGAAATCCACTAGCCACAGGATCGAAGAGGTGAGGTAGATAGTCACAATCTTTATACAAGTTTCGGTTATAAACTAGCGGCTCCCGGAGAAGCCCAAACCAAATAAAATAGTAAAATAAAGAGGTGTGATAGTCATTTCCCCAAAAGGAAGGTGGAAAGTGTTAGTGGTATCCCAAAAGTGTTCACTAATAGCCCTAATGGGATCCCTTTTATTTTTGTCACAAAGATGATTCAAAGCAATGAAGAGGGAACCAAACCCAACGTAATGCATGACATCTTCTAAGGGATAGTGCAATTTTCTACATATTTCCATGAACTTGGGTATAGCTCCACTACTTTGAATTAAGCCTTTCTGTATGACAAAAATGCAATAAGATTTTGTAGTAGAAGTACTACTCTAAGGGAGCAAAAGTAGAAGTTTAAGTCAACAAGCTTACCGATAGAGATATGGTAAGAGAAGATACATGGTTTTCAGCATCCACTAAGAGGTCATTAAGGTCCCAGTAGGATGAGCCTTTCTTCTAGACATCATTAAAGAGATGGTTTTGAAGACCAATTAGTTTTCTCAGAGAGTAAAGGAAGAATACAACAAGAGCAAAGCTAGAAAGCAAGAAAGGAGTAAGTAAAGTATGGAAAATGAACACACTAAACTCCCTTTTATAGACCTATTTAGCCAAGGCAAGCCAAAAATAAAAGACAAGACTCAAAAAAGCAAGAGGCACTACAAGAAATGCGCGGTTTATCGACCACTTTTTTCGAACCGTTTGCAAATAATAGGAAAAACCAACCATTTTTGCAACAATTTTTTATAATTTAATATTTTGGACCGTTTTATTTGTCATTGCAAAAGCAGTTGGTATTTAAAATAATTACCAACCATTTTTTCAAACCAATTACTAAAACAATTGGTATGTTTTGGTTTTATTATTTTACAACCTTTTACCAACCATTATTTTTTTTACCAACCATTTAGTTTTGAGCTAGCAAAAGAATCTCTTCTACAAACAAGTTGGTATCTTGCTGCCTCCGAACATAGACCTAAACTCTCGCTTTCTCTCTCCTCTCTCTCCTCCTCGGCGACAATGGAGACCTTCCATTCGGATCTTGTTGCTGCCTCTTTTGCTCTCTCCCTCTATTACTCGAATTCAAGTAACATAAGGTTGTAATGTTACACAACTTCTCTCTCCTCGCTTGTATTCCCCTTCGGATCCTCGCTGTTGCTATTGATTTTCGCTCAATTGAACTCTCAACTTTTGCTCAATCTTTTGATTTTAGTTGACAGAGGCGCGAATTGCAAGTACCCTAGCATCTAATTGCTCATTTTTCTTGTTGATTTTCGGCTTTATATTTTTTGATTTTGTCGATCGAGCCCTCACAAACCCTAAAATGGTCGCTGTCTTGTTGCTCATTATCAATCAAACAAGAGACATAGTCACTGTACTTGATTTTTCTAGTGTTTGAATGGTTAATCTACTGATGCTAATGTGGATTCCGGAATTGGTTCGATTCTAGTCCCCTCTCTTTCCATTGACACTGCCTCGACCTCGGTTTACCCCTCTTTCCCTCTATATCTCTCTCTCTCTTCTAGCTCTAGATTTACATATGCTAAATTAATTTGTTTAGCTAGTTTGATATATGGATTCTTATGCTTTCGCTCAAACTAGTGAACTAAATAGAACTATGACATTCCAAGCAGTCTTGACCCCAAATAGTAGGACTATGACTGCAGAAAAATAATGCAAAGTTTTGATTGTAATGAAACTTAATAATTAGTTTTTCATACACTTCATTTTTCTCTCTCATGGTGAAAAATTTTATTTTGAAGATATATTTAATTTGGTGAAGTTTATTAAGCTAGTACACAAGTGTCTGGTCTTTTCTTCTTTCTCAGGATTGGCCCCTATGTTTGTGCTTGAATAGAATTTTGGTAATCTAAATTTGTTATTTTTGGGATGAATCACCGACAAAGGATGTATATTTTCTGAATTTTCTTTTGGGACATGAAGCTCAGCTTTATATCTTAAACTTAACCAAAATAGAGATCAAGAAAGTTTATAGCATGTAACGGATCAATAACAAACCTAGTTGACTAAGTTTTTTCATCTCTAGGCTGACCTCTCTTTCTCTTTACACCGAATCATACATGATAAGTTGACCGCTAGACTAGTGATATATAACTTAACTTTTAATTCATATATTCATATTTAGGGATTTCCGGTTTCGCCGATGTTTATGCTTGGGATAGAATTTAGAGCAGACAATGGACCCTTCAAAGTCGGGAGTTATTTTTCTTAATTTCCGTTCGAAGTCATTTTGGACCCTTCAAAGGCAGGACTTATCATGTACACTTGATAGTAAAATCCCAAAAATATCCTTAAAACCCCTAACACCCAAAGGGGAAAACACACAAAAATATATGCCTTGGGATAGTCCCTTATTATAATAGGACAGCCACCAAACGCCTTTTTAGTGATATCATGTTCATAGCCCCACTTAACGTGTTTGATCTAGATACATTATCAAGATATTTAGAAGATTTCACCGGATTTAGACATCAAACAATCCAGTAATAACATAACTACACATATCAATGAGGAAAATTATTAACCCCTTTTTACCAATTAAATCGTCATATTCAGGAAATAACCATCAAGCAACAATGCTTAAGACATAGCCTTAGTATTACTAGTGTAGCATGATAGATTCATGCGTGAATACTATCTTTCCGAGCGAAATAATAAATTTTGTTACTCTTCTTCATCTATTTTGAGCTGATCCGATCTTCAATCCCCAACTACCCAAAAACTATTGTAAAAGAAAGCATCAAAGAAGAAAAATAATTAGCTAAGAAAATATATTTATTAAATTTATTATATCTATGGCCTCCCCAAGGTGAACTCCAAATCCAAATTTGGCCTTCGCTGGGCTTATTCGATGATCTCCTTATATGTTCGATGAGCTCTCTTCCGATAATCTCCGATAGCTTAAGCAATTTTTATCCAGCTCCTTCTGCACCAACATATATATGTAAATAAACATTAATTTCCCAAATAGTTACTTCTGCATGCACAAAAGCTCATCTCGTTTACTTCGCACATAGAACACGATGAACTAACCGGTTTTCGATTTTAGAAGCTTTCAATCAATAGAATGTGTAAGTGAGACAAGTAACTTGCATTAAAACACTCTTTGCAAAGTACTTGAGCAACATTAATGTAGAAAAACTGGACCAGGCCTAAGAAAGTATTAGTCTTGGTAGACAGGAAAATGAGAAGTTAGAAATATAGGAGGACTTGAAATTATCCGAAACCTCATGTCCAAATGATGCTTCAAATGATGTTGGGTCAAATGAGGACAAGGAAAAGGAGATGGAGCGATTGAAGAAAAACAAGAAGAGATTGAAGAAAAAGGTAGACTTTTTATTTGAAAAGTTGAACATGACTCCACTTGAAGGTAGTGAATTTGAGAATAAAGATAAAGACTAGTCACTTTCTGTTCTTGTTTATCATATTGACTTTCTTTAAATATCGCTTATGTTCGATTGTTTTATATATGACTTAGTTGTTGAGATTAGTGTCTGTGATCCAGCTTGTTTGGTTACCAAGAAGTGGGGACAGAGCATTGGCTTTGTTTATGTTTGCTATGATCGAAGCTTTGGATTAGCTAGCTGGTTTTTGAGGGAAAAGCTAGTTTTAGTTGGTTTTCTTGGGTTGAGTCTTCTTGCCTCTTTAGTTGGAGTGTACCTGGTTTGCTTGGTCTTGGTATTGTCCCTTTTCGTATATTTGGCATGCCTATTCATATTTGGGCTTTCTGGGTTTACTTGTTTGCTCAAACTCACTCTAGTTTTTTATGGTGATATGTGAGGTGCTTGTGGTTTGTGTTCTTTGGCCTCGCCCTTATGTTCCTGGTCTAGTGGTTCCTCCCGATGAGCAGAGTGATTTAATTGCTCCTCCGGTTTGTTTCTGGCTGTGCGAATGGTTCCCTTGTGTATTCCTTTTCCGATAAGATCTTTTTGTTTGCCATTTCTCTGCATTTTACAACTCCTATGATGGATTTCTCCTTTCCCTTTAGATTGGGTTTAGACAACATTTACTTTGGCGATTTTGTTCGATACTCCCCTTAATACTATGGTGGCTTCGCGGGTTCTATGTGTTACCCCTTTTCGGGTTGGGAGCCGATACCATATTGTCACCTAGTATTTTGAATGTTTATAATGAGATAATCTATTTTTCCGAGACTATTCCTTTCCCGACTTTTCTCTTTGAATGTTGGAGGATTTTTGTTAGCTTCGTAGGTTCTTTTCTTTTTGTTATTGAGGTGTTCTTCAGCTTTGAACTGGTTTTCTTGGTTCTAACCATTTGGTTTTGTTTTCCCTACTGGAATTGTGGTCCATGGCGAACCTTGAGAGGATGGGGCAATATCATTCATATGTCCAATGGCTCTCCCTGGGCTTGGAGCTATTTGATTTGTTATAATATGTTTATTTTTGTTTTGTTTTTCTTGATGAATTGTACATATTGTTCTTGTTTTGTTTGCTTTGCTTTTATTTTTTTGGCGAGAGGAGTCCTAGTTTATACTAGGATTCCCAAGGATCCCGCTATGGCCAACCCTCTTAGGGTCCGAATCTTACTTTGCAAGTTGATAATGTTTACTTTCTGCATTACTCTTGTAGTATTTGCTTTGCTTGTATACATTGGGTGAGAGGAGTCCTAGTTTATACTCTGATTCCCAAGGCTCCTGCTATGGCCAACCTTTTAGGGTCCGAATCTTGCTTTGCAAGCTGAAATTGTTTACTTGCTACATGGTTGTTTATGATTGGTTTTTGCCTACCACTCTTTCTACAATTGGAACCGTAGAATGCCAATGATTAATTTATGAAAATTGTTGCGTGGAATGTACAGGGTGTTAAAAAGTACCAAGTTAAACAAGAAGTTCCGATTCTCAATCGAAAGTTAGACCTCATATTTTATTTTTGACTCGAAACTATGACTAATGAAGAAAGCAAAAGAAAATCATCTCCACCTCGGGGTTTGATCATTTTGATTATGTTCTACCTCACAATCATTGTAGGGGTATATGAGTTCTCCGGAATAATTGTGATATTTTAGCGAAAGTGATTATTAAAGACAAGAGGTTTATTCACCTCTATGTACTTGATAAGAGCATACAAAAAGAATGTATTATTAGGGGAAGTATGGGCCAACTCAAGCTATTGACAAGTCGGTTTTTGGAATCAATTATAGGCAATTAAATGCCTAATTTGTTTACCTTGGTGTATTATCGGGGATTTCAATGAAATGGACTGTTTAAATGAAAAAGTGGCAGGTGTTAAATTATCTCTCAACAATGTACAACGCATGAGGAATTTTCTTTCTAGCATTCGTGGTGAATCTATTCCTACTTTTGGCGTAATATTCACCTGGAAAATTTTTTTGAAAGGACATCTTATCTATGAAAGATTAGATAGAGCTATTGCGCGCTCCGATTGGCGGAATATGTACCCCAATTGCTCCGTCTCTCATGGGCCATTCTTGTGTTCGGATCATAGCTACATTCTATTGGATTCTAGCCCTATTATTCGACAACATTCTTATCAAAATTTTAGATTTCAAATAGCAATAGAATCTAAGCTTAAGATATGGGCCTCCAAAGTTTGTAGTAACCACTCTCACAAGGTAGAAAGGAATTCGAATCTTTTACAAATTGTGGAAGATAAAATCCTGCTCGACCCTTGTAATCATAGATGATTACATTGGCAAGCTCGCTTAATCAAACAAAGGGAGCGACTTCTTTTGTTTAATCGTAAATATTGGGGAAAGTTTTATCGAAAAGAATGGTTGACTAAGGGTGACGAAACTCTAATTTCTTTCATCGTAGTTGTTCTTTCCGGAAGAAAAAATGAATATAATTAGAATTAAAGATGAGTCCGGAGGATGGATCCATGGTAAAGAGGATATTCAACGGAAATTTGTAATGCGACCTTACTCACGTATTTAGGTCTCAATAGGGTACTAATAGAACACGGATGTTCACAAATCTGCCGGTCCGGCTCCCCAATGACGATAATAACCAGCTCATCCGTTCGATTTCTTTTGCCGAGGTCAAGATCTGTTGTTTTTCAAATGAACCCAACTAAAGTCGTAGGGCCTAACGGCTTTGGCGCTGGGTTCTTTCAACAAGCAATGGGATATTATTGGTAATGACATTACTCGCGTGCATTATTGATTTTTTTAATAACGGAAAGTTATTAAAAGAGGTTAATCATACCTTCATTGAGTTAATACCGAAAGTTACAAGCCCTTCGCTTACTTCGCACTTTAGACTAATCAGTTTGTGCAATAGTATTTACAAGATTATTTCGAAAACTCTAGTCAATGGGTTAAGGCCTATTCTACAAAGGATTGTCAGCCCTGCCGGAGTTCTCGATATCCATGATAATATTCTTTTGGCACATGAAGTCATTAACAAATTTGGGAATATTAATGGCAAACAAGCTTATATTGGACTGAAATTGGATATGAAGAAAGCCTATGATAGAATTGAATGGGATTTTATCTTTGCTTGTCTCAAGGATTTGGGTTTCCATTCAGTTTGGATTAACTGGATACGTGAATGTATTACATCGATTACATATTCAATTCTCATCAATGATGAGTCTTGTGGTTTTTTCCGTCCATCTAGAGGACTGAAGCAAGGTGACCCCTGTCGCCATATTTGTTCATGTTGTGTATGGATGTTTTAGCGTATAGGCTTCACTTTGTCGCCTCGAACCCTAAATCAAGGATTGGGATTAATATTTGTCCGCAAGCCCAAAATATGCCCCGCTTGTTGTTTGTGGATGATAGCCTTTTGTTTTGTAAGACCAATTTTGAAACATGCCTTAGGCTCCATAAAATTCTGAATGATTTCTACAGTCAGTTTGGCCAACTTATTAATTTTCATAAGTCAGCAATTGTTTTTTCCGAAACTCTTGGGCTGACGATAGGAATATGGTTGCCTCCGTGTTTAATATTCTCAGTATTCGCATTCTTTGGGAAAATACCGAGGTTGTCCTATTTTCAAAGGTAGAGCCAACAACTCTATTTTTCCGGGTCTTTTAACGGGAGCGGATAGGAAATTACAAAAACTGGAAAGGCAATTCGCTCTCTAAAGCAGGAAAGGTGGTACTTATACAGTCTAATCGTGAATCCCTACCGGCTCATGTGATACGGAGTTTTAAACTACCAAAAGCACGTCTTACACTCTAGATAAAATTAATCGGGATTTTTTTGGAAAAAATCTCATGATGCTGATGGGATACCAATGGTAGCTTAGGATAAAATTTGTACTCCCAAGAAATTCAGGGGTTTGGGCCTTAGAAAAATTAAGCCGCTTAACCAAGCCTTTCTTTGTAAACTTATTTGGAAATACTTATAGGAAGATAATAATTTCGGGGTCAATTATGAGAACTAAGTATCCTTTATTAGAGGACTTTTTCTCAAGAAAAATAAAAGTTTCGGATTCTTGGGCTTGGAAATGTTTGCTTAAAGAATGTTATCTTTTTAAAAAGGCTTAAGATAGAAAATAGGCAATGGCAAAAATACAAAATTTTGATATGATTTCTGGTGTGGTAATTTTAAGTTATTGAATTATTATGACAATAATATTCAAAATATTCCCTCTTTGGATGCCATAGTAAGTGAATTTAAAACCCCAAATAAAGAGTGGGATTTGATACGTCTTACTTCTTTTCTTCCGACTAATGTTTGCCAAGTTATTAAGACTATCCCTCTTGCTTTTCATGACATTGAGGATTCCGTTTGTTGGGGATTGTCTAACAGTGGAAAGTTTACTACTAAGTCTGCCACTTGGAATGCCCATAATATTTCCACTAATTCACCATCGTGGGATTTTGCATGGATTTGGAAAATGGATTTGATGCCTAAGTTAAAATTATTTATGGGGCAAATTGGTCACAATGCTTGATCAACACGGGATAACCTAGCTAAAAGAAGGTTGAACATTGACACTATTTGTCCGCTTTGTCAAGACCATTGTGAGTCAATTGACCATCTTTTCTCACAATGCACTTGTGTCATGGACATCTCGCGATACAGCTTTTCAACATAAGTTACTAGAGGTGAATCTAAGCCAGCTTGTAGAATCCCTCTCGAATCATATTATCTATACACTTAGAAGGCTAAGAAAACTATCTCGGATGACCCGTTTGATTCATTTGTTATGGAGTATTTGGACAAGCGTAAATGACAAAGTCTTCGACAATGGAACTTTCAATTCCATTGCCACAATCCTTCGAGCCAAAACATCTTGGGCTGAATGGCGATGATGAAATTTTATATTGTTAGCCCGATGATGAAATCTCGAGCCCTATTTAAGGAACTGGATCACTGGATCGTATTTGAATAGTGTGACGAAAGCTAGTAAACCACAAAGAACCCCTTATAGCACCAAATAAAACAACCTTTTGCCTTGGGTCGGTCCAAAACTCTATTTTCTTTTGGACGGTCCAAGCCCCGAGTTAAACATTTGGAGTCAACAAAGTCCGGTGCCGCTTGTGGGACATTTATGGTTTAAAATTATGTGTTTAACTTTTGTCCAACAAGACACGGAGTTGAAGACCTCAAAGCGACGTTAAGCGCTGCATTTCATGATCACAAATATCAAAGTGTTGCGTTTAGCTCCAAGACAGTCCACCCGAGATAAGGAGCAAACATCCTAAAAACGTCACCGTATGGTCGATGCCCCTACCTGGATTAGTTCACCTTGAAATGCTGCGTTTTGGCCTAAAGACTCTCTTTCCAAGACAGAAGGGCACAAAACCATAGAGCAAGCACCGGGTGGTCTATGCCTCCGACCGTGGTTCTATTCTGGCTCTATCCAGCTTTATCACTTCAATTTTAGCCCGGTTTTTGTAGCAGATTCTGTTCAGCTTTGGACAACCGATCGCATGCAAACCCTAGGTCATTTGTGACCTAGCATTCTCCCTATAAATAGAGAGCTTTAATTCTCATTTTCACAACGACTTTTTCCTAGGCGTTACTCTGCTAAAAGTTAACCCCAAACAACTTCATTCCTAAACACTACGCTGTTAAATCCTTACTAAGAGCTAATGAATATTCAGTTATTCTAATCTCTTGGTATTCATTGAGCTAATCTTTCTTATTCTCTACAAACTTACCTTCATAAAACTCATAAAAAGCCTTCTCAAATCACCACTTGTCGCATCAATCGATCTAGATCCGAGATCGAGATTAGTAGGTGGGATGACCCGAGGGAATCAATTCAGCCTTCAAAATAGTTATTTATAATTTTTATGTTTTTATCGCTTGCCATATTGTTCGAAGAATTGTATTGGTTTTATTTCCTCCCGCCCGATGTAATATTTTAATTTCTCACTGTTTTTTTCTTTGCGCTTTCGTTTTCTTTATCGCTTACCTTTTTATTTGCTTTTTATCGCTTTCTATCATGTTTTGGTTGCTTTAAATTCTGTATCGCATGTTGTGTGCTTGTGTTTACTATATTATTTCGGTTCACTACTCAAACTAGTAACGGCCATTGTTTGACGGGCGGAACGGAAAGGCTTATCCCTACGTTTCATACCCTCGTCCTCGAATTTGATTCTCGGTTCTCGAATGATGGAGTCACTTTTTAGCCTCTTTCAACTTATTTTATCCATACTACGACAGGAAGAGCATTTATTTGTGTTTTGTTTATTTTTCATTCCTAAAAACGAACTAGCAACTCCTCTTTTTGATTTATTTCTATCAATTGCATCTCAATTTTTTCTCACTATAGGATCAAACTTATGAAAATTTCTGTACTTGCCAGCTAGGCAAGAGGTCGAGGTTGATTTTCTTAACCGTGGCCTCTTGTCGGCACCATTAACTCGCTAGGTATTGGTTTCGGCCAGTCCCGAGTGGTCGATAGCCGTGGCTTGGCTGCAAATTTGTACACTAGCCCCCATTCCTCTAAAAAAATAATAAAATGAAAAATTTGGAGTGTTAAGTGCATGGTCTTAAAATTATAAAGCTTGGTCGAAATGGGTTTGAAGCGGAAAAATTAAAGTGAACCGATCGGTCCGGCCGGCACTAGCCAACTTGCGACCTAAGGCTCGGCTCACCTGTAGTGACATGATTAAGGAGGACTGTGGTCTTGGAATCTGCTATAAAAAGGACCCTATGATAGGTCAATGAAAATTACACCTTGAAATTCCTTTTACAACTCTTTCGTAAAACAGTTCCTAGGAAAATTTTGAGTGTCTGTTTATTTCTTTTTTCCATTAAAGATGAATTTCATGACTTAACTATCCTACTGGATGCATGACATAACCGAAGTTGATAAAGTAGGGTTGTCCCCTAATGGACTTAATATCATGTTAAGTATTCAGTGAGGTGAAAGTCTACTCGGACTCTATTAAGGGTCAGTATCGGCCTTTTGGGATCCGTAATACCACGTCCGTAGGTTTCGGGATAAAGAATTATGTCCCCTTCCTGAAGAATTTGATGTCATCCTAAGCATTCATCGTCGGATAAAACCTCGTGGTTCCGATGCCTTCTACCAATATAAGTGAAACATATAAACATCTTCCGAAGCTGAATAACAGGAATCTAAGTTGGATCCTAAGCGAGGACAAAGTGTATCCAATGAATGTGATGTTGCATTGTCGTCCACTCGAATTCTTCAGGGCATTCGCATATCTAAAGGCGTCGGGCAATAATCACTTACTTGATCGGTGGCTTCCTATTAGTGGGAGTCCATAGGGACATGGCACCTGTTGCACTATTGAACTTTATCGAGTAGTTGGAGGATCACCGCTCCATTACTCTTTAGGGCTGGACCGGGTTGAAGTAAACGCAAACAATGACTTTGCAGGCAACCACTTGCTATTGCGGGTAAGTAGAAAGAACACCTTAGAATCAGCCGCTGAGGCTAGGTAGCGTCGCCGACTAAGAATTGGCGGTTCGGCGCCAGTGAGGCCGTAAATCCTTGGGTTTTTTTTTCCAAAGTCTTGCTTTTTACTTTTTTTATATTTTGATTTTGCTCCTATTCGGTCGTAAATAATGATGAATCCAACCATACAAGACCGTAATAATTTTACTATCCTGTTCTATACAAATCTGGTTGGTGGAGCACCTTAAATTAGTGCATGCACCAGCAAGAGCGGACCAAGTACCTAGCTACGTAATTTTGTCAATGGAAACAGCTTGAGTTCTTTGACTCGAACATGCAATTTCTTGGTGGGAGGCCTGGTTTAGAGTTGGGCATCCCATCAAGTGGTACATCGCAGGTGTCCCAATTTAGGACACATAGTGAAAAACATTTATTTGCACATTTGCTCGGGTCGGAAACCAAGTACGTACTACTTCCCGTACCTTATAATGTGGCAAATGGGGCGAGTCCAAGTGATCCCTTATTTAGACTATATCTCGCCTACTTCTTTTGAGATATTTGCAGCCTTTGGCAACTCGAGGCCAGTGCCGACATGGATTGATTTCCGGACAAACCTGCCGAGGTTGTTGCAACTTACGAGATAAGCGAACTACTACGGTTTATGAATTTTATGTGGAGTGGATAAAAGAGGTTGACCCCAAATGACAAAAGGTATTAAGAATTCGAGAACAAGACCCAAGAGGTGATATCCCTACTACAAGCACCCCTTTAGATTCGTGAAGTGGTTCCCTAGATGGATAAATGAGCTCACATGGGGGAAGTAGAAGCTAAAGAAGCTTATAAGAGGAGGACTCGCAGGATTGAGGAATTGACGAAGCAAAACTAGGAGGATGCGATCCAGTCTAGCGATGTGAAAAGGAAGAAAGTGAAAATTGACTCGGGCTGAAATTAGGAAGAAACAAAAATTTAGAATGTTTTTAGTTTTGCCTCTATAGAACAATTTATTTTTCAAGTAGTATGCTTATTTTATTTCCCTTTTCTATTTAGCCATGTATTCACGTAAGTAGTAGGCTTACCTTTTAATAATAATAAAGTAAAAAGTAAGTTTTATGCTCACTTTTGTGCTTCATTATTTTACCACTCACTTAAAGCAAAGAATAAATACTAGACCACCTAATTCAATCGTCCTAAATATAACAATTAACCGTAAAAAGGTAAAATATCAGCTCAAAGGGGTTTCTCGCCCGACCACCTCACCATTGTCCGGACGTTGCTCGTCATTGACTACGTCATGGCCTAGTTGGGCTGGCCTAGCAAACTAATGGAACTATTGAGTGTCTTGCAAAACATAGTATTTTATTAACTAATCGAAGTTTGTACATTGAAACGTTTCTTCACTACCTAGATCAGTCAATTTAACTACTCCTCCCGGCAATGTTTGACTAAGTATGAATGGACCTTACCAGTTGGGCCTAACCTTTCCTCAAGGATCCTAAATTGGCGCCCTAATCTCCTTAACGATAAGATCCCCAATCTATAAATTACGAGGCTTAACCTTCTTATTAAATGCCCTTGATACACTTGCTTCGTATATTTGGACATTATGTATAGCATTTAAGCGCCTTTCATCTAGCAACACTAACTACTCGTAACGTGCCTCAGCCCATAATGCTTCGAGAATCGACTTTCCGGAAGGACTTCTTACATACCATATACTAGGGTAAGGCATTGCTCCCGTTGAGGTTCTAATGGAGGTCCGCCAGCCCCATAAAGCGAAGGGAAATTTTTAAGGCCAATCCTTATAACTAATAACCATTTTCTCAACTATTTTTCAGATATTCTTGTTGGCGGTCTTGACCGCTTCGTTGGTCTAAGGGCGATAGGGACAAGACATAAGGTGTTTAATTTTATATTTATCGAGTTTCTCTGCTACTTCTTTTGGAAGTGACTACTATGGTCACTAATTAGTTCATGTGGTATCCCATATCGACGGATGATTTTGCGAGTTATGAACTTTCCCACATGCTTAGACGTTAGGGTTACATAGGAAGCTACTTCTACCCCTTGGTAAAGTACTTAATTACTACTAACACAAACTCGTGACCACCCATTCCTACAGGAGTCACTTTACCAATGATGTCAATGCCCCGAACCGAAAATGGCAAGGGTGATGTAAGTGTCATAAAAAGGAAGGCGGTTGGTGCTGCAAGTTTGCATACACTTGACACTTGTGACATCTCTTAACAAAGTCAAAACAATTCGCTACCATGGTCGACCGATAACATCCTTACCTCTTGATTTTCCGAACCAACATTCTTCCATTCATATGGGGTCCGTATTCCCCACCATGAATATCCACTCCTATAGGAACCACTTTTAACGATGGGTCTTTAATGACGATTAAGCGAACAAACCATCATAAAAAATGCATCGATGGCATTTTTGTAAAATAATGCGGTTTTAAAGTATATATGACGATGGTTCAACATCAACAACCGTCATCTAAACTATATGCAGAACTTAGACTACAAGTTTTTACCTAAATCGTCGTCATATATGTATCTATGATGACGATTAAGTTAAAGAACCATAGTCTAAGAACTTTAGACGACGATTCTTGGTAATGAACCGTAGTCTAAAGTTCCGACAAAACCATCCGCCATCACCGAGTCTCATTGTTGCCACTCTCGGTCCCACACTCTCTCTTCGGTTGTTCTTCCCTCCGTGGTGGTTTCGGTGGTTTCCATTGGTTTCCCACTTATTCTCTTTGTGGTTTCCAGTCGTGCTTGTACTCCACCCCGGACACTCTTTTCGCGTTTCCGGTTGTGGTCGTAGCACTCTCTCGCCGACTTCTCTTTTGACCCCACTTCCCTACGCGTGGTTGCACCTCTCTCGCCGACTTCTCTTTCGGGCAGCACCAGGTTAGTCTCTTTCGCTTCATCTTTAGCATTTTGCCCATTCTATTGCGGGTTTTAGAGAAAAATTTATATCTAAACTCAAAAGTGTAATTTAGGAGTCTTATATTTCACGGTGATTTAGAGAAAATTTTGTACATTATTCTTAGAAATTATGAATGGATTAGAATATGAAAATAAGAGAAGAGTTGTTGTACAATTACTTGCAAGTACAAAATGAATTCTTCAAAAAAACAAAAAATCGACTGGGCAAACTATGATGAACAAGGAGAAGTTGGTCCGGAGTAGAGACGATCAAACTCTCCCGACATTGGTCGATTTTGATAGCCATGAAAATGTTGTAGGTGAGAATAAAGCTACCTTCATGAGCTACGTTGGTGCGGACAGCCGCTCCCACGTGAACATCAACTTCAGAAAATGGGATGACGTCCTTGATTCCATTCAGACAACCTATGGAACGATATTCAAGTAAATGAATACATCTCAACATATTATTGCAACTTATATTGTATATGCTTAATATATATATATATATATATATATATATATATATATATATATATATATATATATATATATATATATATACTAATGCATATTGTTCTTATGTCTGCGTTAAACTTGAACGTTAATGAATATGAGATCCCCTCCGTGAAACACAAGACACTCATGTCGACAGTAGAAAAGTTTAGAGACTTCAAATATCACATAGCCGCTATATGGGTGTACTAAACAAGGAAGATAAAACAAGAAGGTGGACCCCGGGAGGTCTACAATAGTATCACGAGAGGAGGATCGAAGATTGTTTGAAGCACATGTCACCTGTCCGGAATACAAGGTAATTTCATTACTTTGATACATTTTTTAATACTACATTATCAATGATTGTATAAAAAGTTAATGGGTAGCTCTAAGGAGAAAATAGAGGGTTCGAATAGTATGTAACTTAATTCAATATTTCAATTGTCATATAGAAATAGTGTGATGTTGGTTTTCTATAAATGTAAGTGGTGAGATATACTTGAGAAAGGCGGACGTAGAGGACAACGAGAGGGGAGTTGTCTTGTGCACTCGATATTTTTGTTGTCGAATCGATATAAAATGGAAGAAATTGTCAGTGATATATACAACTATTTTTGATTTAAGTGTTATGCACTAATATTTTCGTTGTCTTAATTACTTGTGCGAGCGATAGGTGAAGCCAACCGAAAGAGGATTAAGAGCAATTCGTGCCCTCATGTATTGTCCCGCGGTGATACGCAAAGTTAGAAGAGAGGTTGTACAAGCAAAAGCTTGAACAACTTCAAACAACATTCGGTGAAGGTTCCAACATAGATACTTCATAGCTCGTTGTCGAAAGGGATGAGATGTAGGTCAAAGGAAGAAAGAGAAAGATGGAACCTTCACTACACCCGACGCGAAGCTATTTCCCACCGACTCGTGAGTTTTTTTACTATTTTTTTATTTATTTTGAGAACTACTTATCTTTACGAAATTGTCAAATGATAATATCGTTTTCTTCTTACAGGACTCTTTGTCACAGTGCATCAACTTTAGAATTTGCCGACACCACTCGGGAGGAGGGACAAGTTAGCCTTGGCCCTACAAAGAGATGAGCAACCTGGTCGTGTTCGAGTCGTAGTTGGGTGGGTGGGGATAGTTGAGCACTCGGGGCTAGGAAGAGGCGCCCCTTCACATCCGCCCAAGCATTTATGAAGGCCGAAATGGCCCAAATGAGGTCCCCAATGGAGTCTCAACAATCCATAATTGAGCTCCAACATACCCAAATATGCCAAATGCCTACAAAGGTGGTAGAGATGGAGGTCCGGATGATGAGTTCGTACTTTATCCCCAACACGCGTATGCCATTATCACCCCACACACCGGCCAGCTCGAACGCGAGCTCACCCGTCGAGCAATTTGAAGTATTGGCGAAGGTACGTAATTTTGATTTTGCAACCTAATAATTATATTTACATGCATGTTTTTGTTGTTTCGGATGAGTGTCATTATTTACATGCATGTTTATATTTTTGACTAATTGGTGTATAATATTGGTCAATGAATGGTGTATATTGTGTGGTTGTTGCATAACTCCGGTGTGTGGTCGTCGAGTAATTACTTATTTATTACTATGTTTTTGTTGATCCGGATGAGGGCAACTAAATCTAATTTAATTCATTTGAACTTGATTTAACGAAATTTGGAAATCTAAATGAGAGATTCATCCCTACTTTCTAAAATTATTCAAGACTCGTAAAATCATTTTCATCTTCAAAAATCAAAAAGAAAAATTTTAAACCCGCTAATTCGTGGGAAGCTTCCCCGGGAAACCGTGGCTCCTGCAGTAGTATGTTTTAATAATGTATTTGCATTAGGCATCCGACATTTTAAGCAACCTTGAATATAGTTTATTTTTGTTGGCGGACCATATGCTTTCCCTCAAGAACATTATTGTTAAGAGGCTTCCACCGCAACCCGCACGGGCCAAACTACGTCCGATTGTCACCGACATACGCACCTCTTCCCTTGTAGCATGCACTCTTCGCTTACCGAGAGGCACCAAGGATTCAATGCATTTTTTCATGCCGTGCACCCCACGAAGGACTAAATCCTTGGACCATAGACCCTTGGTTTGTAGGTGTAACCTTGTCCTTTCATTTACATGCTTGGATTAGTGTGATTGTTTTTAGATTCGATCTTTTACTTATGAGCCTTTAGGGATAGATGAGGAGTGATGATTAGCCTTTGTATTGGTGCAAATAAAATATCATAATAAAATTCCTAGGGTCTGTCCATTATGTGCATTTTCTTTAGCAAAAAGTCAAATTACCTTTTCCTTTTAGGTCCATCAATGGATTGCATTTTTGAGTCATCCTAAAACTTTTAAGGCGGTCTAGGTAGTTACCACCTATCAGTCCAGAAAGGTCTAACCAAAAACCCCTCTATCTTTAGATTTTGACCTTTTTTGCATTTTTATTTCCTATTTCGCATTTTTCATCTTCCATTTAGCTAAAATAAAATTCATCTCAAATAAGTGAGTCCATTCATTTTGCATTTAGCCAAAATAAAATTCATCTCAATTAGTTGGGTGCATTTTCATCTAGACAAAGTAAAATTCATCTTGATTAGGTGAGTTCGTTTGGCAAAGACAAATCCATCTTCCATTAGGATAAAAAAATCATTTATACATTCCAATTACACATTCTAAGTAGGCATTAGCCAAATCATAAAATCATCCCAACTAGAGTCATAAACATCATTGCATACACTTCATGTGGGTTTGCATTTTTATGTGCATCCAAATAAAAGAGCATTCTTAGCCTCTTTCGGTCTCGTGCTTAAACCCTTCCTCCCGAAAGTGGTATTCTCTCACATAATCTTAAGCATCATCCTTTGGGCTACAGAATAGGGAAGTCTACTATAATTGAGTATCGTCAAAATACGAGCTCCAAAAGGTTAGAATGCCTTAATAAGGAGTTCGACACATCTTCTCCTTACTCTCCGCCACGTTCTACTCCATGATCTACGCCAGTGCCACATACTCGGTGCATATCACAGCAGTTCAGTCTATTTTTCGTTGTACGATAGTACTTAGAATGAATTCCCGCCAATGTGAAGACTCGGACACTCGCTCAATATCCTTCGAGTCATGCAAAAGGAATCGGGTCTAACGTTTATATACATATAGAGTTTTGATTCCAAGGCATTCTCTCGTGTCTTAGAAACTTACTTGAGTAAAATAGTATTTCCTCTAAGTGTTTCGGCCCTCACTTATCTCTTTTATCGCTTTCAGTTAGCGACTCGTAAAACTGGTTCTTTATTCCGAGTCCACTCCCACTCGGACTAATCGCATTTTGAATATACCAAGTATTCCGCCGTTTCTCACTCAGAATCCGACTTGTGGTTTTCTATTCTATTGTTTGCATAGTCGGCATTCGTAGTTCATTTCATGCTTAGTCTATATCAAGCTTTTCCCACTCGATATTCGTTATAGAACTTAATTCTTCGCATAAGACTAAGTCATATGGAATTCCGAGTATTATGGATATTAGACTCAGAAAATTCCATTTCTTTTCTAACTCGGATAATCAATTGCGTAATTATCATAATTATTTTATTATCTCGTGTCTAACCTTGGACCAAAGTATTTTATACTTTGAGAACCGAAGGTGTTTTACTTTTGTAGGTTATTCAATCGAGGATATCTTTTCAAACTACAAAAGTAGCTGGCTCAGAACATCAAATCACCAGCAGATATGGCTTTTCACCTTCCCCGCTTTAGTCCCGGAAGATTGTGTCGAAGCCGTCCGCTTCCATATCCGGAAAACTCGAACGCTAAGCCTAACGGTGGTTTCCACCTCATTTTCAAGACACAACCGATGGTTTTGGGACTTCCAAGAGAGTTAAACCGTTGTCCAACGTCCATATTTCAACGGATACTTTCTGAGTGACTCGGAAAGCCATTATCAACGGTCACGAGAGGACTCTCGGTCAGCGAGATAAAGATAACGGCCACTCTACTTGGTTATCTATAAATAGAAGCCACTTCACAAGACTAGAAGATTGCCGAATCTATTGTTAATACACATACTTGAGAAAAGTCATTGTATTTACCTCCAATCTTCTACTTACAACTCCCATTCTGTAATTCTTTACTCTCCGAGTTGTAAGGTCTTGTACTTAGTTACAAACTCTTCTTACATTCTTTGTAAGGTCCCTTGACTAAGTCTGTAAAGGTTAACTCAGCTTAGTTGTCCCTAGCTGTAAGGGTTATCTCAGCTAGGAAGTACTAGATCGGATAAGGTAACTTCGAGTTTATAAAAACTTGTATAGAGTTGTCCAAGGGAGCAACTCGGGTTCGGTCAGTTCACGGTATTTTGTGGACTCAAAATAGTGGATTTGACTTCGTGTTTGGATTGACACGGGCCGTGGTTTTCCGCTCCAGGAGGGTTTCCACGTAAAATCTCCGTGTTCTCTTTCCGAGTTCATTCTAGACTCGGACATGACCTTACTCGTACTTGTTTATTCCGATTCATTGCTTTCCGAGTCCAATCTTTTCGACCCCTTGTTTAGACTCGTAAACTGTCTTTGCTTCTTTTCGTCAAAAAGAGTGTATTTTCACAAAGAATTTTCTATCATCCTATTCACCCCCTCTAGGGTGACTCGAGACTCTCCCCGAGCAAACCTTCAATTGGTATCGAGCCTAGCCTTTCGGAAAGGATCTAACAATCCAAAGGTTTAAAGATCGGATGGCTCGGAACACCGGAGAGTTCGACGAAGGAAGATCTTCCAACAGGCCACCAAAATTCAAAGGTTCAAACTTTGGTCACTTGGAAGAAGCTTATGGAATGTTTCCTCATGGATCATGATGAAGAAGTATGGGAAATCATATAACAAGGAAATTACATTCCAATGAAGACAGATGAATTCGGAATCCGTCCCAAGACAAAGGCTGAGTTCACACCAGCAGGCAGAGAAGTTCGAAAGAACTTCAAAGCCATGAACATCCTCATGTGTGCCATAAGCTCGGAAGAGTACAATCGAGTCTCCGCTCGTGACTCTGCTAAAGAGGTGTGGGATACCTTGGTCAACACCTACGAAGGTACAAGTTAGGTGAGACAAGCGAAGATCGGTCAAGTATCTTCACAAATATGAGCTTTTCAAAATGGAGCCAGAGGAGAACATTACTCGGATGTTCATTCGCTTCACTGAGATCACCAACAATCTCAAATCTCCGGGAAAGAAAATCTCCCATGAAGAAATGTGCCGAAAAATTCTCGAAGCATACCCAAGAGACAATGGGGTCCTAAAGTGACTCGCCATAGAAGAGGCTCGGAACCTCTCACTCTTGAAGCCGGACGAGCTCATTGGAAAGCTTCGACTCATGAGATACATCCGGAAGAAGAAGATGCTCGAGGATACTTCCAAAAGGAGCATTGCGCTTAAAGCCTCGGAATCCAAAGAAGCAAGTCCGAGCTCCTCGACTCGGAAGATGATCCCATGGCACTCATTGCAAGAGGCTTCAAGAGAATGATGAAGCATAAAAGATGTGACAAAAGACCAAAAGAAGAATTCTACAAGAAAGACAAGAGAGATAGAAAAGGTAAGTTTTCTTCTCCTTCAAAGTTATCTTTGTCTAAGAATTCCGGATGTTTTGAATGTGGCAGCAAAGACCACATAGTCAAGGACTCGTCCAAAACGGAAAAGGGACGAGAAAGAAGAAAAAGGCCATGATGGCAACATGGAGTGATGAGGACTCATCGAAGACGACGAGGACTCGAGATGACTCAAAGTGTCCGATGGCAATCATTGACTCGGAAGCCGAAAGAGAGTCGGACTCGAGACGCGAGACTCGGACAATGAGGAAACCGATCCTCAAGAGGTAATAAACTACTTCCTCAAATTCTCCAAAGTTGATTTAGCTAAATACATTTTTACTTTGGAAGAAAAGTCCAATTCGATTCTTCTCATTTCAAAGAACAACTTGAGTCAATCTCTTTTGAGAGCACTTCTTTGAAAAACGAATTAGAAAAGCCGAGGCTCACACTCGGAGAACTCAAGACAAGTACTCAAGCTAATGAGGCTGAGTCCGAGTTACTCAGGAAAGAAAATGAGCAAGCTGAAACAGAAGCTCACCGAGTCTTAAGTTCTGGTTTTAAAGTTTACTCAAGGTGAGAAGAACCTTGATATGCTCTTAGGATCACAATGTGTCTCTTTTAGAAAAGAAGGTCTTGGTTTCAACAAAGAGGAAGAATCTAATTCTTACTCGGAATTGTTCAAAAAGGATTCCGAACTGTGAAGTTCAAAAAGGCTGAGCATGGTCCCATTCACAGAAATGAAAGGAGGACTAAACCCGGACCTATTTACAAAAAGAAACCATTTTCTCCTGTTTCAAATGGAAAGGTTTTTAAAAGGAAAGAGACACGGACTCAGTTCTCCGAGAGGAAGACTCGAGAATCGGACTAAACCCAAAGTCATTCAAATCTGGGTTCCGAAGCACCTTCTTCCTCGAAAAGGACCACGGTAAGGAATGTTACTTGGGTTCGTTAGAGGAAATGAGAAGGGTTAGATTCTCTCTGTTTTGCAGGTCACTCGTAAAAGATCAAAAGGACACCGGTAGCTGGACAGTGGATGTTCTCGACACATGTCGGGTGACCAAGGACTCTTTTATGAGCTGGAGTCATATAAAGGAGGAAAGGTGACTTTTGGTGATGACAAGCAAAGGCAAGATAGTGGGCATTGGGAAGATTGGAAATGGAAGCAATCTGGTGAGCCCAGTCTACCTTGTCAAAGGACTAAAGTACAATCTACTTAGCATCTCCCAGCTATGTGACAAAGGTCAAGAGGTAAGATTCACTCAATCCAAGTGCTACATCATAGATGAGACCACCAAAGAGGTAAAGCTCTCAAGTAAGAGATCGAGGTAATACCTACATCATCCCTCTTTCGACCCAAGTCGAACTTATCTTGTTTAAAAGCATCTCTTCATGATGATTCTTGGACTTGGCATCGTAGATTAGGTCATATTAGCATGCATACTATCAAAAAGCTTGCATCTCATAGTCCGGTTAGAGGATTACCTAAGCGTGCATTTGAGAAGGACAAAGTATGTGAAGCATGCACCCGAGGGAACAAGTCAGATCTTCATTCAAATCTCTGAAGACAGTTTCCACATCCAATGTGCTTGAACTACTGCATATGGACCTATGTGGTGAAATTCCTATGAAGAGTCTCGGAGGTAAATCTTACATACTTGTTATTATTGATGATTTTTCAAGATTTACCTGGGTGTATTTTCTCAAGCATAAGAATGAAGCCTTCAAGGAGTTCAGCAAGCTCGTAGAAAGATTCAAGTTGAGTCTCGGACTCAGATTCAAAAGATTCGAACCGACCATGGAAGGGAGTTCGATTACTCGGAATTCTCGAGTTTTGTGACAAGAATGGAATCTCTCACAACTTCTCAGCACCCGAACTCCTCAACAGAATGGAGTAGTTGAGAGAAAGAACAGAACCCTTGAAGAAATAGCAAGGACGATGATGATTGAACACAACTTGCTTTACTATTTACAGGCGAGAGGCGATAAACACGACCAACTACACTCTCAATCGATGCCTCATCGGACCCATTCTGAAGAAAACACCTTATGAGCTCTACAAAGGGAAGAAGCCAAATATTTCCTATTTCGGACCTTTCGGATGTAAGTGCTTTGTCCACAACAATGGTAAGGATCATCTGACCAAGTTTGATGCTCGGTCGAGACGAAGGTATTTTTCTAGGTTACTCCTCTCATAGCAAAGCTTATCGTATCTTCAACAAGCGAACTAACAAAGTGGAAGAAAGTATCCACGTAGTGTTTGATGAGCTTGAACAGGAGAAACCAAGTGAGTCTTCATACTCGAAGCTGAAGCTCGGAAAGGATGATGATGAAGATGAGCCTACTAAGACTCGGATTGAGACCACTCGAACGAGGAAGCTCGGAATGAGACAGCTCAAGAGGTCGCTCGGAACGAACAAGTCAATGAAGAGGATCACTCGGAACAAGCTTCGAAGATCAAGCAATTCAGCTCACAAACATCCTCAAGAAAACATCATTTACGATATCAACGAGTGGGGTAAGAACTCGTTCTTCTTTACACAATTTATGTGCATTCACTGCATTCATTTCATTAACTAAACCCAAAAATGCACTAGAGGCCCTTAATGAACCTGAATGGGTAAAGGCCATGCAAGAAGAACTAAATCAATTTGAAAGAAACCAAGTCCGGACTCGACCAACCGACCTTCGACCACCCAGTTATAGGAACCAAATGGGTTTTCAAGAACAAAGCTGGATGAAGGTGGAGTGGTAGTCGAAACAAGGCTAGACTTGTAGCTCAAGGTTACAATCAAGAAGAAGGAATTGATTGTGGGGAAACCTTTGCACCAGTAGCTAGAATTGAAGCCATTAGAATACTTGTTGGCATTTACATCCTGCATGCATATTAAATTATATCAAATGGATGTTAAGTGTGCCTTTCTCAATGGTTTTATTGAAGAAGAAGTTTATGTCGAGCAGCCTCCTAGTTTTGAAAACTCATAATTTCTAAATCACGTTTTCAAACTTCAAAAGGCTCTCTATGGTCTTAAGCAAGCCCCTCGAGCTTGGTATGAAAGACTGAGCGACTTCTTGGTTCAAAATGATTTCAAAAGAGGTCATATCGACAAGACTCTATTCATAAAGACCAAAGGGAAAGATTTTCTTATTGTTCAAATATATGTTGATGATATTATTTTCGGTGCTACTAATGAATTTCCGTGCCGAGAATTTTCCGAGTTGATGAGTCAAGAGTTCCAAATGAGTATGATGGGAGAACTCAATTTCTTCCTTGGGTTGCAAATCAAACAAGACAAAGATGGAATCTTTGTTCATCAATCAAAATACACCAAGGAACTGCTGAAGAAATATAAACTTCAAGATGCAAAGCACGCATCTACCCCCATGAGCGAGCGAGCATAAAGCTCGACTCGGATGAGAAAGGTAAAGCCGTAGATCGAAACTCTATCGAGGTATGATTGGATCACTGTTATATCTTACTTCAAGCGAGCCGGATATAATGTTTAGTGTTTGCTTATGCGCACGATTTCAAGCTAATCCAAAAGAATCACATCTCATCTGCGGTGAAGAGAATATTCAGATATCTTGCGGGCACTCGGAATCTAGGACTGTGGTATTCCGAAACTCGAAGCCGACTCGACTGGGTACTCGAGACGCAGACTACGCGAGGATACAAAGTTGATCGAAAGAGCACATCCGGAGCTTGCCAATTTCGGGTCAATCCTTAATATCCTGGCACTCAAAGAAACAAAACTCGGTAGCTCTATCAAGCTGCGGAAGCTGAATACATTGCCGCTGGAGCTTGTTTCGCTCGGATCCTCTGGATAAAACAACACTTGAAGGATCTTGGACTATGTCTCAACTCGGTTCCAATCAAGTGTGACAATCAAAGCGCAATCGAGTATCACTAAGAATCCTGTCCAGCACTAAAAAACAAAGCATATTGAGGTCGGGTATCACTTCTTACACGATCACTCGGAAAAGGGTGATATTGCACTTGAGTTCGTTCCTACTAATCTTCAATTAGCTGATATCTTTACTAAGCCTCTTGGTGAAGATCAATTTTGCTTTATTCGGAATGAGCTTGGTATGTTAAATGCTTAGTTACGTGTCATGATTATTACATATTTACGTGCTATGTGCTCTCGTTGTTAATAACCATTAGTTCGATTGATTCCGTGATCTTGGGCTAATAGTTATTTCGTGTTTCTCGATCACTCGAAATCTTTACGAGTCAAACTCGGACGTAGAGAAATTTGGACATCAAATTTTCCGAAGCTATCTCTAGAACAGTGGAGAGTTTCGGATTATAATTTCAAAATCTTTTCTCTCTCTTTCTCGAGCGCTGCGATCGGATCATAAGCGTAGATTTCAAACCGCTGATATCTCAACCGTTGAAGAAGAACCAGTCACACCGGGCATTAATGACCGATGGACAGGCTGAGTCGAACGGAGTTACTTAACGAGATAGTGAACGGGCGCGCTTATTCTCTATAAATAACGACTATCCATCTTTTTCTCAATATTCTAAAACTCCTTCCCTCTCAAACGAAAATCTTCTCGTGGAAGTTTTCTACGTGAACGACGCCTTTTGATTGTCTGCAAACATCGAAGAAGCTCTCTCTCACTCTCTCGTAAGTTTCGATCTGCTCTCATCTCTTTTCTTCTACCATTTTCGTTATCTTCTCTTCTACACCTCCTTCTCTTTTTCATTCGAAAAGTTTCATCTTTTCTCTTCAACTCTCACCATGCCTAAAAGAGGAAACCATCCCGACTTCCAGGTTTCTTCATCCTCCAAAAGCCCCGCACCAACAAGCCGAAAGCTCAACCCCCTCTAAACTCGTTGTCACCCGACACCTTGCGTCTGGACGACAAATTCTTCCCAACAACCAAATTCTCCTAGTTGTCCAACATCCAAACCACCGGGCTCTACCCTTTCTTGTGTTTCAGCGAGTTCATTTATCCTGAACTCGTTTCGAGTTTTATACTCATCTCTCCCACTCCGAAAATGTTCTAACCTCTCGGGTTCAGAACATTACTATTCAGTATCAACACCTCCCTCCTTCACCGATTGTTCAAAGTTTCTTCTCTTTTCTTGAACAAGCAACCCTATTCCTTTCATCTGAATTCGCCGACGACTTTTTTGAAAAGTACGCAAAAGAATTCCCTGGGTCCAAAAAGAACTTTTCTATGACTCGGTTGAAGTCGAAGCCGGGCTTCGTGTTTTCTTCTAATGAGAACCTTCTTCTCACGAGCATTCTAGCAAGGAGAACCCCAACTCCAAGCACCTCAAAGCCCTCTTCGATATCACTGGAGGGATACGAAGTCGACCTCTTCCCCTCCATCATTGAGCGGATGGCCGCCGTGCCAGCTCAATTTCAAACCAAGAAGAACACCTCCCTTCCTTTCGGTGCTCTTTTCACCATTGTCTTCAAACAATTTCAAGTTCCTCTTCCCTCCGACCCTAACGCGGTGTCCGAGGCGGCCATTATGGTCGGCAAGAAGGAACTCCAGGAGTACGGATACCAGGAAACTAACCCCGGTGTCCGGGTTCACAACTTCGAGGCCGAGGCCTCCTTCTCCACCTCAAACTCGAAATCAACCCCTCTCCCTCTTCCCTCTTCACCTGGTGGTGTCTCCACCTCAGGTGCTTCCAGATCTCTCTCCGCCCTCTTGTCCTCTCGCTTTCATGGACAAGATCGGCTCTGTGTCTTATGAACTCGAGAGATATGCTCGGGAGCTTTCAAGTCCGTTCTTCGAGGTCCGACCATCAACCAAAAGACCGGTCGAGTCCCAAATCCAGAGCAGCGAGTCTCTCATTCTTGAGATGAGAGAGCTGGTTAAGGAGCGAAGGAGCTGGCTGAGCTCCTTAGAGAGAGACGGTCCAAGGTGGCTCGGGGCCGGATGACTCGGACGCGTCCGAGGCGTCTTCGAGCCCGAGCCGACCTCCTCGGACAGCGAGGCAAGCTGCGGAAGAAGAGGAAGAAGTTGCGGATGTAGCAGAGGATGCTTGAGGAACCTGCGGGCCGAGGCGAGCCTTCCGGGCAAAGGGAAGAAGAGGTCGTGGCAAGCTGCTAAGGGTCAGCCTACTCCTCAAGCTCAAATCGCTGTACTCGGCTCGGACGAGCGATCCGAGTGGGTCGAAGACCTCGCTCCTCCAGGTGAGTCGGCCGGAGCAGCCCCTCCAGCCCTCGAGGTCCCAAGGGAAGAACCCTCGATCCACTCTCTCCGGGTCGGCCACTCGGAGCTGAGCCCCGAGAACAATTCCGGTTCTCCTTCGCCGTGCTCAAGCACATCGTCGAGATCGTATCAGCGCGGCGCACCTCCGCCTCCACTCGGAAATCCCCTCCTCTCTAGTTGGAGCCATGCACTGAGTCACAATTCCTCGGTGTCTCCAGATTTTCTTCTTTCAAATTTTCTTTTTGTCCGGACAACTAATGTGTATTCCTTGTACTTTTCTCCCTTCTTTTTGTTACTTTGTTTTTGCTTGAAAGGCAAGGGGGAGAAATGTAGTCGAAACTAGTTGTCTTGTTTAGGGGAGTTTTCTTTTTTCCTCCCTTGAAATTTCTTTTTAATGAAGTGATGCATTTCATTATTAATTTCGAGTTCTCTATTTTTTCGAGTTAATGTTAAAGCATACTTTATTTTATTTTGCTCGATATATTATATATTGCTCCGATTTATTCAATATGCATTACTTATGAGCAAACTACTCAGAATCAATCTATTTTCCTCTAACAAAGTTTCGTTTGAGTTTGGAATGCCTTTCATCAAAAGGGGGAGATTGAAGACTCGAGACATCTGCTCAATATCCTTTTGAGTCATGCAAAAGGAATCGAGTCTAACGTTTATATACATGTAGAGTTTTGATTCCAAGGCATTCTCCGTGTCTTAGAAACTTACTTGAGTAAAATAGTATTTCCTCTAAGTGTTTCGGCCCTCACTTATCTCTTTTATCGCTTTCGGTTAGCGACTCGGAAAACTGGTTCTTTATTCCGAGTCCACTCCCACTCGGACTAATCGCATTTTGAATATACCGAGTATTCCGCCGTTTCTCACTCAGAATCGACTTGTGGTTTTCTATTCTATTGTTTGCATAGTCGGCATTCGTAGTTCATTTCATGCTTAGTCTATATCAAGCTTTTCCCACTCGATATTCGTTGTAGAACTTGATTCTTCGCATAAGACTAAGTCATATGGAATTCCGAGTATCATGGATATTAGACTCAGAAAATTCCATTTCTTTTCGACTCGGATAATCAATTGCGTAATTATCATAATTATTTTATTATCTGTGTCTAACCTTGGACCAAAGTATTTTATACTTTGAGAACCGAAAGGTGTTTTACTTTTGTAGGTTATTCAATCGAGGATATCTTTTCAAACTACAAAAGTAGCCGGCTTCGAACGTCAAATCACCAGCGAGATATGGCTTTTCACCTTCCTCGCTTTAGTCCCGGAAGATTGTGTCGGAAGCTGTTTGCTTCCATATCCGAAAAAATGGAACGCCAAGCCTAACGGTGGTTTCCACCTCATTTTCAAGACACAACCGATGGTTTTGGGACTTCTAAGAGAGTTAAACCGTTGTCCAACGTCCATATTTCAACGGATACTTTCCGAGTGACTCGGAAAGCCATTATCAACGGTTACAGAGGACTCTCGGTCAGCGAGATAAAGATAACGGCCACTCTGCTTGGTTATCTATAAATAGAAGCCACTTCACAAGACTAGAAGATTGTCGAATCTATTGTTAATACACATACTTGAGAAAAGTCATTGTATTTACTTCCAATCTTCTACTTACAACTCCCATTCTGTAATTCTTTACTCTACGAGTTGTAAGGTCTTGTACTTAGTTACAAACTCTTCTTACATTCTTTGTAAGGTCCCTTGACTAAGCCGTAAAGGTTAACTCAGCTTAGTTGTCCCTAGCTATAAGGGTTATCTCAGCTAGGAAGTACTAGATCGGATAAGGTAACTTCGAGTCTAGGAAAACTTGTATAGAGTTGTCCAAGGGAGCAACTCGGGTTCGATCGATTCACGGTATTTTGTGGACTCAAAATAGTGGATTTGACTTCGTGTCCGGATTGACACGAGCCGTGGTTTTCTGCCCCAGGAGGGTTTCCACGTAAAATCTCTCGTGTTCTCTTTCCGAGTTCATTCTAGACTCGGACAGCCTTCTACTGTACTTGTTTATTCCGATTCATTGCTTTACGAGTCCAATCTTTTCGACCCCTTGTTTAGACTCGTAAGCTGTCTTTGCTTCTTTTCGTCAAAAAGAGTGTATTTTCGCAAAGAATTTTCTATCACCCTATTCATCCCCCTCTAGGGTGACTCGGACTCTCCCCGAGCAAACCTTCACAATGTATAGAACTTCGAAAAATCTCCTATCCTTGCCTTGCTCAACGAAAACTCAACCAAAATTGAAGCCAAGATTGAGGCTCAAGATAAGAAAATAGAATCCATAACAAGCGATCTTAAGGCTATCGTAAAAGCTATTACGGATAGTAAGAGAGATGAGGTAGAAGAGCGATTGAGAAAGGGAGGAGGTCCTCCACTTCCACGTAGTCCATTTCCTTCAACTAGTTATAAGCATGGATCTAAGTCTAATCCACATATAGATCAATAGAACAAATGTTAACGGAGTAATCCATGTTCGCAATCGGTATTTTGATCATAAAGGATTCGCTTGAATCCTTAAAGGGAAACTACACCCTAAATTCACCACGCTTGATATCAAGTTGTGAGGTTTCGAGAATCCCCATACTCATGTTCGCAACTTCTTAGGAGCAACGACTCTTAAGAACATACCGGAAGACACTTACCACATCATCTTCCCATGGAATTTTGACACTAATGTAATGAAGTGGTATAACACGATCCACCCACTCAAGGTCACCAATTGGACTGATCCGTGTAAGGAGTTCCTACACCAATACTCTTATAACACTTATCTACCTTGAAGACTCGGACCTTACGTATATATCATTATGAGTTCCATCAAGGGATCAGGTGTAAGACTTCATCTCTCATAGGGTTTTGATTAAAAGTCATTCTATCCGCTTTAACGACTTTTCCGAGTGATATATCATCTTTTTGAGTGTTACGGAATCTATCGTATATATTCTCTTTCGACTCGACTCGACTCGAAACCATACTCATGTTTATCATTTCACACATACTTCGAGTCACTTAGACAACACTCGGATATATTATATGTTCAAACACTCGGTTCTATTTTGCATAAACTCAATTTTGACTTCATGATCTAAGTTTGAGTGGATTACTTGTGTTAATTCATATTTCTAAGTGAGCATGCTTGGTTTGAACATTGGAAGTCCAGATCAAATCTTTCCACTCCGATGTTATTTATCCGACTTGCTTTGCTTCTAGACTAACTCGGATGGAATTTGAGTATAATGAATATTAGACTCGGAAAATTTCATTTCTTTCCGACTCGAGATAATTATGCACTTAATTATCTTAATTGCAATTATTATCTATGTCTAATCTTAGACCAAAGTATTTTATACTTTGAGAACCAAATTGGTTTACTTTTATAGGTTATTCAAACGAGGCTATCATATTTTTGAATTACAAAAGTAACCGGCTTCAAAACGTCAAATCACCGGAAGACAAGGTTTTTCCACCTTTGACCAAGGCCCGGACATTGTGTTAGGGTTGTCTATTTCCAAAACTGGAAATCTGCAACGCTAAGCTCAACGAGTGGTTTCCACCCTACTTTTTAGACACCACCAGTGGATTGGGACTTCCAAAGAAGTCAAGAACCATTGCCCAACGTTCACACCTCAACGGATATTTTTCCGAGTGACTCGGAAAATCCATTGCAATGAGTCACAAAGGACATCCAGTCAAAAGATAGTCACAACGGCTAATCTGCTTTGTTATCTATAAATAGAAGCCAACTCTCAAGACTTGAAGATTGCTGAACCAACTCGTCAATACACGTACTTAAGCGAAAGTCATTGTATTCAAACCCAATCTTCTACTTACAACTCCAACTCGTACTTAATATCTTTATGAGTTGTAAGATCTTGTAATCGGTTTACAAACACTCTTTCTTACTTTCGAGTAAGGTCCCTTGACTGAGCTGTAAGGGTTAACTCAGCTTAGTTGCCCCTAACTCGTAAAGGTTACCTCGGTTAGGAAGTACTAGATTAGATAAGGCAATTTCTGAATCTAGGAAAATCTCGTAAGGAATTGTCTAAGGGAGCAATTCTGGTTGAGTCTTTCTACCTGTATTTTGTGGATTCAAAATAGTGGATTTAACTTGGTGCTTGGATTAGCACTTACCGTGGTTTTCTACCCCGGAGGGTTTCCACTTAACTTTCCGAGTTAGCACTTTGCTGAGTCCAATCTAGACTCGGACTCTCCACGGAGTCATCTCTAGTTTTATTCTTCCATTACTTGTTTAAATTTCCCCATCACCCTATTCACCCCCTCTAGGGTGACTTAGTCTCTCCAAGAGCAAACCTTCAATTGGTATCGAGCCTAGCCTTTCGAAAGGATCTAACCATCTAAAGGTTTAAAGATCAAATGGCTCGAGAACAATGGTGAGTTCGATGAAGGAAGATCTTCTAGCAGACCACTAAAGTTCAAAGGATCTAACTTTGTGCACTGGAAGAAGCTCATGGAATGTTTCCTGCTGGATCATGATGAGGATGTCCGGAACATCATACAAGTAGGCAACTACATTCCCATGAAAACGGCAGAAACAAGACTCGTGCCCAAGACAAAGGCCGAGTTCATTGCTGATGAAGTGGAGAAGTTCGGAAAGAACTTCAAGGCGATGAACATTCCGATGTGCCCCATCAGCTCGGAAGAGTACAATCTAGTGAGTGCCCGTGACACGGCCAAAGAAGTGTGGGCCACACTGGTCAACACTTATGATGGCACAAGCCGGGTCGGACAAGCGAAAATAAGCCAATATCTTCACAAGTATGAGCTGTTCAAGATGGAGCCAGAAGAGAACATCACTCGGATGTTCATCCGCTTCACTAAGATTACCAATAATCTTAAATCTCTAGGTAGAAAGATTTCCCACGAGGAAATGTGCAGAAAGATACTCGAAGCCTACCCAAGAGAAGATGGGGTCCCAAGGTGACGGCCATTGAAGACGCTCGAACGTGTCCCGACTCAAGGCGGACGAACTCATTGGGAAGCTACTCACCCACGAGATTCATCTCGGAAGAGGACGACGCAGAGGTCAGCACCAAAAAGAACATTGTGCTTAAAGCCTCGTAAACTAGAGAAGCAAATCTGAGTTCATCAAACTCGAAGAGGATCCCATGGCACTCATCGCTAGAGGCTTCAAGAGAATGATGAACCACAAGAGATGGGATAAGAAGCCAAGAGAAGAGTTCTATAAGAAAGACAAGAAGTATAGAAAAGGTAAGCACTCTTCTTCTTCAAAGTTATCTTTAACTAAGAACTCAGGTCTGTTTTAAATGTGGCGAGTAAGGAACACATAGTCAAGGACTCGTCCCAAGAGAAAGAGGGACAGAAAGAAGAAAAAGGCTATGATGGCCACATGGAGTGATGAAGACTCATCGAAGATGATGAGGACTCGGATGATTCAAAATGTTTGATGGCACTCTCGACTCGGAAGGTGAAACAGAGTCAAACTCGGATCACTCAGAAAGTGAGGAAACAAATCCTCGGGAGGTAATTGAATACTTCCTCAAATTCTCCGAAGTTGATTTAGCCAAATATATTTTTACTTTAGAAGAAAAGTCCAATTCCGATTCTTCTCGGTTTAAAGAACAACTTAAGACAATTACTTCGAGAGCATCTCATTGAAAAATAAATTGGAAAACCGAGACTTACTCTAAGAGAACTCAAGACCGAGTGCTCAATCTAATGAGACCGAGTCTAAGTCACTCGAAAAGAGAATGAACAACTGAAGCAAAAGCTCAACGAGTCTCAAGAGCTTGTTTTAAAATTCACTCAAGGTCGAAAAACCTTGATATGCTCTTAGGATCTCAATGTGTCTCCTTCGGAAAAGAAGGACTTGTTTTTAACAAAGAGGAGGAATCCAATTCTTACTCGGATCTTTTCAAAAGGATTCCGAAGCTGTGAAGTTTCGGAAGGCTAAACACGGTTCCATTCATAAGAATGAAAAGAGGACTGAGCCCGGACCAGCTTACAGGAGAAAACCTTCTCCATCGGTTTATAAAAGAAAAACTTTTCAAAAGAAAGAGACACGGACTCGGTTCTCTAAAAGAAAGACTCGGAATCGGATCAAACCCAAAGTTATTCAAATCTGGATTCCCAAGAGTCTACTTCCTCGAAAAGGACCACGAGTAAAGGGAGTTACTTGGGTTCGTTTGAGGAAGTGAGAAAGGTTAGTTTGTTTCGACTTTTAGGTAGCCCGAAAAGAACAAAAGGGTATTGGTACCTAGACAGGTGGATGCTCACGCCACATGTCGGGAGATTCAAGACTCTTTTCCGAGTTACAAGAATACAAGGGAGGAAAAGTCACGTTTGGAGATGACGGCAAAGGCAAGATAATTGGGATTGGCAAGATTGGAAAAGGAAGCAATCTGGTCGACCCTAGTATACCTTGTCAAAGGATTATAGTAGAATCTGCTCAGCATCTCTCAATCTGTGTGACAAAGGTCAAGAGGTAAGATTCACTCGGACCAACTGCTATATCTCTGATGATGCTACCAAGGAAATCAAGGTCTCGGGTAAGAGATCGGGTAACACTTATACTATTCCTCTTTCGACCCGAGTTAGAATTTATCATGCTTAAAAGCATCTCTTCATGATGATTCATGGTCATGGCATCGTAGACTAGGTCATGTTAGCATGCATACCATTAAGAAACTTACATCTCATGATTTACTCGAGAGGATTGCTTGCTTGTGCATTTAAGAAAGATAAAATTTGTGAAGCATGCACAAAAGGGAAACAAGTAAAGTTATCTTTCAAATCTCTGAAAGCTGTTTCCACATCCAAGGTACTTGAAATGTTGCATATGGATTTATGTGGTGAAATCCCTGTCAAGAGTCTCGGAGGTAAATCATATGTGCTTGTTATTGTTGATGATTACTCACGATTTACCTGGGTGTGTTTTCTCCAAGCACAAAAATGAAGCTTTCAAAGAGTTCAGCAAGCTCTGCGAGGAAAATCCAAGTAGAGTCTCGGACTCGGATCTAGAGAATTCGAACCGACCATGGAAGGGAGTTCGATTACTCGGAGTTTGTAGAATTTTGTGATAAGAATGACATCTCCCACAACTTCTCGGCACCAAGAACTCATCAACAAAATAGAGTGGTGGAGAGAAAGAACAGAACTCTTGAAGAAATAGCAAGGACAATGATGATTAAACACAATCTACCCTACTATTTCTAGGCTGAGGCGATCAACACAGACAAACTACACATTGAACAGATGCCTCATCAAACCCATCCTGAAGAAAACACCATACGAGCTCTACAAAGGGAAAAAACCCAATATTTCATACTTCAGACCCTTTGGATGTAAGTGTTTCGTCCATAACAATGGTAAGGATCACCTGACCAAGTTTGATGCTCGGTCGGATGAAGTTATTTTTCTTGGTTATTCATCTCATAGCAAAGCATATCGTATTTTCAATAAAAGAACTAACAAAGTGGAAGAAAGCACCCACGTTGTGTTTGATGAGATTGAACAGGAAAAACCAAGTGAGTCAACATTCTCGGACACTGAAGCTCAGCAGAAATGATGATCTTAATGAAAATGAGCTCATCAACAATCAAATCCATGTCACTCGGAACGAAGTCACTAAGACTCGGAATGAGACGACTCAAGAGCTAGCTCGGAATGTTGAAGGTTAATCTGATGAACATGCTCACTCAGAATAGACTACTGAGGATCAACCAATTCAACCTACAGATCTGGTGAACCAAAGAATAGGTAGAGCTTTCAAGTATGCTTCTAATCACCCACTAGAAAACATCATATCCGACATCAACGAGTGGGGTAAGAACTCGTTCCTCTCTTCAAAATCTATGTGCATTCACTGCATTCATATCATTAACTGAACCCAGAAATGCACTACAAGCCCTAATTGAACCTGAATGGGTAGAGGCCATACAAGAGGAACTCAATCAATTCGAAAGAAACCAAGTCCGGATTCTAACCAAACGACCTTCGACCATTCAGTCATAGGAACCAAATGGATCTTCAAAAACAAAATGGATGAAGGTGGGTTGGTAGTCAGAAATAAGGTTAGACCTGTGGCTCAAGGTTACAATCAAGAAGAAGGGACTGATTGTGGGCAAACCTTTGTACCTGTAGCTGAATTGAAGCTATTAGAATCTTATTGGCATTTGCATCTAGCATAAATATCAAGTTATATCAAATGGATGTTAAATGTGCTTTTCTCAATGGTTTCATTAAAGAGGAAGTCTATGTTGAGCAATCCCCTGGATTTGAAAACTCGAGAATGTCCAAATCATGTTTTCAAATTGCAAAAAGCTCTCTATGGTCTTAAACAAGCTCCCGGAGCTTGGTATGAAAGACTGAGCAATTTCTTGGTTGAAAATGATTTTAGAAGAGGTCAGATTGACAAAACTCTTTTTATAAAGACCAAGGGAAAGACTTTCTTATTGCTCGGATCTATGTTGATGACATAATTTTGGGAGCAACTAATGAAATTCTATGTCGAGATTATTACGAGTTAATAAGACAGGAATTTCAAATGAGTATGATGGGAGAACTCAATTTCTTCCTTGGTCTACAAATCAAGCAAGACAAAGATGGCATCTATGTCCATCAATCAAAGTATACCAAAGAGCTGCTGAAGAAGTACAAACTCCAAGATGAAAAACATGCAGCAACACGTATGAGTAGCGAGCATAAAGCTGGACTCGGACGAGAAAGGTAAAGCAGTAGATCGAAACTCTACCGAGGTATGATTGGATCTTTGCTCTATCTCACTTCCAGTAGACCAAACATAATGTTTAGTTTCTATCTCGTGTGTAAGATTTTAAGCTAATCTAAAAGAATCACATCTCATTGTGGTGAAGAGAATATTCGAGATATCTTACAGGGACTCGGAATTTAGGTCTATGGTACTCTAGAGACTCATAACCGACTCTCACTTGGATACTCGAGATGCTGACTATGCTGGATATAAAGTTGATAGAAAGAGCACCTCAGGAGCCTGCCAGTTTCGGGTCAATCCACGATATCTTGGCATTCAAAGAAACAAAACTCAGTAGCTCTATCAACTGCTAAAGCTGAGTATATTACGGCTGGGGCATGCTGTGCTCGGATCTTATGGATAAAGCAACACTTGAAAGATCTTGGACTTTCTTTCAAATCTGTTCCAATCAAGTGTGATAATCAAAGTACAATCAGCATTACCAAGAATCCAGTTCAGCACTCAAAGACTAAGCATATTGAGGTCATGTATCATTTTCGAGAGATCATTCTGAAATGGGTGATATTGAACTTGAATTCATTCCTACCAATCTTCAATTAGCTGATATCTTTACTAAGCCCCTTAGTGAGGATCGGTTTTGCTTTATTAGGAATGAGCTTGGCATGATTAATGCATGATTATGTGATTTTATGAGTGAAATTACTTTGCTTGATTATGTGCTATATGCTTAGTTTCCTTAATAGCCATCGGTTTAGTTGAACTAGTGATACTTGAGCTAATAGTTATTAGTTATCTGCGGTTTCTAAGTCACTCGAAACTTAACTAAGTCGGACTCAAACTTTGAGAAAATTGGACATTAAACTTTTGAAATCATCTCTAGATCGGTGGAGAATTTCAGAAATTTCTTTCAAAATTTCTCTTTTTCTCTCTCTATCTCGCGCTTATCGATCGGACAACTAGCCGTTAAGAGACAAGTCACTGGAATTCAAACCGTTGGAGACAGAACGAGTAACACCGGTCCGAGGTGACCGTTGAAGAAGCCGAGTCGAACGATTATCGAAGGATGATTTTTTCTCTATAAATAACGTCTATTTTCCTTCATTTCGTTACTTTACTCTCTACTTACTCTCACTCTCGCACTTACTCCTACTCGAGACAACCTTGAAGACTCGGACTTTATACTTACACTTTTCCGAGTTCCATCCGAGAATCGGTTATAAGATCTCTTCTCTCATAGGGTTTTGATTTCAAGTCGGTTATAAGATCTTTTACGAGTTCCATCCAGAATCGGTTAGAAAGTTTTCGAGTTATATAGCATTTATTATGAGTTTTCTAGAAATTATCTCATATGTTTTTCTATAACTCGAACCGACTCGAAAGCATAATTGTACTAACTCAGCTCCGAGTTACTCAACACTCGAATTATTGTATGTTCAAACACTCGTATTCACACTCATAAACTCGAGTCCGACTTCATGTTCTAGGAATTACAATGTTAATTTTCTATTCTAAGTCAGCTTGTGTTGTTTGAATCTTATTTTATCTAGATCAAGTTTGTTTACTCCGATCTTCTACTTGACTTGATCATCTTCTAGACTCGACTCGGATGGAATTTTGAGTATCATGGATATTAGACTCGGAATTTTCCATTCCTTTTCCGACTCGGATAATTAGTCATTTAATTATCTTAATTATATTATTATCTATGTCTAATCTTGCACCGAAGTATTCTATACTTTGAGAACCAAATTAATTTACTTTTGTAGGTTATTCAAATGAGGCTATCCTGATTTTGAACTGCAAAAGTAACCGGCTTCAAAACGTCAAATCACCGAGTGACAAGGCTTTTTCCACCTCTAACCTAGCCCCGGACAACTGTGTCGGGATTGTCTGTTTTCCAAAATTGGAAATCTGCAACACTAAGCTCAACATTGGTTTCCACCTTATCCTTAAAGACACTACCAGTGGTTTTGGGACTTCCAAAGGAGTCAAGAACGGTTGCTCAACGTTCATATCTCAACGGATATTTTCTAAGTGAATCAGAAAATCCTTTACAACGGTCACAAGGGACTTCTAGTCGGAAGATGGACACAATGACTAAGCTGCTTGGCCATTTATAAATAGAAGCCAACTTTTAAGACTTGAAGAATTACCGAATCTATTGTTAATACGGATACTTGAGCAAAAAGTCATTGTATTCATTCTCATTCTTATACTTACAACTCCAATTCCGTATTTCATAACTTTCTAAGTTGTAAGGTCTTATACTCGATTATAAACACTTTCTTTCTTGCTCTCTAAGTAAGGTCCCTTAACCGAGCCGTAAGGGTTAACTCAACTTAGTTGTCCCTAACTGTAAGGGTGATCTTAGTTAGGAAGTACTAGATCGAGATAAGGTAATTTCGAGTCTAGGAAAAACTTGTAAGGAGTTGTCTAACAGAGCAACTCAGGTTGAGTCGGTCTCATCGTATTTTGTGGACTCAAAATAGTGGATTCGACTTCGTGCTTGGATTAGCACGGTCCGTGGTTTTCCGCCCCAAGAGAGTTTCCACGTATTTTGTGAGTTATCATTTTTCCGAGTACATTCTAGACTCGGACAGCTTTAGAATTCCGTTTAATCTGTTTCTTCACTACCTACCGAAATCTTAGTTTATGCTTTTCCGAGTTTAACCTTGCTTCACGCTCACCTCGGATTCATATCTATTTTAAATTCAAGCAAGTGTCCTCATCACCCTATTCACCCCCTCTAGGGTGACTTATACTCTCCAAGAGCAAACCTTCAAACCTCTCTACATTCGAAGAAACATACGTCGCTCTCAAGCTAAGAGAAGAACATCTCAAGTGATCCGTTGCTCTCGGCTCTCTTTCACTTTTCTTTATCTCTTCGCCCATTCACGTCGAGCTTTCTCTCTTTCTTTCTCTCTCTCAAAAGTTCATTTCTTTCCTCTCTTTTCAACAACAAACATGTCGAAAAGAGGTTCCCACCCTGATTTTCTTGGTTCCGCCACCAAGAAACCTCGCACAAAAAGCTTGGAGGGCCCCTCTAGTCCTTCCAAACCTCTTGTCACCCAACACCTAACGTTGGATGACAAATTTTTCCCAACCACTAAGTTTTCGTGGTTGGCTCATATAAAGTCCACAGGGTTTACAATTTCCTCTATTTCGGTGATTTCATCTACACATAACTCGTTTCGAGTTCTACTTCAATCTTTCTAGCTCGAGGGTATCCTTACCTCCGGAGTTCGAGACATCACTCGTCCACATAAACACTTCTCTTCTCCATTGTCTTTTCAAAGTGTCTTGTATGTTCTTGAACAGCAACCCCATACCTTTCAATGAGGTTGTTGATGATTTCTTTGAGAAGTATGCTAAAGAGTTTCCTGGGTCACATAAAAACTTCTCCGTGACTCAACTCAAATCGAAGCTCGCCTTCCGTGTTTTCTACTGATGAGAACCTTCTTCTTCCAAGCATTCTAGCAAGGAGAACCCTCACTCCAAGCACCTTAAAGCTCTCTACGACATTCTAGAGGGATGCGAAGTAGACCTATTTCCCGCCATAGTCGAGCAAATGGCAGCTATGTCGGTCGGACTCGGAACAAAAAGAACACCCCTCTTCCTTTCGGGGCTCTTCTCACCTTCATCTTCAAACAGTTCAAAGGTCCTCTTCCCTTAGATCCTAACGCGGTTTCGAGGTCTGCCATTGTCGTTGTCAAAAGGAACTCCTTAGGTATGGATACCAGGAGACCCAACCGGGTGTATGGGTCCATAGCTCGAAGCCGAGGCCACCTTCTCCGCCTCGGACTCGGACTCGAGCCGCTCTCTCTCTACCTCCTTTACTTGGTGGTGCCTCCACCTCAGGTGTTTCTCATATTATCTCTTACGCCTCGTCCACTGCTATCATGGACAAGCTCTCCTCAATGTCCACTGAGTTCAAGGATATCCTCCGGTCATTCAAGACTGTCCTTTAGTCTATGACCATTAACCGAAAACCGCTCGATCCCAAATCCGAGAGCAGCAAGATGTGCTTCTCGAGATGAAGGCCCTAGTTAAGGAGCAGAGGGAGCTGATCGAGCTCCTTCAGGAGAGGCGATCCAAGGCGGCTCAGGATTTGGTCGACTCGGACACTTCGAAGAATCCTCGAGTCCAGCCAAATCATCCTCGAAGAGGGAGCGGAAGAAGAATAAGGAGAAGAAGAGGAGCCTGCGGCTGAGGCGAGTCCATCTAAAGCGGGGAGAAAGAAGAAAAACAAGGGGCGGCAGCGACAGCAGAGGGCCCAAGTGCTCCGGAACCTCAACCGGAAATGATCGGCTCGGATAGTAGTTTGAGTGGGTCGAAAGACCCTACCGATCATGGTCACTCAGCGAGCTGGTCGGCTCGAGCACACCCCTTCATCAGCCCGAGTTCCGGGAGGATGGGCCTCTGGACGACCTAGTTTTGATTCAGCCACTCGGAGCTGAGCCCATTCCAGAGATCCCGGTGTTGCCTCCGCCTTGCTCGTCAACATCTTCCGGATCTTATCGGCTAAGGCGCACTCGCTCGTCCACACAGCTCGACTCGGACTCCTCCATCTTAATTATTTTTTTGTCTTTCTGTTTTTTATTTTTTTTGTCCGGACATTAAATCTGTATCTACTTAATACATTCTTCCTCTTTTTGTTTTTGCTTGAAAGACAAGGGGGAGAATAGTTAGAAAAATTTGTTGTCTTGTTTAGGGGAGTTTCTCTCACCCTCTTTTGTATAAACTCTTTAATTATAATGCATTTCATTAATAATCGCTATCTCGCCTTCCGGGTTTACTACTTAAAGCAATTTTTTCTAAGTTTATTATTTCGAGTTTCCATTTCTTGCTCAGTATGTCAACTATATCTATCATTGCTCCGATACTCGGTTATTTTCTTGCTCTAATACTTTAGCTCTTTTTATGCAATCTCAGCTTATTTTGCTCGGATAGAATATAAGTTTCACTTCATTTACTCTACACAATTCTATCATGTTTTTCTGACTTATTCCTTGAGAAAGGACAAAAAACCAGATCTATATCACTAACAAAGTTTCTGTCTAAGTATGGAATGCCTTTCATCAAAAAGAGGGAGATTAAAGACTTAGACCTTACGTATATATCATTATGAGTTCAATCAAAGGATCAGGTATAAGACTTCATCTCTCATAAGGTTTTGATTAAAAGTCATTCTATCCGCTTTAACGACTTTTCGAATGATATAGCATCTTTTACGAGTGTTATAGAATCTATCGTATATATTCTCTTTCGCCTCGACCGACTCGTAAAGCATATTCTTGTTTATCATTTCACAAACAGTTCTGAGTCACTCGGACAACACTCGGATATATTACATGTTCAAACACTGGTTCTATTTTGCATAAACTCGGTTCGACTTCATGATCTAAGTTTGAGTAGATTACTGTGTTAATTCATCTTTCTAAGTCAGCATGCTTGGTTTGAACATTGGCAGTCTAGATCAAGTCTTTCCACTCGATGTTATTTATCCGACTTGCTTTGCTTCTAGACTGACCCGGATGGAATTTGAGTATAATGAATATTAGACTCAGAAAATTTCATTTCTTTCGACTAAGATAATTATGCACTTAATTATCTTAATTATAATTATTATCTCGTGTCTAATCTTGGACAAAAGTATTTTATACTTTGAGAACCAAATTGATTTACTTTTGTAGGTTATTCAAATGAGGCTATCATTTTTTTGAATTACAAAAGTAACCGGCTTCAAAACGTCAAATCACCAGCAGACAAGGCTTTTTCCACCTTCGACCAAGGCCCGGACATCGTGTCGGGGTTGTCTGTTTCCAAAGCCGGAAATCCGCAACACTAAGCTCAACGATGGTTACCACCCTACTTTTCGGACACCACCAGTGGATTGGGACTTCCAAAGATGTCAAGAGCCGTTGCCTAACGTTCACACCTCAACGGATATTTTACGAGTGACTCGGAAAAACCATTGCAACGGTCACAAAGGACTTCCAGTCAAAAGATAGTCACAACGGCTAATCTACTTGGTTATCTATAAATATAAGCCAACTCTTAAGACTTGAAGATTGCTGAACCAACTGTCTATAGACGTACTTAAGCGAAAGTCATTGTATTTATACTCAATCTTCTACTTACAACTCCAACTCCGTACTTAATATCTTTATGAGTTGTAAGGTCTTGTAATCAGTTTACAAACACTCTTTCTTACTTTCCGAGTAAGGTCCCTTGACCGAGCTGTAAGGGTTAACTCAGCTCGCTTGTCCCTAACTCGTAAAGGTTACCTCGGTTAGGAAGTATTGGATCGGATAAGGAAATTTCTTAGTCTAGGAAAATCTCGTAAGGAATTGTCTAAGGGAGCAATTCGGTTAAGTCTTTCTACCGTATTTTGTGGATTCAAAATAGTGGATTTGACTTGGTGCTTGGATTAGCACTGACCGTGGTTTTCTACCCTAGGAGGGTTTCCACGTAACTTTCTGAGTTAGAACTTTTCTAAGTCCAATCTAGACTCGGACTCTCCACAGAGTCATCTCTAGTTTTATTCTTCCATTACTTGTTTAAATTTCCCAATCACCCTATTCAACCCCCTTCTAGGGTGACTTAGTCTCTCCAAGAGCAAACTTTCATACCTATTACACTTAGTGACTTGGAGTTGATCAAGTAGGGTAAGAAAGAAAGCTTTGCAGACTTTCTCGCCGGATGGAGGGAAAAGGCTACCCACACATGGTAGATGGGCCTTGTGAGAAGGACCAAGTGCGGATCATCGTTAAGAACCTTCAGCTCGTCAACAATCAGCATCTCAAATTCCTACCTATGATGAGCTTCTCAACCCTTAGAGACGTTGGCATATTGATAGAAGAATAGCTGTCTACCACGACCACAAAAAGTCATGACTGGGTATAGAGGTAATTATCGGTCTAAAGATATGAAAAAATCCAATCAAGGCAATACTAGACTAGGTGCGGATGTCAATGCCCTCAACATGTATAATCACTATACTCCAATCGATACCACATACACTCGAAGCCCTTGACCATCTATTGGCTAAGGGTAAAATAGAATTACCATCCATTATAACAAATTCGAAACTACAAAACAAGTAAAACTGGGAAAAGATCTTCAAATACCATTGTGTATTAAGACATGATATCGAGCAATGTTGGACGTTCAAGAAGAAACTGAGAGTATATTCCGTAATGGTCGGCTCCCTTTTCTAAGGCCACTCGAAACTAAGCAACATCAAGAATCCTTTCAGCGGTACTTTAACTATTTTCTCCGAACCCATTCCAAGTCGGTTGGACCCATCTGTCTTCATTCAAGACATCGATGAGTTCAAATCGCTTCTTACCTTACCTCCAGTAGATCCGGAAGTCCATGATATGTGGGTAAGTGACGAAGAGGATGTCTACGAAATTAAAGACAATAGTGACAACGACGACAACTCTTAGGGCACACACTACTAGAAAAAGGGTTCTAAAGACGAATAAATTTGTCGTTAAAAGTACATTTTATCGTCATTAAAAGTGATTAACAACCAAAAAATTTTGGTCATCGATCATCATTAGTGGTTCCCTCATTAATACTTTTAACGATGACTTTAAAATTTTCGTCGTCACTTAAAATAACGATGAAACAAGATGTCATTGTAATTAGTTGATTGAATAACGATGAACTACATATCATTAACGACAAAATTTTTCGTCGTAAATTTAAAAGAACGATAAATACAAAAATTAAAATCATGATCATTAACAACCAATTTGGTTCATCGTTATTTCTTTAACGATTAAAATTTTCATCGTTAATAATATTATGGATAACCTAAATATATAATTTTATCAATTATCTTTAAAATAATGTAATAAACTATTGATCACTAATATATAGTAACGACAAACTCGAATTCATATGTATTAATTCCTTTGAATACCACTGGTATGCGAATACACAATATAAAACATAACCTAATACCAAAAGAATCCTAAAACACATAATCTAAAAAAAATCGAGGAAACTAGAAGTTCTCATAGTAATTGATATCCGAGTACAAGCAATATTAACAAAAAACTAAAAAAAAATGAAGTCTTCCAAATGATTTACAAAGTATAAATCTTGATCAACTACTCATAAAAGGTAAGGAAGTGTTGGAACTTGAATTAGTAGTCAACATCTCCAAACAAGTTCACATCTATAAAAAATAGAGAATTATTAGAACTTTTACAAAATTGCAAAAGTATTCAACTTCTTATCAAACAAACATATGTAACTCAAACAAACAACCACCACTTGATGATCGGAGCTACAACTACATCATAAGTACAATGCATCTCGAATTTTTCAAATGGGAAAGAGAAGGGTCTTTTTCTATAGCATCTCGGATTTCATCCCGACATAGATGGGTGGTATGTCTGGCTACTACAGATTGTTGCTCATCTGCAGCTGGTTACTATAGATAATCGTTGATCGTCGCTGCAGATAGTTGCTCATATGCAGCTGGCAGTGCAGTCTGCAGCAAGCCATCTCGCTGCGAGTTAGCCGCTCATCTGCAGCGAACTAGTCAGCTGCTGGCTGCTACTGAGATAGCTGCAGATAACTCGCTGCTCGCTGCTGCAGATGGCTCGCTGCAGATAACCGCTCATCTGCAGCAACCAACTTCGCTGGCTGCTACGAGATAGCCGATGCTGGCTGCTGGAGATATGATGAGTAAATGGATCCTTTGCTAAGTGTCTCTTCAAGAGTATAATGTAAGTGTTGTACAACATTGGCTTCACCTTTTCACTCGAGAGGTGTATCCTGGATTCGGGATAAAAGTATGAGGTATTTTCCGAAACTCTTAGCATTATACCCTATGAATCCGCAAATGCTAATAATATCATTTGGGATGGTGTAGAATATTATTAGATATAAAAGATACTACATTTCTGCTGGAAGGCTAAAGGGCTTCAAAAGATAGGGAGGATTTTGTTTGTCGGGGTTTAAAGACAGGACGATGGACTACCTAGTGATTTGGCATGTATTGTGCAAACCAAACATGGTTGGTGTCTAGTGGGTAAATTGTTGTAGTCGTTCCCACATAATGCAAAGATGTAAGGTTGCAGCTCACTAGGAATAACTTATGAGTTATGACCTGACATAGATCGGTGGTATGCTCGGATTAATAAGTTAACCTTTAATTCTTTCCCTATCATTGGTATGCTCAGATTAATAAGTTAACCTTTCATTCTTTCCCTATCATTTAACCTATTAGGTTTTGCACCTCTATTTTCTTTCCTTGTGAAACGTTTAAAGACAAGCATAGGATCTTTTTGTGTGACGTTGCTTACGAGGAGCAAAATGTTTGTTACTAGTTTTTGTTGCTTATTCCAATGGCCTCTACTTTATGATTCCCTGATTGTGCTTATGTGTATGGGAGAGAGGCTCTCTTACTTGCTTTGTGGCACTTTTGAAACAACCTTTACCAATCACAAGGTACTTTTGCATGTTTTTTAATTTAAACTAGGAAAAGACCATGCCGATATGCCCTTGCCACGGCGTGCAACACTATAATGTAGACAAGAATTTTTTCAAATTGCAATTGAATCTTAATTTTCAAAAATTATGGTCCTAAATATTATTACACTAATTTTTCTTACAATATTTAAGAGAAATTTAAGAAATGTATTTACTCGAACCATAGCAATTGCTTAAAACATTATAATTGATCATTCCTATAATATTGATTACCCTAAAGTTCCAAATGATTATTCTTTATTATGATATTAGCATATTTGATAGATTTATTAACTCTAGTTTACAAGCCTTATCAACCTTTCCTTTTATTTTTCTTTTAGCTGTCAACTTTGTGTTGTAAGTTCTGCTGAGTATCGGTGCTATGAAATAATTCTAACAGACAAATTCCTAGCATCTCGCTGAAAAGAAGTTTTAAGGAAATTTGTAACCGACATTGTCTGTGAAACAAAATTGACATCATTTCAGAAATTGAACAGACAATCGAGACTGTTACCTACTTAAACAACAAAGTATTTAGACGATATATGGATTCAGAATATATTTAGACTATGAAGATGCCTACTGGACTCAATTTCAACTCAATATACCTAAATTTGAACCACCAAATTCCTAATTTTTGTGCTACTACATCTCACAATTGAAGATTCCCTTCTCTATTATAGGGATATTGGATTCACAAAATTCAGAGGCAACTCACCACGGGAATTATAAACAGAGAAAAGCCGATAAATCACTCACTCGGCAGCACCACCGAGTCGGACGGAAAAGTCCAAGCACTAGATTTAGGCGCTGGTTACCATAATCGAAACCTTCAAGTTTGAGTGAAAATCGCCGCCACCGGGAAGGACAGAAACAATTCTTGATTATATTCGATTGATTGACAAATTTCGAATGGAATCATAGAAGTTAAGAACAGAAAGAAGAAGTAGAAGTTGAGAAGCACTACGAAGTTAAGAACCGAAAGCGAAGTAGAGGCACTACGAAGTTAAGAACAGAAAGAAGAAATCAAGTATATTTCCATCAAATAGAGGGCTTATGACCAACCGATATAATAATGCTCCACAATTTACATCAAATAGAGGGCCTATCACCAGGCTAAAAGGCCGAATTATCGTGTGTAATCACGAAAGTTTACATAATTCCATAATTTACGGACTTGGAAGAAATCATTTGCCTACCTTCGCATCATGTTTTCGGTTCCGTATCAGCCAAGCCTTGAGGAGTCAAATATTATACACAATCCAAACTTAGCATCCTAGGGTTGCCTCTTAACCGAAACTACTCGGTTAGGTTCAATGTTCGATCACTTGAAATGAACATTGCTCCAACCCTTGTATTTCAATTAATGATCAAAGGGGAAAGCTTTATAAAAATCTTAGGGGAATAATTGAATCAATTGATTAATAAACAAGCAATATGATCACTAAGACACGAATTTCCCGCAAATTAAATCGTAAAGCAAACAGAAATTGGAGAGCAAAAACAGAACCCTAAAACCGTCATAGAGAGAGATGAACAAATTTCTCGCAAATTAAGAAAGAGAACATGCCTATATCAATTGATACTTTTCAATGCAAATTAAAGAAATTTCCGAATGAATTTACATAGTCATAGAGAGATGAACGAACTTGATATGTGTCCGATTGAAAGTTGCAATGCCCGAGAGTCGATCGAGCGAGAGAACGAAAGGTGAGAGGACGAGAGCCGAGTGAGCGAGAGCGAGAGTTCGCCTGAGCGAGAGGACTGCGATGGCAACGGCAACGGCGACGGCCGGGGAGAGGAGTGAACAACCGACGATTGAGCGAGAGTAAGAGACTGGGCGAGAGCAAGAGGTCGACCGAGCGAGCCTCCGATTGGGCGATTGAAAGAGAAGAGGAAGCGACAGTGACGAAGACGGAGACTCGGGACGGCGACGGCCGGGGAGAGGAGTGGAAAACCGAGCGTGGGAGTGGAAGTGGAGGAGAGATCGGTGAGAGCCCGACCGAGAGCGAGACGAGAGGAGGGAGGAAGGGAGTTAAGGTTTCCCTAGAGTTTGTGAAAAGCTAGAGAGCCAGAGGCTTAGAGCCACCTAAATTTACCCTTAATAATTTTACTTTAGGAGGAAAATTTTAATTTAATTTTTCTTCTTAAATTTACCTTCAAAAAGAAAACATTAATAATTAAATTTTTGAGTCTTAATAGTATTAACGACCAACATATTAGAGTAATAACGACACATTGTTTTATTCTTCGTGTAATGATAGTTATTTGATAAAATTAAACGACGAAAAATTAATTTCGTCGTTATTAGTAACTTTTAACAACCAATTGTATGAGTCGTCGTTAAAGTGTCGTCGTTAGAAGTCTAATTTCTAGTAGTGACACCACCCTTAGAAGAAGAAGACTTTTAGGGAGAATCTAAAGGTTTAGAAATCCAATTACTTACTAGATCTCGCACGATAAAATACACTTGTGGGTCCACAACAGCACTCATGAACCCCCAAAAGAACCTCAAGTCGTTAAAGAAGAAGTCCCAATCCTTAAACAACTTCAAAAGTTAAAAGATGATATTTCTATACCGCAACTCATATATGCTTCCCAAAAACATAGACATGCCTTAATTAACGTGCTTAGCAAGATTAAGGTCTCTCCTAAAACTACGCCTCATGAAGTAGTAGGGTTGGTCAACAGGGGTATGGAACCATTACTTTTGATTAGAAGGATCTCCTCGAAGAAGGCGTTGCACACAACAATGCCCTTTATTTAACTCGTAAGTTGCATCAACAAGTTCATTCCCCTAACGTTGATAGACAACGAATCAATCGTGAATGTTTGTCCTTGGAGGACCACCAAAAGGTTAGGAATTGGAGAGCAACAACTCTCAAAGCGGACTATTCATCTCCGAGCCTACGACAATTCTAAGAGGACAGTCTTGGGAATGTTGACCATACCAATCAATTTAGGGCTAATAGTGAAGAACATTGACTTTCAAGTCCTAGATATCTAAGCTACATTCAATCCGCTTCTAGGACGCCCTTCATTATATGATCATTAAGCAGAGTGCCCTCTACACCGCACGAGAAAGTTAAGATGATCATCAAAGGTCATGTTATAACCGTCAACGGAGACAATCTTTGTGATCCCATTACCTCCAAACAATCGGTCATCGAAATTGAGCACGATGCCGATAATGAATAGCATTACGTATTTGGGACACTTGCTGCCTTAAAGTAGGATGAAGCACCTCCGAACTTCAATCCTTATGGCAACCTTTGTGTCAACTTGACCCTTAGGAAGAAGGGGTCTTTTCCAAGCCTAATCGCACGCAGAAGGGCATACACCCTATCTTTCCACCCGTTGAACTCATTAACAACTACAGATTTGGGCTAGGCTATCAACCTATTGCCAAGGAAATAGTCGAAGCCAACCGCGAAATCCAAACTAGGAGGACTCGTACCTCACACAATCCGTCCCATCAAGCCCTTTCCTAGTGCTCTAAATGGGCAATTCTTGAGAGAAGGGGATGATATCCCGTACTATGGTTTTCCTGAGCCTTACCACCTAAAAGAGAAAGGCATTCGGTACCCAACTTAGAGATCTTTAGTGACTCGTTGTATATTAGAAAAGGAGGCACCTACCTCCAAGAAGATGGACAGTCCACATGAGATTGGACCAACTTAGCCTCGGAATAACATATTTGGTCTACTATTCGGACAGGAGAAGAACCTAGAGGGAAATTCTGTCTCGTGCATCGTCTCGAGCTATTTTGCACCCGTAATCCGATCCGTCTAAATTCATCACCGATGTCGACAATGAAGGGTCCAAGCATATTACTTGGATCGATGCTCGAAGAAGGTCAATAATTTCGTTGTTAGTTTAGGAGATCATCCCTTTCCCGAGTCAAGCATTAGGGCTATTATTTATGTTCCTGTTGCTTCTAGTTCATCTTCTAACTCTGTTTTTAATTCCGTATCTTTTGTTTTTGAGTCCGATGTACTAATTTCTTCATTCAATAAAATGAACTTTTCTACTTACTCCTTGCATCCTCCTATTTTCAATTGTTTTACCTCCGATGATGAACACGGAATCCCTAAACAATTAATAAAAGTGATGGAAGATCATGAAAATCGCTCACCAATAATAGAGGAAACAATAACGATTAATTTAGGATTAGTTGATCAACCCTAAGAAGATAAAATTGGGAAAACAGTAGATCCGTAAGAGAAAAAACAATTTACTTTGCTCCTTATAGAGTTCATTGATGTCTTTGCATGGTCCTACAAAGACATGCGAGGGATTGATCAAGTATAGCGCAACATAAAATTCCACTTTAGGAGGACGCTAAGCCGCTTAAATAAGCTCAGGACGATAAAACTTGAATGGGCACTAAAGATTAAGGAAGAGGTCCAAAAACAATTAGAGGTTGGGATAGTAGGGTTTGGATGTGCTTCGACTTCGTGGATCCGAACAAAGCAAGTCCCAAAGATGATTTCCTGCAACCCCATATCGACATCCTTGTAGATAACACAACGGAACATACTCTTCTCTCATTTATGGATGGTTATGTCGGGTACAATCAGGTGAAGATGGCTTAAGAGGACATGGAGAAAACGACCTTCATCACTCGATAGGGGACGTACTATTATGTGGTGATGCCATTTGGCCTTAAGAATTCTAGCGGAACATATCGGAGGACAACTATTACACTATTGCACGACATGATTGACAAAGAAGCCAACGTATATGTGGATGACATTATGATTAAGTCTAAGGATAGGGCGGGGCACCTACCCGACCATAGAAAGTTCTTCGAAAGAATGAGAAAGTAGAACATGCGAATTAATCCTCAAAAGTTTGCCTTTAGGTTAACCTCGGGTAAACTGTTAGGCTATGTTGTCGAGTCTTAGAGGAATCGGAGTTGATCCATCCAAGATCAAAGTTATTCAGGAGATTCCGCCACTAAAAAAGAGAAGGAGATATGGGGTTTCCTAGGACGTTTACATTACATTAGTCGTTTCATATCAAACCGACTATGGTATGTTAACCCATTTTCAAAAAGTTGAAGAAAGTGTCTCAGCCTATTTTGGATGACAAGTGCCAAAAAAGCATTCAAAAAGGTTAAGGAATATCTAACCAAACCTCCAAGTGCTATTTCCGCCCGACTCGGGAAGCCTTTACTTTTATACCTCGCCATGACAAAGACAGTATAGGGGCCGTGCTAGCTTAACGAGATGGAAAGGAAGAGTATTCAATATACTATCTAAGGAAAAATGATGGAAAGTGGACTACCTTGGAATATGAGCTAAAAGATATACGTCCTAAAGGGCCAAGCATGCTTAAGGATCAGCCCAAGTTACTTGAATTTATTTTAATCATTTTTTTATCCTGGAGGATAAAGGGCCGGAAGTGTGACATTTGATAACTTTATGTCCATAAATAAAAGCTCATCCGATAGTCCAAGGAACCAAGAAGGATAGCCATTAGCAAGGCTACAAGAAAGGTGCAAGCAAATCGCCTAATTCTCCATGTTAGAGCACGGTGAAGTTCAGCCATGTCAAACCGGGAAGTGATACCATTTCAAGTCCTTGCACATAAATAAAGATGATGCATATTTTGGACCGTCCAAGTACAATATGTTAGACGCCAAAAGGATATATCAAAGGGAAGGAATGAGGATATTCTAGAAGCACCATGGCTTGTTGAACAAGAGAGGAAATGGCTTGCCAAAGGGGAAAGTAACCGTAGACCACATGTTCCCTAACCATCAAATACTTGGCTGAAATTTCTCCTAGCTGAACTTGGAGGAGAGGAAAGAATCTTGGTAGTTTTTATTATCATTTTGCTTTAATTTTTAGCTAAGTTTCAGCTTTGTAAAATGCCATTATGAGGCATTATATATACAGACTAGCATAGCTCTTGTAAAAACAACTTTGATGAATATATGAACTTTGAGCTTTGCTCTTTTGAGATGGGTTTCTCAACCCCTTGAATTCTCATTGCTGTATCCGAGCCTTGGCAAGCTTGGTGGTGTCCTTTGAGTCCTTACAATCCCCGGTGGTGTTTCGTATCCGGTCGGATTGCAAGGTGCCCCTTGGTTCAGCTTGGTGGTGTTTCGTATCCAGAGCCAGGACCCGGGAACTATCCAGCGACTTCATCAATCCATATCTCCCAATCCACAAATCATTTCATCCCCAAATTTCACCCACACCATCCTACACGGGTTGAGTCCAGTCCCACCAAATTTCAGCTCAATCCAAGAAGTATTCCATCCCCAGCACCAAAAACAAACAAAGAACCTCATCCTGGACAGCCGCCCAGCGTGACTTTCTGTTTGGCTTTGGTTCAAGGTGATCCGGACCTTGGATGCTGCCCATATTTTTACCAGCCCTTCCTAACATCCCAAATAACCTTCCCTCCAAATTTCAGCAAAATCCAAGAACATTTGCCCCTCCTTTCACCCTTTTCCCCGTAACCGCACTCGTAGGTCCTAATCCGACCGAGCCGCTTGTTCACGGTTTTGCTTATCTTTTGCTTCCGCTCCCACTACACATCAAAAAAGTTTTTAGATTATGAGACTATATACGCGCCATTAGAGAAGACATCATTGACATTCGTCCGGGCTACTAAGAAACTCAGGCACTACATGTTAGCCCACACAAGTACATGTGGTAGCACCGATGGATCCCATTAAATATATTCTTAAGTAGCCAACCATCAGCAGTAAGATAGCTAGATGGACAGTCATGCTATCCGAACTCGAACACAAGTATGTCTCTCAAAAGCGATCAAAGGAAGGGTAGTGTCGGAATTCCTAGCCGATTTACCTATAACTAAATGGCAACTTAAACACCTGGACTTTCCGGACATAAATATTTTACAAGTAGAGGTGGCCGTATCAATATGGCGCTTCCAATCGAAGAGTTTTGGAGTAGGGATTCTTCTAGTCTCACCGGAGGGAGCATATACTCCCATTTTAGTCAAGCTGGATTTTGAGGTCACCAAGAACACCGCGAGTATGAAGCATGCATCATAGTAATTGAAGTCGCTATACGTATAAGAGCCAAGAGCATCAAGATTTTCGGTGACTCTAGTCCGATCATTAATCATATTTCGCAAAAAGGAAGGTACATAGTGAAGCCTTGGCACCCTACCAAGCACATCGAATTGAGTTATCAAAACATTTTGAAAACATTTTATACAACTACCTTCCTAAGGATGAGAACCAATTCGCGAATGCTTAGCCAAAGTAGCATCCATGATCAATATCCCTAACGTCTTTCACTCAATGCCCATCTACATAGAGCGATGGAGTTAGCTTGCGCACATATACACACTAGAAGTGTTTAGTACGGACCAAACAAGTTGGTACCATGAAATTTATTAGTATCCGGATAAACAGTAGTATCCGTTGGAGTCCACGCTTAGAGCCCAGGTGAGCCATCGGGATGCTCACAGCCTAGTTTTCCATAAATCAAGGACAACCGTTGTAGGAACCACGATCGGTGGATCGAACCGAGCTTCCCCATGAATGGTTGGCTGGTTTTAGAAAGTTTGAAAGAAATTTTTAAGGTTTTGAAGATGGTTTTCCGAAAGTGAGGATGAATCTTTTATTAAGATTTCGAATTCTATTAAATCTTGTTTAAAGTGAATTAGGCAAAGTATCAATGGCGGTTTTATTAGCTATGTTATTCTACTAATTATTTTCGAAGTCTCGGGATATTATTTCTTAACCGAAAAATAAAGAAAGTAGGGTTTTTGTTTCTACCGTGAGGCTTTAGGGCTAAAAAAGTATGAAAACACTAATTTAGACTCGAGCTCGTCTACTCGACCACACGGCGTACGCGGCAGCCAACACCTAGTGGTAGCCTACACCGGCCCTCAAGTTGTCAACAATACGGAAAGCAATAAAGAAAGCATAAAAAATAATTAAACCACTCGTGAGGATTGAATCTGTGCCCTTAGGTTGTCCCACCTGTTGATGTGGATCTCGAATCTAGATTTCTTGATGTGATGGTGGTGATTTAAAGGGGCTTTTTATGAGCTTGTGTGTAGGTAGGTCAAAGGATGTATGTTTGATGGAGGTCTCGGATCAAGTGTAGTAAGAGTGAGGAGTAAAATGTGAATAGGTTGAAAGGAGAGCAAGAGATCAAAATAAAGAATGAAGTGTTCGAGTAGCTCTCGGGCGAATTTCAGTAGAGTAACCTTGAGGGATGAGCCATTGTGAGAATGACAGTCAAGGCTCTCTATTTACAGGGAGATGTTAGGTTAAGGAAATGACATAGGTTTAGCTCGGCCAACGATTCCAAAAGCAAGCAGCAAAATCGGGCAAGATAATTAGAAGATTGAACCGGATAAAGAAGAGATAAGACCGGATAAAACCGGGATGGTCGGCGCCGCCACTCGGGGATTTCTAGGGTTTTGTGCCCTAGCATGTTTACAAGGGAGTCTCCAAGCCAAAACGCGGCATTTCACTTAAAATTTGACGAGTGACTAGAGCTGTCCATTGCAGCTTTCAAAAAATAAAAAGTTTCCATTTTGGCGTGTTTCCATTTTTGACGAGTTTCTATTGTTGGTAGGTTTCATTTTTTGGCGGGTTTCATTTTTGGTGCGGTATGCATGCTCCTAGTCTCGGGTGGACTGTCTTGGAGCCAAAACACAACACTTTGATGCTTGTGATGATGAAATGCAACGTCTAACGTCATCTTGAGGTCTTCAACTCCTTGTCCGGTTGGACTAAAGTGAAACGCGAGTGTTCTAAGCCTAGAATTTCTCAAGCACGTGGCACTAGGCTCCGTTGTCTCTAGAGGCTTAGCCAAATCTTGGATTGTCGAAAAGAAAAAAGGGATTTTTAGATCGACCTCGATCAAAAGGTTATATGTGGTGCTCGGGGTTCTTTGTGGTTTATTGGCTTCGGTCGCACCAATCGAACACGGTTCGTGATCGAAATCCTCAAATAGGACTCGTGACTTCATCATCGGGTCAACAAATAAAAACCAAAGAAAAGGACGACACTTTGTTGGTGTCTAAAGTTAGCCCCCACTTTGACCGAGTCCGAAAGACGAAGGTTAAAGTAGACACTAAAGGGTACTTACCTGGTGTTGTGTCGGATGCCGATTAAATTGATGTGTCCGAAATTTGGTATCTTTTCACTTGAATGCTAACAGGGGGACCCGCACTTAACTAGCAGAGTCCGAAGTCCGGGTTGTTTGTTCCCGAGCTTGGCTACTTCAATGCCTAAAGCTCGGATTGGTGTGCCTAAACTTGACCATCTAGTAAAGTCCGAAGTCCAGCTGGGGTGCTCGAACTTGACCGCTTCTTGGATCCGAAGTTCGGTTGGGTGTGCCTTAACTTGACCTTTCTTGATCTAAAGCTTGGCTGAAAATTTTTTCTACACTAACAGTTTTGTTAGCTAATAATCGAATAGAAATGGTTTCAAGTGTTACATGAAGATAATTTGTAATCAAATCATGTTTCAAATGTGGTTCCTTGACATGGCCATGGAGTGGTCCCGAATTCTTAGTGTGGTGTCTCGAACCTTAACCGCTATTGGGCCTAAAGCACAATGAGAGATTGATGTTTGAACCTTAAGCACTACTAGGCCCGAAACTCGATGAAGCCGTGTCTCGAACCTTAACCGTTGTTGGGCCCGAAGCTCGATTGAGTTGTGTCTCGAACCTTGACCACTATTGGGCCCGATGTTCGATTGAGTTACGTCTAAACCTTGACCACCTGTTGGGCCCGAAGCTTGACTTAGGATATGTCCGAACCTTGACCGCTGTTGGGCCCGAGAGTCGACCGGAGTGTGACTCGAACCTTGACCGCTCTTGGGCTTGATGCTCGACGAAGGTGTGTCCGAACCTTGACCTCTACCGGGCCTAAAGCTCGATTATGTTGTGTCCGAAACTTTATCACTACTAGGCTCGAAGCTCGACATAGATGTCTAAACCTTGACCGCTGTTAGGCTTGAAGCTCGATAGGGGTTGCGTCTAAACCTTGACCGTGGCAGGTCCGAAGCTCGACCGAGTTGTGTTTGAACCTTGGTCGCTCGCTGGGCTTGAAGCTCGACAACTTTCCACTTTCGTCGGAATAGCGATGATTGCTTATCCTTAGGTAGAAATTATTTCCTAGACTTGGTCGTTGGATGACCTGAAATCCGGGAAATGCTCACTTGAAGATATGATGTTCAATGGCGTTATGTGCCTCATTCTAACTTTTGAGCTTTTAGTTTGTGTGCTAACAGCTCCTTCATTTGTTGTATAGTAGAAGGTTTGTGTCTTCTTTTGAGTTTGTTATGGTTGTATGACCCTTTCGATCTTGAGCCCCCATGTTTTCCTTGGATGCTTGTGTCTAGCTCTTCTAGAATGTTGGAGACTTGGTGAGCTTTGATATCTTTGGTTGAATTCTTTGAAGGTAGCGGTGCTAGTGACCTTCTCGATGTTAACTTATGCTTGATGCTGCTTGTTTGAATATTTCCTTGTAGGGTGCTTTGTTATTAATTTTTGTATTTTTAGGAGTTTGACTCATGCGAAGGAGATGAATGCAAGACTCTATTCTAAGAACAAATAGATTCTTTAATTAAGATGATGAGAAAAGTTTAGAAAGACAAATACAAAATTTCCTTAGCTTCCAATCCCTAAAGTACATCCTAAAGAATGTGTAGGTGCTTGAACGGTAATGTCTTGATGCGGACGAATTGTGATTCGTAGACTTGATAGTTTAGTGCTTAATCGAATGGCATGCTTCTTTATAATTTGATGCATTTTCCCGATGGGCTGATATCTACTTTTTGGATAGGGCAAAGTGGCTTTTGGATTTGAGATATTGAAAATGGGAGTTAGAAATTGGGTTCAAGATTAGGATTTGGGCAGGACATCCCGGGCTTCCTATGTATCCGCTATAGAGGAAATTAGGCCTTCGTAGTTCAAAAAGGAAGTATGATTGAGGTTTTTTTTTGGGAAAATAGGAAAAGCAAATAGACATGGAAAGGATATGGAAAAGAGACATGGACAAAGAATAAATATAAAAAGGGAAATACACTCTTTGTTGGTATCCTTGATGAGTAGCGAGGCTTCTTAGATGACCTTCTAGGTAGATGTCCTGTTCCTCTTCTATGAGCATGCTAGCATCTTTGAGTGTTTTGAAGTCCATGATGGGTAAGAACATCAGGTGTTGATGATATGTAGGCTTGCAGCTCATAATGATAATTCTAACCCGACCCTTTCTAGATGGTTGAGAAGTCATGTGGGCAGCCTTCGCCCTCCAAAGCAAGTAAGGAAATCAATAAAGTTGTCCTTGTCTTCTTACTTGATTAACTTTAAGTCTTGAAGAGTGACTGGTAGATCGGTATTGTAGGAGTATTAATGTAGAAACTCCTTGCACAAATCAGTCTAGTTGGTAACCTTGCGTGGGTTAATAGCATTGTACCACTTCATTACATCGATATCGAAAGTCCACGGGAAGATGATGTGGTAAATATCCTCCGGAATGTTCTTAACAGTCATTGCTACTAAGAAGTTGCGAATGTGATGATGGGGATTCTCGGAACCTCTAAACTTAATATCAACAATGGTAAACTTAGGGGTAGTTTCCTTTCGGGATTGAAGTGAATCCTTGGGCCCGATAGTAGTGATTAAACATTAAGGACTCACGTAGTAGCTTCTCTATCTCGATATATTTTTGGATCGGATTAACGCCTTGGTTGCAGCTTCACGGCAGGATCCTTCTCCTTATTTTTCTTTCCTTTGGACTTTTATTTCCTCTATAGTTCTTCGCGTATGAAAGTAAGGGTTCTAGATATAGACAATCTTTTTTTCCCGAGTATTAAGCTTAGCGTCTAGTTTTGCAGCAGACTCTTTAAATAGGGTCATCATAGGAGTTTGCTCTAGTTAGTTGTCTGCTTTTGGAGGATTAGGCTTTGACCGTGGGCAGCGCACCGGTGTTACTAGTAAAGGTGCTGGACATACCGATGTGGTACGTGCTAATGTGGGACGTATTGGTGTGACCGTATTAGTATTGAAGTATATGTCTTACTTCCTAGACGCTTCGTTTCAGGATTCCCCACTTGCATAGGATTTCCTATCTTGTATCCCAATAGAGTACACTTAGGATTGGCTCGTGGAAGAATTTTTAGGGGTGATGGGGCTTAAGCTCTTGACTCGAGGAAGATTGATCCTAGGAGAAAAAAATGATATGCTATTTTATTTGGATGCACATAAAGAACACAACTTGGACCAAAATGAAATGCAACGATGCAAACAGACTCCCTTAGGTTGGGATGAATTTGATTCGAGATGATTTTGATTTGGCTAACGCGAACAAATGAGTATCCTAATTAGGGATGAATTTAAAATTTGGCAAATGTGACAATGAAATAAATGGGCTCGCATTAATTGGGATGATTTTTTTTTTGGGCTAATGCAAAAATGAAATGCAAAATTTGGAGCCACCTATTTGAGATAAAATTTATTTTGGGCTAATGCAAAAATGAAATACTGGACTCACCTTAATTGAGATGAAATTTATTTTGGCTAATGCAAAAAAATGACATGCGGACTCACCTTAATTAAGATGTACTTTATTTTGGGCTAATACGTAAATGAAATGTAAAATTTAGACTTACCTATTTGAGATGAAATTTATTTTGGCTAATACAAAAATGAAATGAATGGACCAACCTTAAGAGGGTTGTATTTTGATTTAGCTAATGCAAATATAGAATGAATGGACCGACCTTAAGAGAGATTGGAAAATTTGACTTTTGATTAAAATACACAAATTGGACCGACTCAAAGTTTTATTTAGATTTTTATTCTTGCACTTATGAAAGGATTATTCAGCGCTTCTCATCTTTCCCTAAACACCGATAAGTAGAAGATTAAATCTAAAAACAATCACACTCATCTAAGCATGCAAATGAAGAGTAGAACCACCTAATAGTCAAAGGGTCTAATGGTCAAAGAGGTTTAGACACGGTAGGATACATGGTGGCTCATATCCCGAGGACTTGGTCTTGCGTGTGGGGCACGACAAGAGAAAAATCCAGAATCCTTAATTTCTCTCGGTGAACCAAGCGGTTTGAACCAAGAGTGCTTGCTACGAGAGAAGAGGTACCGTTTCCGTTATCAATCAAGCCTAATTGGGCCCACTTGGGATTTAGTGGGACGCTCTTACCGTAAGGGTTAAACAGGGTGTAAAATAAATTTTTCCTAGGGGTCCAAAACAAGCAATAAACTATGTTTAAAGGTTGCTAAATGCAAGATGGCTAATGCGAACACATTATTAAAACTCATTACTCAAATTTTCATTGAAGGTTTGCTCTTAGAGAGACATAGTCACCCTAGACGGGGGTGAATAGAGTGATGAGGAAATTTGAACAATAAATGGAAGATTAAAGTTTAAAACAAACTTTTAAAACTATCTCAGTCTAGATTGGACTCGAAAAGTATGAACTCGGAATTTACATGGAAACCCTCCTAGGGCGAGAAAACCACGGCCAGTGCTAATCCGAGCACCAAGTCAAATCCATTATTTTGAATCCATAAAATACAGTAGAAAGACTTCACCAGAATTACTCCCTTGGACAATTACTTACAAGATTTTCCTAGACTCGAAGTTCCCTTATCTCGATCTAGTACTTCCTAACCGAGGTGACCTTTACGGTTAGGGACAACCGAGCTGAGCTAACCCTCCTAGGGACAGCTCAATCAAGGGACCTTACTCAGAAAGTAAGAAAGAGAATTTGTAACTCGATTATAAGACCTTACAACTCGGAAAGATGTTAAGTACGAGTTGGAGTTGTAAATAGAAGATTGAATACAAATACAAAGACTTTTGCTTAAGTATGTGTATTGACAATGATTCCAACAATCTTTAAGTCTTGAGAGTTGGCTTCTATTTATAGATGAACCAGCAGTTTAGCCGTTGTGTAGCTTCCGATTAGAAGTCCTCTGCGACCGTTGTAACGGTTTTTCTAAGTGGCTTAAAAAGATATGTTGGGATGTGAACGTTGTGCAACGGCTCTTGACTCCTTATGATGTCCCAATCCACCGGTGGTGTCCGAAAAGTATGGTGGAAACCACCGTTGAGCTTAGCGTTGAAGATTTCTAGTTTTGGAAATAGACAACCCCGACACGATGTCCGGGCCTTGGTCGGATGTAGAAAAAGCCTTGTCTGCTGGTGATTTGATATCTTGAAGCCGGTTACTTTTGTAATTCGAAAATAGGATAACCTCATTTAGATAACTTACAAAAGTAAATCAATTTTGGTTCTCAAAGTATAAAATACTTTTGTCCAAGATTAGACACAAATAATAATTTAATTAAGATAATTAAGTGCATAATCCGAATCTCGGAAGAGAGGAATTTTCCGAGCCTCATATCCATTACACTCGAAATTCCATCCGAGTCGGTTTGGAGAAAGATCAAGTTAGATAAAGAATATCCGAGTAAGAATACTTGATCTAGACAAATATTGTTCAAACAAAACAAGCTAACATAAAGAGATGAATTAGTGTTGTAATTCACTTAATCTTAGAATATGAAGTCAAGCCTAAGTTTAAACGTGTTAGAGCGAATGTTTGAACATGCGATAAGTCTAAGTGTTGTCCGAGTAACTCAGAACTATAAGTGTGAAATGATGAGTAAGAGTATGCTTTCTAAGTCAGTCGGAATCAAATGAAAACATATGTAATAGTTTCGTAACACTCATAATAGGTTCTATACCACTCGAAAAGTTTCTATAGCACTTAGAATGACTTGTAATTAAAACTTACAAGACATGAAGTTTGTACCTGATTCCTTGATAGTACTCGGAATGTTATACATGCAAAGTCCGAGTCATCATTCATGTTTCACCCTCTTAACAAGTGATTATTTCCAATGGTGTCGGCACTATAGAAACCACGGCCGGTGGATCGAACCGAGCTTCCCCACGAATGGTTCGTGGGTTCTAGAAAATTGTTTAAGATTTTGAAGGTGGTTTTTTGAAAGTGGGGATGAACCTTTTATTAAGATTTTCGAAATTTATTAAATCTGATTTAAAGAGAATTAAGTAAAGTTTGAATGTGGACAATGTACTCGAATCCTAAACCGAGCAATATTCCATAAGTAGAAGTTGCCATGTGGACAATGTACTTTGATGGCGCTTCCAATCAAAAGGGCTTTGGAGTAGGGATCCTTTTAGTCTCACCACAGGGAGCACAAACTCCCATTTCAATCAAGTTAGATTTTGAGGTCACAAACAACGGAACAGAATATGAAGCATGCATCACAAGACTTCAAGCAACCATAGAAATCGGAGCCAAGAACATCGGGGTTTTTGGTGACTCCAGTCCGATCATTAATCAGATTTTATAGAAATGAAAGGTACGTCGTGAAGCCTTAGCACCCTATTAGGCACATTTGATGGAATTGGCAAAATACATTGACAATATATCATATACGTACCATCCTAGGGATGACAACCAATTCGCCGATGCCTTAGGCACATTTGATTAATCATATTTAGGGCTTTTGAACCTACCCGCTAGGCCAAAGGCTGAGGCTGATTTCTTTAGCCATGGCTTGTGGTCGGTGACCCGACCGCTAGGTACCGGCTTTCTCCAAGACCGAGTAGTGAGTGACCGCAGCTTAGGTCCAAATTGATGTTTTTCACACCGGTTTCGCCCGAAGCCTCACGGTGAGATTTAAAACCCTAATTTTATTTATTTTACCCAGTTAGGAAATAATATCCGAGGACTTATGAAAATAATTTCTAAAATAAAATAATTAATAAAACCGCCAATCAATCTGATTTAATTCATCTTTAATATGACTTAATAAAATTCGGAAATCTTGATAAGAGGTTAATCCCCACTTTCAAAAGTCAATGTTCAAAACCCCTAAAATCATTTCCAACACATCATTTAATAAATAACCTACGCTAGTTCGTGGCAAAGCTCGGCCCCTCCGTGCGGGTCTCGCGGGTCGTGGTTCATACAATGGCGACTCCGCTAGGGACTAATCACTTATGAAGAGGGCGAAACTTGAAAATTTGAGTAATGAGTTTTAATAATGTATTTGCATTAGGCATCTTGCATTTTAGCAAACTTTGAACATAGTTTATTACTATTGTTAGACCATTAGGTTTTCTTACCCCATGTTAAAACTTCGGTAAGAGGCTCCTATCTGCGACTAAAACCGGCCCAACTAGGGTTGATTGCTAAGGGAAGTGGTACCTCTTCCCTCATACCACACAATCTTGGTTTACCAAGAGGCACCAAGGATTCTAGCATTTTTCTTGCCATGCACCACACGGAAGACTAAATCCTTGGACTATGAGTCACCATGTATCCTACCTAGTCTTGACCCTGTTTTGGCCATAGATCTTTTGACTATTAGGTGGCACCTTGTCTTCGTTTGCGTGCTTAATTGAGTGTGGTTGTTTAAGATTTAATCTTCTACTTGTGAGCCTTTAGGGATAGGTGCGGAGTACTCGATTAACCCTTGCATGGGTGCAAATAAAATATCTTAATAAAATTTCCTAAGTGGGTCCATTATATGCATATAGCCAAAAGTCAATGATCTTTTCCCTTTAGGTCAGTCCATTACTTGCATTTTTGGGTCATACTAAAACTTTCTTGAAGCGGTCTAGGTAGTCACCGCCATTCGGTCTACAAGGGTCTTACCAAGGACTTCTCTATCCTTTTGGTCGGTTTGTCTCGTAGATTTTGACCTCTTTTATCTTTCTACATTCCCGTTTTGCATTTTCATATTTCATTTAGCCAAAAATAAGTTCATCTCAAATTTGGTGATTTTGTTTTACATTTTATTTTGCCAAAAATAAATTCATCTCAAATTAGATGAATCCATTTTGCATTTCATTTAGCCAAAATAAATTCATCTCAAATTAGGTGAGTCCATTTTGTATTTTCATATTGCATTTAGCCAATATAAATTCATCTCAAATTAGGTGAGTTCGTTTTGCATTTTCATATTTCATTTTAGCTAAACTAAATTCATTCCAGATTTAGGAAATTGCATTTTCATTTTAGCCAAAATAATTCCATCTTCCATTTAGGAATTTATATACTATATAATAGCAATCTTTTCAAAATTATGACATGGCGACTCGAGAGTGAATTTAGGAGTTTCGTCCAATAAAAAAACTGATAATTTATTCATGAAAAAAAAGATTTTCACTTATATATGGACTCTCTTTTACTCCTTGCCAAAATAAAAATAAAAATAAAAATAAAAATAAAAATAAAAATAAAATAATAATAATAATAATCTATATCTATATGCTATATACTATATAATAGCAATCTTTTCAAAAGTATGACATGGCGGCCCGAGAGTGAATTTAGAAGTTTCGTCTAATAAAAAATGATAATTTATTCTTGAAAAAATATATTTTCACTTATATATGGACTCTCTTTTACTCCTTGCCAAAATAAAAATAAAAATAAAAATAAAAATAAAATAATAATAATCTATATCTATATCTATATGCTATATACTATATAATAGCAATCTTTTCAAAAGTATGACATGGCGGCTCGAGAGTGAATTTAGAAGTTTCGTCTAATAAAAAATGATAATTTATTCTTGAAAAAATATTTTTTCACTTATATATGGACTCTCTTTTACTCCTTGCCAAAATAATAATAATAATAATAATAATAATAATAATAATAATAATAATAATAATAATAATAATAATAATAATCATCTATATAATATATAATAGTAGTATTTTTAAACCGGTCAAATATTACGAAGGGGGTGATTGTAGAAGTTTAGCACAATGTTAACCATAAAAATTATTTGTCCATTAAATATGAGTCGTTGATGTAAATAATGTATATCTATATCTATATATATTTATACATTATATAATGTCAATCTTTTTAAAAAGATGACATGGCGGTCCGAGAGTATATTTAGGAGTTTCGTCCAATAAAAAGAATAATTTATCATTGAAAAAATAGATTTCCACTCATATATGGACTCTTTCTTACTCCATGCCCAAAAAATATTACAATAATAATACATATAATTTTTCAGAAAAATTAAACAAAATTAAAAATAATAAAATAAAAACATAATCTTAAACAAAAAGTTAAACAAATAATAAAATGCACTAAATAAATACGAAAATAAATAACCAAATTACCAAAATATTAAAACTATTTTATGGAACTAATGGCCTAAAAACCTAAACTAAAAATGAAAAAATTAAATTCATAAATTTATTAAATTAAAAATATGCTTTAACCTAAATTATTAAATGAGTCTGAAAAATTATCAAATCAGATATATATTATAAAATTATCTAATCTTAATATAAATATTAAATAATAATTAATCATCCTAATTAATTCATAAAAATATAAAACAGAAAATAAAAACAAAACTAAGTAGAAAATTAATAAATAACAAATATATAAAATTATATAATAAATTAAATCAAAATTCTGACAAAATATAAAAGCAAACCTAAAACCCAAAAATATTTTTTTATAGTTTTCGAGAAAAATTAAACATAATTAAAAATAATCTATACACTCTATAATGCCAATATTTTTTAAAAAGATGACATGGCAGTGTGAAAGTGAATTTAAGAGTTTTGTCCAATAAAATAATAATAATAATATATATATATATATATATATATATATATATATATATATATATATATATATATAATTTTTCAGAAAAATTAAAAAAATAAAATAATATAAAATAAAAACATAATGTTAAACAAAAATTTAAACAAATAATAAAATGCACTAAATAAATACGAAAATAAATAATTAAATTACCAAAATATTAAAACTATTTTATGGACCTAATAGCGCAAAAACCTCAAATAAAATGAAAAACTAAGTTTATAAATTTATTAAATTAAAAACATTCTTTAATCTAAATTAGTAAATAAGTCTAAAAAATTATCAAATCAGTTATATATTATAAAATTATATAATCTTAATATGAAAATTAAATAATAATTAATCATCCTAATTAATTCATGAAAATATAAAATAGAAAATAAAAACAAAACTAAGTAAAAAATTAATAAATAACAAATATACAAAATTATATAACAAATTAAATCAAAAATCTGAAAAAATATAAAAGTAACCTAAAATCCAAAATTATTTTTTTATAGTTTTCCAGAAAATTAAAAGGAATTAAAAATAATAAAATAAAAATATAATCTTAAACAGAAAGTAAAACAAATAATAAGCTACACTAAATAAAAGAGAAAATAAATAATTAAATTACCAGCATATTTAAATTATTTTGTGGACCTGAATATATCCTAAACACATAAAATCAAAATGAAAAAACTAAATTTATAAATATATTAAATTAAAGACCTACTTTAACCTAAATTTAAAAAAAATCTAAAAAATTATCAAATCAGTTATAAAAACTAAGAAAATTAATACTAACATATTAAAAAGATTCTAATTAAACCCTATAATAATATAAAAATAAAATTAACCCAAGAAGACTAATTTTATTCTAACTTCTAACAAACCGACTAAATAATAACAAAAACGAACAGTAAAAGTAATCTGAAAATTAAAATATATTAAGACATAAAATAAAATTAATATATATAGTTATTTATTTATTTATTTGGGGTTTTTATTGTATATTAGTTATCATTTATTTTTATGTATATTGATACGCAATATTATTTTGGGTCCGAAATATAATAATTTTGTCTAACATTATTAATTTTTCATTATTCTTGGTGTCATAAAATTGTATTAGTTCAAAATATATTTATTATAAGAATTTTTAAAATTAAAATCAACAGGAACATGTTATAAAAATAATATTTAAATATTTAACTATCCGAGGAAGCAACTTGGTAATTAGCTTCATCCTATGTACAGAATGATTTAATAAACCTTAAAAAACATAAATTAATATAATAAAAATATAACAACTACATATATACTTGATATTAATAATTAAAAATGTCTACAAGGTAAAAAATTATGATTCAAATATGTTGTGGAATAAAACGTAAAGGATAAAAGGTTAGGAATTATATTGCTTCAGGTCGTAATTTGTGTACTTTAAGTTCGTAATTTGTGTTATCTTTAAATTATTGCAAACTTAATATGTCAACTTCTATTAAGCCCATAGGACTTCGAATAAATTCATTTGTCTCAAAATTTTTGCATAACATACAAGACGGATGTGGAAAATCAACCGTCTCCACCAACTTGAGAAGAGCTAGCTCCATGGTCCCAAGATTGAGATGCTCCATGAGAAGGTCCACTGTTAGAAGCCTCGTAGAAGTGAAGTGGTTTTCCGTGACGGTCAAATGCTTGAAGGGGCAGAATGTTTAGACTCTCTTCAACAATGTGAGGCTCCACGCCGAAGCACTAGGCCCGGAGGTGCTAGGCCCCGCTTTAGAAGTACTCCGATAATGCGCAAATCGTGAAGAACGCCGAGAGGTACCTGCTCTAGATGTACCACCGAAAGGGGCTTGTTGGCCGGATGTATGTGCTTGTATCCCCGATCCGCCAAGGAAACCTCTTAATGAAGACGCTCTTGATCGAAGCCTCTACAAAAATAACGGAGCAATTAGCACACCTACTAAAAGCTCAATGAAGTTAGCACTTCACTAACCAAAGACTCACTCGGAAGGTTGGGAAAGTCCTTTGAGTGAGGAAGTCTCGGATTCCCCTAAGAGCGGATTGGAGCCCGATAGACATGGTTTGAGATTGCTCCTGATCGTACTACAAAATTTATTCAATGGTATTAGCAAAATACTTTTAGCATTCAACTAAAAGTAAAGAGTATGAAACTCTTACCCCTCGCTAGTTTATGGGGAAAGAATGCCCAACACATTCTTCCTCGAGGATTTCGGGAATCCTTACATAACGGAGAGATTCCCTAGGTTGAGAAACATCCACATCAAAACATGGAATGTGGATATCCTCGAAGTAAGCTACAAAAGATGAAGTTAATTGCCATATAAGAAATTCAACTACACATAATATAGAAAGAAATGGAAACTCACCAACTGAGTCATAATTCGCCCTGCATGATATGCATAGGATGTGTATAAATTTAAGAACTTGTATAAGGATACCTGGTGGTCTCTTCCACTTACTCTTGTTGGGAGAGAGAGCGGAAGTAGAACATGGTTGGCGGTGGATCAAGAGGAACAAATAGAGGCCATGTGTTGTCATGAATTTGTGGTGTGAGTTTGTCACCAAGGTACCAACAAAACCCGAAAGGACCCTCAAATAAGATCCTCCTTTTGCTCAACTCTCATGCAATAATTACACTTGGAGGGAGTTGGAGTTGGGCCCAAGGATGAAAGTTGGCCTGCATATATATGATTCATCAACAAACAACTAAGCAAAAGTGAAAAACAACAAGAAAATGGGAATAGATTACACGAGCTAAGGGTGGCGCGGCCACCGCCGTGCCCACAAGGTCCGCCACAAGTAGTGGGCAGGGCAGCAAGATAGCAAGTGAAGCAATTGTTTTTTCTAGGCATATTTTAAGGGAAATTAAAGCTTAAAATCAACATACCGAAGCCTATGTCATGGATCTTGGGCCGTTAAAGATGGATTCTCCCCACGATACAAAGGCCCAAAACGTTGGATGATTTGTTGAGCTGGGCGAAAGGTGTGGGAAATATTCATACAACCATGGCTAGATTTTTGCAAAACAAGTAAGATTTTTATCCATAAAAGATGAAAATACATTGGAAATAAATAATGAACCAAAGCATACCTCAATGATCTTCCACAAGCTGCATAGTGGAAGATACTTGGTCAAGTCAATCTTGGGTTTAGTGTGTCACACACCGAGTACGGAGGCCCCTTATGTGGCAAGTGTACGAGGGAACACCCCAGTTAAGCTCTTTTATTTTATCGAGGTCCGTTAAGTTCACCAAATAGTGAACATGAGCCTTAGAGGCTAGGTTAGAAAAGAGTACCGTGCTCAATAAGAGAGCAAGCATGATTCGGACTTCTTGTTGTGGAGAATGTCGAGCCCAAAACCTAACATCTTCAAAAGCCTTGAAAAGAATGGTATATTTAACGAAGTTTTCCTGAGGAAACCTACTAGCCACGAGACCAAAGAGATGACAAAGATAGTTATGATCTTTGAACGGTTCTGGTCATAGACTAGAGGATCCCCGAGAAGCCCAAATGGGATAAAATGATAAAGTTTAGAGGAGTAATAGTCGTTTCCTGAAGGGAAGGTGGAAAGTATTAATGTTATCCCAAAAGCACTCACTAATGCCCCTAATGGGATCCTGCTCTCTTTTGTCACAAAGTTGGTTTAAAGCAAGGAAGAGAGAACCAAACCCGACATTATGCATGACATTTTCAAGAGGATACTTCATCATTCTACGTGTCTCCATGAATTTGGGTATGGCTCCACTACTCCGAATTGAACCTTTCTGCAAGACAAAAATCCAACGAGATTTTTAGTAAAAGTACTACTCTAAGTGAGCAAAAGTAAAAGACTAAGCTAACTAGCTTACCGAAGGACTAATGGCAAGTGAAGAAACTTAATTCTCATCCTTCATTTGGATTCGATTCGTTGTGAGGACGCAATTCTGTTTAAAGAAGTTATCTTAAACTAACTTCTTAACCCTTGTCCTGCCGATAGGATGAGCCTTTCTCCTAGACATATTTGAAGAGAAGATTTCGAAAACCAACTAGTTTTCTCAAGAGGAAAACAAGAGCACAATAAGAGCTAGAAAGCAAGAGAGGAGTAAGTGAAGTGATGTCCCATCACGGCAGCCTCAAAGCCCTAGCTGATGGGGTAGCTTATGAAATCTCATCAAGCATGGCAAGTAGATGTTTGGCACCATATGCATCCAAGTGGGCGCTCTTGGACCCACCGAACCAGCTTTTGAAGATCAAATTTTCAATCGGCTCTCAACTTAATTACTCGGGTGAAATGCTGAACTTTCATCAATATGATTATTGACTAACAAGCACGTTAGTGCAATAGATTATCATGCCAAGATTTAGATAAAAAATGGTCGAAGTTCCAGACTTCAAAATTTACCAAGTTTAGGGCTCGATCAAACTAAGCTTAGGACTCTCTTATTGGACATCGAACGCATGCATTGCGATCAAGTCTAAGCCCCATCTTGGAGTTTAGGTTCGACCGCAACCAATTCCAAACATTACATAACAATCAATATTAAAATCACCGCACGTGAATCGAGGTAAGTATCCTTTAGTGTCTACATTGACACTTCGTCTTGCGATTTGGTATAAGTAGGGGCTAACTCGTAGACACCTAAAATGTGTCCTCCTGTATCTCCTTTAATTATGTGTTTCATATTGTTGGTCCGGTGATTAAATCGTGAGTCCTGTTTGCGGATTTGGATGACAAACCGAATTTCATCGGTGCGACAGATGACAAGTAAACCATAAAGAACCCATAACACCAAATAAATAGCCTTTTGACTTGGGTCATTCCAAAAACCTATTTTTTCTTTTGGACGATCAAAGCCCGAGCCAACCCTTCGGACACAACGGAGTCTAGTTCACGCGTATCGGGAAATTCTAAGCTCGAATTTTGCATTTCACCCCTCTCTAGTAAGACACAAATCTAAAGACCTCAAAATGGAGTTAGGCATTGCATTTCATGATCACAAGTATCAAAGTGCAGCGTTTAAGATCCAAGACAAGTGCGCCCGAGACTAGGATTTTCCTCCCTCCAAACGTCACCATATAGCCGACGCCCCTTCCTGGATTTGTTAAGCGTAATGTCGTGTTTCACCCAGGAGACTCCCTTTGAGCACGAAAGGGCACAAAACCCTAGGCATCGCCAGTTGGCCAGTGACCCCAACCGAGACTCTATTCGGCTTCATCAAGTCTAATCACTTTATTTTGGCTCTATATTTTGTTCCCGGCTTGTGATCGGCTTTGGATGGCTAACCGAGGGCAAACCCTAGGTCATTTGTGACTTAGACATCTCTCTATAAATAGAGAGCGTTGGCTGTCATTTTAGGATGACTTTTTTCCTTAGTGTTATGCTACCGAACCTTAATCTCAAACGACTACAGACCTATGCTTTACGTTGCAAAAACAGTTCATACAGACTTATTCCCTAACGTTACACTACTCGAAATTCCACTAAGAGCTACCGAATACTCCCATGTATATTCTAATTTCTTAGTCCCTTTCCAGCTTATTCCCACACTATTCTTCAACCTTACCATGTTACCATATTTAAACCAGAATACTCCATCATCGATCTTCTTAACTATACTCAAAACTCACAAAAAAGCACCTTTCTTAATTCACCACCTTAGCGTCGCCGGATCTCGTACGGAGATCTAGATCGGCGAGTGGGACAACCCGAGGGCATTAATTCGGCCTTCAAACGGTTATTTATTTTATGCTTGTACTTATCGCTTTCCGTATTGTGGAGAAAAATTGTAAAAACTTTTATTTCCATCCCGCCCGATGTAATCCTTTAAGTTTCTCGCTATTATTTACTTTTGCTTTTACTTTCTTTACCACTTTCCTTTTATTTTTTTTTTTACTGTTTTCTATCATGTTTTCGTTGCTTTAGATTTTCCTGTAACATGTTGTTTGATTGTGTTTAATACGTTATTCGATTCATTACTCAAACTAGTAATGCCCGTCCGGGCGGAATGGAATGGTTTGTCCCTATGTTTCATACCATTGCCCCGACTGCGATTCTCGGCTTCGAGATCAATGGAGTCATTTTTAGCCTTTTTCAGTGTTAGTTTTCCCATACTAAGATTGGAAGAGAAAATCTTATTTATTAAGTTTTTGTTCATTTTTCTCTCCTAAAAACCGACTAGCGACTCCTCTTTTGCTTTGTTTGTATTCAAATTGTATCTCGACTTTTTCTAACTACGAGTACAAATTTAGGGCTTTTGAACCTCCTCGCCAGGCCTAAGGTCAAGGCTAATTGTATCTCGGCTTTTGTATTCAAGTTGTTGGCTTCGACTAGCACCGAGTGGTCAGTGGTCACGGCTTAGGTCCAAACCGATGTTTTCACACCGGCTTGGCCTCGAAGAGTCACGAAAGATTTTGAAACCCTAATTTAAATTTTTTAAGTTAAGAAATAATATCCTGGGACTTCTAAAAATAATTTTTAAAATAAAAGTAATTAATAAACCGCCAATCAGTCCGATTTAATTCATCTTTAATTTGACTTAATAAAATTTGGAAATTTTTATATGAGAGTTCAAGGTTTGCTTTTAAAAATACTTAGTCACCCTAGAGGGGGTGAATAGGGTAATGAGGAAATTTGAACAATAAATGGAAGATTAAAGTTTAAAACAAACTTTAAGACTGTCTCGAGTCTAGATTGAACTCGGAAAAGTATGAACTCGGAATTTACGTGGAAACCCTCCTGAGGCGTAAAACCATGGCCGATGCAAATCCAAGCACCAAGTCAAATCCACTATTTTGAATCCGTAAAATAAAGTAGAAAGACTTCACCAGAATTGCTCCCTTGGACAATTCCTTACAAGATTTTCTTACACTCGAAGTTCACTTATCCGATCTAGTACTTCCTCACTAAGGTAACCTTTACAGCTATGGACAATTGAGCTGAGTTAACCCTTACGACTCAATCAAGGGACCTCGCTCAAAATTTAAGAAAGAGAATTTGTAATCGATTACAAGACCTTACAACTCGGAAAGATGTTAAGTATAGAGTTGGAGTTGTAAGTAGAAGATTGAATACGAATATAAAGACTTTTGCTTAAGTATGTGTATTGACAATGATTCCAAGCAATCTTCAAGTCTTGAGAGTTGGCTTCTATTTTTAGATGGCCTAGCAGCTTTAGTCGTTGTGACTAGCTTCGATTAGAAGTCCTCTATGACCGTTGTAACGGTTCTTTTGAGTGGCTCGTAAAAGATCCGTTGGGATGTGAACGTTGTGGAATGGCTCTTGACTCATTAGGATGTCCCAATCCACCGGTGGTGTTCGAAAAGTATGGTGGAAACCACCGTTGAGCTTAGCGTTCAAGATTTCCAGCTTTGAAAACAGACAACCCCGACACGATGTCTCGGGCCTTGGTCGATGTAGAAAAAGCCTTGTCTGCTGGTGATTTGATATCTTGAAGGCGATTACTTTTGTAATTCAAAAATAGGATAACCTCGTTTAGATAAATTACAAAAGTAAATCAATTTTGGTTCTCAAAGTATAAAGTACTTTGGTCCAAGATTAGAAACAGATAATAATTTAATTAAGATAATTAAGTACATAATTATTTGAATCTTGGAAGACGGGAATTTTCCATCCGAGTTAATTTGGAGAAAGATCAAGTTAGATAAAGAATATCGTAGTAAGAATACTTGATCTAGACAAATATTGTTCAAACAAAACAAGCCGACTTAAAGAGATTATGAAGTCGGACTCGAGTTTAAACGTGTTAGAGCGAATGTTTGAACATGCGATAAGTTTGAGTGTTGTCCGAGTGACTCGGAACTATAAGTGTGAGATGATGAGTAAGCGTATGCTTTCGAGTCGACGTGAATCAAATGAAAACATATGTAATAGTTTCGTAACACTTAGAACAAGTTCTATACCACTCAGAAAAGTTTCTATAGCACTTAGAATGACTTATAATCAAAACTTACAAGAGATGAAGTTTGTACCTGATTCCTTGATAGTACTCGGAATGTTATACATGCAAAGTCCGAGTCTTCAATCTCCTCTTTTGATGAAAGGCATTCCATACTCGGATAGAAACTTTATTAGTGATAAAGTACTTAGTTTACATTCTTTCTCAAAGAATATGTTAGAGTATAAAGCTAGAATCATATAGAATATCTAGAGTGATTCAAGCTTAGATTTTATAAGAGTAATTAAGCTTACATTGCATCGAGCTGAAAACTAAAATATCGCATAGAAATGAAGTGAGTCGAGCTTGCTTATAACAGAGAGAAAAAACAATTAACTAAGTTGATAGATCGAGCGAGAAAAAAATGTAACCGAGCTAATATATTAGAACAAGATGAACTTAGAAAAGAAATTGAAAATCGGAAAACAATTACACTGAGAGAAAAATAAGCACGAAATAGAAACTTCATTAATATTCACATAGAAAGAATATATACACAAAAGGGTGAGAGGAAACTCCCCTAAAAAAGATAACAAATTTTCTAACTATTCTCCCCTTGCCTTTCAAAGAAAAATAAAAAGAGGAAGAATGTATCAAGAAGATGCAATTTGTTTGTCCGGACAAAAAAATTAAAATAAAAGAAAAAAATTTGAGAAGGTGGAGAATGAGCGACTCGAGTCGAAGTGGATGAAAGAGCAGGCCGCCTTCGCTCGTCGAAGCAGGATGCTGTTGAAGATCGAGGCGGGGCAGCACTGGGATCTCTGGAATGGGCTTAGCTCGAGTGATCGACCCAGAACCAGGTCATCCAGAGGTTCATCCTCTTAGAACTCAACCGAGGGAGGTGCTTGCTCGGACTGGACAGCTGCCGACCGATGACCTTTGTCAGCAAAATCTTCCGATCCACTCGGACTACTATCTAAGCCGATCGGTTCCGGCCGGAGGACTGGAGCACCTTGTCCCTCTCGCTACTTCTGCTCCTTCTTCTTCCTTCTCCCCTCCTCCTTCTCCTTAGAGGGAGCCGCCTCAGCCGCAATCTCCTCTTCTTCTTCTTCTTCCTCCCTAGAGGGGATTTGGCCGGGCTCGATGACTCCTCGAATGTATATGAGTTGCCCGAGTCCTAAGCAGCCTTGGAGCGCCTTTCTTGGAGGAGCTCAATTATCTCCTTCTACACCTTGACGAGTGTCTTCATCGCAAGAAGCACATCTTACTGCTCTCCGATTTGGGATTGAGCAGATCTTTTGATTGATGGTCATTGGCGGTAGGAAAGTCTTGAATAACCGGAGGGTGTCCTTGAGTTCAGTGGACACAGAGGAAATCTTGTCCATTATTGTGGTGGACAAGGCAGAAGAAAGGACCCGAGAAACACCTGAAGTGGACGCACCACCAGGTGGAGGAGGTAGAGGGAGAGGAGCTTGAGTCGAGTCCGAGGCGGAGACGGTGGCCTCACTCCGAGCTATGGACCCGGACACCCGGTTGGGTTTCCCGATATCCATACCTAAGGAGTTCTTTTCGCCAACAACAACGGCAGCCTCGAAACTGCGTTAGGATCCGAGGGGAGGGAACTTTGAATTGCTTGAAAATAAAAGTGAGAAGAGCCCCGCAAGGAAGAGCGGTGGATTTTTAGTTTGAGCTGGCACAACGGCCATCCGCTCGATAATAGTGGGAAAGAGGTCTACTTAATAGCCCTCGAGAATGTCGAAAGAGGTTTGAGATGCTTGGAGTTAGGATTTTCTTTACTTGAATGCTGAGAGAAGAAGGTTCTCATCAGTAGGAAACATAGAAGACAGGCTTCGACTTTAGTTGAATCACTCGAAGGTTTTGCATGATTCAAGAAATTATTTGGCGTACTTCTCAAAGAATTCATCAAGCAACCTCGTTGAAAGGTATAAGGTTTCGTTGAGGAAAAGAGAAGATACTTTGAATAGGCGGTGGAGGAGAGAGACGTTGATACGGAAAACAACATCTTGAACTCTGGAGGTGAGTATACCCTTAAAGCTAGAGAGGTTTGAGTAAAACTCGTAAATGAATTCTGGGTAGATGAACTCGCTGAAACAGAGGAAATTATAAACCCTTGTGGTTTTGATATTTTTCAACCATGAAAACTTGGTGGTTGGGAAGAATTTGTCATCCAACGTTAGGTGTTGGGTGACAATGATTTTAGAGGGGTTGGAAGGACCCTCTTGGCTTTTTGTGCGAGGTTTCTTGGTTGCAGAACCAAGAAAGTCCAGGTGGGAACCTCTTTTCGAGCATGTTTGAGTGTGAAAAGAGAGAAGATGAACTTTGAGAGAGAGAGAGAGAGTATAGAAGATAACTCGAATAGAGAGAGAGTAAGTAGAGAGTGAAAAGAGAAATAAAAGAGTAAACAGATAGAGAACTTAGAGTAATCGGTGCTTACTTGAGATTTCTTTCACTTAACTTGAGAGAGACGATTCGTTCTTTGAAAACAATAAACTTGATCGAGATGTAGTAAGCGAGAGAGAGAGTATGTAGAGAGTAAAGTAGCGAAATGAAGGAAAAAGGATGCTACTTATAGAGAAAGCATTGTCCTTCAGTATCCATTATGACTCAACTCCCCAACGGTCGCCTCGGACCGGTGTGACTATTCTCGCTCTCCAACAGTTAGAATTCTAACGATTGCTCGCCAACGGCTAGTTCTCTCGATCGATGCGCGTGAGAGAGAGAGAGAAAAAGAGAGATTTTAGAAGAAATTTCTAAAATTCTCCACTAATCTAGAGATGATTTTAGAAGTTTGATGTCCATCTTTCTCAAAATCTAAGTCTAACTTAGTAAAGTTTCTCAGTGACTCGAAACCGCAAATAAGTAATAACTCGGATCAGTATTATTGGCTTAACTGAACTAATTATTATTAAAGCATAAAAACGAAACATTTATCACATAATCATGCAAAGTAATTCCACTCGAAAATCACATAATTATGCATTAAACATGCCAAGCTCATTCCTAATAAAGCAAAACCGATCCTCACTAAGTGGCTTAGTAAAGATATCAGCTAATTGAAGTTTCGTAGGAATGAAATTAAGTTCAATATCAGCCTTTCTCGGAATGCTCGCTTAGAAAATGATACCTGACCTCAATATGCTTTGTGTTTGAGTGCTCGAACTGGATTCTTAGTGATGCTGATTGCACTTTGATTGTCATAGTTGATTGGAATTAATTTGAATGTAAGTTCAAGATCTTTCAAGTGTTGCTTTATCCATAAAATCTTAGCACAACATGCTCCAGCTGCAATATTTTCAGCTTCAACAGTTGATAGAGCTACCGAGTTTTGTTTCTTTGAGTGTCAAGATATAAGGGATTGACCCGAAACTGGCGAGGCTCCTAAGGTGCTCTTTCTACCAACTTTGTATCTAGCATAATCAGCATCTAGGTATCCAGTGAGAGTCGGTTCTAAGTCCCTTGAGTACCATAGACCTAGATTCCGAGTCCCTGCAAGATATCCGAAAATTCTCTTCACCGCAGGTGAGATGTGATTCTTTTGGATTAGCTTGAAATCTTGCACATAGACATACACTAAACATTGTGTCTAGCTTACTGGAAGTAAGATATGTAGTAGAGATCCAATCATACCTCGATAGAGTTTCGATCTACTACTTTACCTGTTTCGTCTCGAGTCCAGTTTTATGTCGCTGCTCATAGGTGTTGCTGCATGTTTTGCATCTTGAAGTTTGTACTTCTTCAGCAATTCCTTGGTATACTTTGATTGATGGACATAGATGCCATCCTTATCTTGCTTGATTTGTAGACCAAGGAACACATTGAGTTCTCCCATCATACTCATTTGAAATTCCTATCTCATTAACTCGGAAAAATCTCAACATAGAATTTCATTAGTGGCTCCAAATATTATATCATCAACATAGATCCGAGTAATAAGAAAGTCTTTCCCCTTGGTTTTTATAAAAAGAGTCTTGTCAATCTGACCTCTTCTAAAATCATTTTCAACCAAGAAATTGCTCGATCTTTCATACGAAGCTCTGGGAGTTAGTTTAAGACCATAAAGAACTTTTTGAAATTTGAAAACGTGATTTGGAAATTCTAAATTTTCAAATCTAGGGGGTTTGTCAACATAGACTTCCTCTTCAATGGAACCATTAAGGGAAGCACATTTAACATCCATTTGATACAGTTTGATATTCATGCTTGATGCAAATGGCAATAAGATTCTAATAGCTTCAATTCTAGCAACCGGTGCAAAGGTTTCCCCACAATTAATCCCTTCTTCTTGACTGTAACCTTGAACCACAAGTCTAGCCTTATTTCGACTACCAATCCACCTTCATCCAATTTGTTCTTGAAAACCTATTTGGTTCCTATGACTGGGTGGTCGGAAGGTCGTATGGTCAAAGTCCGGACTTGGTTTCTTTCAAATTGATTGAGTTCCTCTTGCATGGCCTCTACCCATTCAGGTTCATTTAGGGCTTCTAGTGCATTTCGGGTTCGATTAATGATACGAATGCAGTGAATGTACATAAATTTTGTAGAGAGGAACGAGTTCATACCCCACTGTTGATATCGGACAAGATGTTTTCAAGTGGGTGGCTCGAAGCATATTTGAAAGCTCTACCTGTTCTCTCGGTTCACCGGATTTGTAGGTTGAATTGGTTAATCTTCAAATGTCTCGTGCTGAGTGAGCTTGCTCATCCGATTGGCCTCCAACATTCTCGAGTTGTCTCATTCTCGAGTTACCTTATTCCGAGTGACTTTTCCTTGACTCTTCTCGAGCTCATCGTCACTAAGATCATCATCTCGACTGAGCTTTAGATCCGAGAAGGTTGACTCACTCGGTTTTCCCTATTCAATCTCATCAAAAACAACATGGATGCTTTCTTCCACTCTGTTAGTTCTTTTATTGAAAATATGATATGCCTTTACTATGAGATGAATAACCAAGAAAAGTACCTTCATCTCATCGAGCATCAAACTTAGTTAGGTGATCCTTACCATTGTTATGAACATAACACTTACATCCGAAGGGTTTGAAGTATGAAATGTTGGGTTTCTTCCCTTTGTAGAGCTCGTGTAGAGTTTTCTTCAGGATGGGTCCGATGAGGCATCTATTCAATGTGTAGTTTACGGTGTTGATTGCCTCAGCCTCGTAAATAGTAAGGTAGATCATGTTCAATCATCATTGTCCTTCCTATTTCTTCAAGAGTTCGGTTCTTTCTCTCGCACTACTCCATTTTGTTGAGGAGTTCTTGGTGCTGAGAAGTTATGGGAGATACCATTCTTATCACAAAACTCTTCAAATTCCGAGTAGTCAAACTCCCTTCCATGGTTAGTTCAAATTATTTTAATCCGAGTCCGAGACTCAACTTAAATTTTTCTACGGAGCTTATCGAACTCTTTGAAAGCTTCATTTTTGTGCTTAAGAAAAGTAACCCGGTAAATCATGAGTAGTCATCAACAATCACAAGTACATATGATTTACCTCCGAGGCTCTTGATAGGGATTTCACCACATAAATCCATATGCGGCATTTCAAGCACTTTGGATGTGGAAACAGCTTTGAGAGATTTGAAAGATGATCTTACTTTTTTCCCTTTTGTGCATGCTTCGTAAATTATCTTTCTTCAATGCACAATTAGGCAATCCTCGGACTAAACCATGAGATGCAAGCTTCTTAATGGTGTGTATGCTAACATGACCTAGTATCCCGAGGAAGCCTACTAAGAATAAGACCAAAGAGGTGACGTAAATAGTCACAGCTTTTATATAAATCTCAGTCATAGACTCAAGGTTCCCTCGAGAAGCCTAAACTAGAGAGAATAGCAAAGTCAAAAGGAGTAATGGTCATCTCCCCAAAAGGAATATAAAATGTGTTGGTAGTATCCCAAAACGTTCGCTAATGGCCCGTGTAGGGTCACGCTCTTTCCGGTCACATAAGTCGTTCAAAGCAATACGTAAGGAACCAAATCGATGTTGTTCATAATGTTCTCTAAAGGATAGTTCCTCTTCGTGAACATCTTCGTGAATTTTCGAATAGCCCCACTGCTCGGAATGACACCCTCTACGTAATGAAAATCTAATAAAATTTTAGTAGAAATACTATTGTAAATGAGCAAAGAAAGAAATTCAAGCCAACAAGCTTACCGAAGGAGAAATATCAAGTGAAGAGACATGGGTCTTAGTCATCACTAAGAGATTACTAGGGCTCCATTCATCATGAGAGCGCCATTCTCTTTCCAAGAAATTGTCATGGACTAAGCTGATGGACATTTCCAAAGGCTACAACATACTTCTTCATGATCTCCTTACATGCCATTAAGCCAAGAGCCATGAGTTCATGTCAAAGCTACAAAAGGAGCTCAAACCAAAAGGAGATCATATTTTAGCACCTAATCTGGTTCAACTTTTGCTTGATGAACTAGAACTTGGTTTATGGTGAAGAATTATCTTTTATGTCTTTTGTTATATAAATAATTATTGTTCAAGAGTTGGAGCAAGATAAATCCACAAGAGAAGGTCCAAAGCGCCAAGGGAACTCAAACCATGCACTAAGCGCACAAGCTGGCCGGTTATCACCAAGGACCGAAAGGTGGATGTCTTATGCCTTAGCCGAATGGGTCATGTGTGGACAGCAACAAGGAGGATTCTAGAAGCATTTCCAAGCATCATCCCTAGTGGAAGAATCTATGTGTTGGACCTATGACAAGCTTTCTTGCACAAGGGGTAGGAAATACTTGGCTAGGATTAACTTTCATATTAGCCACATGTTCCCAAATTGGCTTGGACAAGGGGCTAACATATCTTAGGCCATTGATCTTGTAATCTTTCTTTTAGGCCTTAGATTATGTTTTAGTTTTGATTAATTTTCAGCATGTTTTATTTCCTTATAAATAGCCTAGCATTCAGCCATGTAAAAGTTAGACTTGATGAATATATGAATTTTGAGCTTTGCTCTTTTGAGATGGATTTCTCAACCCCTTGAATCCTCATTGCTGTATCCGAGCCTTGGTAAGCTTGGTGGTGTCCTTTGAGTCCTTACAATCCCCGGTGGTGTTTCTGTATCCGGATAGATTGCAAGGTGCCCCTCGGTTCAGCTTGGTGGTGTTTCGTATCCAGGCCAGAACCCAGGAACTATCCAGCGACTTCATCAACCCATATCTCCCAATCCACAAATCCTCTCGTCCCCAAATTTCACACACACCATCTTACACGGGTTGAGTCCAGCTCCACCAAATTTCAGCTCAATCCAAGAAGTATCCCGTCCTCGACACCAAAAACAAACAAAGGACCTCATCCTGGACAGCCGCCCAGCGTGACTTTCTGTTTGGCTTTGGTTCAAGGTGATCCCGACCTTGGATGCTTCCCATATTTTTACCAGCCCTTCCTAACATCCCAAATAACCTTCCCTCCAATTTTTAGCCAAAACCAAGAACATTTGACCCTCCTTTCATCCTTTTCCCCAGACCCGCACCTGCAGACCCTATTCTGTCCGGTTGCATTTTCTTGGGTTTTTCCTTCTTCTTTGCTTCCGCTCCCACTACACATCATAAGCTCTCAGCGCTTGTCCTCCTAATAGGATGAGCTCTTGAGGAGTTTTTGTGTATGAAAACTACACTAGTTTTCTCAAGACAAGAAGGAACAAATTGGAGCAAAGTTAGTGCAAGCAAGAAGCAAAGAAAAGAGTAAGTAAATATGCAAAATAAACACACCAACTCCTCCTTTTATATAAAAATTCATCCAAGGATGACAAACACAGAAGACAAAATGCAAAAAGCAAGACGAGACCAAGAAAGAAATCTAACAAGCACGCCGAGACAAGACCTGCTCAAAGGTTGACCGGCGTCCCCTTAGTGGCGGATTTGTAGGCATAGATGGTGGCTAGGCTTGTGAGGTCCAATAAGGTGTGGCAAGTGGGTTCTTAGAAGCCTGTGTATGCAAGTGGAACTTTGGACCCACTCGTGTTCACTTTATCGGATCAGATTTTCAGTCTGTTTTTGACTAAATTATTCATGTAAAATACTGAACTTTTGTAAATACAATTAACCACTAACAAGCGTGTTAGTACAGTAGATTATCGAGCCAAGCCTTAGATGAAGAAATGATCAAAGTTTCAGTAGACAAATTCGTTGAGCTTCATGACTCGATCAATCTAAGCTCATGATCCTCTCACCGGACTTCAGAATGCACACATCGAGATGAAGTCAAGGCCCCGTCCAAGAGTTCAAATTTAACAATGACCGATTCTAGACACTATAAATCAATCAAGCATTCGAAACAACGCCAAAGAGCAAGATAAGTACCTTATAGTGTGTACTTTGACCATTCGTCTTTTAAACTCGGTCAAAGAGGGGGCTAACTTTAGACAACTAAAATGTGTCATCCTTATCTCTTTTATTTATGTATTTTATATTTTCGTCCTAGTGATGAAATCCCAATCCTGTTTGTGGATTCGAATCACGATTGAGTCTAAGTCGCGTAACTGAAGCTAATAAACCACAAAAAACCGTACTTGCTTTGGGCCGTTCCAAAACCCATTTCTTTCGACCGGTCTATGCCCGGGTCAACACTCCGAGTCAACCCTTGGTCGGCGCCACGCACGAGACCTACGATACTCAAAACATTATGTTTCATCTCCAACATCCAATCCAGACACGGAGCTAAACTTATCCGTACGGCGTCACATTGATCGACGCCGGGTTTCATGGTAAACATCACCAAAACACTCGCGTTTTCTCTAAGCGTCCAACCGAGACACATAGCTCACTTTAACAAAACGATGCCACCCTTGACAGGCACCATGTTTCAGGGATTTTGCCCCCAAACGTTATTGTTTTCTTCGAGTTCAGCTCCAACACCGAAGAAAGCCGAGACCGTACAATGTTTTTTGCCAGCACCACGTATCTCGGCTTTGTCACTAGGATCAAGTTCAAGCAGGATTTGGTTTTGTTTATGTGATTTGGCTTGCCGGTTTTCCGCTTATATTGCACGGCTGTATTAGCTCAAACCCTAGGTCATTCGTGACCTAATATTCTCCTATAAATAGAGAGCTTAGGATCTCATTTTGCATATGGCCTCTTCCTATGCGTTACGTTGTTGAAACTTAATTAAGAGCTACTGAATGCACTTTCTTGTATTCTAATCTCTTGGTTTCTTTTCATCCTATTTTCATTATACTCCCCACACTCGATCCCTAATCCTTCATCATTCATCAATATCAATCTACCTTCACAATAGTTCACAAAAAGCCCCTTTCAATTCACCACCGTCATGCTTTCAAGTCTGGTTCGAGACCTAGATCAACAGGTGGGACAAGTTGAGGGCGCCAAATCTGCCTTCAAATATTATGATTTATTTAATTTTTGTTATTTATTGCTTTCGGTATTATGGAGAAAGAATGTAATTGCTTTTTAATTCCTCCTCGCCTGATGTAATCTTTTATTTCTTTATCGCTTTCTTTGGCATGCCATAGTTGATTTAAATTTTTCACTTAATATGTTGTATGCTTGCTTTTAATACATTATCGGAACTCTTTTTTAAATCGATAAACGACGTCCGTTGACGGGCGGAACCGATGGGCTTATCCTTACGTTTCGTAACTTTGCCTTCAAATCTGGATTTTCAGTTTTAGAACGTTGGAGTCATCTTTTAAAACGTCTTTCAATTTCAATTTTCCTACACAAAGATTGGAAGATTATTTATCTATATTTGTTAGTTTTTATTCCTAAAACCGACTCACAACTCTATTTTCTTGTTTTATTTCTTTTAATTCTCTCCTCTCGCACTTCTAACTGAAAATAACAAAAAGAATTTTTATTCTCTCGGTAGCCAAGCCATGGACAGAGACCGACCACCTCGGTGCCCATTGCCGACGCCAACCACGGTATGGCGCTAGCGCTACCGGTGCGGAATAGTCATTGGGTATGACTTCGGTCCAAGCCGGTGTTTTTACACCGGCTTGCCCCAATTACGGTAGAGATAAATTCATTCTATTTTGTTTTATTTGAGTTGTGAAATCGCATCCCGAGGCTTCTAAAAATAATTCCCAAAACTAAAATGACTAATGAAATCACCAATCATTTTTGCCTAATATACTTTAAGTTCATATTATAAATGTCGAAAATGCTAATAAGATATACATCCCCATTTCAATAATTATTTCCTTAAAAATATCATTTCCACTTTCAAAAATAGGGAAACCCCGCCAATTCGTGGGGAAGCTCGGCCCGACTCGATTCTACCTCCTTAACTCGATAGGTAGACGCGCGGGGCCTTGGTTCTTGAAGGTTTGCTCGGGGAGAGTCCGAGTCACCCGAGAGGGGGTGAACAAGGTGATGGAGGATTTTCGTAGAAATCCAAACTCTTTTACAAAAGTAAAGACAGAAACATATTCCGAGTCAAAAGCTTGGTCGAAAAGTACAAACTCGTAAATGTTGTAAAGAGTACGAAGCAAATTAAGCTAAGGCTTTGAGGTCGTCCGAGTCTAGAATGAATTCGAAGGTGAGCACTCGGAGATTACGTGGAAATCCTCTTGGGGCGAGAAAACCACGGACCGTGCTAATCCAAGCACGAAGTCAAATCCACTACTTTGAGTCCTTAAAATACCGTAGACTGACCGAACTCGAGTTGCTCCCTTAGACAACTCTTTACAAGTTTTCCTATACTCGTAAATTCCCTTATCTCGATCTAGTACTTCCTACCGAGATAACCCTTACAGCTAGGGGCAACTAAGCTAAGTTAACCTTTACAGACTTAGTCAAGGGACCTTACTCGTAAAGTAAGAAAGAGTTTGTAACTAAGTACAAGACCTTACAACTCGGAAAGTAATGAATTACGAGTGGGAGTTGTAAGTAGAAGATTGAGAGTAAATACAATGACTTTTCTCAAGTACGTGTATTAACAGTAGGTTCGGCAATCTTCAAGTCTTGTGAGTTGGCTTCTATTTATAGATGACCGGGCAGAGTAGCCGTTATCTTCATGTGCTGGCTGAGAGTCCTTTGTGACCGTTGGTAAGGGCTTTCCGAGTCACTCGGAAAGTATCTATTGTGATATGAACGTTGGGCAACGGTTTAACTCTCTTGGAAGTCCCAAAACCACCGGCGATGTCTTGAAGGATAAGGTGGAAACCACCGTTAAGCTTGGCGTTTCAGTTTTCCAGATTTGGAAACAGACAGCCCCGACACAATCTTTTGGGACTGGGACAGAGAGGAAGAAAAGCCATGTCTCGCTGGTGATTTGACGTTTTGAAGCCGGTTACTTTTGTAATTCAAAAAGTGTATCGTCATTTGAATAACCTACAAAAGTAAATCAAATTTTGGTTCTCAAAGTATAAAATACTTTTGTCCACGATTAGACACGAGATAATAAAATAATTAAGTAACTAATTATCCGAGTCGGAAAGTGAGTGGAATTTTACGAGTCTAATATCCATGAAACTCAAAATTCCATCGTAGTTAGTCTAAGCGAAGAATCAAGTCACATAAAGAATATCGAGTGAAATAACTTGATATAGACTAAGCACGATTCGGACTAGAATTACCGAGTCCAACAAAGTAGAACTTATAACATGGTCCGAATGAGATGAAGCGAAATACTAGTCTATTCAAGCATGTAATATATCTAAGTGATAAGGGACTCGGAACCGAGTGAGATATGCATATCTCGTTTTCCGAGTCACACACGGACAAGCAAGAATATAAGAAGTAAATGCTATATCACTTAGAAAATATGCTATATCACTTAGAGAAGTTTCTAAAGTACGGAGAATGCCTTGGAATCAAAACTCAGTAAGTAAGAAATTCTTATACCTGATTCCTTCAATACAACTCGTAAATGTGTTGAGCAATGTCCGAGTCTTCGGTTCTTACAGACAACCAACATAAGAAATACGAAAAACTCAACGTTCAAAGCATCCTTGAAAGCGATAAGGAAAAGTAATAAAAGGAACCAATAAAAGAAAGCGATAAAAGAGAGAAGTAATAGAAGTTTACATCGGGGGAGGAAAGTAGAACGATAAAACTTTAATCCACAATTTGGAAAGCGGTAAAATGCGACAATTGAAATAAAACAGTGAAAACACAAACTCTAGATAATGGAGTGGGCCCTTAGGTTAACCCACCTACCGGACTTGAGCCACAAATGGACATCGACAACATAATGGTAAGGCAACTACGCGAAAAAGAAGCGGAAAAGGATTTTTAGGAAAAATTAGAAATGAGGTTTTGACTGGAGTGACTAAGAACAGAGAGCAAAAATTATGCATAAGAGAGAGAAAGACAGATTTTAAGCAAATGGGTGGTTTTTTGAGTTGAAAATAGGGTGAAACAAGTAGTGGGAGAACCCCTATTTATACAAAATTTTAAGGTTCAAAGTAACCATAAAATTATTTCCAGTTGTTGTGTTCAGGTTGAGTCGGGCCATAATTACCGGAAAAGCATAGAAGAACAACCAGGTATTCGCCCTGGCTAAAATGACACCGTTTCCAGAGTCCAAGAAACCGGAGCAAGTCGAGAGTGACGTCATATGGATGTTCGAAGACACCAAAAACACATTGTCCTTTTATTTTTATTTGAGTTGTTTAGTTTTGCCAGCCCGGTGATGAATTCCCAGTCCCATTTGTGAGCTTTGAAGACTCGGACTTTGCATGTACATCATTCCGAGTTCCATCAAAGAATCAGGTATGTGGCTTCAGCTCTCATAAGGTTTTGATTTCAAGTCATTCTATGTGCCTTAGAAACTTTTCCGAGTGATGTAGCATCTTTTCTAAGTGTTACGAGAATCTATTATATTCGTTTTCATCCGATTCCGATCGACTCGTAAAGCATACTCTTATATGCCATTCTACACACCGTTCCGAGTCACTCGGACAACACTCAAATATATCGCATGTTCAATCATTTACTATAACATGCATAAACTCGGACTCGACTTCGTGTTCCAAGAATTACCTTGATAATTCATTCTTCTAAGTCGACTTATTTTGTTTGCACCTTGCTTTGTCTGAATCAAGTCTGTCTTCTTTGATATTCTTTATTTGACTTGATTCTCTTTTAGACTCGACTCGAATAGATTTTGAGTCTCATGGATATTAGACTCGGAATATTCCATTCATTTTCCGACTCGTATAATTATGCCCTTAATTATCTTAATTAATTTATTATCTCGTGTCTAATCTTAGACCAAAATATTTTATACTTTCAGAACCAAATTGATTTACTTTTGTAGGTTATTCAAATGAGGCTATCCTATTTTTGAATTACAAAAGTAACCGAGCTTTAAAACGTCAAATCACCAGCAGACAAGGCTTTTTCCACTTCTAGCCAAGGCTCGATACATCGTGTTAGGGTTGTCTGCTTCCAAAATCGGAAATCTGTAACGCTAAGCTTAACGGTGGTTTCCACCTTACTTTTCAAGACACCACCAGTGAATTGAGACTTCCAAAGGAGTCAAGAGCCGTTGCCCAACGTTCACACTTCAACGGATATTTTCCGAGTGACTCGGAAAATCCATTACAATGGCCACTATCGACTTCCGGTCGGAAGATGGTCACAACGGCTAATCTGCTTGGTCATCTATAAATAGAAGCTAACTCTCAAGACTTGAAGATTGCTGAACCAACTGTTAATACACATACTTGAGCAAAAGTCAATGTATTCATATTTAATCTTCTACTTACAACTCCAACTCGTAATTAATATTCTCTTAGTTGTAAGGTCTTGTAATCAGATCACAAACACTTTTTCTTACATTCCGAGTAAGGTCCCTTGACCGAGCTGTAAGGGTTATCTCAGCTCCGTTGTCCCTAGCTGTAAAGGTTATCTCGGTTAGGAAGTATTAGAGTAGATAAGGGAATTTCTGAGTCTAGGAAAAACTAGTAAGGAGTTATTTAAGGGAGCAACTCTGGTTGAGTCATTCTACTCGTATTTTTGTGGATTCAAAATAGTGGATTTGACTTCGTGCTAGGATTAGCACGGTCCGTGGTTTTCTGCCCCACGAGGGTTTCCAAGTAATTTCGAGTTGATACATCTCTCGAGTCCAATCTAGACTTAGAGAAATTTAATGTTTCTGTTTAGTCCGTATCTTCATCTTCCTCTTAAGTCCGAGTTAGTGTTTCTCTCGAGTTCATTCTTGACTTACACTCTCCTCGGAATCATATCAAGTGTTTAACTCGAGCGAATTTCCACATCACCCTATTCACCCCCTATAGGGTGATTTAGCTTCTCCTAGAGAAAACCTTCAATTGGTATCGAGCCTAACCTTTCGGAAAGGATCTAACCATCCAAAGGTCTAAAGATCAAATGGCTCAAAATAACAGAGAGTTTGATGAAGGAAGATCTTCCAGCGAGACCACCAAAGTTTAAAGGATCTAACTTCGTACACTGGAAGAAGCTCATGGAATGTTTCCTTCTAGATCATGATGAGAATGTCTAGAACATCATACAAGTAGGCAACTACATTCCCATGAAGACGAAAGAAACAAGACTCATGCCCAAGACAAAGGCGAGTTTATTGTCGAAGAAACAGAAAAGTTTAGAAAGAACTTTAAGGCGATGAACATTTTGATGTGCGCCATCGGATCGGAAGAGTACAACCGAGTGTCTACCTGTGACACTGCCAAAGAAGTATGGGACACACTAGTCAATACTTATGAAGGCACAAGTCAGGTCGGACAAGCGAAGATAAGCCAATATCTTCACAAGTATGAGCTGTTCAAGGTGAAGCCGGAAGAAAACATCACTCGGATGTTCATCCGCTTCACCGAGATTACCAACAATCTCAAATCTCTAGGTAAAAAGATTTCCCATGAGGAAATGTGCAGAAAGATACTCGAAGTCTACCCAAGAGAAGATTGGGTCCCATGGTAACAGCTATCGAAGAGGCTCGGAACCTGTCTCTACTCAAGCCGGACGAACTCATTGGGAAGCTTCTCACCCATGAGATCCACTCGGAAGAGGAGGATACAGAGGTCAGCACCAAAAAGAACATTGAGCTGAAAGCCTCGAAACCAGAGAAGCAAATCCGAGTTCCTCCGACTCGAAGACGATCCCATGGCACTTATCGCTAGAGGATTCAAGAGAATAATGAAGCACAAGAGATGGGATAAGAAGCCAAGAGAAGAGTTCTATAAGAAAGACAAGAAGGATAAAAAGGTAAACACTCTTCCCCTTCAAAGTTATCTTTGACTAAGAACTCAGTCTGTTTTGAATGTGGCAGACAAGGAACACATAGTCAAGGATTGTCCCAAGAGAAAGAGGGACAGAAGAAAGAAAAAGGTTATGATGGCCACATGGAGTGATGAAGACTCATTAGAAGACGAGGAAGACTCGGATGACTCAAAATGTCCGATGGCACTCTTTGACTCGTGAAGCTGAAACGAGTCGATTCGGATCACTCGGACAGTGAGGAAACAAATCCTCGGGAGGTAATTGAATACTTAAGTTTTCTAAATTTGATTTAGCTAAGTATATTTTCACTTTGGAAAAAAAGTCCAATTCGACTTTTCTCTTTTTAAAGAACAACTTGAGTCAATCAATTCCGAGAGCATCGCTTTAAAAAATGAATTGGAAAAACTGAAACTTACTCTAAGAGAACTTAAGACTAGTGCTCAATCCAATGAGACAGAGTCCGAGTTACTCGAAGGAAAAATGACCAACTAAAGCAAAAGCTCAACGAGTCCGAAGATCTTGTTTTAAAGTTTACTCAAGGTCGGAAAAACCTTGATATGCTCTTAGGGTCCCAATGTGTCTCCTTCAAAAAGAAGGTCTTGGTTTTAACAAAGAGGAGGAATCCAATATCTACTCGGAACTTTTCGACAAGGATTCCGAACTCGTGAAGTTCGGGAAGGCTGAGCCCGGTCCCATTCATAAGAATGAAAGGAGGATTGAGCCCAGACTAGCTTATAGGAGAAAGCCTTCTCCACTGCTTTATAAAAGAAAAGTTTCTCAAAAGAAAGAGACACAGACTTAGTTCTCCAAACGGAAGACTCGGAATCAGACCAAACCCAAAGTCATTCAAATCTGGGTGTCGAAAAGTCTTCTTCCTCGAAAAGGACCATAGTAAAGGGTGTTACTCGGGTTCGTTAGAGGAAGTGAGAAGGGTTAGTTTGTTTCTGACTTGCAGGTGACTCAAAAAGAACAAAAGGGCATTGATACCTAGACAAGTGGATGCTCACACCACATATCAGGAGATTCAAGACTCTTTTCCGAGTTAAAGGACTACAAAGGAGGAAAAGTCACGTTTAGGGATGATAGCAACGGCAAGATAATTGGGATTGGCAAGATTGGGAAAGGAAGTAATCTGGTCAGCCCAGTATACCTTGTCAAAGGGTTAAAGTACAACTTGCTAAGCATCTCTCAGCTATGTGATAAAGGTCAGGAGGTAAGATTCACTCGGACCAATTGCTATATTTCGATAATGCTACCAAAGAGATCAAGCTCTCGGGTAAGAGATCGGGTAACACTTACACTATTCCTCTTTCGACCCGAGTCAGAACTTATCATGTTTAAAAGCATCTCTTCATGATGATCATAGGCATGGCATCGTAGACTAGGTCATGTTAGCATGCAGACCATTAAGAAACTTGCTTCCCATGGTTTAGTCGGAGGATTGCCTAATTGTGCATTTAAGAAAGATAAAATTTGTGATGCATGCACAAAAGGGAAACAAGTCATATCATCTTTCAAATCTCTGAAAACTGTTTCCACATCCAAGGTGCTTGAAATGTTGCATATGGATTTATGTGGTGAAATCCCTGTCAAGAGTCTAAGAGGTAAATCATATGTGCTTGTTATTGTTGATGATTACTCACGATTTACCTGGGTGTGTTTTCTTAAGCATAAAAATAAAGCTTTCAAAGAATTCAGCAAGCTCTGCAGGAAAATCCAAGTTGAGTCTCGGACTCGGATCCAAAGAATTCGAACCGACCATGGAAGGGAGTTCAACTACTTAGAGTTTGCAGAGTTTTGTGATAAAAATGGCATCTCTCACAACTTCTCAGCACCAAGAACTCCTTAACAGAATGGAGTGGTCGAGAGAAAGAACAGAACTCTTGAAGAAATAACAAGGACTATGATGATTGAACACAATCTACCCTACTATTTCTGGGCTGAGGCAATCAACACAGCTAACTACACTTTGAACAGATGCCTCATCATACCCATCCTGAAGAAAACACCATACGAGCTCTGCAAAGGGAAGAAACCCAATATTTCATACTTTAGACCCTTTGGATGTAAGTGCTTTGTTCACAACAATGGTAAGGATCACTTGACAAAGTTTGATACTTGGTCAGACGAAGGTAATTTTCTTAGATATTCATCTCATAGCAAAGCTTATCGCATTTTCAATAAAAGAACTAACAAAGTGGAAGAAAGCATCCACTTTGTGTTTGATGAGATTGAATAGGAAAAACCAAGTGAGTCATCATTCTCGGACCTAAAGCTCAGCAGAGATGATGATCGTGATGAAAATGAGCTCATCAAGAATTAAATCCATGACACTCGAGTGAAGCTCGACTCGTGAATGAGACAACTCAAGAACCAGCTCAGAATGTTGAAGGACAATCTGATGAACAAGCTCACTCGGAACAAACTTTTGCATATCAACCAATTCAACCTACAGATCCGGTGAACCAAAGATCAGGTAGAGATTTCAAGTATGCTTTTAGCCACCCACTGGAAAACATCATATCCGACATCAATAGTGGGGTAAGAACTCATTCCTTTCTTCCAAATCTATGTGCATTCACCGCATTCATATCATTAACTCGAACCCGAAACGCACTAGAGGCCCTTAATGAACCTGAATGGGTAGAGGCCATGCAAGAGCAACTCAATCAATTTTAAAGAAACCAAGTTTGGACTATAACCAAACGACCTTCTAACCACCCAGTCACAGGAACCAAAAGGGTTTTCAAGAACAAATTGGATGAAGGTGGGTTGGTAGTCGAAATAAGGCTAGACTCTTGGCTCAAGGATACAATCAAAAAGAAGGGATTGATTGTGTGGAAACCTTTGCACATGTAACCAGAATTGAAGCCATTAGAATTTTATTGGCATTTGCATCTAGCATGAATATCAAATTATATCAAATGGATGTGAAATGTGCATTTGTCAATGGTTTTATTAAAGAGGAAGTCTATGTTGAGCAACCCCTGGATTTGAAAACTCTGAATTTCCAAATCATATTTTCAAACCGCAAAAAGCTCTCAATGGTCTTAAACAAGCTCCCAAAGCTTGGTATGAAAGATCGAGCAATTTCTTGGTTCAAAATGATTTTAGAAGAGGTCAGATTGACAAGACTCTCTTTATAAAAACCAAGGGGAAAGACTTTCTGATTGCTCCGATATATGTTGATGACATAATTTTTGGAGCTACTAATGAAATTCTATGTCGAGAATTTTCCGAGTTAATGAGACAGGAATTTCAAATAAGTATGATGGGAGAACTCAATTTCTTCCTTGGCCTACAAATCAAGCAAGACAGAGATGGAATATATGTCCATAAGTCAAAGTACACCAAGGAGCTCGCTAAAGAAGTACAAACTTCAAGATGCAAAGCATGCAGCGAACCCCCATGAGTAGCAGCGATAAAACTGGACTTAGATGAAAAAGGTAAACCAAGTAGATCGAAGCTCTATCGAGGTATGATTGGATCTTTGCTATATCTTACTAATTTTTAGTGTCTGCCTGTGTGCAAGATTTCAAGCTAATCCTAAAGAATTAAATCTCACTACGGTGAAGAGAAAATTCAGATATCTTGCAGGGACTCGGAATTTAGGTCTATGGTACTCCGGAGACTCGGAACTAATTCTCACTGGATATTCATATGCTGATTATGTCGGGTACAAAGTTGATAGGAAGAGCACCTCAGGAGCTTGCCGGTTTCGGGTCAATCCCTGATATCTTGGCACTCAAAGAAGCAAAACTCAGTAGCTCTATCAACTACCGAAGCTGAGTATATCACAGTTGGGGCATGCTGTGCTCGAGATCTTATGGATAAAGCAACACTTGAGAGATCATGGACTTACATTCAAATTAATTCCAATCAAGTGTGATAATCGGAGTACGATTAGCATTAATAAGAATCCAGTTCAAGCACTCAAAGACAAAACATATTGAGGTCAGGTATCATTTCTTAAGAGACCATTCTGAGAAAGTTGATATTGAACTTGAATTCATTCCTACCAATCTTCAATTAGCTTATATCTTTACTAAGGCACTTAGTGAGGATCGGTTTTGCTTTATTAGGAATGAGCTTGGTATGTTAAACGCATAATTATGTGATTTTTGTGTGAAAATTTTCTGCATGATTATATGTTGTGTGTTTACTTTCTTTAATAAGTTATTAGTTTAGTTGAACCAGTGATACTAAGCTGAGAGTTATTATTTGTTTGCGGTTTCGAGTCACTCGAAACTTAGTTGAGTCGGACTCAGATTTTGAGAAAAATTGGACTTCAAACTTCGAAATCATCTCTACATAAGTGGAGAATTTCAGAATTTATTTTAAAAATCTTTCTTTTTCTCTCTCTCTCTCGCGCTGTGATCAAACAACTAGCCGTTGGGAGACAACTCGCTGAAATTCTAACCGTTAGAGAAAAGAACAATCACACCGGTCGAAGTGAGCGCCGAAGAGCCGAGTCGAACGGATGCGGAAGGACGATTACTTCCCTATAAATAGCGCTTATTCTCCTTCATTTCGCTACTTTACTCTTTGCTTACTTTCACTCTCGCAATTAAATCTTCGTGAACAAGCTCTCTTCGATCAAAGCAATGCTCGGTGATCTCAAGCTTAGTGAAGAACATCTCAAGTAAGCTCTGTTGCTCTCGGTTCTCTCTCTCTTCTTCTACTCTTTTCTTTTTCCACTCTCCTCGAGCTTTCATGGACAAGATCTCCTCAATGTCCACTGAGTTCAAGGACATCCTCCGGTCGTTCAAGGACATCCTCCGGTGATTCAAGACTATTCTTCGATCTATGACCATTAACTAGAAAACAGCCCAATCCCAAATCCAAGAGCAACAGGATGTGCTCCTCGAGATGAAGGCCCTGGTTAAGGAGCGAGAGGAGCCGATCGAGCTCCTTCGGGAGAGGCGATCTAAGGCGGTTCGAGATCCTGTTAGCTCGGACACTTCGAGGAATCCTCGAGTCCGGCCAAATCTTCCTCAAAAGAGGAAGAAGAAGCGAAGAAGGAGAAGAAGAAGCGCCTGCGGCTGATGCGAGTCCATCGAAGGTAGGGGAGAAAGAAGAAGAACAAGGAGTAGCAGCGAGCAGAGGGACCAAGTGCTCCGGAACCTCAACCGGAGATGATCAACTCGGACGATGAGTCCGAGTGGGTCAAACGACCTGCCGACCATGGTCGGTCGGCAGTCGGTCGACCGAGTGCACCCCTCTAGCAGTCGAGTTCCGGGAGGATGAGCCTCCGGACGACCTCGTTCGGGTCGGCCACTCGAACCGAGCCGACGCAAGAGATCCCGATGCTGCAACCGCCGCGCTCAACTACTTCTTCGAGATCTTATCGGCGCCGGCGCACTACTCGCCCTTCATCTTCCATTCGATCGCTCCATCCCCTCCCTCTTAGTTTTCTTCTCTTGTTTTTCAATTATTTTTTTTATCCAGACATCAAATCTGTATCTACTAGATACATTCTTCCTCTTTTTGTTTTTGCTTGAAAGGCAAGCGGGAGAATAGTTGAAAAATTTGTTGTCTTGTTTAGCGGGAGTTTCTCTCACCCTCCCTTATGTACTTATCTTTTCTTTAATGAAGTAATACATTTCATTAATAATTTCGAGTTTCATGCTTAAAGAAATTGTTTCAGTGTTTATTATTTACGAGTTTCCATTTCTTGCTCCGCATGTCAACTATGTCTATCTTTGCTCGATACTCGGTTATTTTCTTTTCTTTCATGAATAAATGCATTTCATTATTAATCCTGCTATCAGCGTCCAATCATTGACGTGTTTATCAGTATCTTTGCTTGCTCTTATCTCAACTTAGTTGCTCTAATAGATAAATGTGCTCTGATAGAACTTCATTTTATCACATCTTACCGACTTAGTTTCGAGCAAGATTAAAAAACCAGATCTATATCACTAACAAAGTTTCATCTAAGTATGGAATGCCTTTCATCAAAAAGGGGAGATTGAAGACTCGGACTTTACATGTACATTATTCTGAGTTCCATCAAAGAATTAGGTATATGGCTTCAGCTCTTATAAGGCTTTGATTTCAAGTCATTCTATGTGCCTTAGAAACTTTTCCGAGTGATGTAGCATCTTTTCCGAGTGTTACGGAATCTATTGTATTCGTTTTCATCCGCTTCGATCGACTCGGAAAGCATACTTTTATATGTCATTCTAAACACTCGTTCCGAGTCACTCGGACAACACTCAAATATATCACATGTTCAATCATTTACTATAACATGCATAAACTCGGACCTAACTTCGTGTTCCAAGAATTACTTTGATAATTCATTCTTCTAAGTCGACTTATTTTGTTTGCACTTTGCTTTGTTTGAATCAAGTCTGTCTTCTTTGATATTCTTTATTTGACTTGATTCTCTTTTAGATCGACTCAAATGGATTTTGAGTCTCATGGATGTTAGACTCGAGAATATTCCATTCGTTTTCGACTCGAGATAATTATGCCCTTAATTATCTTAATTAATTTATTATCCGTGTCTAATCTTGGACCAAAGTATTTTATATTTTGAGAACCAAATTGATTTATTTTTTTAGGTTATTCAAATGAGGCTATCCTATTTTTGAATTACAAAAGTAACCTAGCTTCAAAATGTCAAATCACCAGCAGACAAGGATTTTTCCACTTCGACCAAGGCCCGGACAACGTGTCGGGGTTGTTTGTCTCCAAAACCGGAAATCTGCAACGCTAAGCTTAACGGTGGTTTTCACCTTACTTTTCAAGACACCACCAGTGAATTGAGACTTCCAAAGGAGTCAAGAGCGGTTGCCCAACGTTCACACTTCAACGGATATTTTCCGAGTAACTCACAAAATCCATTACAACGGTCACAATAGACTTCTAGTCGGAAGATGGTCACAACGGCTAATCTGCTTGGTCATCTATAAATAGAAGCCAACTCTCAAGACTTGAAGATTGCTTGAACCAACTGTTAATACACATACTTGAGCAAAAGTCTTTGTATTCATATTCAATCTTCTACTTACAACTCCAACTTTGTAATTAATATTCTCGGAATTGTAAGGTCTTGTTATCAGCCACAAACACTTTTTCTTACTTTCCGAGTAAGGTCCCTTGACTGAGCTGTAAAGGTTATCTCGAGCTCGGTTGTCCCTAGCTGTAAAGGTTATCTCGGTTAGGAAGTACTAGATCGGATAAGGGAATTTCGAGTCTAGGAAAAGCTTGTAAGGAGTTGTCTAAGGGAGCAACTCTGGTTGAGTCATTCTACTGTATTTTTGTGGATTCAAATAGTGGATTTGACTTCGTGCTTGGATTAGCACGGTCCGTGGTTTTCTGCCCCGGGAGGGTTTCCAAGTAATTTACGAGTCTAATATAAACTCGGACAAATTTAAAGTTTATGTCTAATCGGTAGCGTCATCTTCCTCTTAACTCCGAGTCCGTGTTTCTCCGAGTTCATTCTTGACTTACACTCTCCTCGGAATCATATCAAGTGTTTAACTCGAGCGAATATCCTCATCACCCTATTCACCCCCTCTAGGGTGAATTAGCTTTTCCGAGAGCAAACCTTCAAGCTCGAGTCATCATTGGACTGAAACGGCGTGACGAAGCCGGTAAACCAAAAAACAAATTAACACAACAAAATCAGCCCATTGTTTGCTTAGGCCGGCCCATAACCTTTTCATTCAGCCGAACCAAGCCAGGTTCGGAGTCTCAATTAGGATTCGAAGCAGCGCAAGTCCTCTACGACTGCGTTAAATGCAACGTTTCACTATTCTTTAGAGGTTAAATGGGGCACACACCACGAACGTTCATACGACATCGTTTCTAAACGGTCTGTAGTTCTCAAGACTCTGCAGACGATGTCATTTTGGCCAGGCCCAGTTCAACCCAAACCCGATGACTGTGTGGTTTTTAGGGTTCATTTTGACCAAAATTTTTACAATAAATGTAGGGCTCCCCCTCCCCATTTCTTATACCATTTTAAGCTGGAAAAACCCTCTTCTACTAACTCTCTCCTACACTCTCTTCTCTCTATTTATCACTTACTCCACTCGATTTGTCCCTTTCTAAACCAACTAAAATAGCCCTTTTTAACCATTTCCTATACTTGTTGCCCTATCATAATGCTCGTTGAAGTCCATTCGTGGCTCAAGATAGGCAGGTGGGTAAATATGAGGGCAGCGTACATCCATTTTCGAGTTTGTTTACGGTTTCATAGTACTATAGTTTATTTATCGCTTTCGTATTATGGATTACAATTGTATCACATTTAATTCCTCCTTACCCGATATAATTTTTATTTATTTACCGCCTTATTTATTGCTTTCAAAGGATGTTGGCTGCTTCAATTCAGTAATTTGCGTTGAAGATTTAGGTATGAACTTACCCATAATATGATGTTGATTTCAAGTCATTCCTCTAAAACTTGGATGTATTCTTCATGAGTATAATGAATATAATTTTAAAAGAATCATGGGGCACTTATTAGTGCTTGATTCTTGATGAGCTATAAATTCACCTAAGACTCAAAAAGACTATTAGAACTCGGTTCAACTTAACTTAGTAGAAACTAACTCAGCTATAGTTGTTAAGCACTAACCGAGGACTTAGTTGTGGGAAACTAGCCCACTTAGTATGGTTCGGACATAAAGTTTTCCTAAAATAATTTGACACACTTAACTTATCTGTCTAACTGGCTTACCTCATATGTTAAAACAGAATTACCTATTAATTCTAAAATAACCAGATTTATTAAGTTGAAATTAATCATGTTGGCAAACACTGAAAATTGTCTAAACATGTATTTGAACATAATTCTAACATATTTATTTTTTGAGTTTAGACATAAATGGAATATGAAAGTATTGAGTATTGGACGTGAAAAACTCCATTTAAATAGATTAAGGAATTTTAGTCGTTAATTATTTATTTAGACTAATCCTTATCTAACATTGGACCAAAGTATTTTTATACTTTGAGTACCATTTGTAATTTGTTTTAGCAGGTTTATTAAAGCTGGATAATCTCATATTAAACCAAAAACAAATGACTACATATCGTTCGAATACGATAGACGAGAAAAGCCACCATTTCCTGGTAGAGTGAGACATTGTGTTAAGACTATTTATTTCGATTTTCGGTAACCTCCTATTTTTGAGTCTAATGACTATTTCTACATTGGTTCTCGGATACAACAAGTGAGTAGGACTGCTTTTGGTGGCTACAACCTATACACAATGACTACATTCACAACGGCTCTATTTCTTAGGACTAAGATTGTCCGTTGAAACAACTAGCTGACCCCGAAACCCTTTCTTTCGAGTGATCCAAGAATTAGGCCAAGCCTTCAGAGACAATGGAGTCTAGGGTTGTGTGTAGGGAAATTCCATGCTTAGAATACTGTATTTTGCTTTTGTCCAATCGCGAAGGAGTCGAAGATCTAAATACGACGTTAAAGCGTTGCATTTCATGATCACTAGCATCAAAGTGCTATGTTCAAACTCCGCAAAACAGTCCAAACGAGACTAGGAGCTTTTCCTTCAAAACGACGTCATGGCTGGCGCCTGCAACCCTTGAGTTTTAAGTGAAACATTGTGTTTTGGCTTGGAGAATCCTTGGGAAACACAATAGGTCACGAAACCCTAAGAGATCTCGGGTGGTCGGTTTTGTTTCTACTATTTTGGATGACAGGCTACACGCAAATCCTAGGGGATTACTAGGAGCTTATTGTTACTATGTCAAAATTACTATCAACCATCCATCTCTTCCTCGCTTATTGCTTGTTGAATTCGTACAAAGAGCTAAAGAATATTCAGTTATTCTGATCTCTAGGCACTTATTCAACTAATCTTTCCTATTCCCTACATATATAGCTCACAAAACAAGCCCTTTTTCTTTAATTTCTCAACGTTGCATCCGGAGATCCAACGTAAAGATCCTAATTAGCAAGGTAGGACAACCCGAGGGCAATCGTTCAGCTTTAAAACAGTTTATATTACTTTTATGCTTTATTTACCGCTTTCCGTATTGTGGATTAAAGTGATGTAATTGTTTTTTAATTCCTTCTCCCTCGATGTCATCTTTGAGGTTTTTCGATTTTCTTTCTTTTTCGCTTTCTTTACCCCTTTCTTTATTGCTTTTCCTTTGATTCTGTTTGGTTGCTTTTATTTATCATTTTAGCATGTTGTATGTTTATGTGTAGCACATTATTTTAACATACTACTCAATCTAGTAATGCACGTTTCGAAACGGGCGGAATTGAAGGGTTTCCCTACATTTCGTACCCTCGCCCCGGATCTAGTTCTCGGTTCAAAGACCGATGGAGTCAATTTAAGCCTTTTCCGGGCTTAGTCTTTCCACACTAAGATCGAAAGAGCAATTTTTTATTTTTATGCTTTGTTAGTTTTTTTCCTAAAACGAACTTGTGACCCTCTTTTGGTTTTATTCTCGTTAAAAATTACATCTCGGTTATTTTGTAGCTGCAAGGAAAAAGAAAGGGAACCTAGATCCGCCTGCTAGGCTAGAGGCCGAGGCCGACCGTGTCGCCCAGGCCTATGGTTGGTGCCGGCGAGCACCGAGTGTAGGCTGCCACCTGTATCGGTGGTCGATAGGTGAAGCTTGGGTCCGGATCGGTGTTATCACACCGGTCCGCACTGAAGCCTCACGGCAGAAACCCTAGTTTCTTATTTTATTTGTCCTTTAATTACTAAAATTTAAGTAATTACTAAAATCCCAATCAACTCAATCTGATTTAACTAATTAAGTCAACTTAATAAAATTCAGAAATCGTAATAAAAGGTTCATCTACACATTCTAAAATTAACTTTCAAAAACCATCTTCAAAATCAATCTTTAAAAAGAGAGACCCAACACAACTTGTTCCTACATGATTTATTTTGCATTCAGCCCAAATCAAATTCATCTCAAATATGTGAGTCCACATTTGCATTCTTATTTTGCATATAGCCAAAATCAAATTTATCTCAATTAAGTGAGTGCATTTTCATTTAACCAAAATAAAATTAATCTCGATTAGGTGAGTTCATTTACCCAAAAGAAATCCATCATCCATTCGGAGCAATCATTTGTGCATTCCAATTACGCATTCCAATTAGGCATTAGCCAAATCATAAAATCATCCGAACTTAAGTCATAAACATCATTACATACACTTCATTTTGTTTTGCATTCCTTATGTGCATAAAAATAAAAAGCATCCTTAGTCTCTTCGGGTCTCGCGCTTAAACCCTTTCCTTCCAAAAGTGTTATTCTTTCACATTGTCCTAAGCATCATCCTTTGGGCTGCAGAATGGGGAAGTTAACAACAATTGAGAACTGTCGGAATCCAATCTCCAAAAGGTTAGAACGTCATAACAAGGAGTTCGACACATCCTCTCCCAATGGTCCACCACTTTCTGCCCCATAGTCTACACTAATGAAACAAACTCTAGTGCATATCACACCGGTTCGGTCTATTTTTCGTCGTAGGACGAGTACCTAGAAAGAATTCCCTCTAATGGATGGAACACCACAACAATCCCCTATCCTTTCCCTGCCTAACGAAAATTCATCCAAATGGAAGTCAAGATTAAGGCTCGGGATAAGAAAATAGAATCCATAGTAAGGGAAGTTAAGGCTATATCCTAAAAGCTATTACAGATAGTAAGCGAGATACGGAAGAAGAACGATTAAGAATGGGAGGAGATCCTCCAATTTCACCTCATCGCATCTCCTCCAGGTAGTCCCAAGCATGAAACTAAGTTTGATCCACGCCTAGATCGGATAAAACAAATGTTAAGGGAGTCATCTACGTTCAATAATTACTATTTTGATTATAAGGGATTCACTTCAATCCTTGAAGGCAAATTACCCCCTCAGTTCACCATGCTCGATATCAAATTCCTAGGTGTCGAGAATCCCCATCACCATGTTCGCAACTTTTTAGGAGCAATGATTCTTAAGAACAAACAAGAAAACACTTACCACATCATCTTCCCATGGACTTTTGATACGACGTAATGAAGTGGTATAACATGGTTGACTCACGCAAGGTCACCAACTAGACAGATCCGTGTAAGGAGTTACTACATCAATACTCCTACAACACCGATTTACCAATTACCCTCGGAGACTTAGAGTTGATCAAGTACTGTAAGAAAGAAAGCTTTACATACTTTCTCGCCAGATGGAGGGTAACGGCTGCCCACCGTAAACACCTAAAAGTGTCGTCCTTAATCTCTTTATTTATGTTTTTGTTTTGTTGGCCCGATGATGATAATCTCGGGGTCCGGTTTGTGGATTTGGATCTCGGACTGTGATTGATTGGTGCAATATGAGTCGAGTAAACAACAAAGAGCCCCCAACACCAAATAAATAGCCTTTTATCTTGGGTCGGTCCACAAATCCTCTTTTTCTTTCGGACCAGTCCAAGAACCGGGCCGAGCCTTTAGGGATTGTGGGGTCCCATGTTGCGTGCTTGGGAAATTGTAAGTTCTAAATACCGCATTCTAATTTTGTCCAAGTCGGATAAGGAGTCGAAGACCCGAAGACGACGTTAAAGCATTGTATTTCATGATCGGGAGCATTAAAGTGCTGCGTTTTGAGCTTTATGAGACAGCCCACATGAGCTTAGAAGCTTTTACCCCGAAACGATGTCATGGCCGGTACCCGCCTTGTAGAAGCATGGTAGAAGGCTACGTTTTGGGCTTAGAGAGTCCTTGGAAGCGCAACTAAGGCATGAAACCCTAGGAGCGCCCGGTTGGCCGGCTCTCGCCTTCCCTCTTTTATCCGAGTTCTATCAAGTTTTATCCTTTTGTTGATCCGGTTCTATCTCTTCGATTTGGCCCGGTTTTATTTCAGCTGTTTGGATTGCCGATAAGAGGTAAACCCTAGGTCATTTGTGACCTAGATCCTCTCCTATAAATAGAGACATATGGCTCTCATTCCCATACGACTTCTTGCCTTAACATTACGCTGCTAAAAGCCAAGCAATATACTCTCGGCTAAACGCCACTCTACCGAAAGTTCTTTAAGCACTCATCTTTCACCGTTGGATCCGTGCAAAGAGCTAAAGAATATTCGATTATTCTTATCTCTCGGGCACTCATTCAACCGATCATTACTATACTCTATACACCATTCAAAAACCTAGCCTTTTTCTTTGGATTGTCACCATTGCATCAAGAGATCTCGTATAAAGATCCGGATAAGCAAGGTAGGACAACCTGGGGGCCATAATTCAACCTTCGAATGGTTATATTTATTTCTTTCTTTATTGCTTTCGATATTGTGGTTTAAGAGATGTAATCACTTTAAATTCCTCTCCGACTCGATGTAATTTTTATATTTCTCGCTTTTCTTTATCGTTTTCTTTATTTTTTGTTTTATCTTTTTCTTTATTATTTTCCTGGTTACGTTTAGGTTGCTTTAATTTCATTTAGCATGTTGATGTATGCTTTTTTCTCACATCATTCTAATACATTACTTGAACTAGTAATGGCCGTCTTCAAACGGGCAAAATGGAAGGTATTTTCCCTACATTTCATACCCTCGCCCTCGAATTTGATTCTCGGTTCAAAGACCGATGGAGTCATTTTAGCCTCTTTTAGTCTTAGTTTTTCCATACTAACATTGGAAGAGAAAATTTTATTTCGTTGGTTTTTCTTTCCTAAAAACTAATTGTCAACTAATTTATTTTATGCCTTATTCTATTAAAAAAATTGCATCTCGGTGTTTTCTCGGTTGTAGGAATAGTAAAAGGAGGTTTTGGATCGGCCTACTGTGGCAGAGGCCAAGGCCGACTCCATCAGCCCCAACCTCGGCCAGCGCCCGCCTTCACGTGGCACGGCCGTCGCCTGTGCTCGGGTGGTCGGTAGGTGAGGCTTCGGTCCACCAATATGGCCTTAAAGCCTCATGGAAGGACCAAAACCCTAATTTTACTTTATTCCTTAATTAGAAAATTAGATCCCGAGAATTCTAAAATTAATTTCTAAACTAAAAAAATTAATAAAATCGCCATACAAACTTTGACTAAATAATAAACTTCGAAAAAGCTTGATAAAATGTTAATCCCCACATTTCAAATTCGATTTTTTAAAACCATCATCAAAATCAATCTTAAAAAAGAGAGACTCGACACAAGTGGGGATGCTCGTCTAGCCCCGGCTAGCCGTGGTTCCTACAAGTGGCGACTCCACCTGGGAATAAACGTTTATTAAGAGGGCGAAACTTGAAAATTTGAGTAGTGTGTTTTAACAATGTGCTTGCATTGGGCATCCTGGATCTAGCAACGTATGAACTAGTTTAACTCTTTCCGGAGAGAGGCTCCCACTAGTTCTTTTAGGCAGGCCCAACTAGGCTTGATTGCCCAAGGAAATCGTACCTCCTCCCTCGTAGCACACGATCTTGGGCTAAACCCTTTGATTCACTAAGAGGCACCGGAATTTTGGTTAGTATCCTTATTTGTGCAACCCATGGGGACCAAATTCTCGGGTTCCGTGTCACCATGTATCGAAACTTTTGAACTCTTGGGCCATAGAACTTTTAGACTTTTAGGTGCCACTAAGACTTCATGTGCATGCTTGAACGAGTGTATGTGTTTTTTAGATTTAATCTTCTGTTTGTGAGCCTTTAGGAGTAGGTGAGGAGTGCTGATTAGACCCTTGCAGGGGTGAAAATAAAATACTTTTAACTTTCTAGAGTCGGTTTGTTATGTGCATTTAGCCAAAAGTCAAAATATCCTTTTTTTCCTATTAGAGTTAGTCCATTGTTTGCATTTTTTATGTCATCCTAAAATTATCCTCATAGTAGCCTAAGTAGTTGATTTATAAAAGGGTCTCACTAGAAGTTTCCTTTTGTTATTGTCTAGTCCTTTTATTTCTTTTGCATTTTCACAGTCCATTTGCATTAGTTAAATAAATTCATCTCATATTAGGTGACTCCATTTGCATTAGCCAAATAAAATTATCTCATATTAGGCGAGTCTATTTGCATTAGCCAAATAAAATCATCTTGTATTAGGTGAGTCCATTTGCATTTACCAAATAAAATTATCTCATATTAGGTGATTCTATTTGCATTAGCCAAATAAAATCATCTTGTATTCGGTGAGTCCATTTGCATTTGCCAAAATAAAATCATCTTATATAAGGTGAGTCTATTTGCATTAGCCAAATAAAATTATCTTATATTAGGTGAGTCCATTTGCATTAGCCAAGTAAAATCATTTCATATTAAGATAAGTGAGTTTGTCCTTTTCATTTTGCATTTAGTCTAGAATTCATCTCAAATAAGGAAATGCATTATCATATAGGAAAATTTTTTCTCTATGGATCATGTGCAATCAAGTCATTCATCATATCATCATTGCATCCTTTATATGCATCCAAATAAAAAGCATCCTTAGTCTCTTCGAGTCTTGCAGTTGAGTCCTTTCCTCCTAAAAGTGATCTTCTCTCACATGGTCCTAAACCTCATCCATTGGGCTGCAGAATAAGGAAGTCTATGGCAGCCGAGTATCGTTGGAATCCGAACTCTAAAAGATTAGAACATCTTACCAAAGAGTCCGACACATCGTCATTTCTTTTCTACTCCGTGGTCTACATCGATGCGACAAGCTTCGGTGCATTCTACACCATCACAATCCAATCCTTGTTTTAAGACGCTACCTTAAAAGAGTTCCCTTCCAATGGATCCCAATCCCGAGGAATAACTTAATCTTAGTTTGCTTAATGAGAATATAGCTAAGGTGGAAACCAAGTTCGGTGATAAGGAGGAACAGATATCGTCTATATTAAGAGATCTTAATGACATCATAAGGGCTATTGAGGCTAGTAAGAGAGATGAGGAAGCTGAACGTTTGAGAAAGGAAGAGGCCTAAGAAGCTGAACATGTGAAGATAGATATGGCTTTGGTTATACCACCTCCAGCCTATCCAGTCTCCTCCAAATAGTCCCAAACATGAATCCCCTAAGCTTGAATCTAAATATCGGTATGATTCCCGTGTAGATAAGATAGAATGGAAGTTGAAAGAGTCATCCATGTTCAACAATAATTATTTCCTGGGAGCAATGACTCTTAAGAACATTCCTAAAGACATATACCGCATCATCTTTCCGTGGACATTTGATACCGACGTTATGAAGTTGTACAATGCGGTTGACCCATGCAAGGTTGCCAATTGGACGGATCTGTGCAAGGAGTTCCTCCATTAATACTCCTTTAACACTAATGTACATGTTACTCTTAATGACTTGGAATTATCGAAGCAAGGCAAGAAGGAGCGTTTCATTGATTTCCGACCGGATGGAGAGCAAAGGCAATCCATATGCATTATTGACCCTTCGAGAAGGATCAAGTTCGAATCATTGTAAAGAACCTTCAGCTCAATTATAATCAGCACCTCAAATTCTTACCCATGATGAACTTTTGAATCCTTAGAGGCGCTGGTTTGCTCGTAGAAGAAGAATTGTCCACCGCGACCACAAAAGTCACGACCGGATACAGAGGTAAATATCGTTCAAAGATAAGAAAACCTTCAATGTTGGCAATGCTATCGGGGGTGTAGATGTCAATGCCTTCAATAGGTATACTGACTATACTCCTCTTGATACCACTTACGCCCAAGCCAGCACCGTATCTTGGAAAAAGAAAGATAGAATTGCCACCTATTAGACTAGAATCGAAACCACAAAGTAGTCTAAGATTGGGATGCAAGAAAAGTTTGCAAATACCTTCGTGCACGAGGACATGATACGGAACGGTGTTGGACATTGAAGAACAAACTAGAAGATATGCTTCAAAATGGCCAATTACCCTTACCTAAGGCTGCCTAGAAACCAAGCAACAATAAAAACCCTTTTAGAGACACCTTAGCCATTTTCACTAAACCCACAACAAGTTAGTGGGATCCTTCCATTTTTATTCGAGACGTTAACAAGTCAAAACCACTTCTTAACTTACCTTCGTTAGATTCGAAGTCCAGGGGCTGTGGGTAAGTGATGAAGAAATGTCTACGAAACAAAAAGTGATAGCGACAATAATGGGGAAGATGACTTCCGGGCACACCACCCTTAGAAGAAGACTTTTGGGGAGACACTAAGAGCCCTACTATTCAGTTTCTTACTAGATCGAGATGACATGACGCGCCCTTGGGTCCACAATAGAATCAGGAAGCCCCAAAAGAGCCGAAGCTACAAAGGAAGAAGACCCAGTCCTTAAACAACTCCAAAAACTAAAAGCCGACATTTTAATATGGCAATTGATATCTCGCTTCCTCGAAAGATAGACAAGCCTTGATCGATGCACTCAAGCAAGATCGAAGTTTCTCCCGACACCACACCAGAGGAAGTAGTAGCATTGGTTAATAGTAGGGACGGAACTATTACTTTTGATTAAAAAGATCTCCCGTAAGAAGGCGTTGCACACAACAATGCCCTTTATTTAACTATAACTTACATCAACAAGTTTGTTCCCCTAACCTTAGTAGACAATGGATCAACGAGAAACGTATGTCCTCGGAGAATTGCTAAGAGGTTAGGAATAAGGGAGCAACTGTCTAAGATGACTGTTCATCTCCGAGCTTATGATAATTCTACGAGAACACTCTTGGGAATAGCGACGTTGCCAATCAATATAAGGCCAATAGAGAGGGATATCGAATTCCAAGTCTTGGATACCCTGCCACTTTCAATCTGCTTCTAAGACGCCCTTGGTTACACGATCATCGAGTAGTGCCCTCTACAATGCATCGAAGGTTAAAATGATTATTAAAGGTCATGGCATAATTGTTAACGGAGATAATCTTTGTGCTACTATCACTTCCAAAGAGTCCGGAGTGGAGATCAAATATGATGGTAATGATCAAGAACTTTACGGATTTGAAATCGCCGCTGCCTTAGAAAGGGATGAAGCACCTTTTACCTTTAACCCTTATGGCAACTCTAATGTCCAATCGATGTTTAGGAAGAAGTGGTATTTTCCAAGTCTTGCTGCAGGCTAAAAGGAATACCACACTATTTTTCCACCCCCACTAATAATTATAATTTTGGGCTAGGCTATCAACCTACTAGTAAGGAAATAGCTCAAGCCTAGTGGGAAATCCAAGTAAAGACGACTGCACCACACACAGTCCATTCTATTAAGCCCTTTCCTTATATTCCGAATGGGATATTTCGAGAGAAGAAGACAACTTTCCTTATTATGGTTTTCCTAAGCCCTACTATATCAAGGAGAGAGGTATCCTAGTACCGAGTCTAGAGATCGTCGGTGACTCGGTATATTCTGGAAAAGGAGGGACCTCACCTCCTCAAAGGGGGACAGTCCACAACCAATCTGGACCAAGCTTGCCGAAAATAATCTTTTCATTCTCTTATTCGGACAAGAAGGTAATCTAGAAGGGAATTCAATCTTGGTACTATCGTGAGCCATGTCACACTCACGATTCGATCCATCTAGGTTCATTACCAATGCTGATATAGAAGGGTCAAAGCATGTTACTTGGATTGGTGTTAAGGAGGGCCAAGAGTTTGTTGTTAGCCTAGCAGCGCATCCTCTTTCTCGCCCTAGCACTAGGGCTTGTACTTATTCTTCGTCTGTTGTTTCTAGTCCTAATTCGTCATTTCCAATTCTATTATTGAGTTTGATGTACTCATTTCCTCATTCAATAAAGTGAACCTTTCCGCTTAATCTTTGCCTCCTCTTGCTCTTAATTGTTTTGCCTATAATGATGAATAAGAAATTCCTAAAGAACTAATAAAAGCTATGGAAGATTATGAAAATTGCTCACTAATAATAGAGAAACAATAACAATTAATATGGGGTCAGTTGATCAACCCCAAGAAGTTAAGATTGGAAAAACCTTAGATCCAGAATAGTAGAAGCAATTCACTTCACTCCTTATAAAACTTATCGATGGCTTTGCATAGCCTTACAAAGACATGCCATGCATAGATCCGAGTATAGCAGAACACAAAATTCCGCTTTATGAGGATGCTAAGCTAGTTAAGCAGGAGTTGAGCGAGGATGAAACGAGAATGGGCCTTGAAGATTAAGGAAGAGGTTCGGGAATAGTTAGAAGTTGTGTTCATTAAGGTAGTTCACTATCCTCAATGGGTAGCAAATATAGTTACTCGTCCGGAAGAAAGATGGCAGGGGTTCGTATGTGCGTCGACTTTAAGGATCGAAACAAGGCCAGTCTTAAAGATGATTTCCCATTGCCTCATATGGATCTCCCGATAGATAATACAAGTGGGTCATGCTCTACTCTTGTTCATGGATGGTTATGCCGGGTATAATCAAGTGAAGATAGCCGAAGAAGATATGGAGAAGACGACCTTCATCACTCAATGGGGGACTTATCTGTTATGTGGTGATGGCATTTGGACTCAAAAATGCCGGTGCAACGTATCGGAGGACAACAACGACACTACTTGCATGATATGATCCATAAAGAAGCCAAAGTATATGTAGATGATATGATCATAAAATCCAAAAATAGGGCAAGGCGAGTTACCAAGCTTGAGAAAATTCTTCCATAGACTCGGGAAGTACAACATGCATCTTAATCCTCAAAAGTGTGCCTTTGGAGTAACCTCGGGTAAACTATTGGGCTATGTTGTCGGTCTTAGAGGAATCGAGGTTGATCCATCTAAGATCAAGGCCATTCAGGAGTTCCGTCTACCAAGTACAGATAAGTAGATAAAAGGTTTCCTAGGATGTTTGCAAGTACATTAGTCGTTTTATATCAAAACCGAATATGGTCTATGAACCTATTTTCAAGAAGTTAAAGAAAGGATCTAAGCCCATTTCGGATGTCGAGTGCCAACAAGCATTTAAGAAGGTTAAGGAATACCTAGGTAATCCTCCAGTTTTAGTTCCATCCCAACCAGGGAAACCTTTACATTTATATCTCACCACAACGGAAACAGACTATGGGAGCCATGCTAGCTCAACGAGACGAGAAAGAAGAATGTGCGATCTCGCTATCTCAGCAAGAAGTTCTTGGATTACAAGACTAGATACACACCACTAGAGAAGACATCTTTGGCTTTAGTCCGGGCAACCAAGAACATCAAATAGTACATGTTAGCCTACACGGTACATGTGGTAGCACCTATACTTGAGCAACCAATTGTCGAGCAGTAAAATAGCATGATGGACTGTCATGCTATCGGAATTCAAGCTCAAGTTCGTCCCATAAAAAGCGATCAAAGGTACCACGAGTGTCGGAATTCTTATATGATCTACCCGTGCCTCGAATCACAACCCGAACACCTTGATTTCTAGGATGAAGATATTTTACAAATAGTGGTGGACATTTGGACAATGTACTTCGACGGCACTTCCAATCGAAGGGCTTGGAGTAGGAATTCTTTTAGTCTCGCCGGAGGAAGCACATACTCCCATTTGAGTTAAACTAGACATCGAGGTCACCGATAATGCATCATAATATGAAGCTTGTTTTACAGGACTTGAGGTTGCAACGGTGATCGGGGTTTTCGGAGATTCTAATTTGATCATCGATCAAATTTCGTAAAGGTGGAAGGTACGTAGTGAAGCCTTGGCACCCTACCAAGCATACTTGATGGAATTATCTAAACATTTTGAGAATATCTCTTTCACTTACCTTCCTAGGGATGATAATCAATTTGTAGATGCATTAGCTAACTTAGCATCCATGATCAATATCCTTACTCGGCATTCACTCAATACCCCTTTACATTGAGTGACAGAGTCATCCTGCGCACGTGTATACCTTAGAAGTATCTAATACTGACCATACCAGTTGGTATCATGATATTTATCAGTATGTCGATAAGCAAGAATATCCCTTGGACTCCACACCTATAGCCTAACGAGCCATCGGGATGTTGGCTGCTCAATTCTTTATTAACTAGGGGCAACTATTTAAGAAAACTAACTCTAACATTAGCTTACTTTGTGTGGAATCAACATGAAGGAAAGTTCATCATGGAAGAGATTCATGGTGGGGAATGTGGACCTCACATGAATGGTAAGATGTTGGTCCAAAAGGTTCGGAGACATGGTTATTAGTGGTCTACCATGGTGGCGGACTGTCATGACTTTGTTAACGAGATGCCATAAATGTCGGTGTATGCAAATCTACAACACCAACCCCCATCATTTCTTACTACTCTATCTTCACCATGGCCATTTTGAATTTGGGGAATAGACATTATTGGCAAGGTGACTACTAAAGGAATAGGTGGTCATGAATTTGTGTTACTAGCAATCGATTACTTCACCAAATGGGTAGAGGTAGCTTCCTATGCAACTCTAATGTCGAAATAGGTAGCCAAATTCCAGAACATTATTTGTTGTTATGGGGTGCCTCACAAGTTAATAAGTGACCATGGTAGTCATTTTAAGAAGGAAGTAGTGGACTTGTTAGATAAGTATAAAATTCAGCATCATAAATCTTCCCCATATCGCCCTCGGACCAATGGAGTAGTTGAGGCCGCAAAAAAGAATATTCGGAGGATAGTAGAGAAAATGGCGATTACTTATAAAAATTGGCCAAATAAATTACTTTTTGCTTTGTGGGGATATAGAGCTTCCATTAGAACCTCTATAGGAGCAATGCCTTATTCTCTCGTCTATTGTATGGAAGCAGTCCTACCAGTTGAGATTGCTATTCCTTTGCTATGGATAATTGCTGAGAGCCAAATTCGGAAGCTGAGTGGGCCAAGACATGCTATGAGGTGTTAGTATTATTGGATTAGAGGCGCCTCAACGCCTTACATAATGTCCAAATATACCAAGCTCGTATATCTAGGGCATTCAATAAGAAGGTTAAACCCCGCAACTTACAAATTGGGGATTTGGTCCTTAAAGAGATACGAGCACTAATTCAGGACTCGCAAGGAATGTTTAAGCCCAATCGGCAAGGCCCATTCATACTTAATCGGATCTTACTCGACGTGGCGATAAAATTAATTGATTTGGATAGAGAAGAGATTTTTAGCACACCAATTTGGATTAGTTGAAGAAGTATTATGCCTAGTATACCCCTAAGTAGTAGGCTGAGCCCAGCCCAACCAGGATTCGCTAAGGCGGGCACCGGCCACCACCGGTCAACGGTGGACTCGCGCGGACCACGTTTTCCCTTACTATTCTGGTGTCCTTGGTTCGTTTATTTGCTGGACGGTCCACTTAGGCGGTCCAATTTGTATGATTATTTTACTTCTAAGTGAGCGATAAAAATATAAAAGTGTAGCATAATACTTACTTTTATTCAATAAAAAGTAAGCCTACTACTTACCGAATTACATAGCTAATAAAGGAATTTAATTGCAAGTATGCTACTTGTAAAATAAATAAAAGCTGTTCTAAAGTGGCAAAACTAATCCTCCTTTTCTTTTATTTTATCTTAAACTCCTAAGATTCCAAGCCCTAGTCTATTTTCACTTTCTTTCCCTTAGGATCGCTAAACTCAGCTTCCTCGTCTCGGTGCATTCCTTTAGCTCTTGAATTCGGCAGACCCTCCTTTCTTCGGTTTCTTTAACTTCAGTTTCTCTTTCGACGAGCGCGGGTAGCCGTCCGAGGGTTTACTTCACGAACCGGCGAGAGGGGTAACGAGCAGGGACAACTTCTTCAGGATTTAGCTCTCGAGTCTCGGTGCCTTTCATCGTTCGGGGATCTACTTCTATTATCCAGTCTAGATAATAGGGAGAAACAGCAGATGTTCCCAACTCGCATCGAGTGTCGGCAAGTGTGCGGGATTAGCGGTTTTGACAAACCTCTCTAATATTCGAGGCCATGACCCAGTCCTTTTAGAGCTACCATGTCCTCTAAACAAGTAAAAGGTTGCGAGCTAGATACAATCCAATAGTGGTATTACTTGTTCCCTACTCATTTTCCACAATACATGACTAGGGAAGTAATATGTACTCTCATTTAGGCCCAATAGATGTATATACGGATGTTGTGAAGTGTGTGTTTTAAACTGGGACACCTTCTAGTGTTTAACATACCATAGGGGTCCTTTTTTTAATTTTTGAGATACCTTTCCCATTGGGAAGCGGGGCGATCGATTAGCACCGAGTGTTCGTTTCCATCTGGTAGAAATGTGTCGCTAGGTATGTATCCAACATCGGAGAAGGTTTAATAAGTCTCGGATGTTTCGTTAGCGAGATCCGCACATCACATACACAAAATGAAATATTGGTGTCCTGCATGGTTAAAGTCTAAACTTTTTAGGCCCAACAGGAGTAAAATCGAAATAGTAAAAACAGCGACAACAGAGGTAGGAACGATAGTTATTTTTTTCGAGTGTAAGCTGGAGGATCCTCGACCTCTAGCGGGCACTAGACAGCCACCTTATGGCCTACGCCATCGCCCGAATTACCGTTGTTTGCTTCCCTTTGTTTTAATGCTTACCTCCACCGACGGGGATACCACGAAACATCCGCTCGGCATTGGCTGCAACTCGGCCTAAGCCAATTATTGTTTCAATAACTATTAGTGGAGTTAGGGAACAATAATTGTTTAACTGTTCCATCAAACCTAGTAGAGCCGCTGGTGCCAGGTCTTCATGTCCTCCTACCAGCAAAAATCCGCTTATTATGCAGGGGATGATAGCTCGTCACCTCGGGATGATGATGGATTCAGCATAGGCATACATGTTATGATAAAGCTTCATATGATTGGTTAAACTAACCGGATTCTAAATAATAATCCACCCTAAATTCTTCACTCGGCGAATGCTCGAGTAGGACATTCTACCCATAATTGGTTAACCCGAGTCCTATCCATGTAACTCATCTCATCCATCCATTGGGTTAGCTCAATTACATAGTTCATGGTTCTATTTCTAAGGATACAAAGCAAATATAGTGTGGTTAATTGGAGGCTTTGATATTAGTTATTATTTTCTTCGGCACGTCCATCATATTTATTGGTGTTTTTCTGGAGTTCTTCGAATCCTACCGTGATTAGTACAACGAGGCATTACAGTCCCTAGGGGACTCTTACATGGCCGGTGCCGGCCATGTCTTGGGCCTAGCTCATTTTGTGGTTTTCTCGTGGCCGAGCAATCCTTGGTTGTTTTCTTTCTTCGTCCTAGCCCATGGCGCGCACCTTGTTTTGGACCATGCACTTGAGATTTTCCATTTTTCTTTTTATTATTTTCTTTTAGGGGGAATGGGGGCTAGTGCCCAACTTTTTTATTTTTGTCTTTGTATTTTTTTAAGTTTTGTGCATCATATTAATTAAAAGAATGCATTTTAGAATCGAGTTTTGAATTTCACCTCATTGCATAAGAGTCTTCATTGCGAAATAAATAATAATAGACAAACACCCTACAAAAGGTATATTAATCGATAAGCGAGTGTGTAATACCCGAAATTTTAAAGAAAGCACTGGAATGCATAGAATTATTGAATATAATTCCCAGTAGCTAGGGGTTGAGTGGCTGATTTTATTTGCAGCCGGACATATTACTTCAATATTCCTTCGAGAGTCGTTGTCAAATAAGGAATCAAGGAAATACCCTCCCTTCTTATTTGAGATAAAACTCGGTGCGGCTAGGCAGATGTCCTAATTGATGCATCAAAATAAATTAAAAGACAAAACATATGAGGATGGAGGAAGGAACAGACCACGGATTTGTTTTATGTGGAAAAAGATTATTTGGCCATGAAGAGACAAATAAGGTTTAATGAAGGTCCAATGGGAAGAAGGGGTGGGCTTTGTCAAACGGTGGAGAGAGGAGGTGCAAAAATAAAAGAAAGGAGGACTAAAGGGAGGGGGACACGGGAGAAAACAAAGAAAGAAGGAAAGAAAGGAAGAAAGAAGACGCAGAACCGCGAGAGGCGGAACAGGGGAAGGAGGAAAGGAGCACCAAACGGGGAAAGAGAGAGAGGAAGAGAGGGAGGAGGCTAGCGCACGGACGAAGGAGACCGAAGGGGAGGACCGGCGACCACCGCAGACTTGGAAAGCAACGGCCGGTAACCCGAGCAAACGCGAGCGAAGGGAAAAGAAAGCGAGAGACCGAGGTAGAACGAGGGCGAAGGAAGGAACCGGCGGGGGCTGGCGCGAGAGGGTCCGGGAGGTCGGAAACTAAGAGAATAACGGCGGCAAGGGGAAGGACTGGCGGCGAACGCGCCGAGGCCCGGACCGAGAGTCAGCGGAGGCTGAAACGGCAAGCCGGAACAGGGAAGCGAAAACCGAGCGATCGAGCAAGGACTGCGGAAACGGGGACCGAGAAGGCGAGGAGTAAAGGAGTTCAACATCAATCCCTAAAACCCGAGAATTTCAGGTGGGTAGTCTTATACTCTAAACTATTAGTAATTTCGAAACCCCAATGGATTTATTGTGCATGTTGAATGTGTTACGTGAATATTGAATTATTGTGAACGTTGAATATCCGTATTGCAGTAACGGATCTAATCGTTGTTTAAGATTGAAATAAGAGCTTAGAATGGATTTAAGGAATTGAGAGGGCTGAATCGTGAAATGAAAGGAGTTACTTGGGTTAAATAGTAGAACTAAATTGGGAATTTCGAAGAGACTAATAGTTACTTAAGGTTGAATTGGAGCATGCTGATTCCGAAGAGGTTAGGTTGCATAGGTCAAATGAGTAATATTGAAGTTTCGGTTAGCTATTGAGGATGAAGGGTTGGGGCATTGATATGAATTATGAGTTAATTAAGTCTTATTAGAGATTCTTGAACCTACGGTATTAAAGAGCTAATTACGAACATTGGGGAATGGTAAGTCGAAGTATAAGGAGAAGTATGAATTCGTATTGAGTGATGCACGATTGGGATATGTAAGTGAGAATTGGGTGATGGTGAGATTAATTACGTTCGAAGTATATTTAAATCCTCGAGGTTGAAGCTGAGCGCAAAGATAAGCGAAGGTAACGGAAGCTGAATAATGGAAAAGTGATTAAGAGTTACATAACTAAGGACGGACAAGTAAGAGTTAAGTAATGAGTTAGAGACATACAATGGGAATTTGAGGCAGGGAATGGTAAGGTTAAGTTGAGGAATTGGAATAAAGACAGGGAGTTGAGGAAAGTTGAGACGTGAGCAAGCAAAGTGGATTCACGGGGTAGAGACATAAAGCGAGGAATGGAGGTGAAGAGAATGAATTTTGACGAATTGAACGTAAATTAAGTGATATGTATTTGTGGTTATTGTGGCTCGTAAAGTGGAGATAATCGTATTCAATTGATGAATTGAGAAAGACATAGTTGGAAAAGAGTTGAGAATGATTGCTTGCAACGAATGGTGATTATTCGTACTATGTGATTGCTTTACGTGATGCTCAAAATAGTTTCGAAAGGAGTTTTGTATTCTACGTGAAATGATTCTTGATTGCAATTTCTTGTGAACTGTCTTTCGAACGTGAATGTGTTTTAAAGAAGCAAAGCTGATTTGAGAAAGTGGATTTGTAAGAGTGACACGTGGTGTCATGCCTCCTTGATACTAAATCGATTGAGAAAGTTGTGAAGTGAATGTGATGAATGAGAATGTGCAAATAGTTTTGAATCGACAGGCTACGGATCGTTTAGCATACCGAAGGGTTCGAACCGGGGACGCCTAGCTAGAAACTTTGAGGGAAGGATTCTAACAGGGGTCCTGCAGAGGCGGGATGCCCGATCCGAGACTTCCTAGAAGATAGGTCCGGGAGCCTTTTATTTGGGGTCGTGCCCCGGTGAAATAAGAGAAATCGAGAAATCGGAGAAATTACGTGAAATTATGAGAAAAGAAGTGCTAGTTCGAATCCCCGGAAGGCCCGGAAAAGTTGATTCAACCCCAAAAGTATGTTCATGAATGTGAAACCGTGTTTTTAAGTGATTGAAGAGTCTTGATCTTTTTCATTGCAAGAGATTTCAGTGAAAAGTATATAGATTTCTATTACGTTATTATGTTTTCACATATTTCATTATTATGAGTATTATGTGTAAAGAATTTCCATTTTAAGGGTATAAGACTCAGGTGAGCCCGTGGATTATTGCTCACCCCCACAAATTGCCCCGTCCCCACCCGAGTGTTGCGGGTACACTTTCGAAGCATAAACCACACTTAACACACTTCGGACTCCTGGCGATTGTTGACGGTTGAAGCGATCCAAGTGGCTGTCATGCGTTGTCTTGTTTCTAAATGATTGTACTTGTAATTTAGTGCATATAGTTGTACCAAATGTATAGTAACCCAGTTAGATTGTTTTAAGTTTTACCGCATGATTGGTTGAACTCCGGCGTGTGGCCGTTGAGTTGTATACTCCGAGCGTGTGGCTCGTCGAGTTTTATTATGCTTTTTATGCAGGATTTTAAGGCTTTAAGTCTATGGGTTAGTCCATGTTATAAACGGAACTTTGCCGAAATTTTCAAAGAATCTCGGATTCTTTTGGGAAAACCACCGGTATTACTTTTAAGTTGAGTTTAGACAGCCAAACCAACACCGAGAAGAGCCTTGGGAGTTCCTTTAAGGAACTCGGCGATGTAATACTCCCGGGGGTGTTTTGGGGTGTTACACGGTGGAAGCGGCAAGGAATCCTCCAAGCATCGCCGTCGAGTCATCATCAAAGATGTAGTTCCCGAAGTCCTCTAAGATTAATGTAGAGAATTGGCCACCTCTTTAATACGAGCCACCTCCTTGGTCCCAAGCTTCGAAGCCTCATGAGTTGGTCCGCTATAAGAAGACCAAGGGAAGTAAAGAGGGTTCCCATGACGATTGAAGTCCTGCAAGGGTAGGATGTTCAAGCTCTCCCGAGAATGGATAGGTCTCACATCGTAGGTGTTAGGCCCGGAAGCGCTAGGTCCTACCTCGGACACACTCCTATGATGCGCAAGCCGTGAAGAATGTTCCGACGAACCTTGTCTAGCATTACTACTAGAAGGCGTTTGTTGTTCGGGAGCTTAAGATGATGTTTCAGGCGCACCGGGTAGATTACAGGAAGGAGATGCTCTAGATCGGCGCCTACGAGGATCAAAGAAAGCAATTAGTAAATCTCTAAAAAGATCAAGGGAATTAGCACTACACTAATTGAGGATTTACCTGGGAAGCAAAAAAGATCGTTCGGTCAAGAAATTTTGGAGTCCACGAAGAGCTTACCGAAATCGATAGATATGGTCCTAGACTGTTTTCGATCGTACTAGAAAGTTTATTCGATGATATCAACAAGAAAAATACTTTTAGCATACAACTAAAAGGAGAATAGCATGTAACTCTTACCGCTCGCCAATTTCTAGGAAAGGGATGCTCAACACATTCCTCTTCTAGGATTTCAGAAATTGTGATGAAACGAGGAGATTCCCTAGGAAGGGTACCATCCACGTTGAGACTTGGGATGTGGATGTCAGCAGGAGTGAGCTGCCAAAGAGAAAAAGTGATGCGAGATAAATTTCCATACAAGAAATTAAAGTTATAAGATGAAAGTTGAGCAATCACGAGTGGGGTCATAATGCGAGAAGCATGATGGCCGTAGGATGTATTCAAGTTCAAAAGTGAGGTAAAATGATACCCCACCATGGCGGCCGCTTGCTCATTCGGAGAGAGAGTGCGAAAATAGAACATGGTCGGAGGAGGATCGACCAGAACAAACGGAGGCCACGTGTTAACTTGAATTTGAGGAGTGACCCTCTCCTCAAGATACCAACAAAACTCAAAAGGACCTTTAAACAAGATCTCTCTCTCACTTAATTCCCGAGCCACAAGGACATTTTGGGAAAGTTGGGCCCAAGGTTGGAAGTTGGCCTACATACAAGAATTATCTAGAAATCTGCAATCAAGAACAAAAAACAACAAAGAAACAGATGAAAAACAGTGGATATAGAGGCCTGGAGCACACCATAGGCAGCCCCACAGGCTGCAATGCCGGTTGTGGGCATGACCAGAATGCTAAAAACGTGCTTTTAAGCATATTTTCGGAGCAAGTTTTAAGAGTAGAGGCAACATACCAAGTCTACATGGTTGAGGGCTAACCTTAAGAAGCCTAGTTCATGTATCTTGGGAAGTTCAAGATAATCTCTAGCCCATGACGCAAATGCCGGAAATTTGGGATGATTTTTGAGCCGGAGAGAGGTCCGGAAAATATTCGTACAACCCCAGCTACATTTTGACAAGTTAAGTAAAACTTTTTATCCACACAAGATGAAAAGTAAATATTGGAGACAAGAGAATTTGAGCATATCTCAATGATCTTCCATAAGCCATTCAATGGAAGATAGTTGGTGGAGTCTGGTTTTGGTCTTGTGTGCTGCACATTGGCACGGAGGCCCCTAATGAGGCAAGTGTATGAAGAAGCAGCCCAATTGAGGTCCTTTATTTTATAAATGTCCACTAAGTTCAGCAAATACTGAACATGAATTTTAGTGGCCTGGTCAGAAAAGAGGATTGTAGTCAATAGAAGAGCAAGCACGATCCTAATTTGTTGTTGAGGAGAATGTTGAGGCCAGAAAACTTCATCCTTAGAAGCCTCAAAAAGGATGGTATACTTGAAGTCATTACTATGTGTAAACCTATCCACTACAGGACCGAAATGTTCTTGAGAACCAACTCGTTCTGGAGATGTCATTCACGCTGAAGGAAAGAATCTTGTGTAAGGCTCTTGGCTCTAGTTCTTCCTGTAGGATGAGCTTTTCTTCTAAGCATTTTGAGGACAAAAAGTTCTTGAGAACCAACTAGTTTTCAAGAGTGAGCAAAGCAAGGAAATACAAGTGGAGAGCAAGAATAAGGTGAAGAGTTGGTGTGCAAAATGAAACACACCATGCACCTCCTTTTCTAGGCATGTTTGGTCAAGCTATCCAAGCACACAAAACAAAAGTCATGCAAGTAGTGGGGAACCAAGGGAATCCGGTTAGGCACGCTGGAGGCCATGCTTGCCAAAGGTTGGCCAGCACCGTGGAGTCCAATCGACGAGAACTTTTGCAACCTAGCCCACCTCCTAATTCCATGTAGTCTTGTCCACTTAGAGAATGTGTTTTTTGTCCCTTGTGCATGCAAATGGAATCTTCCGGGCCCGCCAAGTTAGAGAAGGAGCTGTAGACTTGAAGATGACGTTAAAGCATTGGATTTCATGATCGGGAGCATCAAAGTGCAATATTCCGAGCTTCACGAGATAGCCCACACGAGCCAAGGATCTTTTAGCCCCCAAACGACGTCGTGGTCGGCGCCCCACCTTCTAGAAGCATGGTGGAACGCTGCGTTTTGGGGCTTGGAGAGTCCTTGGAAGCACAACTAGGGCACGAAACCCTAGGAGCACCCGGTTGGCCGGCGCCCGCCTTTTCTCTTTTATCGGGTTCTATCCGGTCTTATCCTTTTGCTGATCCAATTCTATCTCTTAGGATTTTGCCCGGTTTTATTTCGGATGTTTAGACAGTTGATAAGAAGCGAACCCTAGGTCATTTGTGACCTAGGTCGATCTGCTATAAATAGAGATGTACGACTTTCATTCCTATACAACTTCTTGCCTTAACATTATGCTTGCTGAAAGCCAATATAAATACTCTCTCCTAAACGTCACTCTACTGAAATTTCTTTAAGCATTCATCTTTCACCGTTGAATGCGTGTAAAAGCTAAAGAATATTTGATTATTCTAATCTTTGGGCACTCATTCAACATATCATTACTATACTCCATACACCATTCACAAAACTAACCCTTTTCTTTAGATTGTCACCATTGCATCAAGAGATCTAGTGTGAAGATCCCGATCAGCAAGGTGGGACAACCGGAGGGCCATAATTCAGTCTTCAAATGGTTATATTTATTTCTATCTTTATTGCTTTCCGTATCTGTAGTTTAAGAGATGTAAAAGCTTTAAATTCCTCCACGACCGATGTAATTTTTCTATTTCTTGCTTTTCTTTATCACTTTCTTTACTTTCGCTTTTATCGCTTTCTTTATTACTTTCCTGGTTATGTTTTGGTTGCTTGAATTTCGTTTAGCATGTCGATGTACGCTTGTTTTCTCACATCATTCTAATACGCTACTCGAACTAGTAATGGTCGTCGTTGGACGAGCGGAATGAAAGGGATTTTCCCTACGTTTCATACCCTCGCCCCGAATCTTATTTTGGGTTCAAAGATTGATGGAGTCATTTTAGCCTCTTGTAGTCTTAGTTTTTCCATACTAAGATTAAAAGTGAAAATTTTGTTTTTGTTGGTTTTTCTTTCCTAAAAACTAAATGGCGACTCCTTTATTTTATGCCCCATTCTATTCAAAAATTGCATCTCAATTTTTTCTAGTTGCAGAAACAATAAGAGGAGGTTTTTGATCTGCCCACCGGGCAGAGGCCGAGGCCGACTCGTCGGCCCTAGCCTCTGACCGGCGCCCGCCTTCACCGGCACGAGCTGCCGCATGTTGCAGGTGGTCGACAGTTGAGGCTTACGTACAAATTGGTGTTTTTACACCAATCTGGCCCTAAAGCCTCACTGCAAGACCAAAACCCTAATTTTACTTTGTTATTTAATTAAAAATAATATCCCGAGAATTCTGAAATTAATTTCTAAAATAAAAGAATTAATAAAATTGCCATTCAAACTTTTACTAATTAATAAAATTCAAAAAATCTTGGTAAAACGTTCATCCCCCATTTCAAATTTGACTTTTTAAAACCATCCTCAAAATCAATCTTAAAAAAGAGAGACCCGACATGAGTAGGGAAGCTCGACGAGCTCCGACTGACCGTGGTTCCTACGCTTACATGGTAGACCGACTTTCCGAGAAGGACCAAGTGCAAATCATCGTGAAGAACCTTCAGCCTGCCTACAATCAACATCTCAAATTCCTACCTATGATGAGTTTCTCAACCTTAAGATATGCTAGCAAGCTGATAGAAGAAGAGTTATCCACCACGACAACAAAATTCATCACGGGGTCAAGAGGTAATTATCGGTCTAGAGATTAGAAAACGTCCACTACAGGCAATACTAGTAGGGATGCAGATGTTAATACCCTCAATAGGTGTAATGACTACACTCCCATTGATACCACATCCGCTCAAGCCTTTGACTACCTACTATCCAAAGGGAAAATAGAATTGCCACCCATTAGAGCAGAATCGGAAGCCGCAAAACAGTCTAAAAACCGGGCCGCAAGAAAATTATGCAAATACCATCATGCAGAACGACACAACACCAAGCAATGTTGGACATTTATGAATAAGTTAGAGAGTATGTTCCGCAACGTTCACCTCCCTCTTCCTAAGGTCACTAGAAACTAAGCAACATTAAGAATCCTTTTAGCGGTACATTAGCTATTTTCTCTAAACCCATTCCGAGTTAGTGGGACACATTCGTCTTTATTCAAGACATTGATGAGTCCAAACCATTTCTTAGCTTTCTGCCTTTAGATCCAAAAATCCATGGGTTGTGGGTAAGTGATGAAGAAGATGTCTACGGAACTAAAGACAATAGTGACAACGATGACAACTTCTACGGCACACCACCCTTAGAAGAAAAAGACTTTTGGGGAGAACCTAAGGGTCCAAAAATTTAATTTTTACTAGATCTAGATGACATAATGAACACGTGGGTCGGACTCGTGAAACCCCAAAAGAACCTGAAGTTGCTAAAGACCCAATCCCGAAACAGACTTCAAAAGTTAAAAGCTCACATTTCCATATGAAATATCATATCCGCTTCCGGAAACATAGGTAGGATTTTTGATTGATGCACTTAGCAAGATCGGGGTCTTTCGAAACCACGCCGGAGGAAGTTGTAGGATTAGTCAACAGTGGGGATGGAATAATTACCTTTGATTAAAAGGATCTCCAGTGAAGAATGCGTTGCACACAACAATGCCCTTTATTTAACTATAACTTGCCTCAAGAAGTTCATTCGCTTAACCTTAGTGGACAATGCATCAGCTGTGAACATCTTTCCATGGAGAACTGCCAAATGGTTAGGAATCGAGAGAGCAACATGGGTCAATTATGTGAATTTTCTCTAGCCAAATGTCAAATTACCTTTTCCTTTTAGGTCGGTCCATGGATTGCATTTTCGAGTAATCCTAAAACTTCTTTTAGGCGTCTCAATTAGTTACCTCCTATCAGTCTAGAAGGGTCTAACCAAAAGACCTGTCTAGCTCTTTAGTTAGTCGATCTTTAGATTTTTGCCTTTTCTACATTTCCATTTCCCATTTCGCATTTTCATTTTGCATTTAGCCAAAATTCATCTTAAACTAGGTGGGTCCCTTTTTCATTTTAATTTTTCGTATAGAAAAGATAAAATTCATCTCAAATAGGTGAGTCCATTTGTAGACAAGTGTCGTCTCTTATCTCTTTAATTTTGTATTTTATTCTGTTAGGCCGATAAAATTCATCTCAAATAGGTGAGTCCTGTTTGAGGATTTGGATCTCGGATCTGTGTTCAAATGGTGCGATGTAAGCCAGTAAACCATAAAGAACCCCTAGCACCAAATAAATAACCTTTTTTTCCTTGGGTCGATCCACAAATCCCCCTTTCTTTCGGGCAATCCAAGAAACGGGCCAAGCCTTTAGAGACAATAGAGTCCGAGTCTGTGTACTGGGAAATTCCAAGCTTAGAATATCGCATTTTGCTTTTGTCCAATCGGACAAGGATCTGAAGACGACATTAAAGCGTTGCATTATATGATCATGAGCATGAAAGTGTTGCGTTTAAGCTCCACAAAACACTCCACACGAGGCTCGGAAGCTTTTCCCTCAAAATGACGTCATGGCCGACGCCTGCAACCTTGGACTTTTAAGTGAAACGTTGCATTTTGGCTTGGAGAATCCTTTGGAAACACGAGTAGGGCACGAAACCCTAGGAGAGCCTGGTGGCCGGCATCCACAAGTCAAGTTCTATCCAGTTTTATACTTTCTATCTAGTTCAAATTAGCCTTGGTTTTGTTTCTATTGTTTTAGACGGTAAGTCAGTATGCAAACCCTAGGTCATTTGTGACCTAGGTTCTTCCCTATAAATAGAGAGCCTTGGCTCTCATTCGCATATGGCTTTCTCCTATGCGTAATGTTGCAGAAAGCTAACCTAAGCACTCATTCCTCAACATTACTCTGTCAAAATTACTATTAACCATCCATCTCTTCTCTATTTATAGTCGTTGAATCCATGCAAATAGCTAATGAATATTTAGTGATTGTAATCTCCGGGCACTTATTCAACCGATCTTTCCTATTCCCTATATACGTAGTTCACAAAACAAGCCCTTTTTCTTTGATTTGTTGACGTTGCATTAGGAGATCGAGCATAGAGATCCAGTTAGCAAGGTGGGACAACCTGAGGGCAATCGTTCAACCTTCAAACGATTTATATTACATTTATACTTCATTTACTACTTCCCGTATTGTGGATTAAAGAGATGTGATCGTTTTTTAATTCGTCCTCGCCCGTTGTAATACTTCGGCTTTTCGGTTTTCTTTTCTTTTTGCTTTCTTTACCTCTTTCTTTATTGCTTTTCCTTTGATTTTGGTTGGTTGGTTTTATGTATCATTTTAGCATGTTGTATGTTTGTGTGTAGGACGTTATTTTAATATAGTACTTAAACTAGTAATGGTTGTCTTCGGATCGGCGAAATGGAAGGGTTTTCCCTTAGATTTCATACGCTCGCCTCTGGATCTAATTCTCGGTTCAAAGACCGATGGAGTAAATTTTAACCTTTTCCAGTCTTAGTCTTTCCATTCAAAGATCGAAAGAGCAATTTTTTTTCTTTTGTTAGTTTTCTTCTTAAAACCGATCGCGACTCCCTTTTTGTTATATTCTCGTTAAAAATTGCATCTCGATTATTTTCTAGTTTCAATGAAAAAAGGGAACCTAGATTTGCCTACCAAGCCGGAGGAGGCTGACTGTATAAGCCCGGGCCTATGGTCGGCTTCGGCGATCAACGAGTTCAGCCTCATCGCCTACATTAGGTGGTCGGCAGGTGAGGCTTAGGTCCACACTCGGTGTTTTCACATTGGTCCGCACCTAAAGCCTCACGGCGAAACTCTAGTTTGTAATTTTATTTTTCCTTTAATTAGGAAATAATATCTCGGGAATTCTGGAAATAATTTATAAAATTGAAGTAATTACTAGCTCGACGGGCCCTGGCTGGCCATGGTTCTTACACCATTCATTTTGCATTTAGCCAAAATAAAATTCATCTCAAATAGGTGAGTCCGCATTTACATTCTTATTTTACATATAGCCGAAGTCAAATTCATCTCAATTAAGTGAGTGCATTTACATCTAGCCAAAATAAAATTCATCTCAATTAAGTGAGCTCCTTTAGCCAAAACAAATCCATCTTCCATTAGGAATAATCATTTGTGCATTCCAATTACGCATTCCACTTAGGCATTAGCCAAAACATAAAATCATCACACCTTAAGTCATAAGCATCATTGCATACACTTCATTTTGTTTTGCATTCCTTATATGCATCCAAATAAAAAGCATCCTTAGTCTTTTCGGGTCTCGTGCTTAAACCCCTTCCTGTCAAAAGTGGTATTCTTTCACATGGTCCTAAGTATCATCCTTTAGGCTATAGAATGAAGAAGACAACAACAATTGAGTACTTGTCCGAATCGAAGCTCAAAAAGTTTAGAACGTCTTAACAAGGATTCCAACACATCTCTCCCTACACTCCACCATGTTATGCCCCATAGTCTATAGCAGTGTAATATACTCGGTGCATATTACACCGGTTTAGTCTATTTTAGTCATAGGATAGTACCTAGAAAGAATTCCCCTTCAATGGATGGTACAACGAGAACAATCCCCCATCCTTACCTTACTCAACTAAAATTCAGTCAAAAGGAAGCGAAGATTGAGGCTCGGGATAAGAAAATTGAATCCATAGCAAGCGAACTTAAGGTTATATCCTAAAAGCTATTGGGGATAGTAAGAGAGATGAGGAAGAAGAATGTTTAAGAATGGGATGAGGTCGTCCAATTCCGCCTAGTGCATCTTGTCGAGGTAGTCCCAAGCATGAAGCCCGATCCGATCCACGCGTAGATTAAATAGAACAAATGTTAAGGGAGTCATCCATGTTCAGTAATCATTATTTTGATCATAAGGGATTCATTTCAATCCCTGAAGGAAATTACCCCTAAGTTCACCATGCCCGATATCAAATTCCTAAGCTATGAGAATCCCCATCACCATGTTTGCAACTTCTTAGGAGCAATGATTCTTAAGAACAAACAAGAAAACAGATTACCATATCATCTTCCTGTGGACTTTTGATACTGACGTAATGAAGTGGTATAACATGGTTGTCTCATGCAACGTCACCAACTAAACGGATCTTTGTAAGGAGTTACTACATCAATAGTCCTACAACACTAATTTACCAGTTACCCTTAGAGACTTCGAGTTGATCAAGCAATGAGAGAATGAAAGCTCTACATACTTTCTCACTAGATGGAGGGCAAAGGCTACCCACATGGTAAACCGACGTTTTGAGAAGGACCAAATCCGGATCATCGTGATGAACGTTTAGCTTGCCTACAATCAGCATCACAAATTCCTACCTATGATGAGTTTCTTAACCATTAAAGATGTTGGCATGCTGATAGAAGAAGAGTTATTCACCACAACCACAAAAGTCATCACGAGGTCAACAGGTAATTATTAGTCTAGAGATAAGAAACACTCCACTGCAGGCAATAGTAGTAGGGGTGTAGATTTCAATGCCCTTAATAGGTATAATGACTACACTTCAATTGATACCACATATGCTCAAGCCCTCAATCGCCTACGGCCGAGGTAAAATTGAATTGCCACCCATTAGAGCGGAATCGAAACTCGAAACGATCTAAAAACTAGGACGTAGGAAAATTCTGCAAATACCATTGTGTATGAGGACATAACTCTAAGCAATGTTGGACTTTCAAGAATAAGTTGGAGAATATGTTACGTAACGTTCAACTCCCTCTTCCTAAGGTCGCTACAAACTAAGCAACAATAAGAATCCTTTCAGCGAGTATCTTAGCTATTTTCCCTTAACCCATTCCGAGTCAGTGGGACCCATTTGTCTTCATTCAAGACATCAATGAATCCAAACCATTTCATAACTTGCCTCCTTTAGATTAAAAAATCTATGGGTTGTGGATCGATGATGAAGAAAACGTCTACGGAACTAAAGACAATAGTGAAACCGACGACGACTTCGAGGCACGCCACCCTTAGACGAAGAAGACTTTTGGGGAGAATATAAGGGTCTAGAAATCCAATTTCTTCCTAGATCCGGACGACATAATGCACACGTGGGTCTATAATAGACTTATGAAACACCGTAAGAACCCGAAACCGTAAAAGACCTAATGTTGAAACAGACTTTAAAGTTAAAAGCTAACATTTCCATATGGAAACTCATATCCGCTTCCGGAAACATAGGCAAGATTTTAGATTGACGCACTTAGCAAGATCGTGGTCTCTCCCGAAACCATGCTAGATGAAGTAGTAGGATTAGTCAACAATGGGGATGGAACAATTACCTATAATTATAAGGATCTCCGTGAAGAAGGCGTTCCCTACAGCAATACCCTTTATTTAACTTTAACTTGGGTCAACATGTTCATTCCCTTAACCTTAGTGGATAATGGATTTGCTTGTGAACATCTATCCATGGAGAACTGCCAAAAGGTTAGGAATCGGAGAGCAACATCGGTCCATTATATGTATTTTCTCTAGCCCAAAGTGAAATTACTCGAAGGTTTGCTCGTGGAGAGTTTAAGTCACCCTAGGGGGTGAATAGGGTGATGAAGAAAATTAAATGATTTTTACAACGAGACCATCTAAACTTCGATTCTGAGTCTAGATTGGACTCAAAAAGTGATAGCACAGATTTACGTGAAAACCTTCCCGAGGTAGAAAACCACGAGCAGTGCTAATCTAAGCACCAAGTCAAATCCATTATTTTGAATCCACAAAATACAAGGACTGACTCTACTAGAATTGCTCCCTTAAATAATTTCTTACAATGTTTTCCTATACTCAAATGTTACCTTATCCGATCTAGTACTTGCTGACCGAGGTAACCTTTACAATCGGGGACAACCGAGTTGAGTTAACCCTCACAGCCAAGTCAAGGGACCTTACTCGGAAAGTAACGAAGAATGTGACTAATTATAAGACTTTTACAACTCGGAAAATATGAAATGCAAACTTGGAGTTTTAAATAGAAGATTGAATAAGAAGGAATTTAACAATAGGTTTTTTCAATGATTCCGGCAACCTTCAAGTCTTGCAAAGTGGCCGTTGAGTCTTAGTTACGAACGAAGTCTTCACTAGCTGGTATAACGGCTCTTCTTAATCACTTAGAAAATATCTGTTGGGATGTGAACGTTGTACAACGGCTCTTGGTTCCAGAAGATGGTCCAATCAGTTGGTGGTGAATGAAAGTTATGGTGGAAACAACCGCTAAGCCTAGAGTTGGAGTTTTCCAGTTTTAGAAACAGACAACCTTGACACGGTGTCTAAGCCATGTTCGAAGTAGATAAAGCTTGTCTACTGGTGATTGACAATTAGAAGCCGGCTACTTTTGTATTTCAAAAATGAGTTAGCCTCATTTGAATAACCTATAAAAGTGAACCACATTGGTTCTCAATGTATAAAATACTTTGATCCAAGATTAGGCATAGATAATAATTAAATTAGGATGAGTAAATGCTTAATTATCTTTGACCTAGAGGAATGGAATTTTCCGAGTCTAATATTGAATGTACTCAAATTCCATCCGGCTCAATCCTAAGGGTGATCAAGTAGAGAGAGTAAATTATTAGAGTATAACAACTTGATCTGTTCAAAAATTCTCAAAAAATAAGTCGACTTAAAATGAGGAATTAACATTGTAATTCTCTTTGCGTTGAAATACACGATCGAGTGCTCAAGTAAGAGTGTTAGAGAAATTATTTGAGCATGCGATAGTTGTAAGTGATGTCCGAGTGAGTCAAAAATATTAGTGTAGAAGATATGCAATATGGTGCTTTCGAGTCGATCGAAACCAATGAAAACTTACACAAAAGTTTCTATATCGCTTAGAATGACTAGAAATCAAAACATAATAGAGATAGAATTTATACCGAGTCTTCATGTAGTACTCGGAATGACTTCGAGTTAAGATCCGAGTCTTCAATCTCCCCTTTTTGATGAAAGGAATTCAACACTTATATAGAAACTTGTTAGTATGAAACATGAGTTTTCATTTTTACTATGCTAAACATATCGGAGCGAGGAGTGACAAATGAGAAGCATTCCATACTTATAAGATGCATTGCAAATAATATCATCACTAATAATAGTTATGCGGAGAACACATTAGAGCAAAGAAATGAACAGATTATATCACAGCGAGAAAAGTAAGAAGAAATTTTGAACTCGAAACATGTAACTCGGAAATAAGTCTGTTTAGAAAAAAAAATTCATTCATTCATTGCTTGAAGATAGAGAGGGTGAGCTCCCCTAAACATAACATCAAGATCTCTATATTTCTCCCCTTGCATTTCATCAAAAAGAGGGTACAAAATATCAACTGATTACAATTGATGTTAGACCAAAAAAGAAAGATAAAGAAAAAAAAACTAATAATGGGGTGAAGACTCAGATTTTAACTCTAAGTCATTCCGAGTACTATATGAAGATTTATGTATAAATCTCATTTCTCCTAAGTTTTGATTTCAAGTCATTTTGAGTGCTATAGAAAACTCTTATATAAGTTTTTATTGGTTTCTCAATGACTCAGAAAGTACATTATTGTATATCTTCTACACTAATGTTCCTGACTCACTTAGACATCACTCGGAACTATCGCATGCTCAAATAATTTTCTCTAACACTCTTATTCCGAGTATTCACTTGCATGTTTCAATGCAAAGAGAATTACAATGTTAATTCCTTATTCTAAGTCAATTTATTTCTTTGAGAATCATTTTACGAGATCAAGTTGTTAAACTTTGATGTTCTATTCTTTTAACTTGATCATCCTTAGGATTGACTCTAATGGAATTTGAGTATACTGAATATTAGACTCGAAATTTCCAGTTCTCTAGGCCTAAGATAATTAAGCACTTAATTCTCATAATTTAATTATATATGGGCCTAATCTTGGACCAACGTATTTTATACTTTGAGAACCAAAATGGTTTACTTTTGTAGGTTATTCAAACTAGGCTAAATCATTTTGAAATCCAAAAGTAGCTGGCTTCTAGTTATCAATCACCAGCGAGACAAGCTTTATCTATTGTTGAACATGGCTCGGACAACGTGTCAAGGCTGTCAGTTTCCAAAACTAGAAAACTCCAATGCTAGGCTCAATGGTGGTTTCCACCTTGCTTTTAGACAACGCCAATTGATTGGAACAACTTTTGGAGCCAAGAACCGTTGTACAACGTTCACATCCCAACGGATGTTTTCCGAGTGACTCAGGAGAGCCATTACAACGGGTAGTGAAGACTTTTGTTCAAAACCAAGACTCAATCACTCTACTTGGTTGGATATGAATAGAAGCCACCTCATAAGACTAGGAGATTGTTGAACATCATTACAAAACATATTTCTTGAGCAAAAGTTGTTGTTTTCATATTCAATCTTCTATTTACAACTCCCGATCTGTATTTAACATTTTCCGAGTCTGTAAAGTCTTATAATTAGTCACATTCTTTTCTTACTTTCTTAGTAAGGTCCCTTGACTGAGCTGTAAGGGTTAACTCAGCTTAATAGTCCCGAAATGTAAAAGTTACCTCGGTCAGGAAGTACTAGATCGGATAATGGAATTTCGAGTCTAGGAAAATATTATAAGGAATTGTCTAAGGGATCAATTTTGGTAGGAGTCAGTCCTTTATATTTTGAGGATTCAAAATAGTGGATTTGACTTGGTGCTTGGATTAGCACCGATCGTAGTTTTCGCCCTGGGAGGGTTTCCACGTATTTATGTGTATTTGTATTTACGAGTCCAAATCTAGACTTAGAATCGGTTGTTTATTGCTTTCTAAGTAAAAAGTGTCTAAGTTTTTTAAATTTCCTCGTCACCCTATTCACCCCCTCTAAGGTGACTTAGAATCTCCAAAAGCAAACCCTCGGGGTGCTTGTTGTCGGGAGGAGGAAGGACGAGCGAGTGCGTCGGCACCGATATGCTTGAGAGGAGGTGGATAATCGTGGCGGTGGTAGCACAGGGATATGTGGAAATTGCACCGTCCTAGTCGTCCGATCCAGGGCATATCTTCCTCGGGCTCATCCTCTTGAAAGACAGTAGAGGGGTGCTTCCTCCTCAGCAAGCGTGGATTGACCAACGTTCCCAGCTTCTTCTAACCCACTTAGATTGTTATCTAGGAGATCAGCTCTGGTTCAAAGGCTGCTGCACCTTGGCCCTCGGGTTGAGCTACCTCCTCTTTCTCTTTCTCCTCTTCCTCCTTCTCCTCTTCCTTCTCTTCCTCAGCTGAGCTGCTTTAGCTTTAGCTTCTTCTTCTTTTACCTCATCCGAGGGAGACTTGGCTAGACTGGACTACTCCTCATAAGTATCCGAACTTTCTAGGTTCGGGCAGCCTTGGATCGGCGTTCTTAGAGAAGTTGGAGTTGATCGTGTTGCTCGTTGATGATGCCCTTGAGCTCGATAAACAGATTATGGTTCTCTTGGATCCGAGACTGGTTGGTCTTCTAGTTGATCACTAAGCTTTGAAGGACAGTTTTCAGAGAGTGGAGGGTGCCTCAAAGTTCTTTGAACACATAAGAGATTTTGTCTACCAAAATGGTAAACATAGCGAGCATACACTTGTAGGAGGTGGTTGAGAAGTGGAGGGACCAGTAGAGCGAGGAGGAAGTGGTAGAGGAATCTAAGTTTGAGTGGACGGGGGTGAAGGAGGTTTCAACTCATACCCATGAACCAAGACACCAAGCTTGACTTCCCGATATCCGTAACCTAGAAGCTCATTTCGCCAACCACTATGGCAGCCTCGAAACTACATTTGAATCCGAGGGAGAGGAACTTTGAACTGTTTGAAGATTACGGTTAGAAGGGCTCGAAGGTAAATGGAGCAGATTTTTAGAGCGAGCTGGCACGTAGGCCATCCGCTCAAGAATATAAGGGAAGTGGTTTACGTCGTAGCCCTCTAAAATATCAAATAAAGGTTTGATAATCTTTGAGTTGGGATTCTCTTTGCTAGAATATTGAGAGAAGAATGTTCTCATCAAAAGAAAATAGAGTAGTCCGGCCTCAATCTTCATCTAAGTCACTCGAAATTTTTGCATGACTCGGGGACCTCCTTGGTGTACTTCTCAAAGAATTCATCGAAATCACCGTAAATGGGATGGGATTGCGGTTAAGAAAAAGAGAAGAGACTTTGAAAATTCTGTGAAGAAGAGTGAGGTTGACATGAACAACCTTCTCTTCAACTCGTGAGGTAATGACTCCCTCGAGTAAGACATATTAGAATAGAACTCCGTAACAAGTTCAAGATAAATAAATTCACTAAAGCATAAGAAATTGTACACTCCAAGTGCTCTTTATGTGCTGCAACCATGAAAATAAAGTGGTTGGAAAGAATTTGTCATCCAAAGTGAGATGTTGGTTGACAAAGATCTTAGAGGGATTAGAGGTACCCTCTTGAGGAGTTTTGGTGCGGGGCTTCTTGTTAACGGACCCCAACAAATCAGGTGCGGAACCTCTTTCGGGCTTGGTGAGATTTTTAAGAAACCGAGAGGACACGAGAGAGAGAGAGCAAAGAGAGAGAGAGAAAGCACTTAAAATTCATAGAGAGAGAGAGAGAAAATTCTAGTGAGTAAGAATGCTTAGAACATAAGAAGGTAGTGAGTAAAGTAAAGAAATAAAGGTCAAGGGATGCCATTTATAGTGAAAAGAAATAACCTTCAGCCTTCGTTCTTACCAGATTACCCAACAAGTACTCTCAAACAGGTGTGACGTTATGTTCTCGAACAATTAGAATTCCAGCAGCTTTCTTCCAATGGCTAGTTTTCTCTAATTGTAATGTGCGGTAGAGAGAGAGAGAGAGAAGAAAAACTTTTTGAAATTTTTGAAATTCTCTATTTATCTAGAGATAATTCCCGAAGGTTGATGTCCATTTTGCTCAAAAACTAAGTCCGACTCAGTATGGTTTCTGCGTGACTCGGAACACTCGGAGACCTAACAACTCATAGCTCGGTTTCACTCGGTCAATTGATCCATTTGTTATTAAGACAAAAGAAAATATATAACACATAATTATGCAAGGAAAGTTCACTTAGAAAACACATAATCATGCATTAATCATGCTAATCTCATTCCTAATAAAACAAAACCGATCCTCATTAAGTGGCTTCCTAAAGATATCGGTTAAGCTGAAATTTCGTAGGAATGAATTCCACATTAATGTCACCTTTCTCAGAATGGTCACTCAAAAATGATTCCCGACCTCAATATGCTTTGTTTTTTAGTGTTGAACCGAATTCTTAGTTATGCTGATTGGACTCGATTGTCACACTTGATTAGGACATATTTAAATGATAGTCCTAGATCCTTCAAGTGCTACTTGATCCATAGAATCCGAGCACAGACAAGCTCCAGCTGCAATGTACTTAGCTTTAACAGTTGATAGAGCAATAGAATTTTGCTTCTTTGAGTGCTAGGAGATAAGGGATTGACCTAGAAATTGGCATGCTCCTGATGTGCTCCTTCTATCAACATTGTATCCAGCATCATTAGCATTTGAGTATCCAATGAGGGTCGGTTCCGAGTCTCTTGAAAACCATAGATCAAGAATCCGAGTCCCCGCTAGATATCTAAATATTCTCTTCACTCGTAGTGAGATTTGATTCTTTTAGATTAGCCTGAAATCTTGCACATAGGCAAACACTTAACATGATATATGGCCTACTAGATGTGATATAAAGTAGAGATCCGATCATAACTCTGTAGAGTTTCGATCTACAACTTTACCTTTCTTATCCGAGTCCAATTTCAAGCTGCTAATCATTGGTGTTGCTGCATGCTTCACATCTTGTAGTTTGTACTTCTTTAAAAGCTCCTTGGTGTATTTGGATTGATGCACATAAATGCAATCCTTGTCTTGTTTGATTTGTTGACCAAGAAAGAAGTTGAGTTCTTCCATCATACTCATTTGGAACTCCTGTCTCATCCACTAAGAAAACTCTTGACACGGAGTTTCATTAGTAGCTCCAAAGATGATATCATCAATATAGATCCGAGCAATAAAAAATCTTTCCCCTTGGTTTTTGTGAAAAGAGTTTTGTCAATCCGACCTCTTTTGAAATTATTTTCAACCAAGAAAATGCTTAGTCTTTCATACCAAGCTCCGGGAGCTTGTTTAAGACCATATAAATCTTTTTGCAATTTGAAAATATAATTTAAAAATTCTGAGTTTTCAAATCCAGGGAGTTGCTAAACATAGACTTCTTCTTGAATGAAACCATTCGAAAAGCACATTTCACAAGCATTTTATTGGGCGGGGAGGGATTAAATGTGATTCAACTTCAAACCATAATAAGAAAGTGATAAATGAACTGAACTAAAACAAAACTATAAGACAAACTCAAAAATAAAGGTGGTGCCCTTAAGGTGACCCACTTGTCGATCTTGAGCCACGAACAAATTTTGGCAGCAGTAACGGTAAGGCATCGAACACACGAAATGGTGAAAAAGAGGGCTATTTTAGTAGGTTTAGTGAAGGATCAGATAGAGAGTCTTAATCACTTTTGGGGGGAAGGGTGAATAGGGTGATGAAGAGAAAATGCGAAAATTTCAAGTTCTTTAAACGGAGAATGAACTCGAAACTAAACCCGAGTCTAGAGTGACATGGACCAAGATAAATAGAGATTTCATCTGGAAACTTTCTTAGGGCAAAAATCATGATTGGTGCTAATAAAAGGACTAAGTTAAATCCACTATTTGAATTCACAATTACAATGAATTGACTACCCGAATTGCTCCCTTAGATAATTGTAATACAAGTTTTCCTTAGCACAAAAATTACCTCATCCGCCCTAGTACTTTCAAATTGAGGTACCCTTTACAGTTTAGGACAACCGAGTTTAGCTAAACCTTACAACTCAATCAAGGGAAAAACCAAAAAAGTGTTTGAGAAAAGACTACAAATTACAAGGCTTTTCTTTATAAGATCTTTGTAACTTAGAAAGTTATGATTGAATGAACAAGAGTTGTAAGCCGGATACAAGTACAAGAGTGATGAATTCTTTGTTCCAATAATCTCGTAAGTCTTGAATCAAGGCTTCTATTTATATGCAACAATAAAGATATACATTGTGCCTTAGGCTAGAGCTTCTAAGTTAGCTAGCCGTTACAACGGATAGTCCGAGTCCCCAAAAATAGAACCGTTGAAGATGTAGTTATTAACATAGGTCCTAGCCTCCGGAAGAAGTTCTACCAGCTTTTGCATCTAAGAGGAATGGTATAAATAATCATTAGACTCAAAAACCAGATATTACCACAAAAGGAAACAAACAGGTCTCAAAGTGTCTGTTTGCGTCGCTTGAAATATCCGACTTTTTTGTTTGCTATCTTTGAATGGTAATGAAACCGTTATTTTTGCTTTAAGTTTAGATTTTCAGGTTTATTAATGATACAAAACAAATTACAAATGGTACTCCAAGTATAAAAATACTTTGGTCCAAGTTTAGATAAAGATTAGTCTAAATAAATTATTTAACGATCGAAATTCTTTAATCTATTAAAATGGAATTTTTCAAGTCCAATATTCAATATGTTTAATTTTCATATATGTCTAGAATCAAAGAATAAATATGATAGAAATGAGTTCAAAGAGTTAATTAGACATATTTCAGTGTTTGCCAATGTAATTAATTCATATTAATAAATCGGCCAAATTAGAGCTAACACTCATCATTCAAATCATGAAGTGAGCCACTTTAAAAGACGAGTTAAAATTGTGACCTTATCTAAACAAACTTCTAATTTGAGTCATATTGAGTGGATCGGCTTCCGAATCGAGTGGCCCGAGTCGGAGATCGGTTTGATTAACTAAGTCAATTTCTACTTTTCTAAGTAAAACTAAGTCCTTAGACTTTCGGACATAAACACTTAGATGCCAAGTCATAGGTCAGTCATCTTTTAGTCAACATACATCAAGAATCCAAAGCACGAGCCACTGCAAAATTCTAATGGATATTTTAAGTTTTGGAAGAATGACTTGAAATCAAAATGAAATAAGGGGTTAGTTCATACCCGAGTCTTCAATCTCCCCTTTTTGATGGAAGGCATTTAAAAATTAGTGATGTTCGAAAGTTAGAATTATCAAGAATATCGTAGTAATATTTGCAATGTATATTAGAACAAGTATATTAGAAAAATATATCGAGCATAATTTTGAAACATATCTATTAGAGTATGAAAATATAAACTCGTAAAGAATTATATGAGAGCTCAAAAAGAGCTATATTAGAACAAAACCGAGTATCAAAGTAAAATATTTCTAAGTCTTTGAGAAACTGTTGAATAACCGAGATAAAAATTACTAGAGCAAAACAAAATAAGTGTATCGAGCATAGAAGATAAAGAAACATCGAGAGAAAAAAAGTTTCATTTAGTAGCAAGGATTAATGCACCAAAAAAATTTAAGATTGCTCCAAAAAATAAGATTGCTCCCCTAAAGTATTGAACTCCTCTCATTTTCTCCTTTTATCCCCAAGTGAATTCCATAAAAAAAATATACATAGAGAAAAAGTGTTTGACCAAAAGTCGAGAGAGGAAAAACTTTGGAGAGACAAAATCTAAAAAGGAAACTCCTCTAGAAGAGGTTGGTACTTCGAAAAGCCTCCTCCACCCTCTTCAACAAAGCCTATTCAACTAATTCAAGGTCGGGGCTCAAAAGTTAGATAAGCAGGATCATCTCAGTTAGTTTGTCGCAAATGAACTAAGACATCAAAGAAAACATCATCTTCTCAGCCAGCTAACATATCTCCTTCCGTGTTGGTTGCTTGGAAGGCATGCGTCAAATTGATTTAGTCATAACTTCCTCGTCCGATGTCTAAATGATGCGATTCTTGATTTTCTGGAAGGCTCATTGAGTCTAGTTTCTCATTATTTCATCATTATGCTTGCTTCATAAGTGTGGGAAAAACATAATTCAGAGAGTAAAGAAGTGTCCGTTACCGCACCCTTCTTACTTTCCACCTCATATCTTTTCTGTTCCACAACAGAATTGAGCTTATAATATGTCACAGGAAAGCTCTTTTAATAAGGAAGTTAGAAACATAGATTCAAAATAGCTTTGGACTGAAATATGACTAAAATCAGGTCCAAATCATTAGGAAGCTGCAGAAACGGACCAAAAACGCAAAACCCAAGTGAAAAGCATAAATGGGGCATAAAGTGCATAAATATGAACATAAATCCCCAAAAATGACAAGCAACTTCCTATGAAATCTAATGCGAAAATGGCATTTATCACTCATTCCTCCTTTCATTCTTATTAATGAGACCATGCTCAGCCTTCCCGAACTTCACAGCTTCGGAATCCTTTTGAAAAGATTTGAGTAGGAATTAGATTTCTCCTCTTTGTTAAAACCAAGTCCTTGTTTCCTGAAGGAGACACACTAAGAGCCTAAAAGCATGTCATGGTTTTTGTAACCCTGAGTGAATTTCAAAACAAGCTCTTGAGACTCATTGAGCTTTCTTTTCGGATGCTCATTTTCTCTTCGAGTGACTCGGAATCAATCTCATTATTGAGTTGTTTCAGAGTTAGTCTCGGTTTTTCCAATTCATTTTTCAAACCATTGCTGTTAGAAGTAAGAGACTCAAGTTGTTCTTTGAACTCGGAAGAATCAAAATTGGACTTTTCTTCCAAAGTGTAAATATATTTAGCCAAATCAACTTTGGAGAACTTAAGAAAGTATTCAATTACCTCCTGAGGACATTTATCCTAAGTGTCCGAGTTGTCGACATCCGACTCGATTCAGCTTCCGACTCGTCGGTGTCATCGGACACTTTGAGTCGTCGAAACATCTTCTTCTTCGGATGAGTCGTCATCGCTCCATGTGGCCATCATAACCTTCTTCTTCTTTATGTCCTTCTTTCTCTTTGGACAGTCCTTAACTATGTGATCTTTGTTGCCACATTCAAAATAGCCAAAGTTCTTAGTTAAAGATAACTTTGAAGGGGAAGAATATTTACCTTTTCTGTCCTTCTTATCTTTCTTGTAGAACTTTTCCTTTGGCCTCTTTTCCCATTTCTTATGGTTCATAATTCTTTTGAAGCCTCGGGTAATGAGTGCCATTGGGTCTTCTTTTGAGTATGAGGAACTTAGACTTTCCCTTCTACTTTTTGAGGCTTTCTACACAATGTTCTTTTTAGTGCCGACCTCGACATCCTCTTCTTCCAGGTGAATTTCATGGGTAAGTAGCTTCCCAATTAGTTTGTCCGACTTTAGTTGAGAGAGGTTCTGAGCTTCCTCGATGGCTGTCACCTTGGGACCCCATCTTCTCTTTGGTAGACTTCTTAGAATTTTTCTGCACATTTCTTCAAGAGAAATCTTTCTACCCGGAGATTTAAGATTGTTCATAATCTTAGTGAAGCGAATAAACATCCGAGTGATGTTTTCTTCTGCTCCATCTTAAAAACTCATATTTGTGAAGATACTCGGATTATCTTCGCCTATTTCACTTGGCTTGTTCCCTCATATGTGTTGATAAGAGTGTCCCACACATCTTTGGCCGTGTCACAGTCGACACTCGTTATACTCTTTCGAGCTGATAGCACACATCAAAATGTTCATTTCTTTGAAGTTCTTTCCGAACTTCTCCGACTCTTCATTGGTGTACTCGAATTTTTATTTAGGCACGGATCTTGTACCTTCCGTCTTCATTGGAATGTAGTAGCCATCTTAGATGATGTCCTAGACATCTTTATCATTGTCTAAAAGAAAGCATTTCATCAGTTTCTTTTAGTGCATGAAGTTTAATCCTTCAAACTTTGGTTGTTTGGTGAAAGACCTTTCTTCATCGAACTCGTCCAATGTTCCGAGCCATCCGATCTTTATACCTTTGGATTGTTAGATCCTTTTTGAAAGGCTAGGCTCGATACCAATTGAAGGTTTGCTCCTGGAGAGTCTAAGTCACCCTAGAGGGGGTTAATAGGGTGATGAGGAAATTTGAACAAACTTAGAAACTTTTACTTGGAAGAAGATAAACAACCGATTCCGAGTCTAGATTGGAATCGAAATTTATACACTCGTAAATACGTGGAAACCCTCCTTGGGCGGAAAACCACAGACAGTGCTAATCCAAGCACTAAGTCAAATCCACTATTTTGAATCCTCAAAATACAAAGGATCGACTCTACCAGAATTGTTCCCTTAGACAATTCTTTATAATGTTTTCCTAGACTCGAAATTCCCTTATCTCGATCTAGTACTTCCTAACTAAGGTAACCTTTATAGTTAGGGACAACTGAGCTGAGTTTACCCTTACAGCTCAGTCAAGGGAGCTTACTTAGAAAGTAAGAGAAGTATGTAATTGATTACAAGACTTTACAACTCGAAAAATATTAAGTACACACTGGAGTTGTAAGTAGAAGATTGAGTGAGTACTCGAACTAAGAGAATTAGGTAGTGTATTAATCAATAGTTTCAACAATCTTTAAGTCTTGTGAAGTGGCTTCTATTTATAGATGATCAAGCGAGTAGCCGTTGAGTTTGGTTTCTGGATTGAAATTTCACTAGCCGTTAGAAGCGACCTTTCCGAGTCACTCGAAAAGATCCGTTGAAGTGTAAACGTTAGGCAATGGCTATTAGCTCCAAAAGGTGTTCCACTCAACTGGTGTTGTATGAAAAGCAAAGCGGAAACCACCATTGAGCCTAACGTTGGATTTTTGCAGTTTTGGAAACAGACAGCCACGACACGGTGTCCGAGTCATGTGCGGAAATGGCTAAAACAGATCTGGTGGTGTTTAATAGCTAGAAGCCGGTTGCGTTTAAAATTCAAAAAGATAGATTAGCTTTGTTTGAATAACCTACAAAAGCAAACAACATTGGTTCTCAAAGTATAAAATACTTTAATCCAAGGTTAGGCAGAGAGAATAATTAAATTTGGATAATTAAATGCTTAATTATCTTTAGTCTATAAGAGTGGAATATTCCGAGTCTAATATCAAATAGGTTCAAACTTAGCTCAGAATAATTCCTAGAAAGTTCAAGTAGAAGAATATTCAAGCAGAGAAAGTGAACTTGATCTATCAAATAATCATTTAAGGAATAAACTAACTTGGACAAACTCCGTAGAGAATGACTCGGTTCTAAGTTAGCAAACATAGTGAGTACTTAGAAATGATGCATTAAAATAATTATGTGATCATGCTATGGTTCAAGTAGATTTTGAGTAGATTATAATACCTCAGTAGAGAAGCTATAGAACAAAATGATATCCGAGTCACTCATAATAAAGATGAAAACTTAGATATGTGTTTCTATGAGGCTTAGAATGACTTCCAATCAAAACTTAAGAGAGATAGAAGTATATACCTGAATCTTTCATGAAATATTTAGAGTTCAAATATGAGTCTTCAAGTTATTAGGTCTCCGAGTGTTTTGAGTGACTCGAAACGATACTCGAGTCGGACTTAGTTTTTGAGCAAAATGGACATCAATCTTCTGAAATCATCTCTAGATAAATGAAGAAATTTAGAAAGTTTTTAAATCTTTCTTCTCTCTCTCTTCGCTCAGCCACGTGTATCGATCGGAGGGAATTAGCCATTGGAAAAAGTCATTGGAATTCTAACCGTTAGAGAGTCAAAACCGTTGGAGCTTCGAGTCAAACCATAAGCTGAAGGACATTTCTTTTCGCTATAAATAGAACCTCTTTACCTTCATTTCACGACTTTACTCATTGCTTACTTACTCTCTAAGCGTTCTCGCTCTCACTCTTTGAATTCTAAGCACTCTCATTCTCTTTACTCTCTCTCTCTCTAGTTCGTTCGTTCTCTTCAAAAATTCTCACCATGCTCAAAAGGGGTTCTCGCCCAAGATTTTCTAGGGTCTGCTACCAAGAAACCCCGCACCAAAACTCCTCAAGATTGTACCTTTAACCCCTCTAATGTTTTCGTCACCTAACACCTAACGTTGGATGACAAATTTTTCCCAACCACCTCGTTTTCGTGGTCTGTAACACATTAAAACCACCGGGGTATACAGTTTTCTATGCTTTAGTGTGTTTATCTATCCTGAACTCGTTGCCATGTTCTACTCAAACATGTCTTAATTTGAGGGAGTCATTACCTCACGAGTTCAAGACAAGGTTGTTCGCATTAACCTCTCTCTCCTACACGGACTTTTCAAAGTCTCTTGTCTATTCCTAAAATGCAATCCAATCCCCTTCAATAAGATTACAGATGAGTTCTTTGAGAAATACACCAAGGAGCTCCCTGAGTCATGCAAAAACTTCTCTGTGACTCACATGACGACCAAGGCCAGGTTACTTTATTTTCTCTTGATGAAAACCTCCTTCTCTCATCACTCTAGCAAAGAGAATCCCAGCTCAAAAATTCTCAAAGCTCTTTTTGACATTCTAGAGGGCTACGATTTAGACCTCTTCCTAACTATTCTTGATCAAATGGCTTCGTGCTAGCTCAATCCAAAAATCTTCTTCTTTCCCCTTCGAAGCCCTTCTAACTGTTGTCTTCAAATAGTTTAAGGTTCCCTCCCCTCGGATCCAAATGTAGTGTCCGAAGTCTGCCATAGTGGTAGGCGGGAAGGACCTTATGGGCTACGGATATCGGGAAGTCAAGCTCGGCGTCCGGGTCCACGAGTTTGAGTTAAAACCCGTTCACCTCCTCCCACTCGGACTCGGATTCCTTTACCATTCCCTTCTCTATCAGGTGGTCCATCCACTTCGAACCACCTTCTGCAGCTGATCGCTGCTTTGTCTACTATTTTGATAGACAAACTCTCTTCTCTCGTCCGAAGAACTTCGGGCACTCTCTACTCTCTCAAGACCGTTCTTCAAAGTCCGGTGATCAACCGGAAGATGGCCTAGTCTCGGATCCGGGAGCACCAGGATCCGTTGATGGAGTTCAAGGGCCTCATTAAGGAGCAACACGAGCAACTCTAGCTACTTAAAGAACGCCGATCTAAGGCTGCCCGAGACCCGAAAGTTCGGACACTTCGAGGAGTCCTCCAGCCTCAGCCAAGTCTCCCTCGGATGAGGTTGAAGAAGAAGAAGCTGCAGCTGAAGCAGCTTAGCCTAAGGAAGAGAAGAAGGAAGAGAAGGAAGAGGAGAAGGAGAAAGAGGAGAAAGAGAAAGAGGAAGCAGCTCGGATCGCGGGACAAGGTGTTGTAGTCCCCGAACCGTAACCGATCGACTCAAATAATAGTCCGAGTGGGTCGAAGACGTTGCGGACGTTGGTCAATCCATAGTTGTCAAGTCGAAGTACCTCCTTCCGCTGTTTTCCAGGAGGATGAGCTAGAGAATGATATGGCCCTGGGTTATACTACCATAACGAGCCACTGCTCGATATCCTCGTGCTTCCACCGTCACGATCATCAACGTCGTCTCAAGCTTACCAGCGCGACGCATTGCTCATTCCTCCACCTCAAGCACCGCAAGCCCCCTTCTTAGTCTATTTTCTTTGTTTTCTTTTGTCCAACATCAAGTGTACCTCTTTGTTGTTTTTTGTTCCTTATTTTTAATGGAATGCAAGGGGAGAAATATAGAAAATTGATGTTGCTCGTTATTGTGTTTAGAGGGACCTCACCCTTTTTTGGTTTTATATATGAATGAATGAATTTTCTTTTATTGAACAGACTTGTTTTTGAGTTAATTCTTTCTTAGTTCAATATCCCATATCATTTGTTTTTGCTCCGATATAATCGGTTCATTTTTTCTGTTCTAATGTATTATCCGCATAACTCGCTATAAGTAATGATCGTATCTCGCAACACATTCTCTAAGTATGGAATATTTTGCAATCATTACTTCTTCCTCTGATATGTTATATTTAATGAGAATGAAAACTCATGTTTTGCACTAACAAGCTTCTATCTCGAGTATGGAATGCCTTTCATCAAAAGGGAGAGATTGAAGACTCAAATTCTAACTCTAAGTCATTCTAAGTACCACATGAAGATTCAAGTACAAATCTTATCTCTTCTAAGTTTTGATTTCAAGTCATTCGAGTGTTATAGAAACTCTTGTATAAGTTTTCATTCGTTTTTGATCGACTCGAAATCACATCATTATATATCTTCTACATTGATGATTCTGACTCACTCAAACATCACTCGAACTATCGCATGTTCAAATATTTTCTCCAACACTTTTATTCCGAGTTTTGACTACATATCTCAACACAAAGTGAATTACTCGTGTTAATTACTTTTTCCTAAGTCAATTTGATTGTTTGAGAATTATTTGTCCGGATCAAGTTGTTAGACTCCGATGATTCTATTCTTTCTAATTTGATCATCCTTAGGATTGACTCTGATAGAATTTTAGTATATTGAATATTAGACTTAGAAAATTCCACTCTTGTAGGCCTAATATAATTATGCACTTAATTATCTTAATTTAATTATTATATGTGCCTAATTTTGGACCAAAGTATTTTATACTTTGAGAACCAAAGTGGTTTGCTTTTGTAGGCTATTCAAACGAGGTTATCTCATTTTTGAAATGCAAAAGTAGCCTCGCTTCTATCTCGTTAATCACCGATAGACAAGCTTTTATGTACTTATGAACAGGGCTTAGACACCGTGTCAGGTTTGTCTATTTCCAAAACTGGAAAACTCGAATGTTAAGCTCAACGGTGGTTTCCACCTTACATTTCGGACATCACCAATTTACTCGGAGTACCTTTTGGAGCCTAATTCTCTTAGTGCATCACTCACTCAATCTTCTACTTATAACTCCAATTCGTACTTCATATTTTTCCGAGTTGTAAAGTCTTGTAATCAATTACATACTTATTTTACTTTCGAGTAAGGTCCCTTAATTGAGCTATAAGAGTTAACTCAGCTCGATTGTCCCTAACTGTAAAGGTTACCTCGGTTAGAAAGTACTAGATGAGATAAGGGAACTTCGAGTCTATGAAAACATTGTGACGAATTGTCTAAGGGAGTAATTCTAGTCGAGTCGAGTACTTTGTATTTTGAGGATTCAAAATAGTGGATTTGACTTGGTGCTTGGATTAGCACCGTCCGTGGTTTTCTAGCCCGGGAGGGTTTCTACGTATTTACGTGCATATACAGCTTCGAGTCCAATCTAGACTCGGACTCACTGCTTATCTTTTTCCTCATCACCCTCTTCAACCCCCTCTAGAGTGACTTAAACTCTCTAGGAGCAAACCTTCAATAAATACTAAAATAAGAGTACTTTTTGTATTATATTTCACATAATTATAGTATATTCTTTAGTACGAGTGTATTGTGAAATATGCAATTGTGTTGTTGAACTTGTTAAAGATGGAACTTTTGTGGTTGTAGTAATGTGGAAAAATTTGGTAATTTTGGAACAACTCGTGGCTGTTGGCGGTTGCTATGTAAATTGTTTTGATGTATTTTGTAGTGTATATTTTGTACATGGGGTACGAAAAAACAAAAGAATATTATAAAAAATTCAGACCTATTACTATGGTTCTTAAGGAAGAACCATCGTAATAGGTTCGAATATAACCTATTACGACAGTTCTTCCTTAAGAACCATAGTAATAGGTCTTGGCCTAAACATTTTGGCCGAATAGGTGGGATTTGGGCCACCATCATCATGGGCCTTTTTACTACGGTTTTGAACCGCAGTAAAAGATGCCCACCAACAATGATTACCATATACACGATGACGAGATAACCATAGTAAAAGGTCATTTTGAGCCATAGTTTAAACTAGTTCCTGCAGTAGTGAGATCATATAGAAAGGATGCTAAGAGAGTCCTCCATGTCCAAGATGAAGGTTTGCTCAAGGAGAGGCTAAGTCACCCTAGAGGGAGGTGAATAGGGTGATGAAAGATTTTTCGAGAAATCAAACTCTTTTGATTAAAGGACAGACAGTAAGCGATTCGGAGTCTACAATAGGGTCGGAAAAGTATGAACTCGGAATGAAGATGCAGATTGAACTGAAGCTTTAAGGAAGTATGAGTCTAGAATGAACTCGGAAAGTGAAGACAAAGAAATTACATGGAAACCCTCCCGGGGCAGAAAACCACGGACCGTGCTAATCCAAGCACGACGTCAAATCCACTATTTTGAGTCCACAAAATATAGTAGATCGACCGAACCCGAGTTGCTCCCTTAGACAACTCTTTACAAGTTTTTCCTAGACTCGAAATTCCCTTATCCGATCTAGTACTTCCTAGCCGAGATAACTCTTACAGCTAGGGACAACTAAGCTGAGTAAACCCTAACGACTCGATCAAGGGACCTTACTTAGAGAGTAAGACGAGACTTTGTAACTAAGTACAAGACCTTACAACTCGGAATATAATGAATTACGAGTGGGAGTTGTAAGTAGAAGATTGAGAATGAATACAATGAGTTTTGATCAAGTATGTGTATTAACAATAGTTTCGGTAATCTTCAAGTCTTGAGAGTTGGCTTCTATATATAGATGTCCAGGAAGCATGGCCGTTATCTCCATCTTCCGACTGGAAGTCCTTTGTGATCGTTGTCAAGGATCTTCCGAGTTGCTCGGAAAGTATCCGTTGAGATATGAACGTTGGGCAACGGTTCTTGATTCTTTTAGAAGTCCCAAAACCACTGGTGGTGTCTTGAAAAACAAGGTGGAAACCACTGTTTAGCTTGGTCTTGCAGATTTCCAGCTTTGGAAACAGACATGCCCCGACATAGTCTTCGGGGCTAGGTCGGAGGTGGAAAAAGCCTTGTCTCGCTGGTGATTTGACGTTTTGAAGCCGGTTACTTTTGTATTTCAAAAAGTGTATCCTTGTTTAAATAACCTACAAAAGTAAATCAAATTAGTTCTCAAAGTATAAAATACTTTGATCCAAGATTAGACACGAGATAATAATATAATTAAGATAATTAAGTGACTAATTATCCGAGTCGGAAAAGGAATGGAATTTTCCGAGTCTAATATCCATGAAACTCAAAATTCCATCCGAGTTAGTCTAGGCGAGAATCAAGCTAAGTAAAAGAATATCGAGTGAACAAACTTGATCTAGATTAAGCATGGTTCGGACTAGAAGCGCCGACTATAACAAAATAAATCCTGTAACATGAAGTCGGACCTGAGTGCGGTTATGCGAATACTAGTCATCCGAACATGCGATAATTGTAAGTGATGAGAGACTCGAACCGAGTGAAACAACGTGAGTACATATATGTTTTCCGAGTCACACGGAGATAAGCAAAAATACATGAAATAAATGCTATATCACTTAGAGGAAATACTATATCACTCAGAAAAGTTTCTAAGGTATAGAGAATGACTTGGAATCAAAACTCTATAAGTGAGAAAGTCTTATACCCGATTCCCTTGATAGAACTCGAAATGTGTGGAGTAAAGTCCGAGTCTTCACAAGAGTCACTACTTTCACGTCACTGGGTTTACTTCAATCCCTAAAGGGAAACTACCTCCTAAATTCACTATCCCGGATATTAACTTTCATGGTTCCGAGAATCCCCATCATCATGTTCGTAACTTCCTAGGAGTAATGACTCTTAAAAATGTACCCAAAGACACTTACCACATCATCTTCCCATGGATATTTGATAGTGATGTGATGAAGTGGTATAATGCAATCGCCCTGCATAAGGTCACTAATTGGACTGATCTTTGCAAGGAGTTCATACATCAATACTCCTATAACACTAATTTACCTGTCACCCTTCGAGATTTAGAATTGATCAAACAAGGAGATAAAGAAAGCTTCACCGACTTCCTCACCCGATAGAGGGCAAAGGCTGCCCATACGGTAGAATGACCTTCCGAGAAGGACCACGTCGGAATCATTATAAATAACCTTAGTCCCTCCTATAATCAACATTTGAAGTTCTTACCATTCGTGAGCTTAACAGCCCTTAGAGACATGAGTATTCCGATAGAAAAAGAATTTTTCTGCCGCGACCACAAAAGTCATGGATGGGTATAGAGGTAATTGCTAATCGAAGATAAGAAATCCTCTAACCCGGGCAATACTTATAGAGGTGCAGATTGTCAATGCCATTAATAGGTATAATGATTACACTCCTATAGATACTACTTATGCTTAAGCCCGGTATAATGATTACACTCCTGTAGATACTACTTATGCTTAAGCCCTCGAGCGCTTATTGTTTAAAGGGAAAATTGAGTTATCGCCCATAGGAGCGAGAATCAAAAATCGCGAAATAATTAAAAAACTAGGACGTAGTAAAATTCCGTAAGTACCATCATGCATGAGTACATGATACGGAACAATGTTAGACATTCAAGAACAAATTAGAGAGCATGTTCCGCAAGAGTCAACTTCCTCTCCCTAAGGCCGCTCGAAACCCAACACTATCAAGAACCCATTCAGCTTGACATTAGCCATGTTTTCCGAGCCCATTCCAAGTAAGTGGGATCCTTCTCTCTTCATTCATGACATCAATGAGTCTAAACCACTCGTTAGCTTACCCTCTATAGACCAAGAAGTCCATGGGTTGTGGGTTAGTGATGAAGAGGATGTCTATAAGACTCGAAGACGATAATTTACGGAGCACACTACTTGTTAAGTCGTAAAGTATGCATATTTTTAGTTGTTATTTATAGTATATTATATAGTTTATTTTATCTAATCTATCCTATTTTGTCTATTTTTAGGTAATTATCGAATAAAGAAGAGAAGAGAAGAAAAGACATCAAAAGCGGGATTTTTAACTACCTACAAGCACTCAAGATAATATTAGAAGTCGGTCCAAAAATAATGACTCATAAAATATTTATTTTATGAAGTTTTACTTTAAATAGGAGAGTGCAGAGAAATAATTATATACTTAAACCTACTAGGACTCCTCCTTAGAGTTGCATGAGAAGAAGGAAACTTGGAAGAGAAGAAGAGGAATCACCAAGCACACCTCCCGGTTGACTAAAGGGAACATGCCTCTCCATCCCAATCTTCTTCTCACGCCATACCCCTCTATCCCTCACTAAATTCTATCCATCTATGTACGTCCCTCCATCTCACGCTACTTCACCTCCCCTTTCTACCCAGCTCCCTTACGACTCCTTGTCATCCCACATAGCCCTTATCACACCATCACCTCCATCAACAAGACCACCATCACAATTTCTCTCTTACGCCACCCTCCTATTCTACCTTCATCATCATCACCCTCATAATCACCTTCAAGCCAGCCTCCTCCACCTACTTCGTTCATCATCATCTTCTTGATCATTATCATATCATTAATCAACCTCGCTTATACCCGCAAGGAGCATTTAGGTGGTATTATTATTATTGTAATTTTTATATCAAGACTATGTTTTTATTATTAGTTTAATATCAAAAATTCTTATTTAGGTTATGTGCGCTAAATTAGATTATGCTTGAGCAGCTTTTATAATTCGTATAATCTATTTGAAACCATGTTAAATTATTTATTTTGAAACAAAGTTTCGATCTTTATTGTCTTATTGATTTTATCATATGATTTTATGATAATTTGTGTTTAACATTTATAATTTTATGTCTAATTAATTAGAGTGCACGCTAATTAGTTTGATATAAATTCATATGATAGTTTAAAAGGTTTATGTACGTAATCGCTTGGTCTTTTATACATAGGTATCACCCTAGTTAATCATGGATGGCTCATACCCATCTTTTTAATTAGGAAATTATCATAGATTCTTTTTAAATCTATTTGCTAGTAGATTGGTTACTAGGTGCTAAATGATATTTTTCTAATACTTAATGCTCTAATTTGATTAAATTCTAGTGCTAGTGTTAGGGTTATCAATATTGGTGGGGTTTATATTAGGGCTAGGCCTAAGTAAATTAATAACTAAAGAAAAATGGGGAAGATCCGCTAGTAGTTGTCTTCCACGAGTTTAGGTCATGGGTAGATCGGTTTGTGTGTCAATGATAAATAATAATTTACATGGTGAATATAGATTATACTAAGTGCTTTTTATAAATTTGATATCTTTGATAATTATTTATTTTCTTTTTAGTAGTTTTCTTTAGTTTGTCAATTTTTATTTACAAAGTTACAATCTTTTATTATCAATTTCGTTATTCCCCCTTAAAGAACAGTCTTTTAGGTTAGTTTTAGGAATTTTGATTTTAATTTAATTTTGAGTCTTTGTATATTTTAATTTTTAGATTATTTTTCTGTTAGTTTTCGTTATTTTTGAGTCGATCCGTTAGAAATTATTTTAAAAATAGTTTCTTTTATTATTTTTCGTGTTTTATCTGTTTTTAGCATTTAGATAGACTCTTAGTTTGATGTACACATGTGTATAAGGTTGTACAAAAGAATAATGCATGTTATTGATTGAAGTACTGGCATGGACATATTGTGAAAGAATGGAACCCTTTTATTAATCTTGCTTGAGGTCAAAGTGAATAGAGATTATGCATTCGTATATAGACGGATAGGCATTTTGTTGTTCGAAGTATGGCCCGGGGCCCAAATGGCGATGATATTATCGTCCCACCTAGAAGTGTCAAGAATTGAGGAATAGGAAACCCGACCCTTGAGAAGAAATAGTGAAGATAAACGGGAGAATGTGGACACTTATCGGCTATTATAGGTACCTCGAGTCATTTAGTGATCTCCTTGTCCAAGCATATATAGTTGTTTGAGATCTTGACACCTCTAAATTCTAACTTGACATGGCTTCCACATTAATCCTACTTCTAGACCCCGTTCACTTCCTTTAACGAGCTAACCCCAAGCATACGTATAATTTTGCCAATCGGCGGTGAATGCAAACCATGGACAAGCCATTGAGACGAGTTAGCTCCCAACTAGCTCAACTATGGAGTTGATCGGCTATATGGGAACAAGGAACCATGGAGTACTATGATTGTATAGAACTTACTCACTCTAATTGCGTTAGCATCATCGTAGTTGGGATATCGAATTTGTGGAGCAAATTCTTAGACATCAAGTATACCTACGCGACATTTGAAAGTTATGCCCGAATTGCATCGGCGCGGTGGAGGCATTAAGGCTCGGTGTAAGATAAGTGATGGGATCACAACCTCCAAGCCAATTCTTTGCCCTTTTGAGTGCGATTTGCTCCTCGGGCCCGAAAATAGAGTGAGTAGAAGCACGAGATAGTGGTAGAAAGGAGGCTGGAACTCATTGACCCCGAGCAAGACTAATTGCCTCTCGTGAATCGGAGTTTCGGCTCAGTAGCACTTATATGAGCGGCCTGTACTTATGTAAGTGTTCGTAGCCCAAATGCCACCCACCGCAAATTTCGAGGGCGAAATTATTTTAAGGAGGGGAGAAATGTTATGCCCGTAATTTCAACAAAAGTAGTTATGAAGCACCGAATTATTGAGTATTATTCCGCGCATCTAGAGGGGTGAATGACTGATTTTATTTACGGCCGGACATATTACTTTATTATCCCTTTGGAGGTTGCTTGTTGAATAAATTAAATCAAGGAAATTGCCTCCCTTTCTATTGAGCTTAGCCTTTGCACGGTTAGGAGTTGTCTTGACCGGCGTATTAAAACGAGTTAGGATTCAGCGGCATAAGAGGACGAAGGGAAGAAGGGATGCGAACTTGTCGTACACGAGCCGATGATTACTTTGGATGGATTATGATGAGATAAGAAAGGTTAATTAGAGGTCCAATAGAAGGAAGAGGCAAATTTTGTTTAGCGGTGGAGAGAGAATGCAAAAAAAAATAAAAGAAGGGACCGAAGGAAGGGGGCACGGGAAAGAAAACGAAAAACCAGAAGCGAGAATAGGTGAGGGGAAAGCAGCACCGACCAGGAAAAGAGAGAGAGAGAGGGAGGAGGCAAGCGAGTGGGCGAAGGAGACCGAGGGGAGGAGGATCGGCGACCACCACGGGACCGAAGGCGGCAGCCGACGATGCGAGTAGGCGCGAGCGGAGGGAAAAGAGAGCGAGAGACTAGGGTAGAAAGAGGGCGAAGGCGAGGACCGGAGGCGAGCACGGATGCGAGAGGGACAGAGAGGCCGGAAATCGGGAGAGGCATTGGCCACGGGGAGGAGGACCGGCGGCGAACGGACGAGGGCCCGACCGAGAGCTAGAGGAGGCCAAAAAAGGGCAAGCCGAAACGGGGAAGCAAGAGACCAAGAGGAACTAAGCGAGAACCGACTGAAAGAGGGACTAGGACCGGAAGGCGAAGTAAAGGAGCTCGAAATCCATCCAAAACCCGAGAATTTCAGGTGTGTAGTCTTATTGTAACACCCGAAATTTTAAAGAAAAGCAACTGGAAAGCATAGAATTATTGAGTATTATTCCCGCAGACTAGGGGGTTGAGTGATTGATTTTATTTACGGCCGGGCATATTATGTTAGAATCCCTTTGGAGGCTGGTGTTGAATTAATTAAATCAAGGAAATTGCCTCCCTTTTGTGTGATGAACCTTTGTACGGTTAGGAGTTGTCGTGGTCGACGTATTAAAATAAGTTAAGACGCAGAGGCATAAGGGGACGAAGAAAGGCGAGGCGTGGATTTGTTTTATGTAGAAGAGATTACTTTGCTCATGAAAAGATAAATGAGGTTTAATGAAGAGGTGGGTTTTTGGTTTAAGTGGAGAAATGAGATAGAAATCAATTTGGGGGTCCAATTAGGATCATTAACCGACCCAATTAGGCGGTGGAAAAAGAGGAAAGGAAAGAGGACTCGGGGGTGCCCGAGCAGCAGAGAAGGAACGAGCGGGTGAAACAGAGAGAGAGAGAGAGAGAGAGAGAGCGCGGAGCCGGAGCAGAGGCCGGTGGGCCGCTCGAGCGACGAGCGCCCGGTGGGCAAAGGTCGAGTAAGGGCTCGGGAAGGCGAAAGGAAAAGAAACGGAGCAAAAGAGGGTCGGCGAGAGGAACCGAGAGGGAGAGAAGGCGAAGCGGTGCGAGGGCCAAGGAGGCCGAGCGGGGTCAGCGATAGTCGCGGACCCGAAAGCAACGGTCGGCGACTCGAGCAGCGGCGAGCGGGAAGAAAGCGAGAGACTGGCGGAGCGAGAGACGGAGGAGGGACCCGAGCGAGGCAGACGCGAGAGAGTCCAGGAGACCAGGAACCGGAAAAAGGAGCGGCGGCCGGCGAACAAGAAAGTGATGGTCGGCGAGCAGTGGAGTGCGCGAGGGCTGAACCGAGCCAGGCAAATGGAGACCGAGTCGTGAGGAACAGAGTGAGGCGAGAGATACAGAGGCGAACGAGAAGAAGAGGAGGGCAAGGAACCCAATCCGAATTCATCCAAATCGGATTACAAACCATAAAATTCGAGGTGGGTAGTCTTATACTCTAAACTATTAGTAATTTCGAATCCAAATGAGTTTCTTATGATTTTTGAATGTGATTGTGAATATTGAACATGGATGCTATTGAATGAGGTTAGTGGTTGTGGAAGTTGAATTATGAGTTGTGAAGGGGATTGGTAATTGTTTAGGCCTGAATTGGAAACCGGGAATTCGGACGGAGTTGGGTTGCTTGGGTCTAATGAGTAGTATCGGGAATCCGGTCGGTTGGGGATGGGGATAAGTATGTGTGGTTTGGGCATAAGTTGTAAATTAATATTCCAGATTGACTCTTAGAGATGGACTGAATTTACGACATTAAGGGATGATTGGTAATACCAGGAAATAGCGAATTAAGCATAAAAGACGAGTGTAAGTTCACACCGAGTGATGTACAATTGAGGCATGGGAGTGAGAGGTGGGTGAGTATTAGGATAATTGAGTTCAAAAGATAATTAAATCCTTGAGGTTTAACTAAATTTGAAGATAAGCGGAACTAGCGGAAGTGGAGCGATGAAGAGAGATTAAGAGTTGTATGATTGAGTTTGGACGAGAAAGAGCGATAAATGAAATAGAAACCTAAGATGAGAGCAAATTACACCTGGAGATGAAGGGAGTTAGAGGAATTTTAGTAGTGAAGTAAGAATGAGAGTTATCGACTAAATATGAGTAAGAAGAGGTTGATTAGTAATGTGGAGGCGTAATCGGAAAACATTGAAGTAAAGATGGTAAATTATGAGAAGTTGGGGCATGTGAGATTAATGGTAACTACTTGTGGTTATTGTTGCTCGAGAGAAAGGAATTAAGCCTATTAAATGGAAGAATTGTTAAAGGTTTAGTTGAAGAGAAGCTGAGAATGACTATGTGTGTTGAATTGCAGCTACCTATGCAAGTGATTGTGTTAAATGTTGTTCGAAGTTGGGTTTGAAAGAAGTTCTATGTTTTACGCAAAATGATACTTAAATGTGACTTGTGTGATATATGATTTTCAAACGTGAAAGCGTACTTTTAAGAAGTGAAATTGATTTGAGAATGTTGTTTGAAACAAGCTTGATAAGTGAACGTGTTAAAGAAACTGTTGTGAATCGACTTTGCCCGGATCGTTTAGCACAAGGAAGGATTCTGGCTAGGGGCGGCTAGCTAGGGGTCCGTGTAGCAGGACGCTCGATTGGAATCTTCCTAGATAGGTCCCGGGAGCCTTTTATTTGGGGTTGCGCCTCGGAGAAATTGCAAAGTGCTAGTTCGAGTCCCAAACCCGGGAAGTGATTCACCGAAAGAGATTCATTGAAAATGATTCATGAGAAGTGATTTAGTAGAAATGATTCGGTTTCGATTGAAAGCATTTGAAAGAAAGTGTAGCACCTTGTTTAAGGTGATTCATTTCCCAAAATGATTGAAATCCGTGCTTTTGAATGATTGAAGTATTATGAGCTTTATGTTGCAAATGATTCAAGAGATTTCGTTTAAAAGTATATGGATTTATATTATATTATTATGTTTTTGCTGATTTCATTATTATGAGTATTATGTGTAAAGAATTCATATTTTAAGGGTGTAAGACTCCGGTGAGCCCGTGGTTTATTGGTCACCCCCACAAATTTTCCCCCACTCCCAGATGTGCAGGTACATTTCCGAAAGTATGATCTACACCTAGCATATTCCGGACTCCGTTGACCGGTGTTTCTCTGCTCGCTGAGTGATTCGTGTTACGGATATGCATTTCTAATATTTCCTAGTATTGTATTTTGTAATTCAATTCATATAGTTGTACCCAATGTATAATGACCCATTTAGATTGTTTTAAGTTTTATAGCATGATTGGTTGGACTCCGGCGTGTGGCCGTTGAGTTGTACACTCCGAGCGTGTGGCTCATTCGAGTTATATTACGCTTTTATGCGGGGTTTTAAGGCTTTAAGCCTATGGGATAGTTCATATTACAAACGGAACTCAGCCGAAATTTTAGGAAATCTCTAATTCTTTTGGAGAACCACCCTTATTATCTTTAAGTTGAGTTTAGACAGCTAAACCAACACCGGAAAGAGCCTTGGGAGTTCCTTTAAGAAACTCCGGCGATGTAATACTCCCAGGGGTGTTTTAGGGTGTTACACTTATACTCTAAACTATTAGTACTTTCGAAATCTAAGTGAATTTATTGTGATTATTGAACCTTGTTGTTAATATTGAATATGTGTGTGAGTAAACGAGGAATTAGGGGCCTTGAGGGGATTGGTAGTTGTTTAGTCCTGAATTGGAAACCGGGTTATTCGGACAGAGTTTGGTTGCTTGGGTATAACGAGTAGTATAGGGAATTTGGTCGAGTTGGGGATGGGGATGAGTACGCTATGGTTTGGGCATGAGTTATGAATTAATTTTTCAATTGAGCCTTAGAGATTTATTGAGTTTACAGCATTAAGAGATGATTGCTAATCTCAAGAAATAACGAGTGAAGTATAAAGAGGAGTATGAATTCATATTGAGTAATGCACGGTTGAAGTATAGGAGTGAGAAGTGGCTGATTGCCGAGGCTAATTGAGTTCAAAATGCGTTTAAATCCTCAAGGTTGAACTAAAAGACGAAGATAAGCGAAGCTAACGAAAATTGAGTGATGAAAGTGATTAAGAGTTACATAACTAGGGATGGGCGAACAAGAGTCGATGAATAAGATAGAGACATACAATGGGAATTTAAGGTCGGGGAGTGAGAAACTGCGAATGGTAAAGTTAAATTGAGTTAGAATATATCTAAGTCCTTGAGATCAAATCAAATTTGAAGACAAGCATAACGTGAGGAACTCAAGCGATAAAGTGAGATTAAGAGTTGTGAGGCTGAGTATGGGCAAAAGGAGTTGAGTTATAAAGTAGAGATATAAAATGAGGAATTGAGGTAAAGACAATGAAGTGTGAAAAGTCGAAACGTTGAATTAGGTGGTATTTGCTCGTGGTTATTGTGGCTTAGAAAAAGTGAACTAAACTTACTAAATTAGCGGATTGAGAAAGGTATAGCTGGAAAGGAATGAAGATTGACTATCCGTGATTGAATCATAGCTATTTGTACAAATGATGGTGGCTATTCAAGTTCGGTGATTTCTTTACGTGATGCTAAAAAGTAGTTTTGAAAAGAGTTTTGTATTTCAGGTGAAATGATCCTTAAATGCAACTCCTCGTGAACTGCCTTTCCAACGTTAATGTGTTTTAAAGAAGCAAAACTTATTTGAGAAAGTGAATTTATAAGGGTGACACGTGGTGTCATGCCTTCCTTGATGCTAAATCGATTTGAGAAAGTCGTGAAGTGAATGTGATGAATGAATATGTGCAAAGAGCTTTGAATCGACTTTCATGCTTAGTCTATATGAAGTCATTTCACTCGATATTCGTTATATAACTTGATTCCTCTCTTAGACTAAGTCGGATGGAATTTTGAGCTACATGTTTATTAGACTCGGAAAATTCCATCTCGTTTCTAACTCGGATAATTAGTTGTTTAATTATCATAATTATTTTATTATCCGTGTCTAATCTTGGACCAAAGTATTTTATACTTTGAGGACCAAAATTGATTTACTTTTGTAGGTTATTCAAACGAGGATACACTTTTCAAAGTACAAAAGTAACCGGCTTCAAAACGTCAAATCACCAGCAGACATAGCTTTTCACCTTCTCTGCTCCAGGTCCCGGAAGATTGTGTCAAGGCATGTCTGTTTCCAAATCTAGAAAACTGGTTCGCTAAGCTTAACGGTGGTTTCCATCTTATCTCTCAAGACACCGCCGGTGGTTTTGGGACTTCAAGAGAGTTTAAACCGTTGTCCAACGTTCACATTACAACGGATACTTTCTAAGTGACTCGAAAGCTTCGTCAACGGTCATAAAGAACTTTCGGTCAGCGAGATGAAGATAACGGCTACTCTGCCGGTCATCTATAAATAGAAGCCACCTCACAAGACTTGAAGATTGCCGAACTTATTGTTAATACACATACTTGAGCAAAGTCTTTATATTCATTCTCAATCTTCTACTTACAACTCCTACTCGTAATTCATTACTTTCGAGTTGTAAGGTCTTGTACTTAGTTACAAACACTTTCTTACTTTCTCTATAAGGTCCCTTGACTAAGCTGTAAGGGTTAACTCAGCTTAGTTGCCCCTAGCTATAAGGGTTATCTCAGCTAGGAAGTACTAGATCGAGATAAGGGAATTTTTGAGTCTAGGAAAACTTGTAAAGAGTTGTCTAAGGGAGCAACTCGAGTTCGATCAGTTCACGGTATTTTGTGGACTCAAAATAGTGGATTTGACTTCGTGCTTGGATTAGCACGGTCCGTGGTTTTCTGCCCCGAGGAGGGTTTCCACGTAATCTCTAAGGGTTTACTTTCCGAGTTCATTCTAGACTCGGACCATCTCAAAGCTTTTGTTTAATTTGCCACTTTACTTTAAGCGGCACTTCGAGTCCATACTTTTCCGACTCTGTTTTTGACTCGGAACTCACTTCGTATCGTATTTGGCAAAAGGAGTTTGAATTTCTAAGAAAATCCTCCATCACCCTATTCACCCTCCTCTAGGGTGACTCAAACTCTCCCGAGCAAACCTTCACAAGCAAGCGGACTTCGAGTTGAAGGTTTGCTTTCTGGAGAGTCTAAATCACCCTAGAGGGGGTGAATAGGGTGATGAGGAAATTTAATCAATAAAGGAAGATTAAAGTCTAAAACAGACTTTGAGACTATGTGAGTCTAGACTGGACTCATAAAAGTGTTAACTTAGAAATTATGTAGAAACCCCCAGGGCGGAAAACCACGGCCGGTGCTAATCCAAGCACCAAGTCAAATCCACTATTTTGAATCCACAAAATACGATGAGAAAGACTTCACCGGAATTGCTCCCTTAAACAATTCCTTATAAGATTTTCCTAGACTTAGAAGTTCCCTTATCCGATCTAGTACTTCCTAACTAAGGTAACCTTTACAGCTAGGGACAACTGAGTTGAGTTAACCCTTAAAGCTCAGTCAAGGGACCTTACTCAAAAAGTAAGAAAGAGAATTTGTAACCGATTACAAGAGCTTACAACTCGGAAAGATGTTAAGTACAGAGTTGGAGTTGTAAGTAGAAGATTGAGTATGAATACAAAGACGTTTTCTTAAGTATGTGTATTGAAAAATGATTCCAGCAATCTTCAAGTTTTTAGAGTTGGCTTCTATTTATAGATGACCAAGCGAATTAGCCGTTGTGACTATCTTCCGATTAGAAGTGCTCTAAGACCGTTGTAATAGTTCTTTTGAGTGGCTCGTAAAAGATCCGTTGGGATGTGAACGTTGTGCAACGGCTCTTGACTCCTTAGGATGTCCCAATCCACTGGTGGTGTCTGAAAAAATATGGTGGAAACCACCATTGACCTTAGCGTTGAAGATTTCCAGCTTTGGAAACAGACAATCCTAACATAGTGTTTGGGCCTTGGTCGAAGTAGAAAAAGCCTTGTCTCGCTGGTGATATGATATCTTGAAGCCGGTTAGTTTTGTAATTCAAAAATAGGATAACCTCATTTAGACAACCTACAAAAGTAAATCAATTTTGGTTCTCAAAGTATAAAATACTTTGGGCCAAGATTCGACACGGATAATAATTTAATTAAGATAATTAAGTGCATAATTATTTGAGTCGTGGAAGAGTGGAATTTTCTGAGTATAATATCCATTACACTCAAATTTCATCCGAGTTAGTTTGGAGAAAGATCAAGTTAGACAAAGAATATCGAGTAAGAGTACTTGATCTAGACAAATATAGTTCAAACAAAACAAGTCGACTTAAAGAAATGAATTAATGTCGTAATTCACTTGAACTTAGAATATGAAGTCGGACATGAGTTTAAATGTGTTAGAGCGAATGTTTGAACATGTGATAAGTCCGAGTGTTGTCTCAATGACTCGGAACTATAAGTGTGAAATGATGAGCAAGAGTATGCTTTCCGAGTTAGTCCGAATCAAATGAAAACGTACGCAATATTTCTATAACACTCAAAGAAGGTTCTCGTATCACTCGTAAAAGTTTCTATAGCACTTAGAATGACTTGTAATAAAAAGTTATAAGAGATGAAGTTTGTACTTGAGTCCTTGATAGTACTCATAATGTTAATACATGCAAAGTCCGAGTCTTCTATCTCCCCTTTTTGATGAAAGGCATTCCATATTTAGATAGAAACTTTTTAGTGTTATAGACCTGATTTTTCATTCTTTCTCAAAGAATATGTCGGAGTATAGAGATAGAATCGTATAAAATAGCTAAAGTGATTCAAACTTAGATTTTATCAAAGCAATTTAACTTAAATTGCATCGAGCTAAAAGCTGAAATGTCGCATAAAAATGAAGTGAATCTAGCTTAGATTATTGCTTATATTAGAAAAGAAATGTAACCGAGGTTGATAGATCGGAGCAAGAAAAAGAGTATGTTACTGAGTTGATATATTAGGGCAAGATGAACTCGGAAAAATTGAAACTCGAGAAAACAATTATACTGAGAGATAAATAAGCACAAAATAGAAACTTTATTAATATTCACATAGAAAGAATATATAAAAAAAAAAAAAAACTCCCCTAAAAAAGACAACAAATTTTTCTAACTATTCTCCCCTTGCCTTTCAGAAAAAAAACAAAAAGAGGAAGAATGTATCAAGAAGATATAAATTGGTTGTCTGGACAAAAAAATAGAGATAAAAAAAGATTTATGATGATGGAGAGGGAGCGGTCTTAGTCGAGGTGGACAAACGAGCAGTGTGCCTTCGCCGGTAAGCGCAGGATGATGTTGAAGATCAAGGCGGGGGCAACACGGGGATCACTGGAGTTGGCTTAACTCCGAGTGGCTGACCCAGAACCAGGTCGTTCGGAGGTTCATCCTCTTGGAACTCGACCGAGGGAGGTGCTTACTCAGCTGGAAAGCTGCCGACCGACCTTTGTCAATAGGGTCTTCGACCCACTCGGACTACTCGTCCGAGCTGAATAGTTCTGGCTGGAGGGCGGGAGCACCTTGTCCCTCTCGCCGCTTCTGCTGCTGCTTCTTCCTTCTCCCCTTTCACCTTTTCCTCGAAGGGAGCCGCCTCAGCCGCAGTCTCCTCTTCTTCTTCTTCTTCCTCCCCGAGGGGATTTGGCCGGCTCGAGGACTCCTCGGATGTGTCCGAGTCAACCGAGTCCTGAGCGGCCTTTGAGCGCCTTTCGGGAGGAGCTCAATCATATCCTTTTGCTCCTTGACGAGTTCCTTCATCTCAAGAAGCACATCTTGCTGCTCTCTCGATTTGGGACTGAGCAGTCTTTTGGTTGATGGTCATTGACTAAAGAACAGTCTTGAATAACCGGAGGGTGTCCTTGATTTCGGCAGACACAGAGGAGAGCTTGTCCATTATTATGGTGGACAAGACAGAAGCAATGACATGAGAAGCACCTAAAGTGGAGGCACCACCAGGTGGAGGAGGTAGAGAGAGGAGTTTAGGTCCGAGCCCGAGGCGGAGAAGGTGGCCTTAGTTCCGAGCTGTAGACCCGGACACCCGGTTGGGTCTCTTGGTATCCATACCTAAGAAGTTCTTTTCCGCCAACAACAAAGGCAGCCTCGAAATAGCGTTAGGATCCGAGGGGAGGGAGCTTTGAATTGCTTGAAAATGAAAGTGAGAAGAGCCCCGAAAGGAAGAGGGGTGGATATTTTAGTCCGAGCTGGCACAACGGCCATCCGCTCAATTATGGCTGGAAAGAGGTCCACTTCCTAGCCCTTGAGAATGTCAAAGAGACCTTTGAGATGCTTAGAGTTGGGGTTCTCTTTGCTCAAATGCTGAGAGAAGAAGGTTCTCATCAGCAGGAAACACAGAAGACAGGCTTCGACTTCATCCGAGTCACCGAGAAATTTTTGCATGACGTAGGGATTTCTTTTGCGTACTTCTCAAAGAATTCATCAGCAACCTTGTTGAAAGGGATAGGGTTGCTGTTGAGGAAAAGAGAAGAGACTTTAAATAGTCGGTGGAGGAGAGAGACGTTGATATGGACAACAACATCTTGAACTCCGGAGGTGAGTATACCCTCGAGCTAGAGAGGTTTGAGTAAAACTCGAAACGAGTTCTACGTAGATGAACTCGCTAAAATAGAGGAAATTATAAACCCTTGTGGTTTTGATATTGTTCAACCACGAAAACTTAGTGGTTGGAAAGAATTTGTCATCCAATGTTAGGTGTTGGGTGATAATGATTTTAGAGGGGTTGGAAGGACCCTCTTGGCTTTTTGTAAGAGGTTTCTTGGTTGCAGAACCAAGAAAGTCTAGGTAGGAACCTCTTTTCGGCATGTTTGAATGTGAAAAGAAAGAAGATGAACTTTGAGAGAGAGAGAGATAGCTCGAAGAGAGAGAGAGAGCGAGTAGAGAAAGCAGAGAGTAAAAAGAAAATGAAAGAGTAAAGAGAGAGAGCAGAGAGCAATCGGTGCTTACTTGAGATTTCTTTCACTTAGCTTGAGAGGGACGATTCGTTCTTCAAAAATAGTGAACTTGCTCGAGATGTAGTAAGTGAGAGAGAGAGTATGTAAAGAGTAAAGTAGCAAAATGAAGGAAAAATAATGCTATTTATAGAGAAAGAATTTTCCTTCGAGTGTTCGTTCCGACCCAACTCTCCAATGGTTGCCTCGGACCAATGTTACTCGTTCCGCTCTCCAACGGTTAGAATTCCAGCAATTGTCTGCCAACAGCTAGTTCTCTCGATCGATGCGCACGAGAGAGAGAGATAAAGAGAGAGATTTTAAAAGAAATTTCTGAAATTCTCCACTAATCTAGAGATGATTTTAGAAGTTTGATGTCCATTTTTCTCAAAATCCGAGTCTAACTCAGTAGAGTTTTTGAGTGACTCGAAACCGCAAACAAACAATAACTCATAGCTCAGCATCACTGGCTCAATCGAACTAATTGTAATTAACGTATAAAAATGAAAAATTTAACACATAATCATGCAAGGTAAGTTCACTCGTAAAAGCACATAATTATGCATTAATCATGCCAAGCGCATTCCTAATGAAGTAAAACCGATCCTCACTAAGTGGCTTAGTAAAGATATCAGCTACTTGAAGTTTAGTAGGAATGAATTCAAGTTCAATATCACCTTTCTCATAATGGTCTCTTAGAAAATGATACCTAGCATCAATATGTTTTGTCTTTGAGTGCTTGAACTGGATTCTTAGTGATGTTGATTGCACTTTGATTGTCACACTTGATTGGAATTGATTTGAATGTAAGTCCAAGATCTCTCAAGTGTTGCTTGATCCATAAAATCTGAGCATAACATGCTCCACTTGCAATGTACTCAGCTTCAGCAGTTGATAGAGCTACCGAGTTCTCGCTTCTTTGAGTGCCAAGATATAAGGGATTGACCTAGAAACCGGCAGGCTCTCGAGGTGCTCTTTCTATCAACCTTGTACCCAACATAGTTAGCATATGAGTATCCAGTGAGGGTCGGTTCTAAGTCTCTTGAGTACCATAGACCTAGATTCCGAGTCCCCGCAAGATATCCGAAAATTCTCTTCACCTCGGTGAGATGTGATTCTTTTGGATTAGCTTGGAATCTTGCACACGGACATACACTCGAACATTATGTCCGGCCTACTAGAAGTAAGATATAGCAAAGATCCAATCATACTTCGATAAAGTTTCTAATCTACTACTTTACCTTTTCGTCCGAGTCCAGCTTTATCTGTCGTTGCTCATAGGTGTTGCTGCATGTTTTGCATCTTGATGTGTATACTTCTTGAGCAGCTCCTTGGTATACTTTGATTGATCGACATAGATGTCATCCTTATCTTGCTTGATTTGTAGACTAAGGAAGAAATTGAGTTCTCCCATCATGCTCGTTTGAAATTCCTGTCTCATTAACTCGGAGAAATCTGGACATAGAATTTCATTAGTAGCTCCAAATATTATATCATCAACATAGATCCGAGCAATAAGAAAGTCTTTCCCCTTGGTTTTTATAAAAAGAGCCTTGTCAATATGACCTCTTCTAAAATCATTTTCAACCAAGAAATTGCTCGGTTTTTCATACCAAGCTCCGGGAGCTTGTTTAAAACCATAAAGAGCTTTTGGCAACTTGAAAACATGATTTGCAAATTCCGAGTTTTCAAATCCAAGGGGTTGCTCAACATAGAATTCCTCTTCAATGAAACCATTAAGGAAAGCACATGTAACATCCATTTGATACAGCTTTAATATTCATGCTTGATGCAAATGCCATTAAGATTCTAATAGCTTCAATTCTAAGCAACGAGTGCAATGGTTTCCCCGCAATCAATTCTTTCTTCTTGATTGTATCCTTGCGCCACAAGTTTAGCCTTATTTCTAACTACCAACCTACCTTCATACAGTTTGTTCTTGAAAACCCATTTGGTTCCTATGATTGGGTTGTTAGAAGGTCGTTTGGTCAAAGTCTAGACTTGGTTTCTTTGAAATTGATTGAGTTCCTCTTGCATGGCCTCTACCCATCTAGGTTCATTTAGGGCCTCTAGTGCATTTGTAGGTTCATTTAATGATATGAATGCAGTGAATGCACATAGATTTTTAGAGAGGAACGAGTTCTTACCTCACCTGTTGATATAAGACAAGATGTTTTCGAGTAGGTGGCTCAAAGCATATTTGAATGCTCTACCTGTTCTCTAGTTCACCAGATTTGTAGGTTGAATTGGTTGATCTTCGAAGTCTGTTCTTAGTGAGCTTGCTCATCTAATTGGCCTTCAACATTCTGAGTTAACTCTTGAGTCGTTTCATTCCGAGTTAGATTGTTCCGAGTTACCTCATTCCGAGTGACCTTTCCTTGACTCTTTCGAGCTCATCTTCACTAAGATCATCATCTCAGCTGAGCTTCGGATCTCGGAATGTTGACTCACTTAGTTTTCCCTGTTCAATCTCATCAAAAACAACAAGGATGCTTTCTTCCACATTGTTAGTTCTTTTATTGAAAATACGATATGCTTTACAATGAGATGAGTAACCAAGAAAAATACCTTCATTTGACCGAGCATTAAACTTGATTAGGTGATCCTTACCATTGTTATGAACATAACACTTACATCCAAAGGGTTTGAAGTATGAAATGTTGGGTTTCCTCCCTTTTTAAAGCTCGTATGGAGTTTTCTTTAGGATGGGTTTGATGAGGCATCTATTCGAGTGCGTAGTTTGTTGTGTTAATCGCCTCGGGCCGAAACAATGAAGGTAGATCATGTTAAATCATCATTGTCCTTCCTATTTCTTCAAGAGTTCGGTTCTTTCTCTCCACTACTCCATTTTGTTGAGGAGTTCTTGGTGCTGAGAAGTTGTGGGAGATACCATTCTTATCATAGAATTCTGCAAATTCTAAGTAGTCAAACTCCCTTCCGTGGTCGGTTCGAATTCTTTTGATCCGAGTGTGAAACTCAACTTGAATTTTCCTACAGAGCTTGCTCGAACTCTTTGAATGCTTCATTTTTGTGCTTAAAAAAACAAACCCAAGTAAATCATGAGTAGTCATCAACAATAACAAGCACATATGATTTACTTCGAGGCTCTTGACGAGGATTTCACCGCATAAATCCATATGCAACATTTCAAGCACTTTGGATATGGAAACAGTTTTGAGAGATTTGAAAGATGATCCGACTTGTTTCCCTTTTGTGGATGCTTCAGAAATTTTATCTATCTTAAATGCACAGTTAGGCAAACCTCTGTCTAAACCATGAGATGCAAGCTTCTTAATGGTGTGCATGCTAACATGACTAAGTCTACGATGCTATGTCCATGAATCATCATGTAGAGATGCTTTCAAGCAGGATAAATTCGACTCGGGTCATAGAGAGGAATAGTGTAGGTGTTACCCGATCTTTTACCCGAGAGCTTGGTCTCCTTAGTAATTTCATCAGAAATATAACAGTTGGTCCGAGTGAATCTTACCTCTTGACCTTTGTGACACAATTGAGAGATGTTAAGTAGATTGTATTTCAATCCCTTGACAAGGTAGACTAGGCTGACCAGATTGTCTCCTTTTCTAATCTTGCCTATCCCCATTATCTTTCATTTGTTGTCATCTCCAAATGTGACTTTGCCTCCCTTGTAATCTTCTAAGTCATAAAAGAGTCTTGAATTTCTTCACATGTGGCGTGAGCATCCACTGTATAGGTACCAATGCCCTTTTGTTCTTTTTTGAGCCACATGGAAGTCGAAACAAACTAACCTTTCTCACTTCCTTTAACGAACCCAAGTAACTCCCTTTACTATGTTCCTTCTCCGAGGAAGAAGACTCTTGGGAACCCAGATTTGAATAACTTTGGGTTTGGTCCGATTCCGAGTCTTCCTTTTAGAAAACCGAGTCCGTGTCTCTTTCTTTTGAAAATCTTTTCTTTTATAAACTGGTGGAGAAGAGTAGGAGAAGAGTTTGACAACTCAAAATAGCAATGTGGTTGTTATTGGTAATACGGGTGAAGGAGATGAAAACATAAATTACTATGGGATTTTGATCGATGTGCTTGAACTACGATATCTTAGGGAAAACAAGTTGTGATATTTCATTGTGGTTCGATGTGTATGACAAGGTCGGATGGATTAAAACCGATGAATATAGCTTTGTTAGTATTAATTGTAAACGGCAATTAAAAACTAATGAGCCATTTATCTTGGCTAGTCAAGCAAGTCAAGCTTTGTATGCAATTGATAATGTGAACGAGAGGATGGAATGTAGTTCGGAGTTGCAACCACATTACATCAATGATATGTCATCATTAGATGGTCCACATTATGGTACTTACCAGAGTAAATCAAAGTGAAACAGATGCAGGACAATGAACAAAGATGTAGAAAAGGGCAACAAAGATACATATAATTGTACTTTGATTTCTAAGTATATTATTGGTGTTCTTTGAAGTTTGCCAAGTAAACATTTCTTATTTTCAATGTTTATGGTTGATATAAGGCTTTTTGCACACTAAACACATTCACTTATACTTGTATAATTATTGAAGTAATATTGTGTTCAACGGCTCGATTGTCTTCCTTCAGTGGTCTTATTGTGTTCTATTCCTGAAGCTACTTGGAGCAAGCACTCGGACGTGTAGAAATCTCAAAAAATGATTTAAAATTTAAGAGGTAAGTGTCATTATGATGCAGTGTTTGTTTAATCTTATAATGACATGTTTGTTGTGGTAAATGAATATTTCTTGTTTGCTTCGTGATATTATAGGAAGATGATCTCTAATGAATTGGGTAATAAGTCTTCGATGCCAAGGATTAAGCGACACACATATTTACCACCTGGTATGCTTTCTAGAGGTCGTGGGAAGAAATTAAATGAAATGTATGCCACCAAAAGTTAGCATACATCTTCTCTTGGGAGGGTTGATGTCTCAAAAGGTGGTTTTAGGAGTTCTGTTGATCCTAACAAATCAGCTACTACTGATTCTTTAATGAACTCTTTATTAGAACAAGATCTAGTGATAGAGATCCCTTCAATCCAATTGGAAACTCTACATAAGTCCTTACTTGTGTTGGTTCCAGTGATCCCGGTTTCCCTTTTGCCTCACCTGGTACATGCGGATGGTTTTGAGAGTAATAGGGATGATGTTGAGAGTGATGCTCCATCAACCTCATAAGTTGATGCTGTATCATCCTTGGAAGATAAAGATTTGCACATTCCCTAAAACATGCTCGTGGTTCTACCCACATATCAAGGAAACTTATTACTTCTATAACCGAGGCACCTCTATTAGAAGTAATGAGACAGATTCACTTCCTGTGGAGGAAGAAATGAATAGAGGTCAGCCTATTCTTTTTATGTTTATATTCAAACTGTTTTTTGATTATTGTTGTTTTAATATAACATTTATGTTTGTTTACAGAATGTGTACTTGAGAAAAGAAAGTCAAGCACTAGGAGTGTAAAAAACGGCGTAGAAACAAATGCAAAGAGATTGCAAAGCTCAAACCTTGAGAGAAGCTTCTCATAGAGTTCTATAATAATCGTGTCTGTTAGAGACAATTATGGTGCCTAGGTGAGACACTTGGGAATTATAGTTCGAGATACAAATATGTGCCCCTACGAGTGCATAAATGGAAACATATTGAGGATAGACACTTGGAACACATGTGGCATACAGATAACGGTACGAGTAATTCTTCCAAAAAGTTGTATATATCTAACTAAAGTATTTAATGCTAATGCCATCTTTATTTTATTTTAGAATGTTTTCTCCAACGATGATATGGAAGTGCATCGCGAACATGTTCCGAGTCATACGTATGATTTATGGAAAAATTTGAGGTCCAATTTGAAGAGATAAAATATTATAAAATCAGGAAGGAGTTTATGACAAGCTTTGGATCATGTGCCTAGTGGACTAAATAAAGGTGATCTGGGAGTGGCTCTTGAAAGAGATATATTTGAAGGATGCCCATAAGGTTTACATAACACAATTTATTTTTATTATATAATGTTGTTTTTGTTTCATAACGGACATTCTTTTTACTAACACTTTTCATGTTACTTTGTTGAAATTGTCAACATTTAGAAAGTAAGTGCTCGAAACTCATCAAAGAGAGCATACTATAAGAAAGATAGGTTTCATACAATAGGAAGTAAACCTTATCGGCAAGTTGCTTGGGACCCGGTAAATATACATTGTGCATTATGATTTCTTTAAAACTTTGTATGTAATTTAATTACCTATTTGGTATTGCAAAAGGGTGCAAAGACTGGAAATGAGCCATCTTTTCTTCAAATGTTTCGTGAAACTCACAATAAGGGGGATGATTTTACAACTCCGGAGATAACTCGAAATATGTAAGTATATTCGATTAGAGTCGTTTGACTTTATTTGGAAAGTACAAACTATTGATATGATTAAGTTCCATTTTTTAGGATGAAATCCAAGATGTTATGGAAAAGACCTTTCTCTTTCACAAGTCTAGGTACGTTTGTTTTGTTTTTTTGAAGACTCAATTTGAAAATACATGAATTGTAATTATTGATTGCCTTATTCTTCGGTGTGTGGCGGTTGAGTATATTGAATGTTGTCATATTGATTCTGTTGTGTTATTCTCCGGCTTGTGGCCGTTGAGTATATTGTTGTTACATTGGTTGTGTTGATTGTTCTCTGGCATGTGGCCATTGAATATGCATAATTTCCGACTCATCTTATTAAATGGAAGTGAATAACCATTTGGGCAACTCATAATTAGGCGGAATTAAGTCTTTCGACATAGAATTGACATATAGGAAGAGTAGATGAACATTAAAGAAGGGTTCTCATCCACTAGATAGAGAGGGGGCGGGGAGAGAAACATAACTGAAATTAGAGGAGGTGGGTGTGATAAGGAAGGAAGGGTGAAGATTTAAGGGCTCCTAACGTAGAGGGTATTTGGCTTCGAGAATCATCAACCCTTTGTCAATCGTTTTCCTTATTTGTTTTATTTGCTCCGAATTTGACCTTCGGTTTCATACATGCTTGCCGATCACCTATTAGCTCCTTCGAAAGGACCATGATTCAAGAGGAGGTCGGTGACAATGCTGTAGGGAAGGTCAACTATGATTTAGGAAATACTTGCACTAGTCTAGGCTGCAATGATTGTATTGGTCTATATTTTCTTGGCTGAAATTTTGAGGAAATCGTTAAATATTACTAACTAATTGCTTTCTTTTGTTTTCTTTCTCTCTCTCTCATAGGTCTTTGTTGAATGTCTCATCTTTTCACTTTAACCTCGTGAGTTTTCTGCTTTAGATTAAAGCAAGCTATCAACTTGGTATGATCTTTTTTTCTACCACCCAACCTCAAGATCACATATAATTTTAGTCATCTTGTCTATCTCATTTGTAGCAAGAGTTGTGCATGTGCCATTTTTTATCTCTGCCACCTTCTCCCCATCTGTTTGTTGCTATTTATTGGAGTCAATATTTTCTGCTTCGTTCCTCTTTTAAGGTCGGTGACCATGTTGTGTATCGTTTTCCTTATTTGGTTCTCAATGTGCGAGGTTGTAGAAAAGGTTTTCAAATCGAAATCTCATAGTGGGGTGTAACAACCCAACTTTAAAGCGTATTATCTCTAATACAATGAGCGCATGCATTTTAATTTAAAAAATATTTTCATATCATATATATGTATATCAAAGTTTTCTTGCAGGACCCGAGATATGAACAACGACGACACACGACCGATATATTTCATAAAATTTCAACATATTAGCTAGTACTTATATTCACGTAACCATGTTTAAATTCCTACCAAAAATCATAAATATTTTCATATAAGCTCAAACTTTATATATATATATATATATATATATATATATATATATATATATATATATATATATATATATGCATACATGACTAATAACAATTAAAGCACAAATTATGTACAACTAAAACAAATATCCATATATCAATTTTAAGAAGTAAATTGCTAATAAAACTAACCTAACCTAATTATAAGTAATCACATATCCTAAAGCACATTAGAATAATAACAATAAAACTATAATACTAACAAAAATAATAATCATACAAATAATAATTGTAATTATAATTATAAAAATAAAAATAAAAATAAAAATAAGAATAATTATACTAGATAATAACAATATCAATGCTGATGATGCGCATGATAACAATGATAATAATTAATATTAATTTGGATAACAATGAATTTTGGGGTCAAATAAGAGTTTAACACCTAAAATTACACTAAGCATAATTAGAATTTGCCAAACCACCAATTAACGATGAGTCATCAAACAAGCTGTCAAACAAAAATTAAATTAAGGGACAGCAAAGCCATGAAGAGTAGGATGAAGATTAGTATAAATAGGCTTGATTAAATCAGAAAAATTAACCCAAAACCCGATTCAACCCATTTTCTGTCTCCTCCCTCACCCGACCACCAGCCCTACTTCGACCACCTCCACAACCACCCACCGGCTACTTCAGCCGACCACCACCAACCAAGATCCTCCACCACCTTGCACTGAATCCATAGCCACCTTCAGGCGACCTACCGACCACCCCATCGCCGAAAACGCAAGCCAAATCCACCACAATCACCAACTTCCACCATTACCACTCATACTTTTACAACCACTTTCGGGCACCACCACAACCACCATAGGCGCCACCTGCCTCCCATCACCGACCAACCCTACAGGCCACCCGTCGCTGCCCCTAACGCCGCCCACCCGACCACCAAAATAACCACCTTTCATACTCCCCTCGAACCTCCAAACCCTAAAAACATCACACAACCCTTTCATTTTCCACCACCACTCTAGCCACCAACCGCCATCAAACCCTTTCACTGCCCACGACCCCGACCACGACCATCGGTTCCACCACCCACCGCCACTACAGCCACCCAAACACAACTCTTTCTCTCTCCTCTTATATATGCCCTAATATATTACCTTAAGCCACCCCAAACTCAGCCACCACCACCACTTCCGGTCAACGCCGCCACCTTGGCGCCGAGCAACCACCCTACCGCCGCCGATCTGCGCTGCCAAACACCACTAAACTCCACTACCACAACCTTTATCCTCATTTACTCTTTATCTAGGTAAAAACCCTAAACCCTAAGTGTTGATAATTTAATATTTTTCAATATTTAAGTTAATCATATTTTTACTTAACCATGAAAATAAAATTAATGACATACATGTGTGATTTAGTTAAAGCAAAAATTTGTAATAATCTTATTAGAGTTATAGCTAAATTATGAAAATAGCATAAATAAGGTTAATTAGTTCACTATGTGCATGCTTAATAATAAATAAATATTTACATAGCTATAACTTAGATGACTAATTAATTTCTAAATACATGCTTAAGTAAATGAATTAGTTAATAAGCTAATAAATACATAATAAATAATGCATGGTAAGTTAATCAACAATTATTTGTAAAATTGTAAGTAAATAAGTTAATAGTGTCAATTCATAGTAAATAACTATGTGCATTCATGAATAAAGGTAACTTATCTCATAAATTAGAAATAATAAAGTACAAATATAAGGCATAAATCATGTTAAAAATAAATTATAATAATTAAAGGTATCGGATAGGTTATTATTAATCAAGGAAAATTAAAAGTCAAATGTGCCTTTCTCAATGGTTATATTCAAAAAAGGTTTATGTTAAGCAACCCCTTGGATTTGAAAACTCAAAATTTCAAAATCATGTTTTCGAATTGTAAAAGGCTTTATATGGTCTTAAACAAGCTCCCAAAGCTTGGTATGAAAGACTAAGCAGTTTCTTGGTTGAAAATGATTTCAAAAGAGGTCATATTGGAAAGTGTAACACTTTTCACAAAATGATTTTGTTATCATTTAGATCTATGTTGGTGATATTTATTTTTGGAGCTGCTAATGAAACTCTATGCCAATAGTTTTCCGAGTTAATAAGACAGGAGTTCCAAATGAGCATGATGGGAGAACTCAATTCTTCCTTGGTCTACAAATCAAGCAAGAAAAGGATGGAATCTATTTCTATTAATCTAAATACACCAAGGAGTTATTGAAGATATTGGACTTAGATGAGAAAGGTAAAGTTGCAGATCAAAAATTTACAGAGGTATGATTGGATCGCTACATTATCTCACATCCGGTAGGCCGGATATCATGTTTAGTGTTGACCTTTGTGTAAGATTTCAAGCTAATCCTAAGGAATCACATATCACTCCGATGAAGAGAATCTTTAGATATCTTGTAGGGACTCGGAATCTCGGTCTATGGTTTTCAAAGCACTCGGAACTAACTCTCACCTGGATACTCGGATGCCGACTATGCTGGATACAAGGTTGATAAAAAGAGCACATCAGGAGCATGCCAATTTCTAGGTGAATCACTCATCTCTTGGCTCTTAAAGAAGCGTAACTCGGTTGCTCTATCAACTCGCTGAGGTCGAGTACATTGCAGCTGGAGCTTGGTGTGCTTAAATTCTCTAGATCGAACAACACTTGAAGGATCTTGGATTATCATTCACATCTATTCCAATCAAGTGTGACAATCAAAGTGCAATCAGCATCACTAAGAATCCCATTCAACACTCAAAGACAAAGCACGGTGAGGTCACGTATCATTTTCTCGAGAGACCATTCCGAGAAAGGTGATATTGAACTTGAGTTTATTCCTATAAAATTTCAATTCGTTGATATTGTCATTAAGCCTCCGAGTGAAGATCAGTTTTTCTTTATTAGGAATGAGTTTGGCATGTTAAATGCATGATTATCCGAGTTATTGCATGAATTATTCTACTATGATTTATTGTTACATGCTTCGAGTCGAATGAGACCGAGCTATGAGTTATAAATTTTCCGAGTGTGTTCCGAGTCACTCGGACATCTTACTTGAGTTTAACATAGATTATTAGTAAAATAAACATCAAAATTTTGGGATCATTTCTAGATAAATGAAAGAATCTTAGAAATGTTTTTGAAAACTCATTCTTCTCTCTCTCGTCACGCGAACAGTCGGTAGAACTAGCCGTTAGAAGAAAGTTGTTGGAGAAACCGCCGATTATGCACCGAGAGACTCAACAGTTTGATGACTATTGCTTGGTAACCGAGTCGAAAGTTGGTTGGAAGCCTTTTCTCACTATAAATAGCACCGCTTCACTTTCTTTCTTCTACTTGACCTACCTATTGCTTACTCGTCGCTCTCTTTCTCTCAAAGTTCATTCACTCTCACACTCACTCTCTCGCTCTCTCTCTCTCTCTCTCTCTCTTTCGGTTCTCAATTCTCTATGTTCTCTACTCTTTCTCTCGTTTCTCTCAAACGCTCTCTACTTTCTAACTATGCCTAAGAGAGGATCTCGCTGTGGAAGGAGGTTCGGCCACCAAGAAGGCCGGAACTAAGTCCGCTCGAACCGAGGCTACACAAGGCAAAGGCAAAGAGCCCGCCTAAGAAGAACCAAAGCATAATGTCGCCTAACACTTCATTATGGAAGATAAATTCTTTCCTAAAACATCATTCTTCCGGTTGAGACACATCCTCAAAACTAGTGGGCACACCAATCTTTGTTTACGTGAGTATATTTATCAACATATTGTGTTTGAGTTCTATACTAACATGACAACAAGCGATAATATTATCACTTCCGTTGTTGAGGGTAAGACCGTTTGAATCAATCTTACCTTACTTCACAAACTTTTCAATGTGAAGTCTCTTTTCTCAACTCCAATTTAATTCCTTTCAATGAAGTCGTTGATGACTTCTTTCCAAATACGCTAAAGAACCTCCTCGATCCGTAAAGAAATTTTCTATGACTTAAATGAAGTCAAAAGCTACGCTCTTGTGTTTCATTTTGATGAAGAAATTCTTCTCTTATTACCCGTCTAAAGAGAACCCCAACTCCAAAGTTCTAAAGGTTCTCTATGACATTCTCGAGGGCTACGACGTAGACCTCTTTCCATTCATCTTGGAGCAAATAGCCTCTGTTCCTTGTGACACTAAGAAGACTCCATATCCTTTCGGAGCTCTTCTCACTTGTTGTTTTCACTTAGTTTAGGGTCCCTCTTTCTTCGACCCTCACTCTTTCTTGGAATCTGCCGTTTGTCTTGGTAGGAATGAGCTTATTGGTTTGGGATACCGGGAAGTCAAGCCTGGTGTCTTGGTTAACTCATTTAAGTTACCACCCCATCCTGCTCCACCTTAGACTCGGACTCGGACTACTCCAGTGGTCCCAATCCTCACTGTTGCACCTTCTACTTCTCTCGCCTAGGGTTTCATCTTCAACATCCCATCGTAACACAAATCTTAAAGTGTTCATACGACGTCATTTAGGCTGACGATATGCTTCGTGGCTTCCAAGCCAAAGCATTGCATTTTGCTTCAAGCAGTCAACCGAGGAACGAAAGTTAAACTCACCAACCAACACCGGCTGAGGTCGGCGCCAAGCTTCATGGCTTTGCACGCCAAAGGGCTGCGTTTTGCTCCAATATTCAACCTAAGAACGGAAGATCGGTTTTCAAGCGACGTTGTTTTGAGGTCGGTGTTGTGCTTCTCGGCACCCTTCATGGGATTCTTGGTCCAAGGCTGATTTTATCCGGTTTTTTCTAGATTCCGGCCGGTCCATTTTAGTTATTTGACAGCTGGCTGCATCCTTTTAGATAATTTCTTTGTGACCTAATCGAAGCCTCTAAATAGAGGAGTTTAGTCCTCATTTTAGGTCTGTAACATTTTGGCCTTTGGTGTTGATTATTAACCTAGTCTGTTATACTTTCAGCTAATCAAACCCTTTTGCGGAATCCTAGTTACACGAGTGTTCAATTTCGGCTAAGAGCTACTGAATGCTAATCGATATTATGATTTCTTGGCTCATTTTCAGCTAACCATTACTTTATCAAAAATCTTAATCATTTTCCTACACTACTCTACCTCCGAAACATTATAAAAAGCCTCTTTTGAACTCCCTTGTCGCCCATTGTCACGTTTATAGATTTGGTCTATGATTCAAGATCGGTAGGTGGGACAACCTAAGGGCGCTCGATTCACTTTTAATCCTGATTATGGTTTATTTAATTTATGTTTTTACCGCTTATGGATCAAAATATAATCGTTTTTAATTCCTCCCCGCCCGTTGTAATTTTTTTTATCGTTCTCTTAATTACTTTATTACTTACTTCGCATGCTTTTGCTGATATAATTTTCATATTCATATGTTGTGTGCTTCATTTAAAACATGTTCTTTCAACTCACAATTTGAATTAGTAGAGGTCATCTACTGACAGCAGGAATGTAAGTGCTTATCCCAACATTTTGTACCTTCGCCCCGAATATTAGATTCTCGGTTCTAGAGCGATGGAGTAATTAAACCTTATTCAAGCTTAGTTTTCCCTTGCTATGATTGGAAGAGTTTTCATTCATTTTTGTTAGTTTTTATTTTGTAAAACCGATTGGCGACTCTCCCTTTTCTATTTTTATTTCTCCTTAATTGCATCTCAGTATTTCTAATTTAAAATGACAAAAACATATTTAATTTCGACCAAAAATGTCATGGACCAGGACTTATTCTTCATTCACGGTCCATGGGCAGCGCCGATGAATTGGATGGTACTGGCTTTTACCGGCATCGGCGAGTCATAAGGCAAGGCTTTTGGTCCAAACCGGTGCTATCACACCTCTTTGGCCCAAAAGCCTTGCGACGTAATTTAAGTTATGTTTTTCTATTTTCCTAAATTATGAAATAATATCCCGAGGCTTCCAATATTAATTTTTAAAATAAAAGGATTAATAAAATCTCAAACCACTATTTTGCTAAAACTACTTTAATTTAATTACAAAAATTTGAAATCTCAATAAGAGGAGCACCCTCATTTTCTAAATAACATTTCACAAGAATCTTTTGGTTCCTCTCCAATCATATCACGCTCTCCAATCATATGCTTGATTATTAGGAAGGTGGACATAGTTGCTTTTAATTTCGACCGTTAGGCTTTACCTTTAAGAACATCTTTTGGAAGAGGTCGAACTACCAACCCACTAGGCCCACATATGCTTGATTATTAGGAAGGTGGTTCCTCTCCAATCATATGACGCTCTTTTGGTTTTTACCAAGAGACACCGTGAATTCATCCGATTTCCTACCGTGCACCCCATGGAGGACTAAATTCTCAAACTATGAGACAACATGACATCTTTCTTGTGAGCCCTTAGATTAGTTTTGCTATGCTAAATAACCCTTACATGGGTGCAAAATAAAACGTAATAATTAATTTTCTCGACTCAGTCCAATATGTGCATTTCTAGCTAAAACTAAAAATGTCTTTTCCTTTTTATGGTCGGTCCATTAATTGCATTTCGAGTTAGTCTAAGCATCGCTCTTTTAGTCTCGTCGTTTTCTTGTGGCCACCTAGGTTACTAAGCTTAGCCGGCATTGGCCACCTCGGTCAGCCCGGGAGGGTCTTACCGTGGACCCTCATCTTTTTCCTCGGTCGGTTTTAGGGTTTTTTAGGGCTTTAATTTTTTACAATGCTTTCATCGCATTTTTGCATTTAGCCAAATAAATTCATCTAAAATTAGGTGAGTCCATTTTTCGCATTTCGCCAAAATAAATTCATCTCAAATTAGGTGAGTCCATTTTTGCATTCAACCAAAATAAATTCATATCAAATTAAGTGAGTAAATTTTTACACTTAGGCAAAATAAATTCATCTCAAATTAATTGAGTCCATCTTTGCATTTAGCCAAAATAAATTCATTTCAAATTCGTTGAGTCCAGTTGTGCACTTAGCGAAATAAAATTCATCCCAATCTTCAAGTCACTTCCTCCCCAAAAGTTAGTTCTCTTAACATGGTCCTAAGTAGTTATCCTTTGGGCTGTATAATAGGGAAGCCTCGCTGCCATTCGGTTTCGCTCGAATCCGAGCTCTAAAAGGTTAGATTGCTGCAGGAAAGAGTCCAGTACCACTTCCCCTCACTCTACACGTCGATTTACATATCGTAGGATACTACCCTAAAAATCCCCTCTAATGGAAGAAGAACCACAACCATCTCCGATCATCGGCTTGCTCAATGAGTCCTTAGCTAAGTTAGAAGCCCGAATGGAGGCTCATGACAAAAAGATACAGTCTATATCTAAAACTTTTGATGCCATCCTAAAGACTATTTAGGAGAATAAGAAAGGACACGAAGAAGAAGCTTATCCACCACCTAGGGGTCTACCACCTCTACTAAAAACTAATCAATCTACTTTAGAAACTAGTCCCGAGCTTAAGCCTAAAACTAATCCACATATAAATCGGATAGAAAGGATGCTAAAGGAATCCTTTATATTTAAGAGTCACTACTTTAACCTCACGAGGTTCACTTCAATCCCTAAAGGAAAACTAGCTCCCAAATTCACTATGCCGGATATTAAGTTTCATGGTTTTGAGAATCCCCATCATCATGTTCGCAACTTCCTAGGAGCAATGACTCTAAAAATGTACGCGAAGAAACTTACCACATCATCTTCCCATAAACATTTGATAATGATGTAATGAAGTGGTATAAGGCGATCGAACAAAGCAAGGTCACTAATTGGGCTGATTTATGCAAGGAGTTCCTACATCACTACTCCTATAACACCGATTTACCTGTCACCGTCCGAGATTTAGAGCTAATCAAAACAAGGAGATAAAGAAAGCATCACCGACTTCCTCAGCAGATGAAGGGTACGGTTGCCTATATTGTAGACCGACCTTCCGAGAAATACTAAGTCCGAATCATTCTAAAGAACCTTCGGCCTGCCTATAATAAACATTTGAAGTTGTTACCATTCATGAGCTTCACATGCCTTATAGATGCGAGTATGCTTATAAAAGAAGAGTTTTTCGCCACGGCCACAAAAGTTGTGGCTGGGTGTAAAGGTAATTACTAATCTAAAGACAAGAAAAGCTCTAACTCGGGCAATACCAGATAGGATACAAATGTTAATGCCCTTAATAGGTATAATGACTACACTTATATAGATACTACTTAGGCTTAAGCCCTCGACCACTTATTGTCTAAAGGAAAATTTGAGTTATCGTCCATAAGAGTAGAATAAGAACTCGCTAAACCATCAAAAACTAGGACGCAGGAAAATTCTATAAGTACCGTTGTACACGAGGACACGATACGAGAAAAGTGTTGGACCTTGAAGAACAAATTGCACAGACATGTTCTACAATGGTCAATTTCCTCTCTATAAAGCTGCTTAGACACCTAACAATAACAAGAAATCATTCTGCGACACCTTAGCCATCTTTGTTGAAACCATTCTAGGTTAGTGGGATCCCTCTGTCTTCATTCAAGAAATAAATGATTCTAAACCACTAGTGAGCTTACCCTCTTTACACCTAAAAGTCCATGGATTGTGGGTATGTCATGAAGAGGATGTCCGGGAGACTAAAGATAACGAGTGCTTGACAACTTCTCGGGTACACCTCCTTTAAAAGAAGATGACTTTTGGGGTGAACCGAAACCCCCGAAATCAAGTTCCTTACTAGATCGGGATGACACAATGCACCAACAAATCCACAAAATACTGAAGAAAATAACATCAAAAATTGTGGCCAACTTCATAACCTATAATATCATCTGTCGATATGGGTTACCATAGGAACCGATTAGTGACTAGTCACTTTAAAAAGAGGTAGCAGATTTACTTGGACAAGTACAAGATAAAGCATCACAAGTCAATAATTACTTTTTTCCCTTTTAAGCCGCTAGACTAGGCTGCGGCTCCCTAGGTTCACTTTTTTAGTTCTTCAATCCTGCGAGACCTTATGGCTTCATCCTCCTTAGCTTTCGCCTCCCAGCGGTGAGCCCATTCCTCAATCTATAGGACCATCTCGCGAATCGAAGAGGTGTAGCTATAGGAACACCTCCTCTTGGATCGCGTTCTTGAGCCCTTAGTGCCTTGCATCTTTAAGGATCGAGTCTCTCATATTTATTCCGAGATAAAATCCAGACACAACAACGAGATCATTGTGTACGAGGCTTCATTCCAAAAATATCATAGCAAGTAGGCGCGATACAATCGAGGTAGGAGATATCCTAGACTCATCCCGTTTGCCACATTACACAGTCTAGGAAATAGTACGTACTACTTTCAAGTTCCAACACCTACAAAAGGATGCCTCTCGGTATGTGTCCTAAATTAGAACACCCTCTAGTGCTCAATGTACCATATGATAAGACGTATGACCCTAAACCAAGTCTTCTACCAGGATGTCTGCCCTCTTAATTAGCAAAGCAAGCCGCTATTGCTTACAAAATTGGGTAGCCAGGTACATATCGGGTTTTCAAGTCCTTGCACTATCTCAAAGTTCTCCATAAACCCCGCTCTGCACAACACGAGATAAAAACAAAACTAATAGTGTCCTTCATGACCAGATTAATCCTAATTTGAGGTCTAATAGGACCAAATCAAAATAATAAAAGGGGAGAGAAAAAGGGGAAAAGTTGTGAGCTTTTTAGGGCTCGTCGACACCGAGACGACCTTCGTTGGCCGGCGCTGCCCTTCTCGCCCCATTGCCTTGTTCCCGAATGTTTTAGTACTGCTTACCTACAACAACAGGGGCTGCTTACGAAATCCTCGTTTGGATATGCTTTAACTCGGTCTAGCCCCTAAATGGTTTCTACAAAAATTAGAGGAGTTAGGGAGTGGTAATCCCCCAATTGTTCGGTGATGTTTAGCAACGAAGTAGTCTCAAAATCCCTATGGCCTCCCATCAATAAGAAGCCACCTATTACGCATATGATTATGGCTCAAAGTATTTGAATAAGCATTGGGTCCCGAGGCATACATTAAACGAAAGTTAGACAGCGAGGTTAGTGAGATTCACTTTGTCCCTAACCGGAATCCAGCTCGATTCCTATTATTTAGACTCGCATATGTTTATAGCTCCCCGCCATATTGGTTGATGGCACAGGAACTACAAGTCTGGTTGGACATTTGTGAATGCCGGAATGGCATCGAACTCTTCGGGAAGGGGACACCATTCGTTATCCCCGAACTTGAATTCGTGATATTTAGGATCCCAAAGGCCATTGCGGCCTTTAGTAAAGTCTAATGGATCCTTACTGTCTAATCGTTGAAGAGAGTGTTTAGCCACTAATTCAACCATCTCATGCATCCAGCGAGTTAATTCGAGTAATGAAATTCAATTTCATTAGGAATTGAAGAAACGAGGAAACTGGAAAATTTTTAGGGATTGTTTTCGAGAAGTTACGGTTAAATTCTTAAGGTGTCATTCCGGTAACTCCGCCACTAGTCCTTTTTATAGCAGATTTTTCAGGACCATAGTCCTCCTCCTTCACTTTTCTTTCGGTTCAAGCATTTTCTATAATCGGGCCGCTTTTGATTAAAGCCCATTTCTGTTAGTGCCTAGTCACCTACGGATCATACAACTTACAATTTTCAAAATTCTTTTCATTACTTTCTTTTGGAGGGAATGGGGGCTAGTGTTTTTTTTTTATTTTATCTTTGAATTTTATCACATCATATAAATCAAGAAAGGATTTCTAGGATCGAGTCTTTACATTCATTTCATTGCATAGAGTGAAATAGTAGAAAATACATTAATATTAACACTATTAAGCACCCTACAAGTGGTTATTCAATCTTAATCATCGACAACATCGTCGAAGACAGAATTGTCGAAACTTCCAATATCGAGGTTGAAACTCGCATATCTCCCCCAACTTGTGAGGAACCGACCTTTAGTCCCAAGTAGGTTGGGAGGCCTCATAATAAGGCGCACTATATGACATCCGATGAAAATCATACGGGTTGCCATAAGGATCGAGCGCCTGTAAGGGTATAACATTCATGCCGGTATTCGAAGAACTAGGCCCACCAAGTACTAGTGGATGAAATTTGTTGGCTAATAGTACATATTTAAGTGTCGAGCTACTAAGGAAACCTCCCGATGGAGGGGACCTAGAACGGTGGTCCTACAAAAGTGAAAGTGTGATTAGCACCTATACTAAGAGCTCATGAGTTAGCACGTGAACTAACTAGGCTCACCCGAAACGATCGGAACGCCCGATCGGTAAATAAATGCTTGGATGCTTTAAGGGTAGACTATAATCCGATGGAAATTTTTCGAGATTGCTCCCAATCTTGCTACAATTTCATCATGTTAGTAAAACACTTTTAGCATTAAACTAAAAGTAAAAGAGCATAATACTCTTACCCCTTTCAAGTTCTTCGGGAGCAGATTCCCCACATATTCGGGCTTCGGAAGTTCCGAAATCCTAATAATACATGGGGACTCTCCACGTTAAAACACATTGACCTCAAGGCTCGGAATATAGATGTCACCCTGGAGAAGTTGTAATGATAAGGTTAATTTCCATATGAGAAATATAATCGCACAAAATAGAAAATTAGGACTTATCAATAGGGTTATGATTCGTCCCAAATATTGAGCATAAGAAGAGCCCGCATCCAAGAACAAGTGTATAAAGGTACCCATTCGTTATTTCTTCCTCCTCCTCTTGGGTTATTGTGCAAAAGAAAAACATGGTCTTTAGTGGATCTAAGGCAACGAAAGGCGCCCACGTATTGTAGAGGATTTGTGGTGTAACTTACTCACTGAGATACCAACAAAAACGAATGGACCATCAAACAAAATTCGTCTTTCGCTCAACTGTCTCGCAACTCTAAGGCTTGATTAGGAACTGAATACAGGTCTAAGGACGAAAGTTGGCATGCACACACATCATCCATGAAATGACAAACCAAAACCAGCAAAATTGGGCAGCAAATCACAACCATTTGGCCGATGCCAGCCACACCACGGCCACGCCCATAGGCCTAGCACATGTTGTGGGCTAGGGTAAAAATTTGGGCTGAAAAGTAGAAAAATTCGTGGCCATTTTAGCTCAAAATTTAAAGTATAAAAGTGACATACCGCAGCCATGTTATTGAGGGCAGACCTCATGGAATTGATTTCGAGCACTTTTCATTACCGAGATATGGACTTTGGCCCACGCCACCGAACTCGGAAAAGAAGGGTGATTTCTTGAACCTTGTGAAAATTGGGGAAAATATTCATACAACCACGACTACAAGTTTACAACACAAGTATAATTCTTATCCACACAAGATAAATATATTGGAGACTAAAAGAAGGATGAGCATTCCTCGATGACCTTCCACAAACCGCATAAGGGCATGTATCTTTACAAGTCCTTCTTACCCGTTGTGTGCCTCGCCCGTAACATAATCCCCTCATGAGACAAGTATAAGTGGGCACGCCCAAATTAAGGTCTTTTATCTTATCTAAGTTCACCCGAGTAATGAATGTTTACTTTAGAGCCTTTGTCCAAAAAAATGGACATGCTTAGCATGAGAGCAAGCACTATTCGGACTTGTTGTTGTGGATTGTGTTGAGCCCACAACTCAACATTCTCAAAGACCTAAAAAGAATAGAATATTTGAATTAATTAGCCCAAGGAAATCGGCTAGCTATAGGAGCAAAGAGGTGACGTAAATAGTCACGGTTCTTATATAAACGTCGGTCATGAATCGGGGTTTCTCCGAAATACCCAAACCCGTAAAAATCAAAATAAAGAGGTTTAATGGTCATTTCCCTGAATGGGAGATGAAAAGTATTGGTAGTATCCTATAAGCATTCGCTACTAGCTCAGGTAGGGTCACATTCTTTTGAATCACATATGTGACTCAAAGAAAGGACAAGAGGGCCAAACACGACACTAGTCATGATTTGCTCCAAGGGGTAGTTCCACTCCTTGAATGTCTCGATGAACGTCGTAATGGCACCACTTGCTCCGAATGGTACCCTTCTACAAAAATGAATCCAACAAAGCCATAGTTGAAGACGCTATGTTAACACATGAAAAAAAGGAACTGAAGTCAAGAAGCTTACCGTAGTATATATGGCAAGAGATGAAACATAGCTCGGGCCTCCACCAAGAGGTCGTTGGGACTCCATTAATTGTTAGGGTGCCGCTCTATTTCTTGGAAGTTATCTTGGGTTAGACCCTCCGATCTTCTCCTCTTAATAAGAAGAGCATAACTTCAAGACATTTTGAAGAATTTCTTAAGGCAAAATGTGAGCAAGCTAGAACAAGGTTAGAGCAAGCAAGAAGAAGCAAAGAGAGGAGCAGGTGAGATGTACAAAGTGAACACACCAAGCTCCCTTTTATAGGCAAAATTTGGCTAACTTGACAAGAGTATGAGGTGAATTTGGCAAACATGACGATAAGAAAAGGAGATTAAGCACAAAAGATAAGGTGTATATGTCAAGACGAGGCCTACCAAAGCCTAGCCAGCTCGGCAACAGCCTTGCGGGTGTAGTCCAAGGTCTAGCTGGTGTTGTCCCATCGGGCATAAGGATGTTTCTTCAAGCATTATGCATGCAAGTGGATCTTTGGATCCCACAACTTTAACATTATGAGATTCATTCTTCATTCTATTTTTAAAAGAATTATTGAGGTAAAAATTACTAAACTTTTGTAAATATGATTATCGACTAACGAATATGCTAGTACAACATCTTAGCGCAACATGGAGTTTAAAGTGTTCATATGACGTCGTTTAGGCCGGCGCCGTGCTTCATGGCTTTCCGAGCCAAAGCGTTGCATCTTGCTCCAAGCGCCCAACCGAAGCACGGAAGTCAAACTCAACAAACGACACCGTATGAAGCCGGCGTTGTACTTCATGGCTTTCCATGCTAAAGCGTTACGTTTTGCTCCGAGTGTTCAATCTAAGCACGAAGGTTAGTTTTCCAAGCGACATCATTTTAAGGCTGGCACTCTACTTCTCGACACTCGTCATGGGATTCTCAGTCCAAGGCTGATTTTATCTAATTTTTCTACATTTTGGGCGGTTCTATTTAGCTATTTTGATGGTTGATTGCATATTTTTAGTTCATTTTTGTGACCTAGCCCCGAGCCAAAAAAATAAGAGTTTATTCCTCATTTTATGTTGCTTGTATTTTGGCTTTTAGTACCGATTATTAACCTACTTGCTGCACTTTCACCTAATCAACCCCTTTTTTGCTAAATCCTAGCTACACACTTGCTAAATTTAGGCTAAGAGCTACTGAATGCTAATCGATGTTCTCATCTCTTGGCTCATTTTCAGGGAACCATTAGTTTAACAAACACCTTAATCATTTTCCTACACTAGTCTACCTCCACAAACTTTATAAAAAGCCTCTTGTGATTTCGCATGCCCGTTGTCATGCTTCCAAATTCCGTCCGTGATTAAAGATCAGCGGGTGGGACAGCCTGAGGGCGCTAAATTCACTTTCTATGTTGATTATGGTTTATTTAGTTTATTATTTTACCGCATTCGGTATTGTGGATCAAAATATAATCGCTTTTAATTCCTCCTTGCCCGCTATAATTTTATTTTTATCGCTTTTCCTTTCGCTTTCTTTATCGCTCTCTTAATTACTTTATTGCTTACTTTGCATGCTTTTGTTGATTTAATTTTCATATTGATATGTTGTATTCTTGATTGAAAACATGTTCTTTCAACTCACAATTCAAATTAGTAGAGGCGGTTTGTTGATAGGCGGAATAGAAGGGTTTATCCCTATATTTCGTACCTTTACCCCTGAATACTAGATTCTCGATTCTAGACTGATGGAGTCATTTTTAAACCTCTTTAAAGCATAGTTTTCTCATACTAAGATTGGAAGAATTTTCTTTTATTTTTGTTTGCTTTTTATTTATAAAACTTATTAGCTACTCTCCCTTTTATATTTTTATTTCTCCTAAAGCTGCATCTTGGAATTTCTAATTTAAAATGGAAAAAACATATTTAATTTATGACAGCTAAGGCCATGGACCGAGAATGATTCTTCAATCACGGCCTATGGCGGTGTCGGTGAACTGGACGGTGTTGGCTCATGCTGGCGCCGGCCGGTCACCGAGCAAGGCTCCTGGTCCAAACCGGTGCTATCATAGCTTTTTGGCCCAAAAGCCTGGCTGTAAAATTTAAGTTATCTTTTTCTATTTTCCTAAAGAATGAAATAAATATCCCAAGGCATCTAAAATGAATTTCTAAAATAAAATATTAATAAAATCGCTAACCGTTAGTTTGCTAAAACCACTTTAATTGAATTATGAAACTCGAAATGTTAATAAGAGGCTAACTCCTAGTTTGTAAATAAACTTTCAAAAGAATCTTCAAAAATTAAAAGACCTAATATTCGTGGGGAAACTCGACCTCGCCCTTTGGGGTTTTATTCCCTACGGGGACGGGTCGCGGTTTTTATAGTGGCGATACAGCTGGAAACGTGTGAGTTATTAAGAGGGTGAGACTTGAAAATTTGAATAGTGAGTTTCTTAATGTGTTTTCCATTAGTCATGTTGCATTTAAGCAGCCTTGGACATAGTTGCTTGTAATTTCCATAGTTAAACTTTACCCTTAAGAACATCTTTTGGAAGAGGTCGAACTACTAACCTAGTGGGCCTACCTAGGCTTGATTATTGGGAAGGCGATTACCCTTCATTCTTAGCAACACTCTTTTGTTCTTTACCAACGAGGCACCGAGAATTCATGATATTTCCAACCATGCACCCCACGAGGACTAGATTCTCGAACTATCGGACACCATGTATCCCGCCTAGAATTATCCCTTTTTCACCATAAATGCGTGGTTGTTTATGTGGTACCTTTCTCTCCATTTGCATGCTTGAATGAGTGTGGTTGTTTTTGTATTTAACCTCTTTCTTGTGAGCCTTTAAATTAGGTTTAGTGTGCTACATAAGCCTTGCATGGGTGCAAAATAAAACACGAGTAATTAATTTTTTGAGTCGATATAATACGTGCATCTCTAACCAAAAGTCAAAAATGCCTTTTCCTTTTTTATGGTCGGTCCATTATTTACATTTCTAAGTTAATCTAAAAATCTCTCTTTTGTCTCAACCTTTTCTTGCAGCCACCAATCACTAAGCTTAGCTAACGCCGGCCACCTCCGGTCAGCCCGGAGGGTCATGTTGAGGACCTCCTTTCTTTTCTCGGTCGGTTCTAAGGTTTTTTAGGGCTTTGACTTTTCAGAATGCTTGCATCCCATTTGGGCATTTAACCAAAATAAATTCCCTCAAATTAGGTGAGTCCATTTTTGCGTTTAGCCAAAATAAATTCATCTCAAATTAGATGAATCGTTTTTTTGCATTTTAGCCAAAATCAAATCATCTCAAATTAAGTGAGTCTATTTTTGCATTTAGCCAAAATAAATTCATCTCAAATTAAGTGAGTCCATTTATGCACCAAACTAAAATTCATCTCAAAATAGGTGAGTTCATTTTTTCATTAGCTAAAAAAATCATGTCAAATTAGATGAGTTCATTTGTGCATTAGCCAAATAAAATAGGTGAATCGAACGGTGATGGCTCTTACCTGCACCGACCGAGTCATCGGGGAAGGCCCTTGGTCGAAATTAGTGCTATCACACCTTTTTGGCCCAAAAGCCTTGCGACAAAATTTAAGTTTTGTTTTTATATTTTCTTAAATTATGAAATAATATCCCGAGCCTTCTAAAATTAATTTCTAAAATAAAAGTTTAATAAAATCACCAATCATTATTTTGCTAAAACCGCTTTAAATTGATTTACGAAAATAAGAAATCTTAATAAGAGGCACAACCTCATTTTCTAAATAAACTTTCAAAAGAATCGTTAAAAATCAAAAGGTTTGACATTGGTAGGGAAACTCAGCCCGCGCTCGGGGTTTTCCCGCTACTTGGGGACAGGCCACGCTTCCTACAAATTGTCTAAGGGGCGATTCGGACAATGAGTCCTTATTTTGTGGATTCAAAATAGTGAATTTAACTTAGTATCTAAACCGATACCAGCCTTGGTTTTTTCCCCACAAGGTTTCCACCTAAAATATCTTGTTCTTATCTTTCCTTAATTTCATTTTAGACTCAGCACATATTTTTTGAGTTCTAACTTGTACATTAAATTTCAATATTCCTGCAAAATTTCCTGCACGCCCTATTCACCCCGCCCCCAACTCTTGGGTGAGTTAGACTACGAGACCTCAAACTTTCCATTAGTATTAGAGACTAGCCTTTCCCAAGCATCTAACAATCCAAGGTCTAAAAATCATATGGCTCCTAACTATGGATAGTTTGATGAAGGAAGATCTTTCACCAAGCCACCAAAGCTTAAAGCATCCAACTTCACGGATCGAAAGAAGATCATGGAATGCTTCATCTAAGACTATGACGAGGAAGTTTGGTCAATTATCCGTAATGGAAATGACATTCCTACAAAGATGGATGGAACTCGACCAATAGCCAAAGTGAAGTAAGAATTCACTCGTAAAGAGAATAGGAAGCACAGAAAGAACTTCAAGGCGGGATGTGCGCCATTAATGCCGCATAGTACAACAGAGTATCCGCTTGTGATACTGCCAAATAACCGTGGGACACTTTTATTACCACTTACGAAGGTACAAGTCAAAGTAAGGCTGCCAAAGATAATCCAAGTACCTCCACAAGTACGAAATGTTCAAGATGGACACTCATGGGAACATAATGTAGATGTATATTTGCTTACTGAGATTATTAATAATCTTAAATCCCTTGGAAAGAAGATGTCCCATGTGGAGATAGTAAGAAAGATTTTGAGGAGTCTTCCGATGAAAAGATAGGGACCAAAAGGTAACAGCTATTAAAGAAGCTCAAGAGCTCACCCCGCTGAAACCGGATGAGATCATAGGGGACTTCTCACCCATGTGTTACATCTAGAGGAGCAAGAATCTAAGGTCACCACCAAGCGAAACATTGCTCTCAAGTCCTCGGAGGAACCCTGTCCAAGTCTAAGTTCATTAAATTCTAAGGAAGAACCCATGACATTTCTTACCAAAGGATTCCGGAAGATGATTAAATACATAAGTGGTAGAAGAAGCCAAAGCAGCACGTCTTCAAGAAGGAAAAGAAAAGTAAATTTTCATCCCCTTCAAATTTGACTTTAACTGAAAGCTCTATTTGTTTTGATTGTTGAAGAAAGGAGAACATAGCCAAGGATTGTCAAAGAAGAAGAAAGGACTGAAAGAAGAGAAAGGCAATGGTAACCACATGGATCGATGATGAGTTAGAAGAAGAGGATAACACAGATGATGAATCAAAGTGTCTCATGGCTCGACATACTCAAAAGTTGTATCTAAGTCGAAGGAGAAGCATCAAACACCGATGAAATAGATCCTAAGGAGGCAGCTTAGAAAAGGAGAGATCACCGATATTTAGACAATGGTTGGTCACGTCACATGTCTAGAGACTCAAGACTGTTCTTAAAACTAGAGAAGATGAAATGAGGAATGGTCACGTTTAGAGATAACAACAAGGGTGACAACTCGGTCAGTCCAGTGTATCTTGTCAAGGGACTCAAATATAATTTCATCGAGTATTTCATAACCGTGTGACAAAGGTCAAGAGGTAAGAGTCACTCGGACCAATTATTTCATTTCCGATGCTACCACAAATGAGACAAAGCTCTCCGGTATGAGGTCGGGTAACACCAATATTATTTCCTTTTCGATTCTCGCTCGAAATCTATCTTGTTTGAAAGTTTCGAGTTAATGATGATTCATTGACATAACATCGTAGACTAGGTCATATCAGCATGCATACTATTAAGAAACTTGCATCTCAAGGATTAGTTAGAGGACTCGCCTAACTACAGCTTTAAGAAAGATAAAATATGTGATGCTTGCAAAAAGGGAAACAAGTCGGATCATCTTCTAAGCAACTCAAAGTTATTTCTACCTCAAAAGTGCTTGAACTTATTCATATGGATTTGTGTGGTGAAATTCCAATTAAAAGCTTAAGAGGTAAAGAATATGTACTGGTCATTGTTGATGATTTCTCATGATTTACCTGGATTTGTTTTCCGAAGAACAAGAATGAACCCTTCAAAGAGTTTACCAGGATCTATAAGAAAATTCAACTGGATTCTTAGACTCGAGATGAAAAAATACAAACTAACCATAGAAGGGAATTTGATTATTTAGAATTTGCGGATTTACGTGATAAGAACACCTCAACAAAATGTAGTGTAGAGAAAGAATAGAATTGTTGAAGAAATACGAAGGACAATGATGATTGAGAATGATCTTCCCTTCTTTTACTTGGTTAAGGCAGTGAAAACAGCAAATTATAGACTCAATAAATGGCTCATTCGATATACCTTGAAGAAAACATCCTAGGAGCTTTACAAGGGAAAGAAGCCTCACATCTCTTACTTCAAGCTATTTAGATGTACATGCTTTGTTCATAACAATGGTAAGGATCATTTGATTAAGAGTGATGCAAGGTCGGATAAAGGTATATTTATTGGTTATTCTTCACATGAAAAAGCTTATCACATTTTCAACAAAAGAACTAACAAAGTGGAAGAAAGCATCCACGTTATCTTTGATGAAGTTGATAATGGTAGGATTAGTGAATCTACCTTCTCATAACTCAAGCTCAATAGAAATGATGATGAAATAGTGGAAACTTAGCTTAATGACAAGAAAACTAAGCAGACTCAAAATGAGTCGGCTAAAGAACCAACTCAAACGATCGAAGCACAAGGAGAAGAAGAGATACAACCAACTAAACCAGCTGAAAAAACTATCAATCAACCATCAAATATAGTAAACCAAAAAATAGGTAAAGCTTTCAAATATGCATCAAGTTAGCCACCTGAAAAGATCATCTAACACGTCAACGCAAGGGTAAGAACTCATTCTTCTTTGCATAACTTATGTGCATTCCTACATTGATTTCATTAATTGAACATAAAAATGTGTTACAAGTTGTACTTGAACCTGAATAGGTGGAGACTATGCAAGAAGAACTCTCACAATGTGAAAGAAACCAAGTTTGGACCTTGAGCAAGCGACCTTCCGACCACCCAGTTATAGGAACCAAATGGGTAGTTAAGAACAAGTTAGATGAAGGAGGTTTGGTAATAAAAAATAAGGCCGGACTTGTTGCTTAGGGGTATAACCAAGAAGAATGAATTAATTGTAGGGAAACCTTTGCACCTATTGCTAAGATCAAGACAATCATAATTCTTTTAGATTTGCATCCAGGATGAACACTAAATTATATGAAATGGATGTTAAATGTGCATTCCTTAGCGGTTATATTCAAGAGGAAGTCTATGTTAAACAACCCCTTGGATTTGAAAATTCTAAATTTCCCAATCATGTTTTCAAGTCGCAAAATGCTTTGTATGGTTTAAAAGAAGCTCCAAGAGCTTGATATGAAAGATTTAGTAGCCTTTTTTGTTGAAAATGGTTTCAAAAGAGGTCCGATTGGCAAAACTCTTTTTACAAAAACCAAGGGGAATGACTTTATCATAATTTCTAGAGTTACTAATGAAATTCTATGTCAAGAATTTTGTAAGCTTATGAGACATGAGTATTGCCTCGTCCTCTACCTTTGTCGTCTATGCAACCAGTTGCTTCATCTCAATGCTATCGACGCAAGCGTACGACACCCTGGTCATCTTCCTTAATTAGAACTACTCCACCCCTCTCTCAATTCTATTTCTTTTTATTTTTCTTTTGTCCAACATTCTATTTCTCTTGACCCCACTTGTTATTTTTTGATAAAATGCATAAGGGGAGATATGGTTGTACGGCTTAGGGAGTGTACGTTTTTCTAAAAAAATTTTGTTGTTGTATGCTCCCGTTCAACTAATCCAATGCACAACTTTCAATATTTCTTTATCTCAATGCTATTTTACCTATCAGTTCTCTAATACATTTTATAATGACATAACTTACTCCGAGTGTATCCTATCTGGTTCTAATTCTATCCTATTATGATCATCTTTTTTAACTCGGACATATATGATCATTGCAAACATCATGAAACTCAGTCAGCTCAAACAGGCATAACACATCCCTAATACCTAACACTATTTGAGCATTGAAAATTTCTTATTTGATGACACTAATATTTGTAAGTGTTGAATTCCTTTAATAAAAAGGGTGAGATTGAAGACTCAAGTATGAATCTATCTCTTCTAATAGTTTTAAATTCAAGTCATTGTCACACTTAGGAATCATTATCTTTAAGTTCTCATCTGTAGTCCGACCCACTCAAAAGCTTTGATTGAGTGAACACTTAGTTTTGGGTTTTTGACGGACTCAGATTTAACTTAGACACAAATCTTGCCTAAATAATTTCTTAAGTTCAACTTGTTATTTCGACTGGCTCATTTTAAAATTCAAAGCATAATAACTCAAGTGCTTAATTATTTGAATTAATTTATATCCTTGACTAATCTTGGACCAAAGTATGTTTATACTTGAGTACCACTCGATTCATTTTTGTAGGTTGATAAAAGATGTTTAATCTTGACTTGAAAAGCCAAAAGAATCGGCTTCTTACTATAACACACCAGCAGACGGAAAAGCCACATTTTCGGGATGGCTGAGACACCCTGTCAAGGTTGTTTGTTTCATTTATGGTAAACTTCATCTTTGAGTCTAACGGTTATTTCCACCCCAATTTTCAATCTCAAAAAGTAGGTTGAATTTTTTTAAGCCAAGGACCGATGCACAACATCCATATTCACAACGGTTCTATTTTTAGGGACTCGGACTATACTGTTACAACAGCTAGTGAAGCTTCCCACTCAAGACCGAGGCACAACGGTTATTTGCTTTGCTAATTATAAAAATAAGCCACTTTACAAGACTTAGAAGATTGCTCGAACTCAACTCTAGACTCATATACTTAAGCTTTCTACCTTCTAGCTCGTACTTAGTTTTTCTTAACTTCGAGTTTAAACAAGAAGTCTTGTAATAAGTTACATTCTTACTTACTCAACTCTTCCGTGAATTCTCTTGACTGAGCTGTAAAGGGTAACTCAGCTCATTTGTACCTAACCGTAAAGGATTACTCGGTTAGGAAGTACTAGGACAGATAAGATATCTTCCGTGGTTGGGAAAAACTTATATTGAATTGTTTAAGGGAACAATTCGGAGAGTGAGTCCTTATATTTTGTGGATTCAAAATAATGGATTTGACTTGTTATCCGGATTGATACCAATTGTGCTTTTCTACCCCAAAGGATTTCCACATAAAATATCTTGTTCTTATCTTTTCCGAGTCCCTTTTAGACTAAGCACATCTTTTTGAGTTTTGACTTGTGTATTGAATTTCACTATTTCGCAAAATTTCCTTCACACCCTATTCACTCCCTAGGGTGATTCGGACTCTTAGAGCTCAAACTTTCAGAGGTCATCTCTTATTAATATAGAATATTAGATAACTTTTTATAAAATTTCTCTCTCCCTATCCCACACTAACGGTTTGCTCTTGAGAGTCGGAATTACCTTAGAGGGGGTGAATAAGGTGAGAAGGAAATTTTACGACATACTAAAGTTTTCTCGCAAAGAATGAATTTAAAAAATATTATGAGTCTATATTAGGCTCAAAAATGCAAAACTCAAAAGTTACGTGGAAACCCCCACAAACAATATCAATACGGACACCAAGTCCAATCCACTATTTTGAATCCATAAAATATAGGGACTGACTTTTACATCATTTAATAAAAGTGTTTCCTAGACATAGAAGTTCTCTTATATGTTCTAGAACTTCCTAACCGAGATAACCCTTATAGTTAGGGACAACTGAGCGGAGTTAACCCTTACAACTGAGTCAAGGGAGTTTACAAAGAATTGAAATAAGTAAGAGTGATTACAAGACTTTTCTCTTTACAACTAAGAAAGTAGAAACTAAAGTACGGGGTTGGAAAGCTAGACAAGAATGAGAGAGAATATATTTCGTTTAGTTCCAGCAATCTTCAAGTCTTGTAGGATGGCTTTTATTAATACACAACAAGGTAGAGTAGCTGTCATGGCTGATTGTGGATCGGGAAACTTCACTAGCCGTTGTAATAGGTAGTCCGAGTCCCTCGGAAAATGAGTCGTTGCAAATGTGAACATTGAGCTTTGGTCCTTGGCTCAAAAGGTGGTCCATCCCACTAATTTTAACTGAGATCCGGGATGGAAACAACTATTAGGCTCAATGTTCATGTTTACCAAATTTGAAAACAAACAACCTTGACACGGTGTCTAAGCCTTATCCTAAAACAGTACTTTTTTGTCTGCTGGTATTTAACGGTTAGAAGTCGGTAGCTTCGCTTTTTTTAAAAAAAAGAGATTAAATTACTTCAATCAACTTGTAAAAGCAAATCAAAGTGGTACTCAAAGTATAAAGACACTTTGGTCCAAGATTAGGCAACGATAATAATTAATTCATATTAATTAAGCACTTAATTATCCTTAACATGAGGGGATGGAATTTTCCGATTTTAATATTCAATAGGTTCTAATTCCATCTTCTGTCTATCTTTTAGATCATCAATAGATTAAGGTTACGTAGACATAATGAATCAAATTGATCAAGTAAATAATTTTTTGTTAATAACAACTGACTTAGAATTAAGAATTAATGCAGTAATTCATTTCTAGTTAACATATAAAGTCGAGCTCGAATAATATTTGCTCGTGAAATTATTTACTCATGACAACTGTTTGAGTTGCATCTAAGTAGGTCATAAACCTAGTGTTGTGTGTGCTTACTCAAGAAATGTTTTCTAGGTACGTCAAACAAGTAAAGAAAACATAAAGATAAGATTCTTAAAGAGTGAGAATGACTTGAATTCAAAACCATAGAGAGATAGAGAGTTATACCTGAGTCTTCAATCTCCCTTTTTGATAAAAGGCATTCAACACTTAGAATAAGAACTGGAAGTTCATATAGTTAAGTTTTCATGGCTCATAAACAAATGACTATAAGATGTTCTCATTGAAAATAAGTCAAAGTTTGTTATTAAAGCAAATTGATGCAAAATTATCAAACATAAGATATATATCGAGTATTTATCACACTAAATGAAATAGATATGAGCAAGTATCGAGCATAAAATCATAGCAAAAAATATATAAATAATACAAGTTAACAATGCTTAGAAATAACAAAATTTCATTACTCATAAAATAAAAACAAGACATAAAATAAACCCCCAAAAACCAAACATCTATATATTCTTTATCTCCTCTTATGCATTTCATCAAATAAACCGAGGAGGGAGGAAAAAGAGATATAGAAATGTTGGACAAAAGAAAAGAAATTTCAACACCGGGACGGGTTGGAGCGAGTGTAAGTGGAGGAGGATGAACAAGGAACCCTTCTTCTACAACGGTAGCCTTGAGTCGAGATTGCCGGGCGAGGAAGAGGTGGCAAGAGGAGAGGTAGTTCTTGAACTTGAAGTGCAAATCATCGAAGTGGAGGTTCCGCTTCCTCTATTTCCTCTCTTGAGCCCTCCACTTCTTCGACTTGATGTGGGTGTGTAGAAGGTTGAGCCTAGGAATGACCATCCCTAACTTCTTCTTAGGTAGACTTAGTATGAAATGAGGAGATTACCTCCGATTCTTTCTCTCGTTGGGCTCCAGCTTTGCTTGTTCTAGCTTCTTCTTCTTCTTCTTCGACTCATAGTTAGAAGAGCCGAGAGGACTCCGAGGATGATTATTTTTAAAGTGAGATTCTAAATCCTGAACAGCCTTGGATCTGCGCTCTTGAAGACGGTTGATCTGGTTTTGCAGCCGCTTGACAACTTCCATTAGCCTAGAGAACAAAGTTTGACTCTAATCTATCTTTTTCTGAGTTGTGCTCTGAAGTTGAGTTAAGATAGGTATGAAAGCCTAAAAAGCATGAAAAGTTGATTGTAACTTTTCGGCGAGAGAAACAAATTGAGAGGCCACCTTCGAAGTACGTTTGTAGAAGGGGCAAGTCGGGAAGAAGATGGACCAGCTATTAGAAGAAGAGTTTCAGTACTCTGTTGAATCCGAGGAGGTGGAGGAACCTCGGAAGAATGAACCCAGCACACCGAGATGATATTTCTTGGTATCCTAGGCCAACTAGTTCAGCCATGCCTATATGGACGGTTGGCTTAAGGCATTTGAGTGGATCATCGGGAAGATAAACATTGAAATGAGTAAAAATAGCAGTGAGCAAAACTTCAAAAGGAAGAGGAGGTTTCTTCTAATTGGTAGGAACAGAAGTTATTTGCTCGAGGATAGAAGAGAAGAGGTCAACCTCATACTCTTTAAGAATATCATATAAAACTTTGAGAACCTTGTGGTTAGGGTTTTGCTTCAATTGATAGAATAAGAACACTATTCTTATTAGAATAAAACAAAGAAGTCTAGCTTCGGACCTTATCCGAATTACGGAAAAGTTGTTTGTGGACTTAGGAATAATTTTGGCGTACTTGTCGAAGAAATCGTTAGCGATTTCATTGAAAGGAATGGGATTTGAGTTCGAAAGAGTGTTTGAACATCAAAGAGTTTACGAAAGATAGAGAGGTTAGTTCGAATAACCTTCCCTTGAACAAGAGAAGAGACTATGTTGTCTCTCGCAACCATGTTGGTATAGAATTTAGTGACAAGTTGGGGGATGAAAATATTGTTCTTCAATGAAATAGTGCTAGGCTACGATCCGCTTTGGCTCATCAAAAGCAAGAGCCTTTCCTTTAGAATGATCCTTTTGAGGATTCATAGGTTTGGTGGTTCAGATTCTACCCTTTTTGGTGGCTAACCCTCTTTCGGCTGCACCTCTCCTCTTAGGCATTATGAGAGAAAGAGAAGAGAGTTGAGAGTCTAAAATTGAAGAGTATCTTAACAATGAATTATGAGTTCGAGTCTATAGAATGAGGGAAATGAGAGATAGCAAAATGAATGAATGAGGGTGAATAGGTGCTATTTATTGAACAACTCTCAAAGAACAAAAGCCTTACTCACTCAGCACTCAAAGTAACGACTAGCTTACCATTTGGCATTCTAGTGAGCAACGGTACTTCTTGAAGCTGCTTCCTTCTAACGGCTAGTTTCCTGACCGTTCGCGAGAAAGAGAGAGAGAGAGATTTTTGAAAACATTTCCAAGATTCTCCACTAATTTAAAGATGATCTCGGAATTTTGATGTTAATTTTTCTTGAAATTGAGTTTGACTCGATAATGTGTCTCGAGTACTTAGACCACACCCGAAACTTAATAACTTATAGCTCGGTTTCATCATATTTTAACTCATCAACTAGTTATTCACTGAGAACATACAATAATCAATCTAACTTATAAATTCTCATGTAATCAATCAAATAATGATGCAATCATCATGCCAAGATCATTCCTAATAAAGCAAAACCGATCTTCACTTAGAGGTTTTGTGAAGATATTAACTAATTGAAATTTTGCAGGAATAAACTCGAGTGCAATATCACCTTTTTCACGAGTGGTCTCTCGGAAAATGATATCCGACCTCGACACGCTTTGTTTTTTAATGTTGGACTGGATTCTTTGTAATGCTTATCGCACTTTGATTATCACACTTGATTGGGATAGATGTGAATGACAATCCTATATCCTTTAATCGTTGCTTGATCCATAAAATGTGAAGCTAGAATGTATTCCGCCTCAACTGTTCATAGAGCGACTAAATTTCATTTCTTTGAGTGTCAAGAGATGATTGATTCACCCAGAAATTGACAATGCTCCTGAGGTGCTCTCTCTATCAACCTTGTATCCAGCATAGTCAGCATTTGAATATCCAAGTGAGAGTTAGACTTGAGTCCTTTGAATACCAAATACAAAGTGTCTTAGTTCCTGCAAGACATCTAAAAATTCTATTCACCGCGAGTGAGATGTGATTCTTTTGGATTAGCTTAAAATCTTGCACATAAACAAACACTAAACATGATATCCGGCCTACTAGACGTATGATAAAGTAGAGATCCAATCATACCTCTACGAGTTTCGATCTACGAGCATTACCTTTCTCATTTGAGTCCAGTTTGGTACTGCTACTCATTGGTGTTGCTCCATGTTTCAAATCTTGTAGCTTGTACTTCTTGAGTAACTCCTTTATGTATTTGGATTAATGAACATAGATGCCGTCCTTTTCTTGCTTGATTTGTAATCCGGGAAAGAAATTGAGTTCTCCCATAATACTCCTTTTGAACTGTTGTGTCATCAACTCACAAAACTCTTCGCATAGAGTTTTATTAGTATCTCTAAAATTAACGTCATCAACATAAATATAAATAACAATAAAATCATTCCCCTTGGTTTTTATAAAAAGATTTTTGTCAATAAGGCCTCTTTTGAAATGATTTTTAACTAAGAAACTGCTCGGTTTTTCATACCAAGCTCCGGGAGCTTGTTTCGGACCATACAAAGCTTTTTCCAATTGGAAGACATTATTTGGAAATTGAGAGTTTTCAAATTCAGGGGTTTCTTAACATAAATTTCTTCTTGAATATAACAATTTACGAAATTGATGTATAGTGGGACGGAAGTAAAAAGAAAGAGGGAAGCCGTAAGGGAAGTTGCTTGGACAGAATGGGTCCTACAGGTGTGGTTTTGGGAGATTGGGTGAAAGCGGGGTCAAATGAAGGAGATTTTGGCTGAAATTTAGTGGGGGATGAGGTAACTGGTCCGGGAAGGTCCGGGTAAAATTTGGGAATTTTTGGAGAACGGAATCACCTTTATCTGCAAGCTTGAAGTTAACGATGACTGGGCTGGACGGCGGACTGATACTCTTTGTTTGGATCAAAGGTGGGTGACGATAGGGTTCTTGGATGTGGCTAGTTTTTTTTGGGGGGAGGGAGTAGACACACTGGAAGGATAGTGGGTGAAATTTGGAGTGAAATGGTCGGGTGGATTATGAGATATGCGAATCGAAAATCGATGAACCGATAGAACCAAGGAACCCACAGATACGTAAACACCACTATGGATCACCTTGGGGCATCTCTAGCCTTGCCGGATACAGAAACACCACCGGTGGCTTAGAAGACTCAATAGGACACCACCAAGCCGCCAAACTTGGATACGATAATTGAGAGTTTGAAAGGGTGAGCAATCCAGCTCGAGTATAACACTCATATAATTCATCAAAGTTGTTTTTACATCATGTATGCATGCTGAATTTATAGTGCCTTAAAATGGCACTTTACAAAGCTGAAAAATAAAACAAAATAACAAAGATTCTTTTCTCTCCTCCAAGTTAAGATAGGATGAATTTCGGCCTAGTATTTTGAGAATTAGGAACATGTGGTTGTGAGGCCTTTTCCCCTTATGCAAGCTTCATTTCCATTTGGCCAACACATCATATTCCAAGAGGCTTCTAGAAGGCCTTCTTTCCTCTCCTTTGACGCATCACTTTAGGCGCCTAATCATATTGCATTTGGACCTTGGATCGATAAAAAATATGCACCAAGTTATTTATGTGCAAAAGACATAACACCTCACGGTTAGTCATGGCCGAACTTCCTTTGCTCTAACACGGAGGAATTAGGTGGATAGCTTTGATTCTTCTTGCCTATCCTTTTTGGCTCCTTGGATGAACTTTTATTTATGAACATTAACTCATAAAGATCAAACTCTCAGCTTCTCATCCTCCGGGATCAAAAATTATTAAAACAAATTCAAGTAACTCCGGTTGATTTCCACGCATGGTTAACCCTTCAAAATGTATTTCCTTTAGCTCATATTTTAGGGCAGTCCACTTTCCATCGAAATGCACACTTAATATCCATTTGATATAACTTAGTAGTGTTCATGCTAGATGCAAACGCTAAGAGAATTCCGATTGCCTCAATTTTAGCAACAGGTGCAAAGGTTTCCCCACAATAAATTCCCTCTTGTTGGTTATATCCATAAGCAATTAATCCGGCTTTGTTTCGACTACCAACCCTCCCTCATCTAGTTTGTTTTTGAATACCCATTTGGTTCCCATAACTGGGTGGTCGGAAGGTCGTTTAGTCGGAGTCTAGACTTGGTTTCTTTCAAATCGACTTAATTCATCTTGCATGGCCTCTAACCATTTATATTCAAGTAGGGCTTCTAATATATTTTTAGGTTCAATTAATGAATTGAATGCTGAAAATTCGCATAAGTTTTGCAAAGAAGAACGAGTCTTGACCCCAATGTTGATGTCGAAATGATGTTCTAAAATGGGTGACTAGATGCATATTTGAAAGATTTACCTGACCTTTAATTTACAAGATTTATTGGTTGAATGTTCCGATCTTCGGTTCGTTCGGCTTGTGGAAATTTTTCTTTAGGTTGATCTTCAACCGTCTAAGCCGGTTCTCAAACTCGTTCATTCCGAGTAGGCTCGGTTCCTTTGTTTTCGTTCATTTTGAGCTCAGCCTCTGCTATGTCATCTTCATCTCGATTGAGCTTCATATCTAAGAAAGTGGATTCACTTATACTGCCATGATCAATTTCATCAAAGATAATGTGGATACTCTCTTCCCCTTTGTTAGTTCTCTTATTAAAGATTCTATAAGCTTTGCTATGTGAAGAATATTTGAGAAAATACCTTCATCCGACCTTGCATCAAATTTGGTCAGATTTTCCTTACCATTGTTATACACAAAGCACTTATATCCAAATGGTTTCAAGTACGAAATGTTAGGCTTCTTCCCTTTATATAGCTCGTAGGGTTTCTTCTTCGAATTGGTTGAATGAGGCATCTATTTAGAGTGTAGTTTGTTATGTTAACTGCCTTAGCCTAGAAATAGTAAGGTAGAGCATTTTCAATCATCATTGTCATTCCTATTTCTTCAAGTGTCCTGTTCTTTCTCTCCACTACTCCATTTTGTTGAGGAGTTCTTGGTGTTGAGAAGTTACGGGAGATGTCATTCTTGTCACGAAGTCTAAAAATTATGAGTAATTGAACTCCCTTCCATGGTCGGTTCGAATTCTCCTGATCTAAATCTCGAGACTCCACTTGTATTTTCCTACGGATCTTAGTGAACTGTTTGAATGCTTGATTTTTGTCTTCAAAAACACACACTCGGTAAATCGTGAGTAATCATCAACAATAACTAGCACATCCGATTTACCTCCTATGCTTTTAACAGAACTTCACCACACAAATCCAAATAAATTATATCAATCACTTTCGATGTAGATACTATCTTGAGTGGCTTAAGAGATTATCTAACTTGTTTTCCTTTTGTGCATGCATCACGATTTTATCTTTCTTAAATGAACAGTTAGGCAATCCTCTAGCTTATCCATAAGATGCAAGTTTCTTGATAGTATGCATGCTAATATGACCTAGTCTACGATGCCATGTCCATGAATCATCATTCAAAGAAGCTTTTAAACATGATAAATCTTGACTAGAATCACAAAGAGGAATAGTGTACGTGTTACTCGACCTCATACCCGATAGCTTTGTCTCTTTAGTGACTAAATCAGAAATGAAGCAGTTGTTCCGAGTGAACCTTACCTCTTGGCCTTTGTCAAATAGTTGAAAGATACTCAAAGGATTATATTTGAGCCCTTTGACAAAGTATATTGGACTAACCGAGTTGTCTCCTTGACTAATTCCGCCAATTCCAATTATCTTGCCCTTACTATTATCTCTAAATGTGACTTTTCCTCCTTTCATCTCTTCAAGCTCGAGAAGAGTCTTGAATTTCCAGACATGTGGTGTGAGTATCCACTATCTTACCAATGACCTTTTCGTTTCGAGTTACCCACAAGAGCAGAAACAAACTAACCCTTCTCACTTCCTCTTACAAACCCAAGAATCTGTCTTTTCTGTGGTCCTTTTTTTAGGAAGAGCACTTCGGGAACCCAGATTTGAGTGATTTTGGCTTTGGTTTGATTCTATTCTTCTTTCTTGAGAACCGACTTTATGTCTCTATCTTTTGAAAACCTCTCTTTTTGTAAATAGGTTGACAAGATTGTTTCAAAACACTGGTCCAGGCTCGGTCCTTTTCCTTTTTGAATGAATGGGACCACGCTCAGCCTTCCCGAAGTTCATAGTTATGGAATCATTTTTAAAAAGATTTTTGTAGAAATTATCTTCCTCTTCGACATTATAACCAAGACCTTTTTTTGAAATGAGACACACTGAGAACCAAGTAATAAATTAAGGTTTTTCGACATTGAGTGAGTTTTAAAACTAACTCTTGAGACCGAGTCTCATTCTATGCTCATTCTATACTATGAGGCACTCGGATCGAGTCTCATTATCTTTAGTACTCGGTATCAAGTACTTTCGGATCCTATCTCAAATTTTCTAAATCATTTTTTAAAGAGGTGTTCTCAACATTAAGAGACTTTAGTTTCTTTTTAAACCCATAAAATTCATAATTTGGCTTATTCTCTTATATAAAAATATATCTACCAAGATCAAGCTTGGAGAATTTAGGATGTAGTTGATTACCTCCTAAGGATATATTTGCTCGATATCGATGCATCTCTTTCTAACTGGGATCCAGCTTCGAGCCTAATAAAGCCATTAGACACTTTGATGCTTCATCACTGTCATCATCTTCTTCGATTCATCATCACTCCAGGTAGCTACCACAACCTTTTTTCTTCTTTCTGTCTTTCTTTCTCTTTAGATAGTCTTTGACTATGTGCTTTTTATTGCCACACTCAAAACAGACCATAGTTCTTAGTTAAAGGAAAATTGGAAGAGGATGACAATTTACCTTTTTATCTTTCTTGTAGAACTCTTGCCTAGGCTTCTTGTACCACTTTTTGTATTTTATCATTTTCTTGAAATCTCGGGCTAGAAGTGTTCTTTTGAGGCCTTGAGAGCAATGTTTGTTTTGGTGTTGACCTCAACTTCTTCCTCTTCGAGATGTAGCTCATGGGTGAGAAATTTCCCAATAAGCTCATATGGCTTTAGTAGAGAGAGGTCTTGAGCTTCTTCTATTGTTGTCATCTTGGGACCCCATCTTCTCTTGGGTAGACTCCTCATAATCTTTCTTATAACTTCTTTATGAGTCATCTTTCTTCCAAGAGAGTTGAGATTGTCGACAATCTTAGTGAATCGAATGTACATAAGAGTGATGTTCTCATCGGTCTCCATCTTGAACACTTCATACTTGTGGAGATATTAACTTATCTTGGCTTGCTTAACATGACTTATACCTTTATAGGTAGTAGTGTATCCCAAACTTCTTTGGAGTGTCACAAGCAGATACTCGTTGTATTCTCGTTGCATCAATTACACACAACGAGTGTGTTCATTGCCTTGAAATTGTTTCTATACTTCTCGTTCTTTTCAGCGGTGAAGTCGGACTTCACCTTAGGTACTATTTGAGTTCCTTCGTCTTTTGTAAAATTATTTGAAAAAAGTGACTATGTTCTTTTCTATACTTCGTCTTTCATAAAAATACAAATATTTTAGTTTGAATTTAAAAAGGATAGAAAAAGGACGGAAGAAATTTCAGGGATGTTATTTAGGCGGGATTTAATGTGGTGCAAGTAACAATTGAACAAAAAATATTTCAATTATAGTATTAGATATTATGTATCATTCGAGTACATACATAAATGGAATTGGAATATATTGAATTTTAGAATTAAAATTTCTAGTTTAATAAATTAATGATTTTAGTCGTTGTTTGAATTATTTAATTATAGTCCTTATCTAATGTTGGATCAAAGTAGTTTTATACTTCGAGTACGATCTATAATTTGTTTTTACAGGTTTATTGAAGCATATTAAGCTCGGTTTAAAAGCAAAAACAACAGGCTTCTTACCCTTTCAACACAACGACATGTAAAATCGCTATTTCGAGGCGAGACTTAGAGACTATGTTAGGGATGTTTGTTTCCGTTTCCGATAAACTTAAGAGCTTCAATATAACAATTATTTCTACCCTAGTTTTCAGACACAAGTGGGTCAAACACTACAAAAAAAAAACACATAAATAGTGATGGACGTCTTCGACGGGTTCTTACCCGACGGGATTCCAACGAGGGTTTTTTGGAATTCCGATCGGAACTCGTCGAAACTTGTTGGAGTTTTCGTTGGAATTCGGCAAATTCCGTCGGTATTTCAACTTTTTATTTTTTATAGTGGAATTACTTTTTGAGGCTAGAACCTATGCTCAATAAATATATCCACAACGGTTTTATTTACGAGGACTCGAGTATTCGTTGTAATGGCTAGTTGATCCATGAGCCCAAGCCCGAGGTATAATGGCCCAATTTGAGATGAATTTTATTTTTGGCTAAATGCAAAAATGGAAAAAAAAATGCAAGCATTTTGAAAAGTCAAAGCCCTAAGAAAAACTAGAAGCTGTCTTAAAAAGAGATGACTGTCCTTGCTAGGACCCTCTTTGGTCGACCGAGGTGGCCGACACTCGTAGACACCTAAAACTTGTCATCCTTATCTCTTTCATTTCGGTATTTAATTTTGTTAGCCCGGTGATGAAATCTCGATCCTGTTTGTGGATTTGGATCACGGTCGATGTCCGATTGGCGTGACGAAGCTATTAAACCGCAAAAAACCATTTAGCACCGGAAAATAAGCCTTTTATGCCTTGGGTTGAAGCCCGGGTTAATGTTCCGAGTTAACTCCTGGTCGACGCCGCTTATAGAGCATTATCACTCTCAAAACGCCGCATTTCATCATCGGCGCGCAAGCGAGACACGGAGCTTAGTGCGTCTATATGACATCGCATTGGCCGGTGCCACGTTTCATGGTAAACATCACAAAAATGCTGAGCTTTGCTTGCACGCGTCCAACCGAGACAGGATGCTCACTTTCACTAAACGACGCCATGAAAGGTCGGCGTCGTGTTTCAGGGATTTTGCTCCGGAACGCTATGTTTCACTTCGAGTTTAGCTACAACACGAAGGGAGCGTAGTTAGTACGATGTCGTTTACGTCCAGCAATACGCGACATGTAATCGTTCCGGGATCCAATCCAAGCTTGATTTGGTCTAACTTTTTGTGATTCTCGCAACCAGTTTTTGCTTATTTCGACGGCTGCGGTCGGGTAAAACCCTAGGTCATTTGTGACCTAATCATTTCCTATAAACAGAGAGCTTAGGCTCGTTATTTGCATATGGATCTTTCCTATGCATTGCGCTGCTGAAGTTTGATTAAGAGCTACCGAATATTCACTTATTCCGATCTCTTGGTCTCCCTTAATGTAATCCTCCCTATACCATCGACATTTGAACCTCAATGCTCCATCGAGTCACATACATCTTTCTACCTACCTTCATAAAAATTCATAAAAAGCCTCTTCTAGTCACCGCCGTCACACTATCGGATTTGGTTGGAGACCGAGATCGCGAGTGGGAGAACACGAAGGCGCTAAATCTACCTTCAATTATGGTTTATTTAATTTTGTTATTTATTGTTTACAGTATCCTGGAGAAATATGTAATCGCATTTAATTTCTCCCCGCCCGATGTAACCTTTTATTTTTTTTCGCTTTCTTTTACTTTTCTTTTTGTTTTCTTTTCGCTTTCATTCATTGCTTTCATATCTCGCCTTTATCGCCTTCGTTAGCATGCCCGGGTTATTTTAAATTTCACATCTTAATAAGTTGTATACATGTCTTTAATGCATTACATAAACTCACATCTCATATTAGTAAAGGTCGTGCTGTTGATAAGGGGAACGTAAGGGCTTATCCCTACGTTTCACACCTTCGACCCCAAATATGGATTCTAGATCGATGGAGTCAATTTTAAACCTCTTTCAATGTTGGTTTCCCCATATTAAATTGGAAGAGTATTTCTTTATTTTATTTTTGCTAGTTTTGGCTCCTAGAAGTGACTAGCGACTCTATTTTCTTGTTTTATTTCTCCTAATTCGCTCCTTGACATTTCGATTGAAAAACAACAAAATAGGGTTTTTGTTTTTGACAGTTAGGTCATGGACCAAGACTCGACCACCTAAGTCACGACCCATGGCCAGCACCGTCAACCGTATCGACATTGGCTCTCATAAGTGTTGGACGCTCAATGGGTAGGGCTTCTGTCCAAGCAAGTGTTTTTACACCGGTCCGGTCCAAAAGCCCTACGATAGAATTAAATTAATATTGATTTGTTTTATTTTTAGTTGTGAAATAATATTTCGAGGTTTCTAAAAATAATTCCTAAAATAAAATGATTAGTAAAATCGCCAATCACTTTTTCTTAACTTATTTTAATTCGGATTATAAAAATCGAAAATCTTATAGGGGATACATCCCTATTTCAAGAAATTATCCCCTTTAAAAAACCAAATTCCATCATCAAAAATGAGGAACCCCGCCTATTTGTGGGGAAGCTCGGTCCTAGGTTTCGGGGTGTGTTGTTTCTAGGGTGGCGACTCCACTTGGAGATAGTATCACTTGTTTAGAGGGTGAGACTTGAATGTTTGAGTTGTGAGTTTTAGTAATGTGTTTTGCATTAGGCATTCTGCATTTAGGGAACCTCAAACATAGTTGTTTTTAATTTCGACCTTTAGGCTTTAACTTTTAACAACAATTTTGGAAGAGGTTTGAACCGCTAACCCAAACGGGCCCTACTAGGCATTATTGTCGGTGAGGCAGTACCTCTTCCCTCGAGCACACTCTCTTTGAAGGCACCAAGGATTCATTCTTTTCCTATCATGCACCCCACGAAGGACTAAATGCTCGGACTATGGGACATCTTACATCCTACCTAGATTGATCCCTCTTTTCACCATAGACCGCCACCTTGTCTTTTCATTTGCATGCTTGAATGAATGTGGTTTCTTTTAGTATTGAATCTCCTACTTGTGAACTTTAAGTTTAGGTTATGAGTGTTGTTTAACCCTTACATGGGTGCAAATAAAATACCATAATTAATTTCTTCGAGTCGGTCCATTATGTGCATTTTTAGCCAAAAGCCAAAAATGACCTTTCCCTTTTAGGTCGGACCATTAATTGCATTTCTGATCATCCAAAAAATTCATTTTAGTCTAGGTAGTCTAGATTTCAGGTAGCCACCGGTCACCGGGCTTAACCCGAGCCTCGCCACCGGTGGTCGATCCGAGAAGGGTATTACTAGGGACCCTCTCGCATTACGTTTTTCATTTTCAATTTTCATTTAACCAAATAAATTTATCTCAAATTAGATGAGTCCATTTTGCATTTTTCATTTTTCATTTAGCCAAAATAAATTCATCTCAAATTACGTGAGTCCGTTTTTAATTTTAAGTTTTTCATTTAACAAAATAAATTCATCTCAAATTAGGTGAGTTCATTTATCATTTTCAATTTTTCATATAGCCAAATAAAATTCATCTCAAATTCAGAAAATTTGGATCCGCACTCGGACTCGTTATCTATATATATATATATATATATATATATATTTCATTTAGCCATATTAAATTCATCTCAAATTAGGTGACTCCATTTTGCATTTTTAATTTTCATTTAGCCAAAATAAATTCATCTCAAATTAAGTTACTCCATTTTACATTTTTCATTTTTCATTTAGATAAATAAATTCATCTCAAATTAGGTGAGTCCATTTTTTATTTTTTATTTTCATTTAGCCAAAATAAATTCATCCCGAATTAGGTGAGTCAATTTTTCATTTAGCTGGAATAAATTCATCTCGAATTAGGTGAGTCGGGTTTTGCATTTAACATTTTCATTTAGGCAAAATAAATTCATCTTCAATGAGACATGAGTTCTAAATGATTATGATGGGAGAACTAAATTTTTCTATGGACTACAAATCAAGCAAGAGAAGGATAACCAAGGAGTTATTGAAGAAGCACATGCTACAAGATGTGAAGCATGCAACAACACCAATAGGTAGCACTACAAAACTGGACTCAAATGAGAAATGTAAAGCAGTAGATTAGAAACTCTACAGAGGTATGATTGGATCTCTAATTTATCTCACATCTAGTAGGCTAGATATCATGTTCAGCGTTTGCCTTTGTGCAAGATTTGAAGCTAACCCTAAGGAATGACATCTCACTGCGGTGAAGAGAATCTTTAGATATCTTGCGGGGACTCAAACACTTGGTGTCCGGTATTCAAAGGACTTATATCGACCCTCACTCGGATAATCTGCTGCTGACTATGCTGGATATAATGTTGATAGAAAGAGCACATCAGGAGCATGCCAATTTCTGGATGAGTCACTCATCTCCTGGCATTCAAAGAAGCAAAACTCGGTTGCTCTATCAACTGCCGATGCTGAGTACATAGCAGTTGGAGCTTTCGTGCTTAGATTCTCTGGATCAAGCAACGCTTGAAGGATCTAGGACTGTCATTCACATAAATCCCAATTAAGAGTGATAATCAAAGTGCCATCAACATCACAAAGAATCCAATTTAACATTCCTAAACGAAAGACATTAAGGTTAGGTATCATTTTCTCGAGAGACCATTATGAGAAAGGTGATATTGAACTTGAGCTTATCCGAACCAAATTTCAATTATGTGATATTTTCACCAAACCTCTAAGTGTAGATCGGTTTTGCTTTATTAGGAATGAACTTAGGATGCTAGTTTCATGATTATCCGATTTATTGCATGAGTTATTGAAAATTTGATTGATTGTTATACTTCTTGAGTGAATAACAAATGGATAAGTTGAATTAAGATGAGACCGAGCTATGAGTTATTAGTTTCCTAAGTGTGTTCCGAGTCACTCGGACACATTACTTAGTCGGACTCGGTTTATGAGATCGGTGGACAACAAAATTCTGAGATCATCTCTAGATTAATGGAGAATGTTGGAAATGTTTTCGAAAATATCTCTTACTCTCACTAGCACACTAATAGTCTACAAACTAGTCGTTAGAGGGAAGCGGTTTCGAAGCTAGCCATTGCACACTAGAATATTCAACGGTCTCGATAACCGCTACTTTAAGGGCTGTGTCGAAAGGATTTTGTTCAATGAAAGCTTTTGTTTTATAAATAGCAGCCCTTCGTTCTCATTCGATCACTTTGATATTTCTTACTCTCACTCTTGCTCTCTTTTCTCTCGTACTCGGACACTTCTCGTATTGCTCTCTCTCTCTCTCCCTCTCTCATACTCACTCTTGTTCATCCACTCTCTTGTCTCTTTTACACTCAACTGCTCTCACTCTATCAATCATGCCTAAGAGAGGAAGTGCGATGGAAGGTGGTTTAGCTACAAAGAAAGCTATAACTAAATGTAATCGTTCGAAAATCCTCCGAAGGATCCATCTACGGGAAAAGCCCTTGCTCTTGATGACAACAAACTCATCATAGCCCAACACTACTTTATCGATGAGAAATTCTTCTCCAGCATAACTTTTCTTGGGTCAAATCCACTCTAAGCCGGATGTATTCTAATACTTGTGTTTCTATGACTACATCTACCCATAACTCGTAATTGATTTCTATTCTCACTTAACAGCAACGAGATAACATTATCTCATCTGTTGTCCAAGGCAAAATCATTTGCCATTATCCTTGCCATCCTCCTTCACAATCTTTTCAACGTGAAGTGTCTTTTCTCGAACTCCAATCCTGTTTCAATCAATGCGATTGCTGATGACTTCTTTGATAAATACGCAAAAGAATATCCTAAGTCCGGAAAGAATTTTTCTATGACTCATATGACATCTGAAGCAAGACTTCTTTGCTTCATCTTGATGCAAACTTTCTTTTGCTTCTACCCCTTCAAAGAGAACCCTAACAGCAAAGTTCTTCAAGTTATCTACGATATCCTTGAAGGGTATGAGGTTGATCTCTTCCTTTTTCTCTCCGAGCAGATTGCATCTGTTCCTTCTTATCGAAGAAGCCTCCCATCCCATTTAGCGCTTTTCTTTATGTCATCTGCACCAAATTTGAGGTGGATCTCCCTTCGATCCCGATGAATTTTGGAGCTCTGTTGTCCGTATAGGTAGAGATTAGCTCATTGGCTTAGGATACCAAGAAATACAAGCAAGTCTCTAGGTTCACAATTCTTAACATGCCCTTCCTCCTCCTCCTCCTCCTCCTCGGACTCGGAAAACTTATGAGCCTCTTCTTGACTGCTAGACCTTCATCCTCCTAGCATGCCCCTTCTCTCGACTTGCTTTAGAAGGTGACTACTCAATTTGCTTGCTCCGGCCAAAGAGTTGCGAGTCAACTCCAGGAGCCTTCCAGGTGTTCATGCTGATTCCGACTTAGTTCTAGAGCAAGGCTTAGACCTAGATTGATTAAACTCAAGCCTTAATTATTGAGCTAAAGGAGGTGATTAAGCGCCAACATGATCAGATTTGTTACCTCTAGAAGAGAAGATCCAAAGCTGCTGAGCACTCCGAACGCTACGAAGAAGTACAACATAGAGTCCTCAAGTTCTTGTGACTCGAGTCGAAGAAGAAGAAGCCAAAGAAGGAGAAGGACAAGGACAAGCCAAAGGAGTAGGAGAAAGAGAAATTGAAGCAGCCCTAACCGATGGTGAAGAAGAGAAAGAACTTGAGGTGACTCGAGGCGAGTCTTAAAGATGATTTCTCGTTACCTCAAATCGATCTTCTAGTAGATAATATAGTGGGTCATGCTCTACTCTCATTTATGGATGGTTACGCTATGTGTAATCGGATGGCATGGGAAGACATGGAAAAGATGACCTTCATCACTCAATGGGGAACTTATTGATATGTGGTGATGCCATTTGGGGTCAAAAATTCTGGTGCAACATATCGGAGGACAACCACGACATTAGTGCATGATATGATTCATAAAGAAGCCGAATTATATGTGGATAATATGATCATAAAATCCAAGGATAGGGAAGGGCACTTACCCAACCTAAGAAAGTTCTTCCGTAGAATCAAAAAGTACAACATACGCCTTAATCCTCAAAAGTGTTCCTTTAGGGTAACCTCTAGTAAACTGTTATGCTATGTTGTTAGTCTTAGAGGAATTGAAGTTGATCCATCCAAGACCAAGGCTATTAAGGAAATTTGTACACCAAGTATGGAGAAGGAGATAAGGGAATTCCTAGGACGTTTATAGTACATCAATCGTTTCATATCAAAACTAACTATGGTCCGTAACCCATTTTCAAGAAGTTAAAGACAGGATCCGAGCCCATTTGGGATACCGAGTGCCAACAAGCATTCGAGAAGGTTAAAGAATACCTGGCTAATCCTCCGAGTGTTAGTTCCGGCCCAATCAGGGAAACCTTTGTTTTTTTATCTTACCACAATGGAAACAGACTATGGGAGCCATGTTAGATCAGCAAGACGAGAAAAGAAGAACGCGCTATCTACCATCTTAGTAAGAAGTTCCTGGATTATGAGACTAGATATACACCGTTAGAGAAGTGTTTGGCTTTTGTTTGGGCTACCAAGAAGCTTAGACACTACATTTTGACCCACACGGTACATGTGGTAGCACCCATGAATCCTATCAAGTACATTCTCGAGCAATCGACTATCGCCAGTAAGATAGCACGGTGAACTGTCATGCTATTAGAATTCGAACTCAAGTTCATCCCTCAAAAAGTGATCAAAGGAAGACTAGTATTGGAATTCTTCGCAGATCCACCCATGCGTGAATCGCAACCTGAACACCTTGATTTTCCAAATGAAAATATTCTACAAGTAGAGGTAAACGTTTGGACAATGTACTTTGATGGCAGAGTATAAAGGGCTATGGAGTAGGGATTCTTTCCGTCTCACCGGAGAGAGCACATACTCCTATTTCGATCAAGCTAGACTTCAAGGTCACTAATAATGCTGCAAAGTACGAAGCTTGTGTCACAGGACTTGCAGCGACAATAGAGATTGGAGTTAAGAACATCGAGTTTTTGGTGATTCCATTTTGATCATCAACCAAATTTTGCAAAGGTGGAAGGTACGTAGCGAAGCCTTGGCACCCTACCAAGCATATTTGACAAAATTATCTAAACACTTCGAGAAGATTTCCTTCACTTACCTTCCTAGGGACGATAATCAATTTACGGACGCATTAGTTATGTTAGCTTCCATTATCAATATTCCTGTTGGCATTCACTCAATGCCTGTTTACATCGAGCGACTGAGTCGGCCGCACACGTCTACGCCTTAGAAGTATCTAATATTGACCATACCAGTTGGTATCATGATATTTATCGAGTATTTGGATAAGCAAGAATATCCTTTGGACTCCATAACTATAGTCCAACGAGCCATCAAGATGTTAGCTGCCCAATTTTTCCTTAATTAAGGACAATTGTTCAAGAAAACTAATTATGGGATCAACTTACTTAGTGTCAATCAACATGAAGCAAAGCGCATCATAGAAGAGATTTGTGGAGGAGAATGCGGACCTCATCTCGAATGGTACAATCTTGGTCCAAAAGGTTCACGAGACTTGGTTATTATTGGCCAACTATGGTAGCACATTATCACGAGTTTGTTAAAAGGTGCCATAAACGTCGAGTCTATGCAAACTTACAACACCAACCCTCTTCATTTCTCACTACACTTTCCTCACCTTGGTCGTTTTTAGTTTAGGTAACAACCATTATCGGTAAGGTGACCAAAGGTTTGCTCTTAAAGTGTCTAAGTCACCCTAGATGGGGGCTGAATAGGGTGATGAGAGTATTTAAAAGAACTTAGACTCTTTATGATTGGAAAGTGATTAACAACCGATTATGAGTTTAGATTGGACTCGAAATGCAAACACTCATAAATACATGAAAACCCTCGTGGGGCGGACAACCACTGTCAATGCTAATCCAAGCACCAAGTTAAATCCACTATTTTGAATCCTCAAAATACAAAGGATTGACTCAACAAGAATTGATCCCTTAAACAATTTCTTAGAATGTTTTCCTAAACTCGAAGTTCCCTTATCCGATCTAGTACTTTCGACCGAGGTAACCTTTACAATAAGGGACAACCGACCTGAGTTAACCCTTACAACTCAGTCAAGGGACCTTACTTAGAGAGTCGAAAAGAATGTGAATGATTACAAGATTTTACAACTCGTAAAACATTAAATACAGATCGGGAGTTGTAAATAGAAGATTGAATATGAAAACAATAACGTTTGCTCAAGTAATGTGTTCTCGCAATGATGTTCAACAATCTTCTAGTCTTGTGATATGGCTTCTATTTATATCCGACCAAGCAGAGTGATCATTGAGTCTTAGTTCTAAACAAAAGTCTTCATTGGCCGTTGTAACGATTCTTCCGAGTCACTCCGAAAAGATCGGTTGGGATGTGAACGTTGTACAATGGTACTTGGCTCCAAAAGGTGGTCCAATCACTTGGTGGTGACTGAAAGTTGTGGTGGAAATAACCGCTGAGCTTAGAGTTGGAGTTTTCTAGTTTTGGAAACAGGACAACCACGACACGGTGTCCGAGCTATGTTCGAAGTAGATAAAGCTTCTTTGCTGGTGGTTGACAGCTAGAAGTTGGCTACTTTTATATTTCAAAAAATGAGTTAGCCTCATTTGAATAACCTACAAAAGTAAACCACTTTGGTTCTTAAAGTATAAAATACTTTCGTCTAACATTAGGCACACCTAATAATTAAATTAGAATAATTAATTGCTTAAGTATCTTAGGCCCGAAAGAGTGAAATTTTCTGAGTCTAATATTAAATATACTGAAATTTCATCATAGTGAATCCTAAGGATGATCAAGTTAAAAGAATACAACATCAAAGTATAATAACTTGATCCGGTCAAATAATTCTCAAGAAAACAAAAATAACTTAGAAAAAGGAATTAACACTCGTAATTTTCTTTGCATTGAAATATGTAGTCGAACTCATAATAAAAGTGTTAGAGAAATTATTTGAGCATGCGAGAGTTCTAAGTGATATCTCGAGTGAGTTAAAAACATTAATGTAGAAGATATACAATAATGTGCTTTACGAGTCATTCGAAATGAATTAAAACTTATACAAGAGTTTCCATAATGCTCGGAATGACTTGAAATCAAAACTTAGGAGAGATGAGATTTATACCTGAGTTCTTTATGTATTACTCGGAATGATTTAGAGTTAGAAACCGAGTCTTCAATCTCCCCTTTTTGATGAAAGGCATTCCACACTTAGATAGAAACTTGTTTGTGTGAAACATGAGTTTTCATTTTCTCTATGCATAACATATCGGAGCGAGGAGTAATGAATGGGAAGCATTCCATACTTAAGAGATGCATTGTAGATACTATCATCACTCATAACAATTATGCGGATAACACATTAGAGCAAAGAAATGAACAGATTATATCGGAGCATAAATAGATAATAAGAAATATCTAACTTAGAAAGAAGTAACTCGAAGTAAATCTGTTCGGAAAAAAATTCATCCATTCATTGCTCAAAGAAAGAGAGAGTGAGCTCCCCTAAACACAACATCAAAATTTCTATATTTCTACCCCTTGTATTTCATTAAATAGAGGGAAGAAACTATCAAGTGAGTTCAATTGATGTTGGACAAAAACAAAAGAAAACTAAGAAAGGGGGCTTGCTATCGAGAGGAGGGACGAACAATGTGCTAACGCCGATATGCTTGAGAGGAAGTGGATGATCGTGGCGCGGTAGCACGAGGATGTCCGGAAGTGGCTCCATCCTAGTCGTTCGAGCCAGGGGCATATCTTCCTCAGGCTCATCCTCCTGGAAGACAGCGGAGGGAGGTGCTTTTCACTTAACAGCTGTGGAGTGACCAATGTCCTCGCCTTCTTCGACCCACTTAGATCGTCATATGAGGAGATCGGTTATGGTTCGAGGGCTATTGCACCTTGTCCCTCGAGGTTGAGTGGCCTCCTCTTTCTCTTTCTCCTCTTCCTCCTTCTCATCTTGAAGCTAAGTTGCTTCAGCTGTAGCTTCTTCTTCTTCGATCTTAGCCGAAGGAGACTTGGTTGGGCTAGAGGACTCCTCGAGGTATATGAGGTTTATGGGTCCTGGGCAGCCTTGGATCGGCATTCTTAGAGAAGTTGGAGCTGCTCCCGTTGCTCGTTCATGATGCCTTTTAGTTAGATCAGCCAATCCTAGTGTTCTCGGATCTAAGATTGGCTTGTTTCGAGAGTGTGGAGGGTGTCGCAAAGTTCTTTGGACACAGAAGAGATTTTGTTTACCAAAACGGTAAACATAGCAACGGACACTATAGGAGGTGGTTGAGAAGTGGAGGGACTAGTGGATGGAGGAGGAAGGGATAACGAAATCTGAGTTTGAGTGGCGAGGGTGAAGGGGGTTTCATCTCGGATCCATGGACCCGGACACAAGGCTTGACTTCCTAGTATCCAGTAACCCAAAAGCTCCTTTCTACCAACCACTATGGTAGCCTCGGGAACTGCACTGGGATTCGATGGGAGGGGAACCTTGAACTGTTTGAAGATTACGGTAAAAGGGTTCCGAAGGGAAATGGAGAAGATTTTTTGGACCGAGTAGGCACGAAGCCATCAGCTCAAGAATAGAGGGGAAGAGGTCTACGTCGTAGCCCTCTAAAATATCAAATATAGCTTTGAGAATCTTAGAATTCAGATTCTCTTTGCTAGAGTGATGATAGAAGAATGTTCTCATCAAAAGAAAGCACGAGTAGTCCGCCCTTAGTCTTCATCCGAGTCACTTGGGAAATTTTTGCGTGACTCGGAATCTCCTTGGCATTCTTCTCAAAGAATTCATCCGTAATCTCCTAAATAGGATGCGATAGTAGTTAAGAAAAAGATAAGAGACTTTGAAAATTCCGTGAATGAGAGAGAGGTTAACACGAACAACCTTCTCTTGAACTCGTGAGGTAATGACTCCCTCGAGTAAGACATATTAGAGTAGAACTCGGCATCGAGTTCGGGATAAATAAATTCACCTGAAGCACACGAAATTGTACACTCCAATGCTCTTTATGTGCTGCAACCACAAAAACGAAGCGGTTGGAAAGAATTTGTCATCCAACATAAGATGTTGGGTAACGAAGATCTTAGAGGGACTAAAGGTACCATCTTGAGGAGTTTTGGTGCGAGGGTTCTTGGTAGTAGACCCCAACAAATCAAGTGCGGAACCTCTTTTAGGCATGGTGAGAATTTTTGAGATGTCGACGAGTACACGAGGGAGAGAGAGCAAAGAGAGTGAGAGAGCACTTAGAATTCAAAGAGAGAGAGAGAGAATTCTTATAAAGTAAGAAGGCGAGTGAGTAAAGTAACGAAATAAAGGTCAAGGGATGCTATTTATCCGGAAAATAAATGACATTCGATTTCGGTCTAACTCGAAGCTCTAACGGCCGTCTCGAGACAGATGTGACGTTTTGCCCTCTAACGGTTAGAATTCAAGTAGCTTTCTTTCAATGGCTAGCTTTCTCTTATCGAACCGCGTGGCGAGAGAGAGAGAGAGAGAGAAGAAAGAATTTTTGAAAATATTTCGAAATTCTCCATTTATCTAAAGATGATTCTAGAAGTTTGATATCCGTTTTGCTCAAAAACTTAGTATGACTCGGTATGGTTTCCGAGTGACTCAAAACACTCGGAGACCTAATAACTCGTAGTCTGGGTTTCACTCGGTCAACTCGATCCATTTGTTATTAAGACAAAATAAAACATTTAACACAGAATTATGCAATGAAAGTTCACATAAAAACACATAATCATTCATTAATCATGCCAACCTCATTCCTAATAAGCCAAAGCTGATCCTCACTAAGTGGTTTAGTGAAAATATCAGCTAACTGAAATTTCATAGGATTGAATTCAAGGTCAATATCACCTTTCTCATAATGGTCTCTTAGAAAATGATACCTAACCTCAATATGCTTTGTCCTTAAGTGCTTGAACTGGATTCTTTATAATGCTGATTGCACTATGATTGTCACATTTAATTGGGATAGATTTGAATGAGAGTCTAAGATCCTTTAAGTGTTGCTTGATCCACAGAATCCGAACACAGCAAGCTCCAGCTGTAGTGTACTCAACTTCAGTAGTTGATAGAGCAATTGAGTTCTATTTCTTTGAGTGTCAAGATATGAGGGATTGACCTAGAAATCGGCATGCTCCTGATGTGCTCTTTCTATGAACTTTGTAACTAGCATAGTCAGCATTTGAGTATCCACTAAGGGTCGAGTTATGAGTCTCTTGAAAACCATAGACCAAGATTCCGAGTCCCTGCAAGATATCCGAAAATCCTCTTCACCACGAGTGAGATGTGATTCTTTTAGATTAGCTTGAAATTTTACACACGAGATAGACATTAAACATAATGTTTGTCCTACTAGATGTAAGATAGAGTGGAGATCCAATCATACCTCTATAGAGTTTCGATCTATACCTTTACCTTTTTCATCCGAGTCTAGTTTCATACTGCTACTCATAGGTGTGGCTGCATGTTTCACATCATGAAGCTTGTACTTTTTCAACAACTCCTTGGTATACTTAGATTGATAGACATAGATTCCATCTTTGTCTTGTCTGATTTGTATACTAAAAAAGAATTTTAGGTCTCCCATCATGCTCATTTCGAACTCCTGTCTCATCAACTCGGAAAACTCTTGACATAGAGTTTCATTAGTAGCTCCAAAAATAATATCATCAACACAACTCGAGCAATAAGGAAATCTTTCCCCTTGGTTTTTATGAAAAGAGTTTTGTCAATCCGACCTCTTTTAAAATCATTTTCAACCAAGACACTGTTCGAGTCTTTCATACCAAACTTTGGGAGCTTGTTTAAGACCATAAAAAGCCTTTTGCAATTTGAAAACATGATTTGGAAATTCGAGTTTTCAAATCCAGGGGTTGCTCAACAAAGACTTCCTCTTGAATGAAACCATTCAGAACAACACATTTAACATCCATTTGATAGAACTTAATATTCATGCTAGATGCAATTGCCAACAAGATTCCGATTGCTTCGATCCTAGCAACAGGTCTAAAGGTTTCCCCACAATCAATTCCGTCATCTTGATTGTAACCCCGAGCCACAAGTCTAGCCTTATTTCTTACTACCAACCCACCCTCATCCAGTTTGTTTTTGAAAACCCATTTGGTTCCTATGACTGGGTGGTCGGAAGGTTCATTTGGGGCCTCTATCCATTCAGGTTCATTTAGGGCGTCTTGTGCATTTCGGGTTCCGTTAATGATATGAATGCAATGAATGTACACAGATTTTGCAAAGAAGAACGAGTTCTTACCCCACTATTAATGTCGGATAGAATGTTCTCGAGTGGGTGGCTAGATGCATATTTAAATGCTCTACCTATCCTCCGGTTCACCAAATTTGTTGGTTGAACTAACTTATCTTCATTTGTTTGAGCTTGCTTGAGTATCCTCATTTACTTGTCCTTAAGAATTCCGAGGTGGCTCTTGAACTTGTTGAGTCTATGTCACAATGTTCGATGTTGCTCGGTTCCTTTCTTTTGACTCCTTCCGAGCTCGGCTTCAGCAAGGTCATCTTCATCTTCACTGAGTCTTAGATTTGAGAAGGTCAACTCACTTGTTCATCCATGATGAATCTCATCAAACACAACGTGGATACTTTCTTCTACTTTGTTAGTTCTTTTGTTAAAAACACGATAAGCTTTACTATGAGATGAGTAACCAAGAAATATACCTTCATCCGACCTAGCATCAAACTTGGTCAAGTGATCCTTACCGTTATTGTGAACAAAGCACTTACATCCAAATGGTTTGAAGTATGAGATGTTGGGTTTCTTTCCCTTATAAAGCTCTTAGGAAGTTTTCTTTAAGATGGGTTTGTTGAGGCATCTCTTGAGTGTGTAATTTGTCTGTGTTGGCTGCCTCAGCGCAGTAAATAATAAGGTACATCATTTTCAATCATCATTGTCCTTCCTATTTCTTCAAGAGTTCGGTTCTTTTTCTCCACTACTCCATTTTGTTGAGGAGTTTTGGGTGCTGAGAAGTTGTGAGAGATACCGTTCTTATCGGAGAACTCTGCAAATTTTGAGTAATCAAACTCCCTTCTATGGTCGGTTTGAATTCTTCTAATCCGAGTCCGAGACTCCACTTGAATTTTCCTGCAGAGCTTACTAAAGTCTTTGAAGGCTTGATTCTTGTTTTTAAGAAAACAAACCCCTGTAAATCGTGAGAAATCATCAAGAAAACAAGTACATATAATTTACCTCCAAGGCTTTCACGAAATTTCACCACACAAATCCATATGAAGTAATTTAAGCACTTTGGATGTGGAAACAATTTTGAGTGGTTTAAAGGATGATCTAACTTGTTTCCCTTTTGTGCATGCTTTATAGGTTTTATCTTTCTTAAATGGATAGTTAGGTAAGCCCCTAACTAAACCACGAGATGTAAGCTTTTTGTTAGTGTGCATGCTAACATGACCTAGTCTAGGATGCCATGTCTAAGAATCATCATTCAACGATGCTTTTAAGATAAATTATAATTTGGATCGAAAGAGGAATAGTATATGTGTTACCCGACCTCTTACCCGAGAGCTTAGTCTCTTTGGTAGCTTCATAAAAAATGTAGCAGTTGGTATGAGTGAACCTTACCTCTTGACCTTTGTCACACAACCGAGAGATGCTGAGAAGATTTTACTTTAATCCCTTGACAAGATAAACTGGACTGACTAGGTTGTCTCCTTCACCAATCTTGCCAATCCCAACTATCTTACCCTTACTATCATCACCAAATGTGACTTTGCCTCCTTTGAGATCTTCTAACTCAGAAAAAAGTCTTCAATCTCCTAACATGTGACGTGAGCATCCAATGTGTAATTACCAATGACCTTTCATCTTTTTTAAGTTACCTGCAAGTCGAAACAAACTAACCCTTCTCACTTTCTCTAACGAACCCAGTAACTCCCTTTATTGTGGTTCTTTTCTAAGGAAGAACACTCTTAAGAACCCAGATTTAAATGATTCTGGGTTTGATCCGATTCTAAGTCTTCTTTTTAGAAAACTGAGTTTATCTCTCTTTCTTTTGAAAATCTTTTCGTTTGTAAACAGGTGGAGAAGGTTTTTTTTTTTTTGTGAATTGGTCCGGGCTTAATCCTCCTTTTATTCTTATGAATGGGACCATGCTCAAGCTTCCTGAACTTCACAGTTCGAAATCCTTTTGAAAAGATTAGAGTAGGAATTAGATTCCTCCTCTTTATAAAAACCAAGTCTTTCTTTCCTGAAGGAGACACACTGAGAGTCTAAAAGCGAGGTTAAGGTTTTTCTAACCTTGAGTGTAGAGGCTCACGAGTGGCAAGTTGAGGTATTAATGGTCAAGTCTCATTGACTTCGTATTAACATGTACTTTGATTCATGATATTATAAATTATAATTGCCTAGCAAGATGCAACCACGGGTAGAAATACATACGGATATATTCAAAGCCTTGTCCTTTCCTCCGGTCGGGCGGCGGTGACATTCCCTTGACCTCCTTTCCGCTGTGCTAATCATCGGCTAGCGGTTTATTTAGACTAAAATCGGTGATTATGGGTTTGGGGCATTACACTTGGACCCGGGGCCTTACAAGGATTCATTTGCTTCAGCGCTTGGTGAATCTCCTCCTTTCCAAACGGTCGGTTGAGGGTATCATTTGTGTGTGGCGACACTTTATTTGGGATGAGCTCTAAAACTCGCTCCATATTAGATGGGCTAGCCGAAGTGAAGAGGTTGTCATAGTACTTAACCACAATTTCCTCCACGTCATCCACCTTTGTATAAAGATGTCTATCACCGCCTGTAGCACCGAGAAAGTATTAACAACCTTCCGAGAACATACACGCCTATGAAACCAAGAGGAATTTTTGTCCCCAAATTTGAGGTAGTAATCCTTGAACGCTACCACCATAAGACCGCTTCCTTCCTTCACCACATTTGTATTACATCTAAAATTTCATCCCTCACTTAGCCTTGCATGGTAGTCGTTAGCTTCTTCTTGGCTTTTTGTATATTAGTGTGGATATTACCATATTCATCCCTGGTTCCACTTTATGAGCTCATCCATACATTGTGGATCTTCGTAGTGCAATTAAGAACAACATCACTATCTCTTGTTTCTTGCCAAGCTATTGCTATTACTTCCTCACATCTATCGCCGCCTACCCACATAACCTTAAATCGTCTTCTTCTACAAATTTTTCGACTAGTCTCCAAATGCGGGTTAACCGTTAAGTGAATAGGCATATGATTAGAAATGTTTTCATGTAAATGTTCCACACGCAGCGCTGGGAAGAGCGCCACCCATTCAACATCTCGCATAGTAACGGTCTAGCCTTTCCTCCACATACACCCCTCTTTTCCTTTTATTTATCCACGTAAAAGCTCGACCTCGGTAGCCCAAATCCAAAAGGTCACATACAGGTAAGGTTGAACAGAACATATCAAGCACCATTTGACTTTTAGGGGCCCTCCTTTTTTCAAAATTGTAGAAAACCTTGTTCGGGTCTCCTCCTAAAAGCCAAGGAAGTGAGGATCTCGGTTATCCTCGATTAAGTTGCAAGTTTTGCTTTTATGCTCTGCTTTTGGCCATATAGCCATGAAACTCCATTTAACTTCTTCCCCTCCCAGCACATCCGTATGTACCCATATTCTTGTTCTAAAGTAAAGCTAGCCCTCCCCCTCCCTAATCTTCCACGACCGTCGACATAAATTCCATAGTGATTCTCTCTCCTGATTTGATGAAAGAGATTTACAATAAACCCGCCCTTCCCTCTTTCTCTCATGATTCTCTCTCCCACCCCTTTCTCTTTCTCTCTCATAAAGTTTTTGTCTCTCGTGTTTTTCTCTCCACAATTAATTCTTCTAGAAGGAAAAATGGTTGTCATGTCCGTAGGAGGTAAAAATTCGTTAGCCAACTATTTGCCGCCATGTGTAAAATTCGCTTCGAAAAGCCTTTAAGATTAAAACCGAAAGAAATTAAATTCCGGCCATTAAAAGCGGCACGTGTCGCTGATGACATAGTAAATAATGAATATTTCTTTGAAGAAATAATTACTAAATTATGAGCTGGGCCTAAAACCTAAGTCAAACCCTAACTCCAAAAAGGCTATAAATAGAGGCCATCTCCTCATTTTTCACACACATTCAAGCATTTGCAAAATCCAAATTTCAAAATGCAAACAATATCTAGCTACCAAGCTTCAAGGATCAAGGTCCGCAACCGTTCGAAATGAGAGTCAAGAATTTAGATTCAAAACTCTCAACACATCCAAATCAAGAACCACCCAATGTTCATAATGCGGGTCTACACCAACGTTCGGGATCAAGTTATAATGCCATCGAATCGTTAAAGTCACGGGGAGATTGAGTCCAAGGATTACATAAATTGTATTCAATATGGAGATTGTACCTATTCAAAGAAAATAAATACAAATTATATTTGTTTCCTAATTTCTGTCTAAATTTATTTTAGACTCAAAATTTGTGTTTACAATGTCCTCAATCTCAAGCCGGATCGCGGTTTGAGAATACTGAAGTCACTTTCTAAACTCGTATGAAGATTGAAAAGTGTAAGAAATACATAGAGTCTCTTTTCCCCAACCAAGAAGCCGAAACTTCGGCCGAGTGAGGCAGCGGCGGAGAAAGGCGACCGAAAATGCAGTCTGTGAAGAATCCAAAATTTGGCGCAAATAGGAAGGGAGCAAATCTTGTCCGTATGGTTTTTGCATTTCTTTGATCATATTGTCCATAATGTTCTTACGAGGTATAATTAGGGGGTATAATTAGGTATGGTTTTTTTGTTTCTTGGATGATATTGTCCATAATGTTGTAGAGGATGATTGCAAGAACTCAAATCAAGGAAAAGAGATTATTATGGCATCGCCATTGGCCAAGAATGTCGAAAGTGACAAGTACAACATATCCAGCCTTAAGGTCACTGAAGAATAATATCTACTCGCCTTCATGGATAACCAATCAAATCAAATCGATATACACTAAGTGTGCCAAAAATCAAAATTGAACTTAACACATTGGCATTTTTAGGGGTTTGACCATGTGATAGATGCTAATGGGTGATTTTTACACCTATCATGGACTCAAGTAAAATATTAATGAAATGTTGAAACTAGGGTTACATTATTATCAAATCAAAAGTCTCAAAATCATAGTCTCAATTGAATAAAAACCAAAGAAATATCGGCGTCCTATTATTCTATCAAGCTTCAACAACACCTACTTGTTTTATTAACACATTTTTCAACCATGCCAATCGAGAAATCACAACATAGCCATGAAAAGTGCGAGAATAAGTTCAGAAATTGGAGCAAGAATAATCACATGAATTGGACTTGGAGAGAAGATAAAGAAGAACAGTTGGAGTTAGAGAGCAAAGAAGCAACCGCTGATGAGAGAGATATTGCGTGATGAAGGACGAGGAGAGAGAGTCGATGATAGAGAAACCCTGTTCATGGATCGTTTATCTTTCGCTGCATTAATTGGATTGGAATATGAGAAAAAGTCAACTAGTTCCTTTTATCTTTGTTGTTTACATGATCTGTTGGCCTAATCACACCTTGACGTATAACTCAAGGATTAAGAAGCACTAGATCAATCAAGTTAAGATCTTAAATAGTTAAATGTCGGTGGTTAATTCATACTATAAATTTGAGCATGGCGCAATTGATTAAACAAATAAGAAGTTGATCCTGTCATTTGTTCATGTTGCCGCCAAACATACCAAGTTATTATTGGTGCAACTTTTCCTATGGATTTTGGACATGCGTCAAAATTCTAATAGGAAGTTGATCCTTGTTCCATCCATTTATTTAACTGATTCGTGATACTTTAACTACACTTTTCCCCCTTTTTTGTTTGACTATATATTTTTTACTACCGTGGTGATAATTAAGTAGAAGAACTAGATGACTGTATTCTAATTCGGAAGTGCTTGAAAATCTTGAATCTTAATTATTGACTTTGCTTTGTAAATGGTTACAAACTTTAATCCTTGATGCATGCTAACTGGATGTTATGAGAGTAGAGGAGTATGACTAAGGATGTTAGAAAATTTAAATCAACTAAGTGATAAGGTTTTCTAAGAAATATATATATATATTATATAATATATAATATATATTTTTGTGCATATTTTTCTTTAAGAAGAGAGAAAGAGAGACGAGGAGTACGAGGTGTGGATTCGTGTCTAAACTTTCAGGTACTTTGACATCTTAATTGCTAGTAAGAATATTGTATTCGAGTGAAGGTTTGCTCGGGGACAGTTTGAGTCACCCTAGAGGGGGTGAATAGGGTGATGGAGGATTTTTGTTGAGAATCAAACTCTTTTGCCGGAGTAGAGGCAGACATTAGATTCTAAGTCGTAAACCACAGATCGGAAAAGTATGAACTCGAAATGCGAGTAAAGAGTAGTGAAGCGATTAAGCTGAAGCTTTAAGACTGTCCGAGTCAAAAATGAACTCAGAAAGTAAAGACACAGGAATTACGTGGACACCCTCCCGGGGCAGAAAACCACGGACCGTGCTAGTCCAAGCACGAAGTCAAATCCACTATTTTGAGTCCACAAAATACCGTAGATCGATCGAACCCGAGTTGCTCCCTTATACAACTCTTTAAAAGTTTTCCTAGACTCGAAATTCCCTTATCCGATCTAGTACTTCCCAGCTGAGATAACCCTTATAGCTAGGGACAACTAAGCTGAGTTAACTTTACAGACTTAGTCAAGGGACCTTACTCGGAAAGTAAGAAACTGTTTGTAACTAAGTACAAGACCTTACAACTTAGAAAGTAATGAATTACGAGTGGGAGTTGTAAGTAGGAGATTGAGAATGAATACAATGACTTTGCTCAAGTACGTGTATTAATAATAGGTTCGGCAATCTTCAAGTCTTCAACGTTGGCTTCTATTTATAGATAACCGGGCAGAGTAGCCATTATCTCCTTCTGCTGATTGAGAGTCCTTTGTGACCGTTGATAAGAGCTTTCGAGTCACTCGGAAAGTATCCGTTATGACATGAACGTGGGGCAACGGTTCTTAACTCTCTTGGAAGTCCCAAAACCACTCGGTGGTGTCTTGAAGGATAAGGTAGAAACCACTTGTTAAGCTTGGCGTTTCAGTTTTCCAGATTTGGAAATAGACAACCCGGACACAATCTTACGGGACCAGGGCAGAGAAGAGGAAAAGCCATGTCTGCTGGTGATTTGACGTTTTAAAGCCGGTTACTTTTGTATTTCAAAAAGTGTATCCTCGTTTGAATAACCTACAAAAGTAAATCAAATTTTGGTTCTCAAAATATAAAATACTTTGGTCCATGATTAGACACGAGATAATAAAATAATTAAGATAGTTAAGTAACTAATTATCCGAGTCGAAAGTGAGTGAAATTTTCCGAGTCTAATATCCATGAAACTCAAAAACTCCATCCGAGTTAGTCTAAGCGAAGAATCAAGTTACATAGAGAATATCGAGTGAAATAGCTTGATATAGACTAAGCACAACGCAGACTAGAATCACCGACTTCAACGCAATGGAACTTATAACATGAAGTCGAGTCCGAGTGAGGTAAAGCGAAATACTAGTCAATTCCGCATGCGATATATCTAAGTGAAGAGGGACTCGGAACTAAGTAAGATACGTATATCTGTTTTCCGAGTCACACGAGAGACAAGCAAGGATATGTGAAGTAAATGCTATATCACTTAGAAAATATACTATATCACTCAGAAAAGTTTCTAATAATGTTGAGAATGCCTTGGAATCAAAACTCTATACTTAAGAGATTCTTCTACCGATTCCTTCGATACAACTCGAAATGTGTTGAGCGAGTGTCTAAGTCTTCATTCGGGTACTTGCAGTTGTAGATAATCTTCACTGGAAAAGCACCAACCGATCTTTAATGGATTTTTTTGTTTGATGTAAACATCTTTTCTTTGTTTGGTCCGCACTAGTAAAGTGGGACGGAAAAGTTATTGCTCGATTATGGCTTCTTATGAGTGCTTCTTAAATTTGTTAAGAAGCCAAGTGAGACAATCCTCAAAATTATTCTTTGAGTTGACTTATATCGTGTTTCTTCTCAAGTTGCCATATTTATGATGGACATCCTATAGGAAGGAGTTAATTATGTAACTGAATATGCGGTTAATAATATATTACCGAGTACGATTTTTCTTTTGTTCTAAGAGAGTCCCTAATAACTAGAACTAGTTTTTCCATTTATTGGATGATCCTTGACCATAGTTAATGGTTTTTGTAACTCATGAAGCAAATGCGGTTTTGAGTATTGACATGCCTTCACACAATGTGAATTGAGATTGCCTTAGAAGAAAGGCTCATGACCCATTTCTTCTTCTGTCTTTCTCTCAAAAATAATTAAGGAGATGAACGCTTACATTGTCATTGTGATATTGTCCATAATGTTCTTACTATTAAGAGGTATCTTAATGATTTTGGTGCAGAAATTGCATAAGCAAAGATGAGATATCACAATGTTTGTATGTATGTATTTGGAGTATGTTTTTCTCTTTTTGGAGGGTACAATTAGAGGTTGAGATGAATAGGAGGATTGAAAAATGGCTTCTTTTTATTACAACCGTGTTCATATGCACCAAAATAGTTCAAGATTCTCTTGGTAAGGGGCTTGAGTTATAGGATGATTATTTTACTTACATATTCCGAGTCATTTGAATGTCGAAGAATGTAATATGTATGGCCGAGCATTCAGCACTATTCCCCATTTTTACAACGAGGCTAGTTCAAATGTGTGAATTTCACCATTACCTCTCTGTATTTTAATTATTAATAGTTGCATTTTTGTTTGTTTGACTTATATTTATGTTATTGATCCATGTTGCTTAAGCCTACAAAAGGTGTATCTACCAGGCAATTACAAACCACATGCGAAGCTGTGCTGGATTGATTTTTGTGTTGATGGCGAGTCCATGTTGTAGGTAAGTCCGGGTCTAAAGTGGCTCTTGAGACTCATTGAGCTTTCTTTTCGGATGCTCATTTTCTTTTACGTGTGACTCGGACTCGGTCTCATTAGCTTGAGCACCTGGTCTTGAGTTCTTTCAAAGTTAGTCTCAGCTTTTCCAATTCATTTTTCTAACCATTGCTCTTAGGAGTAAGAGACTCAAGTTGTTCTTTGAGCTGAGAATAATCAAAATTGGACTTTTCCTCCAAAGTGTAAATATATCTGGCTAAATTAGATTTGGAGAACTTAAGAACATATTCAATTACCTCTTGAGGATTCTTCTCCTCGATGTCCGAGTTGTCGGCGTCTAACTCGATTCAATTTCTAAGTTTGTTAGTGCCATTAGACACTTTGAGTCATCAGAATCATCTTCATCTTTAGATGAGTCGTCATCGCTCCATGTGGCCATCATAGCCTTCTTGTTTCTATCGTTCTTTCTCTTCCGACAGTCTTTGACTTTGTTATCTTTGCTTGCCACATTCAAAACAGACTAGAGTTCTTAGTTAAAGATAACTTTGAAGGAGAAGAATATTTACCTTTTCTATCCTTCTTATCTTTCCTGTGGAGCTCTTCCTTTAGCCTCTTTTCCCACTTCTTATGCTTCATCATTCTTTTGAATCCTCAAGCAATAAGTGCCATCGGATCCTCTTCCGAGTCTAAGGAGCTTAGACTTTCCCTTCTAGTTTACGAGGCCTTTAGTGCAATGTTCTTTTTGGTGCTAACCTCGGCATCCTCTTCTTCCAAATGAATCTCATGGGTAAGCGGCTTCCCAATTAGTTCATTTGGCTTTAGTTGAGAGAGGTTCCGAGCTTTCTCGATGGCTGTCACCTTGGGACCCCATCTCTTCTTTGGTAGACTTCTCAGAATCTTTACGTACATCTTTTCGTGAGAGATTTTTGTACCCAGAGATTTTAGATTATTTGTAATCTCGGTGAAGCAAATATACATCCGAGTGATGTTTTCCTCTATCTCCATGTTAAATAGCTTATATTTAAGAAGATATTGACTTACCTTCGCCTGTTTCACTTGACTTATTCCTTTGTATGTGTTAACATGAGTGTCCCACACATCTTTGGGCTGTGTCATAGGCTGACACTCTATTTGTACTCTTACGAGCAGATAGCACACATCATAATGTTCATTGCTTTGAAGTTCTTTCTGAATGTCTCTGCTTCTTCATTAGTGTACTCAAATTTTTCTTTAGGCACGAGATCTTGTTCCTTCCATCTTCATTTGGATGTAGTTGCCTTCTTGGATAATGCTCCGGACATCTTCATCGTTGTCCAACGAAAGCACTCCATCGGTTTCTTCCAACGCACAAAGTTTGACCCTTTGAACTTTGGTGGCCCGGTGGATGACCTTCCTTCATCGAACTCTCCATTGTTCCGAGCCATCTTATCTTTAGACCTTCGGATTGTTAGATCCTCTTATACCTCTAGACTCTTAAACCAATTGAAAGTTTGCTCTTAGAGAGTCCGGGGGTGAATAGGGTGATGAGGGAATTTAAAAGAACTTAGACTCTTTTTTCTTGGAAAGTAATTAACAGCTGATTCCGAGTCTAGATTGGACTCGGAAATGCAAACACTCGTAAATACATGGAAACCCTCCTGGGCGAGAAAACCATGGTCAGTGCTAATCCAAGCACCAAGTCAAATCCACTATTTTGAATCCTCAAAATACAAAGGACTCGACTCTACCAAAATTGCTCTCTTAAACAATTCCTTACAATGTTTTCCTAGACTTAGAAGCTCCCTTATCTAATCTAATACTTCCTGATCGAGGTAACCTTTACTATCGGGGACAACCGAGCTCGGTTAGCTCTTACAGCTCGATCAAGGGACCATACTTAGATAGTAAGAAAAGAATGTGACTGATTACAAGACTTTATAATGCAAAAATATTAAATACGGATGGGAGTTGTAAATAGAAGATTGAATATGAAAACAATAACGTTTGCTCAAGTAATGTGGTTTGCAATGATGCTCAACAATCTTCTAGTCTTGTGAAGTGGCTTCTATTTATATCCATCCAAGCAAAGTGACCGTTGAGTCTTAGTTCGAACAAAAGTCTTCACCGGCCATTGTAACAGCTCTTTTAAGTCACTCATGGTGGTCCAAACTCTTGGTGGAGACCGAGAGTTGTGGAGGAAACAACCGCTAAGCTTAGAGTTGGAGTTTTCCAGTTTTGGAAACAGACAACCCCGACTCGGTATCTAAGCTATGTTCGGAAGTAGATAAAGCTTCTCTACTGGTGATTGACGAGATAGAAGCTGGCTACTTTTATATTTCAAAAATGAGGTAGCATCGTTTGAATAACCTACAAAAGTAAACAACTTTGGTTCTTAAAGTATAACATACTTTGGTCTAAGATTAGGCACAAATAATAATAAAATTAGAATAATTAAGTGCTTAATTATCTTAGGCTTAGAAGAGTGAAATTTTCTGAGTCTAGTATTTAATATACTCAAATTCCATCAAAGTCAATCCTAAGGATGATCAAGTTAAAAGAATAGAACATCATAGTATAACGACTTGATCCGGTCAAATAATTCGAAAGAAAATAAAACTAACTTAGAAAAAGGAATTAACATTGTAATTCTCTTTGAGTTGAAATATGTAGTCGAACTCATAATAAAAGAGTTAGAGAAATTATTTGAGCATGTGGTAGTTCCGAGTGATATCGAGTGAGTAAGAAACATCGAGTGTAGTAGATATACAATAATGTGCTTTACGAGTCGATCGGAAATGAAGATTTACTCTTGGAGAGTCTTACTCATCCTAGGGGGTGAATAGGGGGATGAGGAAATTTTAACAAACTTAGAAGATTTAATCTTGAAAAGAGTAATCAAGGCAATATGAGTCTAGATTGGATTTAGAAAAGTGTAAACACGGATATACATGGAAACCGTCCCGGGGCAAAAAACCACGGACAATGGTAGTCCAAGCACCAAGTCAAATCCACTATTTTGAATCCACAAAATACATCATATCGACTAAACCAGAATTGCTCCCTTAAACAATTCCTTAAAGAGTTTTCCTAGACTTAAAAATTCCTTATCCGATCTACTACTTCCTAACCGAGGTAACCTTTACAGCTAGGGACAATTGAGATGAGTTAACCCTTACAACTCAGTCAAGGGACCTTACTTAGAAAGTAAGAAAGAGTATGCAATCGATTATAAGACTTTACAACTCGGAAAGTATGAATTACACGCGAGAGTTGTAAATAGAAGATTGCGTATGAATACAATGACTTTTGCCTAAGTAATGTGTTTTAACAATAGTTCTAGTAATCTTCTAGTCTTAAGGGATGGCTTCTATTTATAGATGACCGACTAGATTAGCCATTGCGACTAATTTTTGAACAGAAGTCCTTTGTGACCGTTGTAACGGTTTTTTCGAGTCGCTCAAAAAGATCCGCTGAGATGTAAACATTATGCAATGGCTCTTGGCTTCTCAAGGTGCTCCAATCAGCTGGTGATGTTTGAAAAGTAAGGTGGAAACCACCGTTGAGCTTAGTGTTGAAGTTTTCCAGTTTTGGAAACAGACAACCCCGACACGATATTCGAGCCTTGTTCGAAGTAGAAAAGCCTTGTCTACTGGTGATTGACGACTTAAAGCCGGTTACTTTTGTAATTCAAAAATATGATAACCTTGTTTAGATAACCTACAAAAGTAAATCAGTTTAGTTCTAAAAGTATAGAATACTTTGGTCCAAGATTAGGCACGAGATAATAATTTAATTAAGATAATTATGTGCATAATTATCTCCGGCCTAGACGAGTGGAATTTTCCGAGTCTAATATTCATTATACTCAAATTCCATCGAGTCGAGTCATAAGAAAGATCAAGTTATAAAAGTGAAAACATCGAGTATGCGTACTTTATCCGGACAAATAATTCTCAAATAAACATTTGACTTAGAAATATGAATTAATGCTGTAATTCACTTTACTTCAAGATATGCGGTTAGAACTCGGATAAGAAGTATTTGAGAGATGATTTGAACATGCGATAAGTCCGAGTGGTATCCGAGCGACTCAAAAACACTAATGTGAGAAGATACACAAGAGCGTGTATTCCGAGTCGGTTAGAATCAAATGAAAGCTTAAACAGAACTTTCTATGGTACTTAGAATGACTTGGAATCAAAACTTAGGAAGAATGAGGTTTGTACTCGAGTCTTTGGTAGTACTCAAAAGGATCTAGTTTTAGAGTCCGAGTCTTCAATCTCCCCTTTCCAATGAAAGGCATTCCATACTTAGATAGAAACTTTGTTAGTAAAATAATCAAGAGTTTTCATTTTTACTCGGTGGAATATCTTAGAATATAGAGTAATGAGTGAAGTGATTTGTACTTATAATATTTACGCAGATAACTCACATGGCGAAGAATCGTGAGTAATTATATCGGAGCATAATAGAGAAGAAGAAATACGAGCTGATATATCGGAGCAAACCCAAGTATTAAGAAATTAAAACTCGAAAGAGTTAATTCAACAATCAGTATGCTCGAAAATAAAACTTCATTCATATATAGACAGAAAACTTAGAAAATACACATAAAAGAGGGTGAGAAAACTTCCCCTAAACAAGACTACAATTTTTTAATATTCTCCCCTTGCCTTTCAACGAAAGCAAAAATAGGGAATAATGTATCAAGATGATACAATTGATGTCTGGACAAAAAGAAAAAAACAAGAGAAAAATAAATTAAGTTGGCGGATTTGGGGTGGTCGAGTTGAGGCGGATGAGCGTGCGATACGCCAGCGCTGGTATGCTTGTGATGATGTTGAAGATCTAGGCGACAGCAGGCCTAGTATCTCCGGAAGTGGCCCGGCTTTGAGTGGTTAACCCAGAACTAGGTCATCCAGAGGCTTATCCTCTTGGAACGTTGCGAGGGGTTTCTTTGCTTGGCTTGAGCTGTTGCGGATCGTCCAACATCCGCAGGTCTTCGACTCCCTCGGACTACCGTCCGAGCTTATCGATTCTTGTTGATGGACTACAGCACCTTCTCCTTTGGCTTCTTCCTCTTTCTCCTCTTCCTTCTTCCTCTTTCTCTTCTTCCTTCTCTTCCTCCTTATCTTCCTCCTGCTCCTCCGAAAGAGGCTGCTCAACCACAACTTCCTCTTCTTCTTGATTGCCTCTCTAGAGGGAGACTAGTAAGGCTCGAGGACTCTTTAGACGTGTTTGAGTTGTCCGGGTCCTAAGTGGCCTTTGATCGCCTCTCTTAGAGGAGCTCAAGCATCTCTTGTTGCTCCTTAACGATTTTTTATTTTGAGGAGCACATCTTGTTGCTCTCGAATTTAAGATAGGGCCATTTTATGGTTGATGGTCATGTTACGAAGAACAAGTTTGAAGGAGCGGAGGGTGTCTTGGAATTATGTGGACACAAAAGTGAGCTTGTCTATCGGTGTGGTAGACAAAGTACCAGCTGCTTGGAGAGGGGATTTGAGCTGGAAGCACCGCCAGGTGGAGGAGGGAGTGAGAGATGAGTCCGAGGCGGAAGGGAAGGTTGCCTCGGTTCGAGCTGTGGACCCGGACACCGAGGTTGGGTTTCTTAGTATCCATATCCAAGAAGCTCTTTTCTGCCAACGACGATGGCAGCCTCGGACACTTCGTTTGGGTATGAAGGGAGCTAAGTCTTTAATTGTTTAAAAATAAGGGTAAGAAGGGCTCCGAAAGGAAGAGGGGTGGATTTCTTTGACCGAGTTGGCACGGTGGCCATCTGCTCGATTATATTGGAAAAGAGGTCTACGTCGTAGCCCTCAACAATGTCAAATAAATCTTTGAGAATCTTTGAGTTGGGATTCTCTTTGCTTGGAATGATGAGTGAAGAAAATTCTCATCAGCAAGAAACACGAAGTCTAGCCTCAGTCTTCATCTCGATCACAAAAAAATTATTGCATGACTCGGGCACTTCCTTGGCATATTTTTCAAAGAACTCATCAGCAAATTCGTTGAAGGGGATAGGGTTGCTTGTTGAGAAAGATAGAAGAGATTTTGAAAAGTCGATGGAGGAGAGAGAGATTTATACGAACCATAGTGTTGCGAACCCTTGAGGTGATGATCCCTTTAGAGCAAGTAAGGTTTGAATAGAACTCAGCAACGATTTATGGGATATGAACTCATTGAAACATAGAAAAGTATATACACCGGTGGTTTTGATGTGTTTCAACCACAAAAAGGTTGTAGTTGGAAAGCACTTGTCATCCAACGTGAGATGTTGGGTGACTAGGGTTTTGAAGGGATTAGAAGGACCCTGTTGGTTCTTGGTTCTAGGCTTCTTAGTTGCGAGATCCTAGAAAGTCCGGAGCGGAGGCTTTCTTAGGCATGGTTGAGGTGTTTGAGAAGAAAATGAGTGAATTCGAAGAAACGAGAGAGAGAGAGAGTGTGTTGAGAATGCTTGAGAGCTTAGATTGCAAGGCCGAGTAGGCGAGAGTTTAGGTTAGCAAAGAGTAAAGTAGCGAAATGAAGGTAAAGGGATGTTATTTATAGCGAAAGGAATGTCGTTCGGTATTCGTTCGACCCAAACCTCGAATGGTCGCCTCGGACCGGTGTGTCCGTTCTACTCTCCAACAATTAGAATCCTCGTGTCCTGTCTCCCAACGGCAAGTTCACCGATTGATGCGTGCGGTAGAGAGAGAGAGAAAGAGAAATTTTAAAAGAAATTTATGAAATTCTCCACTAATCGAGAGATCATTTCGAAGTTTGAAGTCCAATTTTCTAAAAACTAAGTCCGACTCAGTAAAGTTTACGAGTAACTCGGAATACACAACCGAGATAATAACTCCTAGCTCGAGTATCACCGCATAACCTGAACTAATTATTATTAAGACAAAGGAAAGAACATGTAACACGTAATCATGCAAGATAATTTCACATAGAAGAACACATATCATGCATTTATCATGCCAAGTTCATTCCTAATAAAACAAAACCGATCCTCACTAAGTGGCTTAGTAAAGATATAACCTAATTGAAATTTTGTAGCAATGATTTCAAGTTCAATATCACCTTTCTCGGAATGGTCTCTCGGAAAATGATACCTGACCTTGTCTTGGAGTGCTTGGACTAGATTCTTAGTGATGCTGATTGCGCTCCGATTGTCACACTTGATTGGAATTGATTTGAATGAAAGTCCAAGGTCTTTCAAGTGTTGCTTGATCCATAGAATCCGAGCACGGTATACTCCAACTACAATGTACTCGGATTCAGCGGTTGATAGAGCAAGCGAGTTTTGCTTCTTTGAGTGCCAAGATATAAGGGATTGACCCGAAATCGGCATGCTCCTGAGGTGCTCTTTATATTAACCTTGTATCCAGCAGAGTCGGCATCCGAGTATCTAGTGAGGGTGAGTTACGAGTCTCTTGAGAGCCATAGACCTAGATTTTGAGTTCCTGCAAGATATCTAAAAAGGGTGAGAAGTGATTCTTTTGGATTAGCTTGTAATCTTTCATACAAACATACACTAAACATGATATCCGCCTCTACTGGATGTAAGATATACCAGAGATCTAATCATACCTCGATAGAGTTTTTGATCTATTGCTTTACCTTTTCGTGTAATTCCAGTTGCATGCTGCTACTCATTGATGTTGTTGCATGTTTTGCATCTTGAAGCTTGTACTTCTTCAGCAACTCCTTGGTATACTTGAATTGATAGACATATATGCCATCTTTTTCTTGTTTGATTAGTAGACCAAGAAAGAAATTTAGCTCTCCCATCATGCTTAGTTGGAATTCCTATCTCATTAACTCACAAAATTCTCAACAGAGATTTTCATTAGTAGCTCTAAAAATTATATCATCAACATAAATTTGAACAATAAGAAAGTCTTTCCCCTTGGTTTTTATGAAGAGAGTTTTGTCAATCTGACCTCTTTTGAAATCATTTTCAACCAACAAACAACTAAGGCTTTCATACCAAGCTCTAGGAGCTTGTTTAAGACCATATAAATCCTTTTGCAACTTGAAAACATGATTTTGAAATTTTGAGATTTCAAATCCAGGGGGTTGCTCAACATAGACTTCATCTTGAATGAAACCATTCAGAAAAGCACATTTGACATCCATTTGATACAATTTAATATTCATGCATTATGCAAATGCCAATAGGATTCTAATTGCTTCAATACTAGCAACGGGGCAAAGGTTTACCCACAATCAATCCCTTCTTCTTGATTGTAACCTTGAGCCATAAGTCTAACCTTATTTCTGACTACCAACCCATCCTCATCCGGTTTGTTCTTGAAAACCCATTTGGTTCCTACGATTGGGTGGTCGGAAGGTCATTTGGTCAAAGTCCGGACTTGGTTTCTCTCAAATTCATTAAGTTCCTCTTGTATGGCCTCTACCCATTTAGGTTAGAGCCTCTAGTGCATTTATGGCTTCGAGTTAATGATATGAATGTAATGAATGCACATAGATTTTGCAAGGAAGACCAAGCTCTTACCCCGCTATTAATGTCGGATTAGATGTTCTCGAGTGGGTGGCTTGAAACATATTTGAATATTCTACCTATTCTCCGGTTCACAAGATTTGTGGGTCGAACTGGTTGATCTTACGTGATCCGATCCGATTGAGGTTGGTCACATGTTTAGCCTTCGACATTACGAGCTGGCTCTAGAGTCTGGTTTAGTCCGAGTCATGATATTCTCGGCTATCTCATTCTTAGCTGATTTTCTTTGACTCTATCCGAGCTCGGCTTTAACAAGATCATCTTCATCTCGGCCGAGTTTCGGATCTTAGAATGTTGACTCACTTGGTTTTCCGGATCAATCTCATCAAAAACAACGTGGATGCTTTATTCCACTTTGTTAGTTCTTTTATTGAAAATGCGATAAGCTTTACTATGAGATGAACAACCAAGAAAGATTCCTTCATCGGACCAGAGCATCAAACTTGGTCAGGTGATCCTTACCATTATTGTGAGCATAGCACTTACACCTAAAGGGTTTGAAGTATGAGATGTTGGGATTCTTTCCCTTGTAGAGCTCATATGGAGTTTTCTTCAAAATAGGTCCGATGAGGCATATGTTCGGTGTGTAGTTTGTCTGTGTTGATTGCCTCGGCCCGTAAATAGTAAGGTAAATTGTGTTCAATCATCATTGTCCTTCGTATTTCTTCAAGAGTTTTGTTCTTTCTCTCCACTACCCCATTCCGTTGAGGAGTTCAGGTGCTGAGAAGTTGTGGGAGATACCATTCTTAACGCATAACTCTGCAAATTATGAGTAATCGAACTCCCTTCCATGGTCGGTTTGAATTCTTCCGATCCGAGTCTAAGACTCTACTTGAATTTTCTTGCGGAGCTTCTTGAACTCTTTGAATGTTTCATTGTTGTGCTTAAGAAAACACACCCAGGTAAATCATGAGTAGTCATCAACAATCATAAGTACATAAGATTTACCTCCGAGACTCTTTATAGGGATTTTACCAGATAAATCCATATGCAACATTTCAAGCACTTTGGATGGGGAAACAGTTTTAAGAGATTTGAAAGATAATCGACTTGTTTCCCTTTTGTGAATGCTTCACAAATTTTATCTTTCTTAAAAGCACGATTAGGTAAACCTTTGACTAAACCATGAGATTCGAGCTTTTTGATAATATGCATGCTAACATGGCCTAGTCTATGATGACATGCCCAAGAATCTGAAGGTTTGCTCTTGGAGAGTCTTAGTCACCCTAAAGGAGGGGTGAATAGGGTAATGAGGAAATTTTAACAAGCTTAAAAGCTTAAAGCTTGAAAGGAGTAATCTAAACAATCCGAGTCTAGATTGGACTTAGAAAAGTGTGAACTCGGATATATGTGGAAACCCTCCTAGGGCGAGAAAACCACAGCCAGTGCTTATCCAAGCACCAAGCCAAATCCACTGTTTTGAATCCACAAAATACAACAGAACCGAATCAACCAAAATTGCTCCCTTGAACAATTCGTTACGGAGTTTTCCTAGACTTAGAAGTTCCCTTATGTGATCTAGTACTTGCCTAACCGAGTTAACGTTTACGGCTAGGGACAACCGAGTTGAGTTAACCCTTACAAATCAGTCAAGAGACCTTACTCGAAAAGTAAGAAAGAGTATGTAACCGATTACAAGACTTTACAACTCGGAAAGTACAAATTACAAGTCGGGAGTTGTAAATAGAAGATTGAATGAATATTATATAAAGAGATATAATTTTAGGAATGTGTTCAGTAATCCTCAAGTCTTGAGAGTTGGCTTCTAATTATAGATGACCAAGCAAATTAGCCGTTGTGACTATCTTCCGAATAGAAGTCCTTTGTGACCGTTGTAACGGTTCTTCGAGTCGGTCGAAAAGATCGGTTGAGATGTGATTGTTGTGCAACAGCTCTTGACTCCAAAAGGTGCTCTAATCAGCTAGTGGTGTCCGAAAAGTAAGGTGGAAACCACTTGTTGATCTTAGCGTTGAAGATTTCCAGTTTTGGAAACGAGCAACCACGACATAGCGTTTAAGCCTTGTTCAAAAGTCGAAAAGCCTTGTCTGCTGGCGATTGATCATAATTATCCCCGCCTAAAAGAGTGGAATTTTCTGAGTCTAATATTCATTATACTCAAATTCCATCAAAGTCGATCTTTGGAAAGATCAAGTTATAGAGAAAATATCGGAGTATAAGTACTTGATCTAGACAAATAATTCTCGAACAAACATGCTGACTTAGAAAGATGAATTAACATTGTAATTCACTTTAGCTCGGAATATGAAGTTAGAACTTAGATTAGAAGTGCTAGAGAGATTATTTGAACATGCGATAAATCTAAGTGGTGTCCGAGTGATTCATAAACATCAATGTGAGTTGATGAACAAGAATGTGGATTCCGAGTCGGTCGGAATCGAATGAAAACACATGCAATACTTTCTATATTACTCGGAATGACTTCTAATCAAAACTTAGGAGGGATGAGGTTTGTACCGAGTCCTTGATAGTACTTAGAATGATATAAATTCCGAGTCCGAGTCTTCAATCTCCCTTTCTTATTGAAAGGCATTCCACACTCAAATAGAAACTTTGTTAGTGAAATAATCCACGGTTTTCAATCTTACTCATTTGACAAAGAATGTGTCGAGCTTAGAAAAAATATCGCAGAAGAATAGAATAATAAATGAAGTGATTCGGACTTATAATAGTGCTTCGAGATAGCTCATTTGATGAAAAATTGCGAGTAGTTATATAAGAGAAAAATAGAGAAATGAGCTGATATACCGAGAATAAAACAAAATAAGACATTTACACTCGGAAAGAAGTTATACTCGAAAGCAATATGCTCGAAATCGACACTTCATTCATATATATATATACATAAACATAGAAAATACATACAAAATAGGGGGTGAGAGAACTCCCCTAAACAAGACAACAAATTTTCTAAGTATTCTCCCCTAGGCTTTCAAAGAAAAAAATCAAAATGGGGAAGAATGTATTAAGTTGATACAATTTGTTTGTATGGACAAAAAAAATCAAGATCGTGGAGTGGGAGCGGTCCGAGTGGAGGTGGATAAGCGTGCTTGTGCGCCTGCATTGATACTTTTGTGAAGACGTTGAAGATCTTGGCAGTGGCAGCACTTGGGATCTCCGGAATGTGCTCATCTCTCGAGTGGTTAACCCAAGACAAGGTCATCCAGAGGCTCATCCTCTTGGAACGTTGCGAAGGAGGTGCTTCCTCGGGTTTGACTATTGCTGACTCGTCCAACATTAGCGAGGTCTTCGAGTCACTCAAACTGCTGTCCGAGCTTATCGGTTCCGAGTTGAGGAGCGGGAGCACCTTGTCCCTCGGCTTCGTCCTGCTTGCTCTCCTTCTTCCTTTTTCTCTTCTTCTTCCTTCTCCTTAGAAGGAGCTGCTTCAATCGCAGCCTCCTCTTCTTCTTCGATTGCCTCTCTAGATGGAGACTTGGCGAGCTTCGAGGACTCTTCGAGATGTTTCGAGCGATCCGGATCTCGAGCTGCTTTGGAGCGCCTTTCTCTAAGGAACTTGATCATCTCCCGCTGCTCCTTAACCAAAGCCTTCATCCGGAGCAGCACATCTTGCTGCTCTCGAATTTGAGATTGGGCTATTTTTTGGTTGATGGTCATAGACTAAAGGACGAGTCTTGAAAGAGCGAAGAACATCCCGGATTTTCGTGGATACAAAGGAGAGCTTGTCTATCATTGTGGCGGACAAAGAGGCAGTGACGAGAGGAAGGTGGACCTGAGGTGGAAGCACCGCCAGGTGGAGGAGGGAGTGAGAGAGAGGTTTGAGTATGAGGCGGATGAGAAGGTTGCCTCGGTTCCGAGCTTTGGACCCGGACACCCGGTTCGGTTTCCTGTTATCCATAGCCAAGAAGCTCTCTTACGCCAACTACGTGGCAGCCTCGGACACTTCGTTAGGGTCCGAGGGAGGCGGGACCTTAAGTTGTTTAAAGATAAGGGTGAGAAAAGCTCCGAAAGGGAGATGAGTTGATTTCTTAGTCTAAGTTGGCACGGAGGCCATCTACTCAATGATAATAAGGAAGAGGTCTACATCGTAGCCCTCGAGAATGTCAAACAAAGCTTTGAGAATCTTTGATTTTGGATTCTCTTTGCTTGAATTATAAGAAAAGAAGGTTCTTATCAGCAAGAAGCGGAGAAGACAAGCCTCGGTCTTCATCCGAGTCATAGAAAAGGTTTTGCGTGACTCGGGGACTTCATTGGCATATTTTTCGAAAAGTCATCAGCAACCTCATTGAAGGGGATGGGGTTGCTGTTGAGGAAAATAGAAGAAACTTTAAAAAGTCGATGAAGGAGAGAGAGATTGATACGAACTATTGTGTTGCGAACTATTAGAGGTGATGATCCCCTCGGAGCGAGAACGGTTTGAATAGAACTAGGCGATGAGTTACGGGTAAATAAATTTTCCGAAATAGAGGAAATTATATGCCCTCGTGGTTTTAATGTGTTTCAACCACGAGAATTTTGCGGTTGGGAAGAATTTGTCATCCAACGTAAGGTGTTGCGTGACAAGGATCTTAGAGGGGTTAGAAGGACCCTCTTGACTTTTGGTTCTAGGTTTCTTGGTTGCGGAACCAAGAAAATCTACAGATGGAACCTCTTTTAGGCATGGTTATGAGATCTTTGAGAAGAAAGTGAGTTAGCTCGAAGAAAAAGAGAGAGAGAGAGAGAGAGAGAGAGAGAGAGAGAGAGAGAGAGAGAGAGAGAGAGAGAGAGAGTGAGAGAGTCTCGAGAGCTTGAGAGAACCGAGATTGCTTGAGAGCTGAGATTGTATGAGTAAGTATGCGAAAGTGAATGTTAGGAGAGAGTAAAGTAGCGAAATGAAGGAAAATAGATGCTATTTATAGCGAAAGGAATGTCCATCCGTATTCGTTTTGACCCAACTCTCCAACAGTCGCCTCGGACCGGTGTGTCCGTTCCGCTCTCCAATAGTTAGAATTCCAGGTGTCTGTCTCCCAACGGCTAGTTCACTAATCGATACGCGTGCGAGAGAGAGAGAGAGAGAGGAAAAAAAGAGATTTTAAAAGAAATTTATGAAATTCTATACTAATCTAGAGATGATGTCGAAGTTTGAAGTCCAATTTTCTCAAAAAGTGAGTTTGACTCGGTAAAGTGTAAGACCCGGAATTTTAAGTAGGTTAATTAAATTAAGTAATCGACGCGTAAAATATTTTATTTAGAACGAGCTCCTATTCTTACGCGCTTTTATAAATAAATTAGCGGATTATATTACCTCCTCCCGATACCTTTCTCGGACCGAGTAATTAAAACCCGAGGCGACTTGTGGTTTATTATTTCCAAAAAAAAAAAGGAGAGATAATGAAGGAGACTAATTACGTGGGTAAAGGAAGTCGAGAGATTAGTGTAAAGGGGTAGTATGCTCGGCATTTTCTAAGGCAGCCACAACAAAAGGAAAAAGGGAGAAAATTAATGGGAAAAGAAAGAAGAAAGGCTCGGGGAAAGGAAGAAGGCCGAGGGAAAATAGAGGAAAGAAGGAGGAGCGGAGTCGAAGCGGGGAAAGCGAGAGAAGGGAGATCGGTGAGGGTGAAATCGAGCGAGAGAGAGAGAGAGAGGGCACGAACGTGAGAGCCGGAGAAGAGGGCTGGAGGCTGCGAACGGAGCAGCGGACAAAGGGAAGACGGTCGGCAAACACGGGAGACCAACAAAGGGCTCGAAAGGGGAGGCGAAATCGAGACCGAAAGAAGGGGAGCGAGCACGGGGCCGGAAGAAGGAAACCGGCAACCAACCAGCAGAGAAACCGCGGCCGGCGACAGCGGCGGGCGAGGAGGAAAGCAGCGAAGTGCTGGGACTGGTAGCGAGGCAGGAAGGCGAGGAAGAGGAAGGAAACAGAGAGACTCACCTAGACTAAACCGAAATTCGCAACCTTTAATCTCCAATTCGAGGTGGGTAGTCTTATACTCTAAACTATTAGTAATTTCGAAACCCAAATGATTTTGTTGTGAATATTGAATATTTCGTTGTGAACATAGAAGAAATTTAGGAAGTAGTAGGGCTGAACTAGGATATGAGGGAATCAGATTGAGGTGTTTAGGCTGAATTAGAGATTTGAAGCAATTTATCGGTTGTTTAGGGCTGAGTCGGAATGCTGGAAATTTAGAAAGAATTGGATGACATAGAGTAAAGGAGCATTGTAGAGGTCTCAATTAGCACTTAGAGATGAAGAAATGGTAACTTGGGTCTAAACTATAAAGTGACGCTTCAGTTGAACCTTAAGATATTCGTAAGTTCTTTGCGTTGGAAGGTAACGACTTATGTTGGGAAATAACAAGTTAAGAATAAAAACAAGAGTGCAAGATCACCTTGACTAGCACACAGGTGAGATAGGGAAATGGAGAGCTAGTGATGGTGAGGGTAAGCTGAGTTGAAGGCATATCTAAATCCTTGAGAGTAAATGGAACTAGAAGATAAATGGAGCTAAAAGAAATGTAGTGAAGTGAGTTTAAGAGTTATATGACTAAGTATGGGCAAGAAAGAGTGTGATTAGTAATGAGAAGGCATAAGAGGAGAAATTAACGAGAAAATGGAAAATTATGAGAAGTTAAGACGTTTGAGTTAAGTGGTAATTACTTGTGGTTATTGTGGCTCGAGAAAAGAAAGTAATATTATTGAATTGATAGATTTAGAAAGGTATAGTTGGAAAAGAGCTAAGGAGGACTATGCTCGAGTTGAGTTTTGATTAATTGTGCTAATTGTGTTGAATGATGTTCAAGTTAGTTTTGAAAGAAATTCTATGTTTTACGCAGAATGCTACTTGAATGTAATTTTGTGATATATGCTTTTTAAACACAAAAACATGTTTCCAAGAAGTGACACGAATTTGAGAATGTTGTTTGAAACAAGCTTGATAAGTGAACGTGTTAAAGAAACTATTGTGAATCGACTTTGCCTAGATTGTTTAGCACAAGGAAGGATTCTAGCTAGGGGTAGCTAGCTAGGGGTCTTGTGTAGCAGGACGCCCGATTGGAATCTTCCTAGATAGGTCCCGGGAGCCTTTCATTTGGGGTCGCGCCGATGGAGAGTGGACAGCCCAACATCTTGAGCTGAGAAATGTCCATCCTAACGAGCTTTGCATGATCAAGGAGGAACCGGGAATACTCAATATATCCATGGTTTCAAGCCTTTTGATGATGGATCCCGGAGGTTGATTAGACAAGGAGGTCAAAATCCTTATGTTCTTGTTTATAAATAAATGTTCATCAATGGAGACATGAACAAGAGTTAGTAAAGTTACAAGCTAGTCACCTAAAATCCCTTCATGCTTGAGCAAGGGTGAACCTGGCCGAGAGCTGCTTTAAGTGCTACTATTTTTTTCCATGTCCATAAATAATGACCAAGGTTCGGTCCAAGGGCTAAGATGAATGTCCATACGCTTAAAGGAAGCATCCAAAGACATATTTCAAGGAGCATTCTAGAAGCACTAACCATAGTGGGAGTTGGTTTGAAGAAAGCTTGGCAAAGGGAAATTGCACCATAGCCACAATGTTCCTAAATGCCCAAATACTTGGCTAGGATTTATCCAAGCTTAACTTGTGATGGACATTTCCAAAGGCTACAACATAGTTGTTCATGATCTCCTTACATGCCATTAAGCCAAGAGCCATGAGTTCATGTCAAAGCTACAAAAGGAGCTCAAACCGAAAGGAGATCATATTTTAGCACCTAATCTGGTTCAACTTTTGCTTGATGAACTAGAACTTGGTTTATGGTGAAGAATTATCTTTTATGTCTTTTGTTATATAAATAATTATTGTTCAATAGTTGGAGCAAGATAAATCCACAAGAGAAGGTCCAAAGCGCCAAGGGAACTCAAACCGTGCACTAAGCGCACAAGCTGGCCGGTTATCACCAAGGACCGAAAGGTGGATGTTTTATGCCTTAGCCGAATGGGTCATGTGTGGACAGCAACAAGGAGGATTCTAGAAGCATTTCCAAGCATCATCCCTAGTGGAAGAATCTATGTGTTGGACCTATGACAAGCTTTCTTGCACAAGGGGTAGGAAATACTTCGCTAGAATTAACTTTCATATTAGCCACATGTTCCCAAATTGGCTTGGACAAGGGGCTAACATATCTTAGGCCATTGATATTGTAATCTTTCTTTTAGGCCTTAGATTATGTTTTAGTTTTAATTAATTTTCAGCATGTTTTAATTCCTTATAAATAGCCTAGCATTCAGCCATGTAAAAGTAAGACTTGATGAATATATGAACTTTGAGCTTTGCTCTTTTGAGATGATTTCTCAACCCCTTGAATTCTCATTGCTGTATCCGAGCCTTGGCAAGCTTGGTGGTGTCCTTTGAGTCTTTACAATCCCGGTGGTGTTTCGTATCCGGCCAGATTGCAAAGTGCCCCTTGATTCGACTTGGTGGTGTTTACGTATCCAAGCCAGAATCCAGGTTCTATCCAGCGACTTCCATCAAACATATCTCCCCATCCACGAATCATCTCTTCCCCAAATTTCACACACACCATCCTACACGGGTTGAGTCCAGTTCCACCAAATTTCAGCTCAATCCAAGAAGTATCCCGTCCTCGGCACCAAAAACAAACAAAGGACCTCATCCTGGACAGCCGCCCAGTGTGACTTTCTGTTTGGCTTTGGTTCAAGGTGATCCCGACCTTGGATACTTCCCATATTTTTACCAGCCCTTCCTAACATCCCAAATAACCTTCCCTCCAATTTTTAGCCAAAACCAAGAACATTTGACCCTCTTTTCACCCTTTTCCCCGGACCCGCACCTGCAGACCCTATTCTGTCCGGTTGCATTTTCTTGGGTTTTTCCTTCTTCTTTTGCTTCCGCTCCCACTACACATCAACTTGGAGGGGAGGAAAGATTCTAATTAGTTTTGCTATCAATTTTTGCATTATTTTCAGCTTAGTTTCGGTTATGTAAAATGCCAAAGCAAGGCATTATATATTCAGCTCTCATGCTCATTGTAAAGACAACTTTTGATGAATATATGAATTTGAGCTTTGCTCTTTGAGATGGATTTCTCAACCCTTTGAATCCTCAAAGCTGTATCCGTGCTTGGCCTCACAGGTGGTGTTCTTTGAGTCTCTTGAGTGCCGGTGGTGTTGCTGTATCCGGACCACTTAAGAGCGCCCCTTGATTCACTCGGTGGTGTTTCGTATCCGACCCGGGTCAAGGTACTATCCAGCGTCTTCATCCATCCATATCTCCCAAACCACTCGTCCGTTTCCTTCCAAATTTTAACCACCATCCTTCCAAGTGTGTCTACTTCCATCCCTCCAAAAATCAGCCAAAACCAAGAAGCCTTCCGTTCCCCACCTCTCTTCGAGCGTGCGGATCAAGGTGTTCCACTTATCCAAAAATTCCAAAACAAATCACAAAGCTTCTTCAATGAGTTGAGAAGCTCCATACCAAATTTCAGCTGCATCCAAGAACTTCTCCGCCCTCCACATTAAAACCAAACAAAGGGTATCAATCGCTCATCCAGCCAGTGCATCGTCAACTTCAGGCTTGTTGATCGGGGTGTTCCCCTTATCCAAAAATTCCCAAATTTTACCACAACCTTCCCCAACCAGTTAGCTCACCCTCCACCAAATGTCGTCCAAATCCAAGATCATTTGCCCCCTTTTCACCCTTTTCCCCAGAGCCGCGCCTGCAGGTCCCGTTCGGCCAGTCCGCTTGTTCACGGTTTTGCTTCCTTTTTGCTTCCGCCTCCCACTACACATCAGCGCCCCGGAGAAACTAGAGAAATCAGAGAAATTATAAGAAATTGCAAAGTGCTAGTTCGGGTCCACAACCTAGAAAGTGATTCACCAAAAGAAATTCATTGCAAGTGATTTATGAAAAGTGATTCGAGTAGAAATGATTCAAATTCTGTTTGAAAGCATTTGAAAGAAAGTAACGGTGGTTGCACCACTTTGTTTAAAGAAGAAAAGAATTGTTCTTGAATGTGAAATCATGCTTTTAAAGGATTAAAAGAATTCCGATCTTTAAGTTGCAAGAGATTTCATTAAAAGTATATAGATTTGTATTATGTTATTATGCTTTCGCGATTTCATTATTATGATTATTATGTGTCGGGAATTTCCAGTTTTAAGGTATAGGACTCCGGTGAGCCCGTGGTTTATTGCTCACCCCCACAAATTCCCCCTCCCGAGTTGCGGGTACTCCTTGATACGGTTGCCTAGAATGCTTGAATTGGATGGTGATTGCAAGTTGGAGTTGGTTTATGTAATTTCATGTTTAACATGTTGTATATACTCGGTTTCTTATGTAAATAGATAGTAATGTATAGTAAGTTTAATGTATGTATGGAGACTCGAACTAGTACCTCCGATAAGCCGGAGATTTCCTTTCACTGGCAAGTTTGATCTCAAGTGGTTGTAAATCTAGTTTTTGCCGAGTTCATGACTTGGGTTGTAAACTAGTTCGAAATGTGAGTTTTGTGGTTGTGAATATACTCCGGCGTGTGGCCATTGAGCTGTGTACTCGAGCGTGTGGCTCGTTGAGTTTTATTGTGACTTTCATGCGGGTTTTAAGGCTTTTAGCCATTGGGTTGGGCCATAGTTCAAATGGAACTCGCCAAAATTTTTAGAAAACTTCAACCCTTGTAAGAAATTATATTCCTTACCTTTAAGGTGGGCTAGGACAGTTAAGTCAACACCTGAGTGAGCCTTGGGAGTTCCTTTGAGGAACTCGGCGGTGTAATACTCCTAGGGTGGGTTTTAGGGTGTTACATAAAGTTTACGAGTGACTTAGAAAGCGCAAACAAATAATAACTCCTAGCTTAGTATCGGTTGGTCAACTAAACTAATTGTTATTAAGACACCGAGAAGAAACATGTAACACATAATCATGTAAGATAATTTCACTTAGAAAAACACATAATCATGCATTTATCATGCCAAGTTCATTCCTAATAAAGCAAAACTGATCCTCACTAAGTGGCTTAGTAAAGAGATCAGCTAGTTGAAGTTTTGTAGGGATGAATTGAAGTTTAATATTACCTTTCTTAGAATGGTCTTTAAGAAAATGATACCCGACCTCAATATGCTTTGTCTTTGACTCGCTGAACTGGATTCTTAGTGATCTTGATTGCACTTTGATTGCCACACTTGATTGGAATTGATTTGAATGATAGTCCAAGGTCTTTCAAGTGTTGCTTGATCCATTGAATCCGAGCACGGCATGATCCGAGCTGCAATGTATTCGGCTTCAGCAGTTGATAGAGCAATTGAGTTACGCTTCTTTGAGTGTCAACATATGAGGGATTGACCCGAAACCGGCATGCTCCCGAGGTGCTCTTTCTATCAACCTTATATCCAACATAGTCGGCGTTTGAGTATCCAGGTGAGGGTCGGTTCGAGTGCTGTTGGAAACCATAGACCTAGATTCGACTCCTGCAAGATGTCTAAAAATTCTCTTCAGCGCGAGTGAGATATGATTCTTTTGGATTGCCTTTGAATCTTACACACCGACATACACTAAACATTATGTCCGGCCTACTGCATGTGAGATATAACAGAGATCTAATCATACCTCGATAGAGTTTCGGACCAATTTTATCGTCGCTACTCATTAGTGTTCGCTGCATGTTTCGCATCTTGAAACTTGTACTTCTTCATCAACTCCTTCGTATAATTGGATTGATGGACATAGATCCCATCCTTGTCTTGTTTGATTTATAGACCAAGGAAGAAATTGAGCTCTACCACCATGCCCATTTGGAATTCCTGTCTCATTAACTCGGAAAAATATCGACAGAGATTTTCATTAGTGGCTCCAAAAATTATATCATCAACATAAATCTAAAAATAAGAAAGCCTTTCCCCTTGGTTTTTATGAAAAGAGTTTTGTCAATCTAACCTCTTTTGAAATCATTTTCAACCAAGAAACTGCTCGATCTTTCATACCAAGTTCTAGGAGCTTGTTTAAGACCATATAAAGCCTTTTGCAACTTGAAAACATGATTTTGAAATTCCGAGATTTCAAATCCATAGGGTTGCTCAACATAGACTTCCTCTTGAATGAAACCATTCGGAAAAGCACATTCGACATCCATTTGATACAATTTACATGCTTGATGCAAATGCCAATAGGATTCTAATTCCTTCAATCCTAGGTGCAAAGGTTTCCCCACAATCAATTCCTTCTTCTTGATTGTAACCTTGAGCCATAAGTCTAGCCTTATTTCTGCCTACCAACCCATCCTTATCCAGTTTGTTTTTGAAAACCCATTTGGTTCCTATGGTCGGGTGGTCGGAAGGTTGTTTGGTTAGGGTCTAGACTTCGTTTCTTTCGAATTCATTGAGTTCCTCTTGCATGGCCTCTACCCATTTAGGTTAGGGTCTCTAGTGCATTTTTGGGTTAAATTAATGATATGAATGGAGTGAATGCACGTAGATTTTCCAAAGAGGAACGAGTTCTTACCCCATTATTGATGTTAAACAAGATGTTTTTGAGTGGGTGACTCGAGGCATATTTGAAAGCTCTACCTGTTCTCTAGTTCACCAGATTTGTGGGTTCAATTGGTTGATCTTCGGTGATCCGATCTAATTGAGCTTGCTCATCCGATTGACTGTCGGCATTCCGAGATGGCTCCGAAGCTGGTTTAGTCCGAGTCATGGTATTCGAGCTATCTCATTCCGAGTTGCTTTTCCTTGACTCTGTCCGAGCTCTCCTTCAGCAAGATCATCTTCATCTCGACCGAGTTTCAGTTCTATGAATGTTGACTCACTTGGTTTTCCCCGATCAATATCATCAAAAACAACGTGGATGCTTTCTTCCACTTTGTTAGTTCTTTTATTGAAAATGTGATATGCTTTACTATGAGATGAATATTCAAGAAAAATACCTTCGTCCGACCGAGCATCAAACTTAGTGAGGTGATCCTTACCATTATTGTGAACATAGCACTTACATCCGAAGGGTTTGAAGTATAAGATGTTGGGTTTGTTTCCTTGTAGAGCTTGTATGGAGCTTTCTTCAAAATTGGTCCGATGAGGCATCTCGCTCGGTTTGTAGTTTGCTTGTGTTTATTGCCTTAGCCCATAAATAGTAAGCTAGAACATGTTCAATGATCATTATTCTTCCTATTTCTTCAAGAGTTCTATTCTTTCTATCCACTACTTCATTTTGTTGAGGAGTTCGGGTACTGAGAAGTTGTGGGAGATACAAGAACTCTACGAATTTTGAGTAATCGAACTCCCTTCCATGGTCGGTTCGAATTCTTCCGATCTGAGTCCGAGACTTAACTTGAATTTTCCGATGAGAGCTTACTCGAACTCTTTGAAAGCTTTGTTTTTATGCTTAAGAAAACAAACCCGGGTAAATCGTGAGTAGTCATCAACAATCGAAGTACATATGATTTATCTCTTAGACTCTTTACAGGGATTTCACCACATAAGTCCATATGCAACATTTCAAGCACTTTAGATGTGGAAACGGTTTTGAGAGATTTGAAAGATGATCCGATATGTTTCCCTTTTGTGCATGCTTCACAAATTTTATCTTTCTTAAATGCACAGTTAGGTAATCCTCTTACTAAACCATGAGATGCAAGCTTTTTGATAATGTGCATGTTAACATGACCTAGTGTACGTTGCCATGTCCAAGAATCATCATGTAGATATGCTTTTAAACACAATAAGTTCGACTTGGATAAAAAGAGGAATAGTGTAGGTGTTCCCCGATCTCTTACCCGAGAGCTTAGTCTCTTTGGTAGTTGCATAAGAACTAGCAATTGGTCTTAGTGAATCTTACTTCTTCACCTTTGTCATACAATTGAGAGATGATGAGTAGATTGTACTTTAATCCCTTGACAAGATAGACTGGGCCGACCGGTTTGTCTCCTTTTCCATTCTTGCCTATTCCAACTATCTTGCCCTTATTATCATTTCCAACGAGTGACTTTGCCACCTTTGTAATCTTCCAACTCCGAAAAGAGTTTTGAATCTCCTTACATGTGCCGTGAGCATCCACTGTCTCGGTACCAATGACCTTTTGTCCTTTTTCGAGTTACCTGCAAGTCGAAACAGATTAACCCTTCTCACTTCCTCTAACGAACCCAGTAACTCCCTTTTAATGTGGTTCTTTTAAGAGGAAGAAGACTCTTCGGAACCCATATTTGAATTACTTTAGGTTTGGTCCGATTCCGAGTCTTCTTTTTAGAAAACCGAGTTTGTGTCTCTTTCTTTTAAAAATCTTTTCGTTTATAAACTAATAGAGAAGGTTTTCTCCTGTAGGCTGATATGGGCTCAGTCCTTCTTTCATTCTTATGAATAGGACCATGCTCAGCCTTCCCGAACTTAATAGTTCTAGAATCCCTTTTGAAAAGATCCGAGTAGGAATTTGATTCCTCCACTTTGTTAAAACCAAGTCCTTCTTTTCGAAGGAGACACATTGAGATCCTAAGAGAATGTCAAGGTTTTTTTTCCTTGAGTAAATTTCAAAACAAGCTCTTGAGACTCATTTAGCTTTTGTTTTAGATGCTCGTTTTCTCTCGTCGGTTTCTCATACTCAATCTCATTAGCTTGAGTACTAGTCTTGAGTTTTCTTAGAGTGAGTCTCAGCTTTTCCAATTTATTTTTCAAACTAATGCTCTCGGAAGTCGGAGACTCAAGTTGTTCTTTGTATTGTGAAGAATCAAAATTGAGCTTTTCTTTCAAAGTGTAAATGTATTTGGCTAAATTAACTTTGGAAAACTTGAGGAAATATTCAATTACCTCCTCAGGATTTGCCTCCTCATTGTCCGAGTTGTCAAAGTCGGACTCGGATTCATCTTCCGAGTTTGATAGAGCCATCGGACGTTTTGAATCGTCTCGAGTCTTCATCTTCTTCAGATGAATCTTCATCACTCCATGTGGCCATCATAGCCTTAATCTTCTTTCTGTCCCTCTTTCTTCTTAGACAGTCTTTGACTATGTGATCTTTGCTTGCCACATTCAAAACAACCAGAGTTCTTAGTTAAAGATAACTTCCAAGGACATGAGTGTTTACCTTTTCTATCCTTCTTATCTTTCTTGTAGAACTCTTCTCTTGGCCTTTTCTCCCATTTCTTGTGCTTCATCATTCTATTGAAGCCTCGAGCAATGAGTGCCATGGGATCTTCTTCGAATCCGAGGGACTCGGATTTTCTCCTCTGTTTTACGAGGCCATCGATGCAATATTCTTTTTAGTGCCGACTTCGGCATCCTCTTCTTCCGGATGGATTTCATGGGCAAGTAGCTTCCCAATCAGTTCGTCCGGCTTTAGTTAAGAGAGGTTCTTAGCTTCCTCAATGGCTGTCATCTTGGGACCCCATCTTCTCTTGGGTGGACTCCTTAGGAGGATTTTTCCGCACATCTCTTCATGGGAAATCTTTCTACCAAGAGATTTGAGATTGTTTGTAATCTCACTAAAGCGTATGAACATCCGAGCGATGTTTTTTCTGGCTCCATCTTGAATAGCTCGTATTTGTGAAGATATTGACTTATCTTTTGATGTGTAGTGGCGGAAGCAAAGAAAAAGAAGGGAAAACCGCAAAGAGAGCAACCGGGCAGTAATGGGTTCTGCCTGCGCAATCTTGGGAGATTGGGGAAATGGAGGGGTAAATGAGTTTGGATTTGGACAAAATTTGGTGGGGAGGTAGGTAACAGGTGAAGGTTGATTGTGGCATAATATGGGAATTTTTGGAGTTGAGGAAGACCTTGATCTGCACGCCTGAAATGAGCAGCGCTGAACTGGATGTACAGGCTGACACCTTCTGTTTGGATCAAGGGTGGAGGACGGAGGGTTTCTTGGATGAAGCTGAAATTTGGAGGGATTAAAGTAGACTAGCTGGAAGGATGGTGGTTAAAATTTGGGCGAAAATGGTTGAGTAGATTGTGAGTTATGGAATGGCAAAGTCGCTGGATAGTACCTTGACCCGAGCTCGGATACGAAACACCACCGAGTGAATCAAGTGGCGCTCTTAAGCGGTCCGGATACAGCAACACCACCGGGACTCAAGAGACTCAAAGAACACCACCGTGATGCCAAGCACGGATACAACTTTGAGGATTCAAAAACGAGCAATCCAGCTCAAGAGTATAAACTCATATATATTCATCAAAAAGTGTCGTTACAATGAAGCATATGAGCTGAATATATAATGCCTCATATGGGCATTTTACATGGCTGAAACAAAGCTGGAAAATAAAGTAAAAAAAATAATAAAACTAACAAGATTCTTTCCCCTCTTCCAAGTTAAGCTAGGATAAATTGTAGCCAAGTATTTGGGAATTGGGAACATGTGGCCATTGTTTGAATTCCCTTGGGCAAGCATCTAGCAACCACCTTCCTCCACTATAGTTAGTGGTTCTAGAATGCTCTTCATTTAGGCTACTCTTGGTCTTCTATTATGCACATGATCATAAGCCTTGGTCCCTTGGTCCGCCTTGATTTATTTATATGCAAGGGAAATAAAATGTAGTACTTGAAACATTCCACACGTCTTGACATGGCCGAGTTCAACATAGCTTTAACAAGGAAGATTTTAGGCATGGCTGAATAAGCTCTTCTTGACTAATCTTCTTTAAACACTTATTTATGCACATAAGATCATAAGGATGACATTCTCGGCCTTTTAGCCTCCGGGCTCAATTTGCACTAAGCGGTTAAACCTTAAGCATCTCCGGTTGCTCATAGAATAGTCAAGCTCTTCCGGCTGAACTTTAAGCACACATGACTTTTCGGGATGAACATTTATTCAGCTCAAGTCACAAGGACGGCCACTTTCCATCATCTTTGCTTGTCTTACTTGGTTGATTCCTTTATATGTGTTGACAAGAGTGTCCCACACATCTTTGGTTGTGTCACAAGCTGACACTCTGTTGTATTCTTCTAAGCTGATGGCACACATCAAAATTTCATCCCTTTAAAGTTCTTTCCGAACTTTTCTACCTCTTCGAGTGGTGTATTCGAACATTGCTTTAGGCAAAGGTCTTGTATCTTCCATCTTCATTGGAATGTAATTGCCTTCTTGTATGATGTTTCATAAATCTTCATTGTCATCCAAGTAGAAAGCATTCCATGAGCTTCTTCTAGTGCACGAAGTTTGATCCTTTGAACTTTGGTGGTCCGGTGGAAGATCTTCCGTCATCGAACTCTCCATTGTTTTGAGCCATTTGATCTTTACACCTTTGGATTGTTAGATCCTTTCCGAAAGGCTAGGCTCGATACCAATTGAAGGTTTGCTCTTGGAGAGTCTTACCCACCCTATAGGGGGTTGAATAAGGTGATGAGGAAATTTTAACAACCTTGGAAGATTAAAGCTTGAAAGGTGTAATCTAGACAATCCGAGTCTAGATTGGACTTAGAAAAGTGTGAACTTAGATATACGTGGAAACCCTCATGGGGTAGAAAACCACGGACAGTGCTAATCCAAGCACCAAGTCAAATCCACTATTTTGAATCCACAAAATACAGCAGATCGACTCAACCGAATTGCTCCCTTAAACAATTCCTTAAAGAGTTTTCTTAGACTCGAAGTTCCCTTATACTGGTCTAGTACTTCCAAACCGAGGTAACCTTTACAGACTAGGGACAACCGACTTAAGTTAACCCTTACATCTCGGTCAATGGACCTTACTCGGAAAGTAAGAAAGAGTATAAATTACAAGCTGGTAGTTATAAATAGAAGATTGAATGAGTATTATACAAAGAGATATAATTTGAACAATGTGTTCGAGCAATCTTCAAGTCTTAAGAGTTCGCTTCTATTTATAGATGACCAAGCGGATTAGTCGTTGTGACTATCTTTTGAATAGAAGATCTGTTGAGATGTGAATGTTGTGCAACGGTGCTTTACTCCAAATGGTGCTCCAATCAGCTGGTGGTGTCCGAAAAGTAAGATGGAAACCACCGTTGATCTAAGCGTCGAAGATTTCCGGTTTGGAAACAGACAACCTTAACACAACGTCTCGGCTTTGTTAAGAAGTAGAAAAGCCTTGTCTACCGATGATTGACAGCTTCAAGCCGGTTACTTTTGTAATTCACAAATAGGATAGCCACATTTAGATAACCTATAAAAGTAAACAATTTTGGTTCTCAAAGTATAAAATACTTTGGACGAAGATTAGACACGAGATAATAATTTAATTAAGATAATTAAGTTCATAATTATCATAGGCCTAGAAGAGTTGAATTTTCTGAGTCTAATATTCATTATACTCAAATTCCATCGAGTCGGTCTTAGGAAAGATCAAGTTATAGAGAAAATATCGAGTATAAGTACTTAATCTAGGCAAATAATTCTCGAACAAACATGTCTGACTTATAAAGATGAATTAACGCTGTAATTCACTTTAGCTCAAAATATGAAGTCAGAACTTAGATTAGAAGTGTTAGAGAGATTATTTGAGCATGGGATAAATCTAAGTGGTGTCCGAGTGACTCGAAACATCAATGTGAGTCGATGAATAAGAATATGAATTCTAAGTCGGTTATAATCGAATGAAAATATATGCAATAGTTTCTATATTACTCAAAATGACTTGTAATCAAAACATAGGAGGGATGAGATTTGTACCTGAGTCCTTGATAGTACTTAAAATGATATAAATTCGAGTCTAAGTCTTCGGAATCATCATGTAGAGATGCTCTTAAACAAGATAAATTATGACTTGGATAAAAAAAGGAATAGTATAGGTATTACCCGATCTCTTACCCGAGAGCTTATTCTCTTTGGTGGTTGCATCAGAAATATAACAATTTGTTTGAGCGAATCTGACCTCTTGACCTTTGTCACACTTGTTGAGAGATGCTGATTACATTGTACTTTAGTCCCTTGACAGGATATACTGAGGTGATCAGGCTATCTCCTTTTCCAATTTTGCATATTCCAACTATCTTGTCCTTACTTGTCATCTCCGAAGGTGACTTTGCCTCTTTGTAATCTTCTAACTCGGAAAACAGTCTTGAATCTCCCGACATGTGGCGTGAGCATCCACCGTCTATGTACCAATGTCCTTTTGTCTTTTTCTAAGTCACTTGCAAGTAAAAGACACACTAACCCTTCTCACTTCTTCTAACGAACCTAGTAACTCCTTTTACTATGGTCCTTTTTTGAGGAAGAAGACTCTTGGGAACCTAGATTTGAAGTACTTTGGGTTTAGTCTGATTCCGAGTCTTCCTTCGAAAAGCTGAGTCCGTGTCTCTTTCTTTTTAAAATCTGTTCTTTAATGAACGGGTGGAGAGGATTTTCTCCTATAAAGCGATAAGGGCTCAGTCCTCCTTTCATTTTTGTGAATAGGACCATGCTCTGCCTTCCTCAACTTCATAGTTCCGGAATCCTTTTTAAAAAGATCTTAGTAGGAATTAGATTCCTCCTCTTTGTTTAAACCAACTCGCTTCCTTTTTTGAAGGAGACACATTGAGAGCCTAAAAGCATGTCATGTTTTTCCGACCTTTAGTAAATTTCAAAACAAGCTCTTAAGTCTCATTGAGTTTTTGTTTCGGATGCTTATTTTCTCTTCGAGTGTCTCGGATTCGGTCTCATTAACATGAGTACTAGTCTTGAGTTCTCTTAGAGTAAGTCTCGGTTTTCTAATTCATTCTTCAAACCAATGCTTTCAAAAGTGAGACACTCAAGTTGTTCTTTGAATTGGGAAGGATCAGAATTGGACTTTTCTTCCAAAGTATAAACATATTTAGCTAAATCAACTTTAGAGAACTTGAGGAAGTATTCAATTACCTCCTGAGGATTTGTCTCCTCGGTGTACGGATTGTCAAAGTCCGACTGAGATCCGGCTTTCGAGTCCGTTAGTGCCATCGGACACTTTCGGTCGTTAGAATCTTCATCTTCTTCAGACAAGTCTTCATCACTCCAAGTGGCCATCATAGCCTTCTTCTTCTTTCTGTCCCTCTTTCTCCTTGGACGAGTATTTGACTATGTGATCTTTGCCGCCACATTCAAAACAGCCGAGTTCTTAGTTAAAGATAACTTTGAAGGGGAGGAATGTTTACCTTTTCTATCCTTCTTATCTTTCTTGTAGAACTCTTCCCTTGGCCTCTTTTCCCATTTCTTATGCTTCATCATTCTTCCGAAGCCTCGAGCGATGAATGCCATGAGATCTTCTTCATAATCTAAGGAACTCAGATTTTCTCCTCTCGCTTTATGAGGCTTTCCGTACAATGTTCTTTTTGGTGCTGACCTTGGCCTCCTCTTCCTCCGAGATAGATTTCATGGGTAAGTAACTTCCCAATCGGTTCATCCGGCTTTAGTTGAGAGAGGTTACGAGCTTCCTTAATGGCCGTCACCTTGGGACCCCATCTTATCTTGGGTAGACTTCATAGAATTTTTCTGCACATTTCTCCATGGGAAATCTTTCTACCCAGAGATTTGAGATTATTTGTAATCTCACTAAAGCGTATAAACATCCGAGTGATATTTTCTTCGGCTCCATCTTGAACAGCTCATACTTGTGAAGATATTGACTTATCTTCGCTTGTCTCACTTGGCTTGTTCCTTCATATGTGTTGACAAGAGTGTCCAATACATCTTTAGCTATGTCACAAGCTAACAATCTGTTGTATTCTTACGAGCTGATGGCGTACATCAGAATGTTCATTGCTTTAAAGTTCTTTCTAAACTTTTCGATTCTTGAGTGCTTGTACTTGAACTTTGCATTAGGCACAGGTCTTGTATCTTCCATCTTCATTGGAATGTAATTTCCTTCTTCTATGATGTTCCAAACATCTTCAACGTTGTCAAGCGAACGCACTCTATTTGCTTCTTCTAGTGCACGAAATTTGATCCTTTGAACTTTAGTGGTCTCGTTGGAAGATCTTCCTTCATCGAACTCTCCATTGTTCCGAGCCATCTGATCATTAAACCTTTGAATTGTTACATCCTTTTTGAAAGGCTAGGCTCGACACCAATTGAAGATTTGCTCTTGGAGAGTCTTAATCACCCCGGGGGTGAATAGTGTGATGAGGAAATTTTAACGACCTTGGAAGATTTAATCTTGAAAAGAGTAATCATGACAATCCGAGTCTAGATTGGACTAAGAAAAATGTAAACACGGATATACGTAGAAACCCTCCTAGCGTAGAAAATCAAGGACAGTGCTAGCCTAAGCACTAAGTCAAATCCACTATTTTGAATCCACAAAATATAGCTGATCGACTCAACTAGAATTGCTCCCTTAAACAATTCCTTACGAGTTTTCTTAGACTTAGAAATTCACTTATCCGATCTAGTACTTCCTAAGTGAGGTAACCTTTACAGCTAGAGACAAGCGAGCTGAGTTAACCCTTACAGCTCGAGTCAAGGGAACTTACTTAGAAACTAAGAAAGAGTATGTAACTGATTACAAGACTTGACAACTCGGAAAGTATGAATTACACGCTGGGAGTTGTAAATAGAAGATCGAGTATGAATGCAATGACTTTTGCTTAAGTAATGTGTTTCAACAATAGTTCCAACAATCTTCTAGTCTTGAGAAATGGCTTCTATTTATAGATGACTAAGCGGATTAGCCGTTGGGACTAATTTACGAACAAAAGTCCGTTGTGACCGTTGTAACGGTTTTTCGAGTCGCTAAGAAAAGATCCGTTGAGATGTAAAAGTTATGCAACGACTCTTGGCTTCTCACGGTGCTCCAATCAGTCGGTGATGTTTGAAAGTAAGGTGGAAACCACCGTTGAGCTTAGCGTTGAAGTTTTCCAGTTTTGGAAACGAGAAAATCAACGTATTGGAACGGAAGGGCCTATTGCAAGATAGGCTCCACGACCTTATGCTACATGATCCTTGTTCGAAGTAGAAAAGCCTTGTCTGCTGGTGATTGACAAGTGAGCCAGGTTACTTTTGTAATTTAAAAATAAGATAACCTCGTTTGGATAACCTACAAAAGTAAATCATTTTGGTTATGAAAGTATAGAATCCTTTGGTCCAAGATTAGGCACGAGATAATAATTTAATTAAGATAATTAAGTGCATAATTATCTGTGGCCTAGAAGAGTGGAATTTTCGGAGTCTAATATTCATTATACTCAAATTCCATCGAGTCGATCCTAAGAAAGATCAAGTTATAAAAGTGAAAATATTAGAGTATGCGTACTTGATCCGGACAAATAATTCTCAAAGAAACATGCTGACTTAGAAATATGAATTAATGCTATAATGCACTTTACTTCACGATATGCGGTTAGAACTCGGATAAGAGGTGTTAGATAGATTATTTAAACATGCGATAAGGTTGAGTGGTGCCTGAGCGACTCGAAACAATACTGTGCAAAGATAGACAAGAGCATGTGTTCCGAGTCGGTTAGAATCGAATAGAAACTTAAACGAAGTTTATATGGTACTCAGAATGACTTGTAATCAAAACATAGGAAGAATGAGATTTGTACCGAGTCTTTAGTAGTACTCAAAATGATCTAGTTTCGAGTCTAAGTCTTTAGTATGTAACCGATTATAAGACTTTACAACACAGAAAGTATAAATTACAAGCTAGGAGTTGTAAACAGAAGATTGAATATGAAAACAATGACTTTTGCTTAAGTAATGTGTTTCAACAATACTTCCAAGCAATCTTCAAGTCTTGTGAAATGGCTTCAATTTATAAATAACCAAGCGGATTAGCCGTTGTGATCGAATTCCGAACATAAGTCCTTCTTGACCATTGTAACGGTTCTTCCGAGTCGCTTAGAAAAGATCCGTTCGGATATGAATGTTATGTAATGGCTCTTGGCTCCTAAAGTTGCTCCAGTCCGCTAGTAATGTCCGAAAAGTAAGGTGGAAACCCACCGTTGAGCTTAGCGTTGATGTTTTCCAGTTTTGGAAACACACAATCCTAACATAGCGTTTGAGCCTTGTTTAGAAGTAGAAAAGCCTTGTCTATTGGTGATTGACAGTGGAAGCCGATTACTTTTGTAATACAAAAATGAGATAACCTCGTTTTGATAACCTACAAAAGTAAACCACGGTGGTTTTCAAAGTATAAAATACTTTGGTCCAAGATTAGGTACGAGATAATAATTTACTTAAGATAATTGAGTGCATAATTATCTTAGGCCTAGACGAGTGGAATTTTCGTAGTCTAATATTCATTATACTCAAATTGCATCGAGTTAGTCCTAAGGAAGATCAAGTTAAAAGAGTAAAAACATTAGAGTATAGGTACTTGATCCGGAAAAATAATTCTCAAACAAACAAACAGACTTAGAAAGATGAATTAACGAGTATAATTCACTTTGCTTCGAAATATGCGATCAAAACTCGGATAAAAAGCATTAGAGAGATTATTTGAACATGCGATAGATCCGAGTGACTCGAAAACATTAATGTGAGAAGATAAATAAGAGTGTGTTTTACGAGTAAAAAAAACGAATGAAAACTTATATAGGTGTTTCTATAACGCTCGGAATGACTTGTAATGAAAACTTAGAAGGAATGAGGTTTGTACACGAGTCTTTATGTAGTACTCGGAATGATCTAGATTCGAGTCCGAGTCTTCAATCTCCCCTTTTGATGAAAGGCATTCCACACTCGAGATAGAAACTTTGTTAGTAAAACAAACATGAGTTTTCATTCTTACTTAGTAGAACATATCGGAATATGTAGTAGTGAGTGAAGTGATTCTTACTTAGAAAATTTCAATACTATCACTACTTAAAACATTTCTGCGGATAACTCATCTATATCAGAGCAAAAGAAAGAACATAATGTGAATAAATATATCGGAGCAAAAAAAAAAAAAAAAAAGATAAGAGATCGAACTCGGAAAGAGTGAAGTCACAAAGAATTGTGCTCTAATAAGGAAAATTCATTCATACCCCCTAAACAAGACAACAATAATTTTTCTATTGTTCTCCCCTTGCCTTTCAACAAAACATAAACAAAAGCTGGGAAGAACGTATCAAGCCGATACTTGTTGATATCTGGACAAAAAGTAAAAAAATAAAATAAAAGAAAAGAAATCAAGATGGGGGTGTTGTGTGAGCTGAGGTGGACGAGTGTGCGGTGCGGTGGTGCTTGGTAAGCATGAGAGGACGTTGTGGATCGGGCGACGGCAGCACTTGGGATCTCTGGTAGCGCCTGAGCTCGACCGGGCGACCCGAACTAAGTCATCTAGAGGCTCATCCTCTTGGAAGACCACTAAGGGGGTGCTTCTCTTTGCTTGGCTGCTATGGATTATCCAATGTCTGCAGGGTCTTATGACACACTCGGACTCGCTGTTTGAGCTTATCAATTCGAGGTTGAGGAACTGCAGCACCTTGTCCCTCGGCTTCCTACTTCTTCTCTCCTTCTCTTCTTCCTTCTCTTCCTCCTTCTCCTCGAGAATGAGCTGATTCAGCGGTAGCTTCATCTTCTTCTTCCGCCTCTCCGGAGGGAGACTTGGCAAGGCTCAAGGACTCCTCGGAGGTATCCGAGCTCTCCGGGTCCTGAGTAGTCTTAGTGCACCTTTCTCGGAGGAGTTGAAGTTGCTCCTCTTACTCCTTGACCAAGCTCTTCATTTTGAGGAGTAGGTCCCGATGCTCCTGAATTTGAGACTAGACTGTCTTCCGGTTTATGACCATATTTCAAAGGACGATTTTGTAGGAGCGGAGTCCGTCCCGAATTTTTGTTGACATAGAGGAAGCTTTTCTATCGTGGCTGTAGACAAGGCAACGAGTGGCTTGGAGAGGAGGACCCGAGGTGGAAGGACCACCAGCTGGAGGAGGGAGAGATAAGTCGATCCGAGTTTGAGTCTAAGTCCGAGGAGGGGGTGAAGGGGGCCTCGGTTCGACCTATGGGCCCGGACACCAGGTTTGGTTTCTGGTACTGTATCCAAGAAGTTCCTTCCTGCGAACAATGATGGCAGCGTCGAAGCCGCATTTCGGTCCGAGGGAGAGGGACCTTAAACTGCTTGAAAACTATAGTTAAAAGGGCTCTAAACGGAAAAGGGAGGTTTTCTTTGATTAAGCTAGCACAGTGGCTATTTGCTCGATAATAGCTGGGAAGAGGTCTACATCGTAGCCCTTAAGGATATCGAACAAAGCTTTGAGAATATTAGAATTAGGATTCTCTTTACTTGAATGATGAGAGAAGAAAGTTCTTATCGGAAGAAAACACGAAGTCCGGCCATAGTCTTCATCCGAGCGTCACTAAGAAGTTCTTTCGTGACTCGGGGCCTTCCTTGGCATATTTTTCAAAGAACTCATTCGCAATCTGTTTGAAGGGAATGGGATTGCAGTTGAGAAAGAGAGATGAAACTTTGAAAAGATGATGGAGGAGAGAAAGGTTTATGCGCACAACTATGTGGCGAACTCCGGAGGTGATGACTCCTCGGAGCGGGATAGATTAGAGTAGAACTCAGCAACGAGTTCCGGGAAAATAAACTCACTAAAGCAAAGGAAGTTGTAGACTCTAGTGGTTTTGACATGATTCAACCACGAAATGGATATGGTTGGGAAGAACTTGTCATCCGACATCGGATGTCGGGTGACGAAGATTTTGGCAGGGTCGAAGTGCCCTTTTGGGTTTTTTGGTTCTAGGTTTCTTGGTTGCAGACCCTAGAAATTCTTGGGTTGAACCTCTCTTAGGCATGGCTAAAGTTTTTGAGGTGAAAGACAGTGAACTCGACAAAAGAGAGAGAGGGAGAGTAAGAGAGTACTGAGAGCTTTGAGTGTGAGAATAAGTAAGCGAGAGATTAGGTTAGCGAGAGGGTAAAGTAGGGAAATGAAGGTGAAGCACTTCTATTTATAGCGAAAGGAATGTCCTTCAGTATTGGGTCGACCTAAACCTCCAATGGGCGCCTCGGACAGCTGTGACGTTTACGCTCTCCAACGGTCGGAATTCCAGTGTCTTTTTCCAAGGGCTAGTTCATTGATCGATGCGCGTGGTAAAGAGAGAGAAAAGGAGAAATTTTAAAAAAATTTATGAAATTCTCCACTAATCTAGAGATGATTTCGAAGTTTGAATTCCATTTTTCTTAAATACCGAGTATGACTCGAGTACGGTTTCTAAATGACTCAAAAGTGCAAACAAATAATAACTCCTAGCTCGGTCTCACTGGGTCAACTGAACCAATTGTTATTAAGACAAAGAAAGGAAACATATAACACATAATCATGCAAGACAATTTCTTTTAGAAAATCACATAATCATGCATTAATCATGCCAAGCTCATTCCTAATAAAACAAAACTGATCTTCACCAAGTCGCTTGGTGAAAATATCAGCTCACTAAATTTCGTAGGAATGAATTCAAGTTCAATATCACCTTTCTCAGAATGGTATCTCGGAAAATGATATCTGACCTCAATATGCTTTGTCTTTGAGTGCTTGAACTGGATTCTTGGTGATGTTGATTGCACTCTAATTATCACACTTGATTGGAATTGATTTGAATGAAAGTCCAATATCTTTCAAGTGTTGCTTGATCCATAGAATCCGAGCACAGCACGCTCCAGCTGCAATGTACTCAACTTCAGCGAGTTGATAGAGCTACCGAGTTTTGCTTCTTTGAGTGCTAAGATATCGGGATTGACCCGAAATCGGCATGCTCTTGATGTACTCATTCTATCAACCTTGTATCCAATATAGTTAGCATCCGAGTATCCAGTGAGAGTCGGTTACGAGCCTCTTGAGAACCATAGACCTAGATTCCGAGTCTTTGCAAGATGTCTAAAAATTCTCTTCACCGTAGTGAGATGTGATTCTTTTGGATTAGCTTGGAATCTTGCACACGGACAAACACTAAACATAATGTCTGGTCTATCGGATGTGAGATATAGCGAGAGATCCAATCATACCTCGATAGAGTTTCTTATCTACTGCTTTATCTTTTTCGTCGGAGTCTAGTTTCATGGTGCTACTCATTGGTGTTGCTGCATGTTTTACATCTTGAAGCTTGAACTTCTTCAACAACTCCTTGGTATACTTAGATTGATGGACATAGATGCCATCTTTATCTTATCCGACTTGTAGACAAAGAAATTGAGCTCTCCCATCATGCTCATTTCGAATTCTGTCTCATAATTTCAGAAAAATCTCGACAGAGATTTTCATTAGTAACTCCAAAAATTATATCATCAACATAAATCGAGCAATAAGAAAGTCTTTCCCCTTTATTTTTATGAAAAGACTTTTGTTAATCTAGCCTCTTTTGAGATCACTTTCAACAAAGAAATTACTCGAGTCTTTCATACCATGCTCTAGGAGCTTGTTTAAGACCATAAAGAGCCTTTTGGAACTTGAAAACATGATTTGGAAATTCTAAGTTTTCAAATCTAGATGGTTGCTCAACATAGACTTCTTCTTCAATGAAACCATTCAGAAAAGCACATTTGACCTTCATTTGATACAATTTAGTATTCATGCTTGATGTAAATGACAAGAGGATTCTAATTGCTTCTATCCTAGGAACTGGTGCAAAGGATTCCCCATAATCAATCCCTTCTTCTTGATTGTAACCTTGAGCCATAAGTCTAGCCTTATTTCGACTACCAACCCATCCTCATCGAATTTGTTGAAAACCCATTTGATTCCTATGACTGGGTGCTCGGAAGGTCGTTTTGTCAAATTCCATACTTGGTTTCTCTCAAATTGATTAAGTTCCTCTTACATGGCCTCTACCCATTCAGGTTCATTTAGGGCTTCTAGTGGATTTCAGGTCGGTTAACGATATGAATGCAATGAATGCACATAGATTCTGCAAAGATGAGCGAGTTCTTACCCCACTATTGATGTCGGACAAGATTTTCTAGAGTGGTGGCTTGAGACATATTTGAATGCTTTACCTGTTCTCTGGTTCACCAGATTTGTTAGTTGAACTGTCTTATCTTCGATGATCCGATCCGACCGAGTTTGCTTATCTCGCTTGACCTTCGCGTTCGAGCTGGCCCCGAGCGAGGTTGAGTCCGAGTCATGATGTTCGACCTGCGTCATTATGAGCTGCTTTCTTTTGACTCTGTCTCGAGCTCGGCTTCAGCAAGATCATCTACATATCGACTGAGTTTCGGATCCGAGAATGTTGAGTCACTTGGTTTTCCTTGATCAATCTCATCAAACACAACGTGGATGCTTTCTTCCACTTTGTTAGTTCTTTTATTAAAAATACGATATGATTTACTATGAGATGAGTAACTTAGAAAGATACCTTCATCCGACCGAGTGTCAAACTTGGTCGGGCCATCCTTACCATTATTGTGAACATAGCACTTACATTCGAAGAGCTAGAAGTATTAGATGTTGGGTTTCTTTCCCTTGTAGAGCTCATATGGAGTTTTCTTTAGGATGGGTCTAATGAGGCATCCGTTCAGGTGTGTAGTTTGCTTGTGTTCACTCGCCTCGGCCCGAAATAATAAGGCGGATCATGTTCAATCATCATCGTCCTTCCTATTTCTTCAAGAGTTCGGTTGTTTCTCTCCATTACTCCATTCTATTGAGGAGTTCAGGTGCTGAGAAGTTGTGAGAGATACCATTCTTATTGTAGAACTCTGCAAATTCTAAGACTCTAATTGAACTTTCCTGCAGAGCTTGCTCGAACTCTTTGAAAGCTTCATTTTTGTTCTTAAGAAAACAAACCCAGGTAAATTTGAGTAGTCAATAACAATCATAAGTACATATGATTTACCTCCAAGTCTCTTTAGAGGGATTTCACTACATAAATCCACATGCAACATTTCAAGCACTTTGGATGTGGAAATAGTTTTGAGAGATTTGAAGGATGATCTTGAAGGTTTGCTCTTGGAGAGAATTATTCACCCTACGGGGGTGAATAGGGTGATGAGGAAATTTGAATAATAAATGGAAGATTGAAATTTAAAACAAACTTTAAGACTTTCCGAGTCTAGATTGAACTCGAAAAGTATGAAGTTAGAATTTACGTGGAAACCCTCCTAGGGCGGAAAACCACGGCCGGTGCTAATCGAATCACCAAGTCAAATCCACTATTTTGAATCCACAAAATACAGTAGACAGACTCAACAAGAATTGCTCCCTTATACAATTCCTTACGAGGTTTTCCTAGACTCGAAATTCCCTTATCCGATCTAGTACTTCCTAACCGAGGTAACCTATACAGCTAAGGACAACCGAGCTGAGTTAACCCTTACAGCTCAGTCAAGGGACCTTACTCGGAAAGTAAGAGTGAAAGTTGTGACTGATTACAAGACCTTACAACTCGGAAAGATGTTAAATACGAGTTGGAGTTGTAAGTAGAAGATTGAATATGAATACAAAGACTTTTGCTTAAGTATGTGTATTGACAATGGTTCTAATAATGTTCAAGTCTTGAGAGTTGGCTTCTATTTATAGATAACCAAGCAGATTTGCCGTTGTGACTAGCTTCGATTAAAAGTCCTATGTGACGGTCTGTAACAATTTATCCGAGTCGCTCGAAAAGATCCGTTGAGTTGTGAATGTTGTGCAATGGCTCTTGACTCCTTAGAATGTCCCAATCCACTCGGTGGTGTCTCGAAAAGTCAGGTGGAAACCACCATTGAGCTTAGCGTTGAAGATTTCTGTTTTGGAAACAGACAACCCCGACACGGTTTTGGACCTTGGTCCGAAGTAGAAAAAGCCTTGTCTGCTGGCGATTTGACATCTTGAAGCCGATTACTTTTGTACTTCAAAAGTAGGATAACCTCGTTTAGATAACCTACAATAGTAAATCAAGTTTTGGTTCTCAAAGTACAAAATACTTTAGTCCAAGATTAGAAACAAATAATAATTTAATTAATATAATTAAGTGCATAATTATCCGAGTTAAAAAGGAATGGAATTTTCTAAGTCTAATATTCATTATACTCAAATTGCATCCGAGTGCATGTCCGGAGAAAGATCAAGTTAGATAAGGAATATTAGAGTAAGAATACTTGATCGAGACAGATAAAGTTTAAACAAAAGAAGTTGACTAGAAGAGATGAACTAATCCCGTAATTCACCCGATCTTGGAATATGATGTCGGACCTATGTTTAAGTGTGTTAGAGCGAGTGTTTGAACATGCAATAAATCCGAGTTTGTCCGAGTGACTCGAAGTACAAATGTGAAAAGATTGGCAAGAGTATGATTTCTTAGTAAGTCGAAACAGATGAAAAACTTATGCGATAGTTTATGTAACACTTAGAAAAGTTTCTATAGCACTTAGAATGACTTGAAATCAAAACCTACAAGAGATGAAGTTTGTACCTGATTCCTTGATAGTACTTAGAATGTTCTACATGCAAAGTCTAAGTCTTTAATCTCCCCTTTTTTATGAAAGGCATTCTTTACTCGAGATAGAAACTTTGTTAGTGTTAAAGCCACGAGTTTTCATTCTTTCTCAACGAACATGTCGGAACAATTAAAATATAGATTGCATCGAGCCAAAAGCTGAAATATGGCATAGTAATGAAGCGAATCAAACTTAGGGTATTGTTTATATTAGAGCACAAAAAAATGTAAGCGAGTTGATAGATCGGATCAAGAAAGAATAATATGTAACCGAGTTGATATATTGGGTCAAGATGAACTCGGAAAAATAAATTAAAACTCGAAATCACTTCATTAATATTCACATAGAAAAGATATATACACAAAAGCATAAAAACGAGACATTTAACACATAAACATGCAAAGTAATTCCAATAAGAAAAGCACATAATTATGCATTAATCATGCCAAGCTCATTCCTAATAAAGAAAAATTGATCGTCACTAAGTGGCTTAGTAAAGATATTAGCTAATTGAAGTTTTGTAGGAATGAATTCAAGTTCAATATTACCTTTCTCATAATGGTCTCTTAGAAAATGATACATGACCTCAACGTGCTTTGTCTTCGAGCGTTGAACTGGATTCTTAGTGATGCTGATCGCACTTTGATTGTCACACTTGATTGGAATTGAGGTGAATGTAAGTCCAAGATCTCTCAAGTGTTGCTTGATCTATAAAATCCGAGCACGACATGCTCTAGTTGCAATGTACTCAGCTTCGGTAGTTGATAGAGCTACTGAGTTTTGCTTCTTTGAGTGCCGGGATATAAGGGATTGACTCGAAACCGGCAGGCTCCTGAAGTGCTTTTTCTAGCAACTTTGTACCTGATGTATAGTGGGAGCGGAAGCAAAAGAAGAGGGAAACATCAAGCAAGCTACCCGGGCATAATGCGAGTGCAGTAGGTGCGGTTCCGGGAAAATGGGTGAAAGGAGGGGCAAATGGAGGAGTTTGTGGCTGAAATTTGGTAGGATGGTTCTTAACTGGGCCAAGAAGGTTGTGTAAAAATATGGGAATTTTGGAGGTCTGGAACACCTTGATCACAGAGCTGAACGTCGGGGTTCTAGGCTGACTGTCCAGGATGGGTCTCTTATTTTTATTCGAAGCTGGGGGCGGAGTTCTTCTTGGATTGAGCTGAGATTTAGAGGGAATGGACTCAATTCATGTATAATGGTCTGGGTGTAATTTGGGCTGAAGTTGATTAGTGGATTGGGAGTTATGGGTATGGAAACTCGATGGATAAAACCGAGGTTTTTCTTGGATACGTGAAACACCACCAAGAGGGAACCAAGGGGCACCTTTAGCCTTGCCGGATACGAAACACCACCGGTAGGTTAGAGGACTCAAAGAACACCACCAAGTAGCCAACTTGGATACATCATTGAGAATTTAAGGGGCCAAGAAATCCATCTCGAAAAAGAGCAATCCAACTCACGGGGTTGATATATTCATCAAGTCCCTTTACAAAGTCATTACAAGCTGAATTTATAACCAATGAAAATAACTCTTAACTAAGCTGAAAATTAAACTAAAAATAATAAAGATGCTTTCCTCCTCTCCAAGTTAAGCTAGGATGCATTCTAGCCAAGTATTTGTCAATTTGGGAACATGTGGTTGCGAGGCCTTTCCCCTTATGCAAGCTTCATTTCTATTTGGCTAACACATCATATTCCAAGAGGCTTCTAGAATATCTTCATTCCTTTCCCTTGGTGCATTATTTTGGGACGTCTCATCATGTTGTATATGGACCTTGGACTGACCAAAATATGCAGCAACTCATTTATGTGCAAAAGGAGATAGCATTGCACACCTTAATATATCCGACCGAAGCTCCATGCTCTAACTTGGAGGACTTTGTTATCTAGCTTGGTTCTTAGGTAATTATTTATGAACATAAATTCATAAAATATCATGGTCAAGCTCTAGCTTAACTTGTAAAAGTCAAACTAGAATAATCATCTTTAGGCGCCTAAAATTGATCTCCATTCGGTTAGAGCTTCCTTTATAACCTTGTCATTAATCCATAGCTCTTGACAATTAGGCATGTATGGAGATCTTGGTCGAGTATGTTGTAGCCCTTGGTCAATATCCATCAGTACCCAACATAGTAAACATCCGAGTACCCAGTGAGAGTCGGTTCTAAGTCTCCCGAATACCATAGACCTAGATTCCGAGTCCCCGCAAGATATCTCGAAGATTCTCTTCACGCGGTGAGATGTGTTTCTTTTGGATTAGCTTGAAATCTTGCACACAGACATACACTAAACATTATGTCCGATCTACTGGAAGTAAGATATAGTAGAGATCCAATCATACCTCGATAAAGTTTCGATCTACTTGCTTTACCTTTTTTGTCTCGAGTCCAGTTTTATGCTTTGTTGCTCAAAGGGGTTGCTGCATGTTTTGCATCTTGAAGTTTGTACTTCTTCAGCAGCTCCTTGGTATACTTTGATTGATGGACATAGATGTCATCTTTGTCTTGCTTGATTTGTAGACCAAGGAAGAAATTGAGTTCTCCTATCATGCTCATTTAAAATTCGTGTGTCATTAACTCAGAAAAATCTCGACATAGAATTTCATTGGTAGCTCCACAAATTATGTCATCAACATTTACAAGTACATATGATTTACCTCCAAGGCTCTTCACAGGGATTTGACCACATAAGTCCATATGCAACATTTCAAGCGCCTTGGATGTGGAAACAATTTTAAGAGACTTGAAAGATGATTTAACCTCGTTTCCCTTTTGTGCATGCTTCATAAATTTTATCTTTCTTAAATTCACAGTTAGGCAATCCTCCGACTAAACCATGAGATGCAAGCTTCTTAATGGGGTGCATGCTAACATGACCTAGTCTACGATGCCATCTTCAGGAATCATCATGTAAAGAGGCTTTTAAACAAGATAAATTCTTACTCGGGTCCGAAAGTGGAATAGTGTAGGTATTACCCGATCTCTTACCCGAGAGCTTAGTCTCCTCGGTATGGACCCGGGCATGATAGTGCTTACCAATACTAAATGAAAGAACGCAACGAGAATTAACTTGAACACCTTTACCCTGGTTGAGCCATTGCACATTATAAGGATGGGGATGGACCCAAGCATGGAGTCCAAGCTTGTCTACCATCACGGAGGCAGCCACGTTGGTACAACTTCCACCATCAATGATGATGGAACAAATTTTATCTAGCACCGTGCTCCTTGTGTGAAAAATAGTCTCACGTTGCTCTTCCCTTTGATCCTTGAAACCGCTCAAGGTCCTTCTAAGCACTAACAACTCTCCTTCATCCGCCTTCTCAACCACTTCTTCCATCTCATCAAGCAAGAGTAATCCCTTCTCGGTTTCACTCTCTTCCATTAAAGGCTCTTGATACTCCACCAAAGTGATCACCCTTCGGTTGGGGCACTCCGAAGCAATGTGCCCAAAACCGTGGCACTTAAAGCATCTCCTTGAATCGTTTGTCTTTGGCATAGAGTTGGGCGGAATTGGGGCTTGGATGGGCGTGGGTTGTTTTGTGGGAATGGGGGTTGTTTGTGGCAAAGGTTGGGGACTCCCTTGTAGAAGGGATGGCTTCTTTGAGAGGGAAAAGTTTTTGGCACTTCTTTTTGACAAACCAATTTTTCTTTTGTTGCTCCACCTTGTGCGCCAAGTGACACACCTCATCAAATGTGGTAAAATGTTTTAGCTCCATAAGTTGAGTATACTTAGCATCCAAACCGCCCAAGTATCTCACAATTGTTTGGTCCTCATTTTCTTGCAAATCACATTTGATCAACAATTTCTCAAACTCTCTAGTGTATTCTTCTACACTCATATTGCCTTGTTGAAGAGTATAGAGTTGGAGAAAACTATCTTGGACATAGGTTGGTGGTAGAAAACGGGCCTTGAGTTTAGCTCTCATTTTCTCCCAACTTTTGATTTTAGGCTTCTTGTCCCTTATTCGTTTGTGCTTCAAATTTTCCCACCAAGTGGAAGCAAAGCCTCTAAGCTTGAGTGCAACCAGCTTCACCTTCTTCTCGTTTGGTACCTCTTTGTAACCAAAGATTCTTTCCACGGTCCTCAACCAATCAAGGAATTTATCCGGATGCAATCTCCCTTCAAATTTCGGAATGTCAACTTTAAAATCTTGGTAGTGTGGTTTGGACCGCCTAGAACTCCTTCTTGATTGCCTTTCACTATCCGTGGAGGCAAAAGGATTGCTCTCCTCATCATCTTCATGTAGGCTGGGAATGGACTGATTAGGAGATGATTAACTCCTTAGCTGGTCACGCTTAGCCTTCAAGTCACGTCCTAGCTGCTTGCGGAGGTACTCGTTCTCCTTCATTAACATTTCAAACCTCTCTTCCAAAGTCATGCTTGCACTCATGGCTGGGAAATTTTGTGGTGCTGGCTGTTTTTGGATTTTTTTGTTTATGGGGAAATGGATCATCCATCAAGGAATCAGAACTTGCTCGATACCAAGTTGATGTATAGTGGGGCGAAGCAAAAACAAATGGGAAAACCGCAAGAAGTGCAGCAGGGCAGAATAGGGCCCGATTGCGCAGTCTTGGGAGATCGGTGAAAGGATGGGTAAAAGTGCTTGGTTTGGCTGAAATTTGGTGGGGAGGTAGGCAACTGGTAAAGGGAGGTTGTGACCCAATTTCGTAATTTTTGGTAAAGGGAACTCCCTGAACAAATAGCCAGAAGTTGATGTAACCGACTGGATGAACAGAATGATACCCTTTGTTTGGTTTTAATGTAGAGAATGGAAGCTTTCTTGGATGCGGTTGACATTTGGAGGAATGGAAGTAGATGGACTGGAAAGAAGGTGGTTAACATTTGGAGAAAAATGGCTGAGTAGTTTGTGAGTTATGGGATGGCAAAATGAGGGATAGTACCAAGGCTCGGCTCGGATACGACGAACACCACCGAGTGAACCAAGGGGCGCTCCTAAGCGAGCCGGATACAGCAACACTATCGGGACTTAAGAGACTCAAAGGACACCACCGTGAGGCCAAGCACGGATACAGCTTTGAGGATTCAAAAACAAGCAATCCAGCTCAAGAGTGTTAACTCAAATATATTCATCAAAAGGTGTCCTTACATGGAGTTTAGGAGCTGAATTTATAATGCCTCATGATGGCATTTTACATAACCAAAAACTAAGCTGAAAATAATGCAAAATTAAAAATAAAACTAATTAAATTCTTTCCCCTCGTCCCAGCTAAGCTAGAGTAAATCCTAGCCAAGTATTACAAAATTGGGAACATGTGGCCTTGCTTGTTTTCCCCTTCTTCAAGTTCCTTGATTCTTTGATGCTTTTAGAATGCCTTGTCACCTTCTTCCTTTGTTGCTTCATAACCGGCTAGGCTTCACCGCATGTAAATATGGACCGCCCATATTCAAGCATCATCTTATTTATGTACTTAAGAGCATAAAATGGCAATGTTCCTTGGTTTGACTTGACTACGCACACTTGCTTTACCTTGGAGGTTTTTGGTGGCTAACTTCAACTATCCTTCTTGGCTAACTTAATAACCAATTATTTATGAACAAAATCATGAAACTCAATGTTTTGGAATTGTCACCCTCCGGGGTCCTTGAGCACCATTCGGTTGAGTTGTAAGTTTTCCCCTTAATCATGAAATAATCAAGTATCTTGGGTGGAACCTTAGGCATAAATAACTTCTTGACATGAACATCTTTGAACTCAAATTGCAAGGCTTTCCACTGTCCATCAAGATGTAAGCTTTTTGATAGTATACATGCTAACATGACCTAATCTATGATGCCATGTCCAAGAATCATCATGCAATGATACTTTTAAACAAGATAAATTCTTACTTGGATGAGAAAGAGTAATAGTGTAGTTATTAATTGATCTCTTACCCGAGAGCTTAGTCTCTTTGGTGGTTTCATCGAAATATAGCAATTTGTCTAAGTGAACCTTAGCTGTTGACCCTTGTCACACAATTGAGAGATACTTGTGTAGATTGTACTTTAATCCCTTTACAAAGCAAACCGAGCTTACCAGGTTGTCTCCTTTCCCAATCTTATCTATTCCATCTATCTTTCCCTTATTGTTATCTCCAAAAGTGACTTTGCCTCCTTTGTACTCTTCGAATTAGAAAAGAGTCTTGAATCTCCTAACATGTGGCATGAACATCCACGGTCTAAGTACCAATAACCTTTTGCACTTTTCTAAGTTACCTGCAAGTCAAAAACACACTAACCCTTCTCACTTCCTCTAACAAACCCTGTAACTCCCTTTACTATGGTCCTTTTCGAGGAAGAAGACTCTTAGGAACCCAAATTTGTATGACTTTGGGTTTGGTTTGATTCTAAGTTTTCCCTTTAGAAAATTGAGTGTGTGTCTCTTTCTTTTGAAAATCTTTTCTTTTATAAATGGGTGGAGAAGGGACGAAAGTTTGTGGGTGCAACGAGAGCAAAATTGAAAATAATAAAAATAGAGTCAGCGAAGTAGGGACAAAAGTTAGGTTTTTTTGTATAAGCTAAAGGCACCCCGGCCTCTAGCAGGCGTCGCCGCCCGATTTACTTGTTGTTTGCTTCCGTTTGTTTCGGTGCTTACCTACAATAATAGGGGCTACTGCAGAAATTTTGTTCGGTGTTCGCTTCAACTTGGTCTAAGTTAATGATCCTTTCGAAACTATTAGGGAGTTAGGGTATAGTAATCCTCTAAGCTGTTGCATCGGACATAACGAGACGCTGGTGCCGAGTCCTCGTGACCCCTTACTAGCGGGAATCCCCCTATCGGGTAAGTAATTATGGCATGCCGTCTCGCGATAATGTTGGAGTCGGTACAAGTATACACGTTATGGTAATGCTTCATCGAGTGGTTAAGCTAACCCGATTCCCAATAAGGATCCACCCTAGATGCTTTTTAATTAGTTTTAGAAGATATTGGTAGTTTTCTTGGAGATTTTCTATGGATTTTGGAACTACTTGGTTTTGTTCGCGTAAAACCGCCTAGTATGGCATCAAATTCTTCAAGCGGGGACACGGTTCTTTATCCCCGAACCTAAAGACATGGTGATGATGATCCGAATAAGCTACAGCAGCCCTTAAGAAAGGCTAATAAATTTTCACCTGCCGAACGCTAAAGAGGACATTTAGCCCATAATTGGTTAATCCCGACCTATCCATGTTACTCATTCATGCATTCATCGGGTTTATTCGGTCATGACATACATGGTTTATGTGTGGTCGTAAGAGGAGGATGTTTTGCGGCTAGGTGAAGGCTTTTGTATGTATTTCTTGTTGAGACGAGCGATCGTATTTATAGGCGTTTTTCGGAGTTCTTCGTATCGTATTATGATTAGAACAACAAGGCACTACGAGTCTTTGTGGGACACGTACATGGCCCGCGCCTACCTAACCCGAAACCCGGCACTGTTTCGTATTTCCTTGCCGGCCTTGGTTATTTTTGTTTGTGATCCTAGCCTATGGAGCGCGCATTACTTGGACCATGCACTTGAGATTTCGTATTCTTCTTTTTATTATTTTTTTATTGGGAAAGAGGGCCGAGTGACCGGTTTTTTTTATTTTTCTTTGTTATTTTTTCCTAAATTTTGTGCATCATATTAAATAAAAGTACACATTTTTAGAATCGAGTCTTGCATTTCATCTCATTACATAAGAGTCTTCATTACAAAATAAAAAATATATATAAACAAGCACCCTACAAGAGGTCCATTAATCAGCAGCAAGGGAAGCGAGCAAGGAATCATCAACGCATCGCCATCGAGTCATCATAGAAGATATAATTCTCGAAGTCCTCCAAGATAGACATAGAGAATCGGCCGCCTTCATCACCTTGGTATGAACCATCTCCTTGGTCCCGAGGCCGAGAAGCTCCAAGTGATGGTCCACTATAAGAAGGCTAGGGGAAGTAAAGAGGGTTCTCATGTGGATTAAAGGCTTGCAAGGGTAAGATGTTCAAGCTATTCTCGAGAGAAACCTTGTCTCGCACCGGAGGTACTAGGCCACTGAAGCGGCCTCGAACGCACTCCTAAAAGGAGTACGCAACAAAGAACACCGTGACCAGCATTGTCTAGCATTACTACTTGCAGGCATTTGTTGTTCTTAAGTTTGGGATGATGTCTCGGGCGCACCGGGTAGACTACTAGAAGAAGTGGCTCTTGATCGGCTACTCTACAAGATTAGGGAAGCGATTAGCAAATCACTAACGAGCATAAAAACGTTAGCACTACACTAATTGAGGACTTACTTGAGAAGTAGAGAAAGATTGACCGGTAAAGAAATTTTGATTCCACAAAGAGCCGACTAAAATCTGATAGATATGGTCCTAGATTGCTCCCAGTCATACTGCAAAGTTTATCGGTGTTATCAACGAGACAAATTCTTGTAGCACGTCACTAAAAGGAAAAGAGCACATAACTTTTACACTTCATCGATTTCTAAGAAAGGGATGCCCAACATATTCCTCTTTCACGATGTCATGAATTGTGATGAAACAAGGAGGTCCCCGGGCATAGTAACACTCACCACTACTAGAAATATTGGATTTTATGACCATAATTTTGTGACCGAATAAAAACAGTCACAATTTGTGACTACTTTTGTGACCACTTATAAGTCATCACAATTTATGACCAAATCATCGATAGTGAGAATTCGGTCACATTTTATGACTACTTTTATGACCAATTTAAAATCAATCACACAATTAAAATTTTAAAATTTTGTAACTAATTATGTGACTATAAAATAATTTAATTATGGTCATAAAATTGGTTAAGCTATTTTATTACTTGTTATTGAGTTACAAAGCTTTCACACCAAACCAACACACCCTCGCCTCTCACCCTCCATCTCTCTCTCTCACTCACTCTCACCGTCGGGGCCTGATTCGGCCAACGACGCTGCGGCAGCCGACGACACCACAACGGTCGAGCTTCCGTCGGCTGGTGGCGACGACGGTGGCAGGTGTGTCCCTCACACCGTCTCTTGCGCTCCATCTCTTTTTCTCTCACTCGCTCTCACCTTCGAGCGTCATTGTGCCCGGCAACACTTGCGGCTACCGACCACTCCACAGCGGCCGGAGATTCTGCGGCTGGCGGCGACTCCGGTGGTAGGTGTGTCCCCCTCCCTTCCTCCTTCCCTATTTAGTCTCAATCTGAATCGAGCTTTTTCTCATAGTCCGACCTTCGGGGCAGCATGGCCGGAGACTCCACCGGCGTTGGGCGACTCCGGGACAGGCATCTCCTGTTTTCACTCTCTCTCCTCTTACTCTCTCTTTCTCTCTCCCTCTAGAAAATAGTAAGCACCGTCCGTTCTCGATTGTCTCTGCATTTAACATTCCATATTTACACCAGTAAATATGAAAATTTCATCATAGCTTATAAGCTTCTTGGATAAAAGAAAAACCTCTCTTTGATTCATGTTTTGTGAATGGTTAGATGGTGTTTTTCATTTTATTATGAATTATGTATGGATTTTCCGAATTTGGGTTATTGTCGCTTGATTTTAGGAACCCATTAAACCCATTGTTTATTGGCTATTGTTTGTGTGGCATGTAGTAACACTGCCTTTTTCTTCTATTTGTCTCTGCTTACTCTACATCTTCACAATGTTTCAAGTTTGAAAAATGGAAAGAAAACTTTTGGGGAAAGGGGTTACGCAAATATTTTTGTAACTCTTTGCATATTAGAATTGAAAAATTGAATTTTTCTATTCCTTGTCTATTGGAGTCCTTTAATTATGTTGTGGTTGATGTGAATGCTAATGTAGGATTTTTAGACTGGATACGTATAATTACTTGTTTTTGGAGGGGGTGTGGGGTGGTGGTGAGGGTTAATAGTGGGAAAGTCGGGTCCGAAAGAGAATTTTCGTAGTTGAATTCTACAAGCCTAAGAGCACCAAACAAGCCTATGGTAAATAATTGTAGGAGAGTGCATTGCTTACTCATTTGCACAAAATTATACTTATGTACATTTAGGAAAACCAATTTGAGATGTGCTGAGCTATAAAATAAAAAAGAAAACAATGTTCGCTGCAGTGCGAACATTCCCTTCCTCCTCCTGCAGCTGCCCCATATCTTGCCCAATGTCCGTAATCTTATTAATGGAAATAAAACTGCTTTATTGGTAGTTAGTTGATAATTAAGGCATGCTAAGTTATCTATATATTTGTTAAAAGAGTCTTGAACAACAAGTTTCCCTAAGATAACACCGTACATCGGGTAAAATCTTGTGGATTTTGTTGTGTGCTCAACCTATCTAGCGTTCTACATATATATATTGAGTGTGTCATTTAGCTACTGAATGTCCGACTATTTTTTCCGAGTGAGTGGATAGCTTGATGTATTGTCTATAGCTTTTGTACTAGATTATTTTCATCAAGGAAAAATCTATATCCTTGATTATTCCTAAAGTGTTCTTGATGTTTTTAGGCTAGAATAGGTACATTGTCCGAGAAAGGCATAAAATTTGTTAGAGCAATATGAGGATGAACTACTGAACTACTCTTCATGTGGATGCTAGTTGCACAGATGGTAGTCTTTTGTATTATTTGTCTATGTTATGTTGTAGTGTAAATTATAAACTAACTAGATTCCTGTGAATAGTCCTGTATTATTTCTCTTTTCTTACAGAGACAATAGTTGGACGTTGATTATGTATAAACATTTTCTATATATGATTTTGTAATATAGGGATTCGCCACATGATTGTATGCAATGGTTTTTATGGCAAAAAGCGGTCACAAAATCAGTCACAATATGTGTTTAATTTACTCAAAATCGGTCACAAAATCGAGTCACAAAAGTGTTTAAGAATAAAATGGAATCCGTCACAAAAGCGGTCACAAATAAACATAATTTTAAAACTAAGTTAGTCACAAAAGCAATTACAAAGTACCACGGCTTCAAAACGAAGTCGAGTCACAAAAGCGGTCACAATTATATAAGCTGTCACAAAATTTCTAAAGAACAACGGTCACAAATGTATTCGATCACAAAAGCGGTCACAAAGTGGTCATAATTTTGCACCGAAATAACGATCGCAAAATAAATGTGAAATATAGAGCAATCACAAAGTCGATCATAATTTGTGACCGAAATTTTGATCACGGTTGTGGTCGGAATTTGTGACCGAATCGGTCACAATTTCCATTTTCGACGAGGGGTTTTCGGACCACCGAAATGGGTCACAAAATTGGTCACAAAACCCATTTGTGATCGAAATTTTCCATTTTGTGACCGATTTTGGCGGTCACAAGATCCGAGTGTTTCTAGTTGTGCACGTTGAGACTCGGGATTTAAATATCCATAGGAGTAAGCGACAAAAGTAAGATGATGATTAATTTCTATACAAGAAATTCAAGGTTGTAAGAGAGGAGTTGAGCACTTACTAGTTGAGTCATGATGTAAGATGCATGATGAGCGTAGGAGGTGTGTAAATTCAAAAGTGAAGTAAACGGATACCCCACTATGGTCGTCGCTTGCTTAGCCGGAGAAAGACAACGAAAATAGAACATGGTCGAAGGAGGATCGACCGGAACAAATGAAGGTCATGTATTAACGCAAATTTGAGTAACCCTCTCCCCAAGATACCAACAAAATCCAAAAGGACCTTCAAACAAGATCCTTCTCTCACTCAATTCATGGGCCACAAGGACATTTTGCGGAAGTTGGAGTTAGCCCCAAGGATGGAAGTTGGCCAACATATAAGAATTATCGAGAAATTAGCAAGCAAGTATGAAAAACAACAAGAAAATGTACAAAAATCGTAGACATAAGGGGCTGGACTACACCACGGTCGACCCCACAAGTAGTGGTCTAGGCTGTGGGCATGACCAAAATGCTAAAAGTATGTTGAAAAAGTCGTTTAGGCTTATTTTGGAGCAAATTTTGAGAGTAGAAGTAACATACCGAGTTAACGCGGTTGAGGGCCGACCTTAAAAAGCCTATCTCATTTATTTTAGTGTGCTCAAGATTTATTCTAGCCCATGACATGGACACTTGGGAATGTGGGTCGATTCGTTGAGCTAGGAGACAGATGTAGAAAGTACTCGTATAGCCACGATTATATTTTAAACAAGTCAAGTAAAACTTTTTATCCACACAAGATAAAAAGTAAATATTGAAGGAAGGAAAAATTTTAGCATAACTCAATGATCTTCTATAAGCCATTTAAAGGAAGGTAGTTGGTAGAATCCGGTTACGGCCTTTTATGCCGCACACCAGCATTGAGGCCCCTAATAAGGCAACTATATGAAGGTGTACCCCAATTGAGTTGCTTTATTCGATCAAGATCCACTTGGTTCACCAAATAGTGAACATGAGCCTTGGCTTTTTGATCCGAAAAGAGGACCATGCTTAAGAGAAGAGAAAGCACAACTCTCACTTGTCGTTCAGGAGAATGTTGAGGTCGAAAGCTTCATCCTCAAAAGCCTCACAAAGAATGGTATATTTGAAGTGATTATTATGTGGAAATTTGTTGACTATGGGACCGAATAGGTGACTCGAGGTAATCAAGATTTTTACGAATTCTGGTCATAAGCTAAAGGTTCCCCGAAAAACCTAAATCGAATAAAATGGCGAAATCGAAAGGAGTTATTATCATCTCACCAAAAGGAAGATGGAACGTGTTGGTGGTATCCCGAAACTGCTCACTTATAGCACTAATAGGATCCCTCTCCCTCTAGCAGGTCTCCAAAAACTTTGGGATGGCTCCACTACTTCGAATTGAGCCTCTCTCGTAAGACAAAATCGAATAATATTTTGGTTAGGACTTTACTCTAAATGAGCAAAGGAAGAGGTTTAAGCCAATTAGCTTATCGAAGAGGAGATGGCAAGTGAAGGAACATGGCTTTTAGCGGCAACTAGAAGATCACTTGGATTCCATTCATTTTGCGGACGCCATTCGCGCTCAAGGAAGGAGTCTTGGGTAAGACTCTTAGCTCTAATTCTTCCCACAGGATGAGCCTTTCTTCAAGGCATTTTTGAAAATAAGGAATTCTTGAGAACCAACTATCTTTCAAGAAGAAGCAAAGTAAGGAAATGCAAAAGGAGAACAAGAGTAAGATAAAGAGATGGTGTGCAAAATGAAACACACCATGCACCCCTTTTATAGGCAAATCGGTCAAGACATCCAAGCATGTAAAACAAGGGTCAAACAATTAATGAGGAACCAAAGGAATCGGTAAGGTATGTGAGGGTCACGCCTTCCAAAGGCTGGCCGGCGCCAGCCACGAGGCACCGTACGTGGAGTCCAATCAGCGATAGCTTTTGCAGCCTAGACCACTTCCCTAGTCCGAGCCGTTTTGTCCTCTTGGAGCATGTGGTTTTCTTTCCTTATGTATGTAAGTGGGAGCTTCCGGGCCCACCAATCAGCCTTTTCTACATCGGTTTTATGTGTCTGTTTTGACGGAATTATTTAGGTAAAAACACTTATCTTTTGTGAATTCAATTATACACTAACAAGTATGCTAGCACAGACATATTATTTAGCCAAGCTTAAGATCAAAAGACGATAAGAGTTTCAGCATCAAAACATGCCAAGCTTCAGGGGCTTTGATGAAGCGAACCTTAGGATCCTTTTACCGAACTTCGAACGCATGCATCGCGATCAAGTTCGGACCTCACTTTGGAGTTCGGGTTTAACAACAACCAATTCCAAGCATCACACAATGCTTTATAGAAATCAAGGCAAGTACCCTTTAGTGTCTACTTTGACCCTTCATCTTTATAGACTTGGTCAAAGTGGGGGTAGCTGTAGACTTGATCAAGTGTGCAAAATGAACACACCAAACATCCCCTTTTATAGGTAGACTCGAGTCAAGGCAGCCAACCATAAAAGATAAGTGTTAAGCAAGTAGTGGGAGACTAAGGGAATCCGACAGAGCACATCGAGGGCCACGTCTACCAAAAGGTCGGGCGACGCCGGCCATTAGGAGCCATAAGGTTCCATCGGCGACAACCTCTGCAGCCTAGCTGACCCACCTAATTGGTGCGGTCTTATCAAACCATGGAATGTACCTTTATCCCCTTGTGCATGCAATTGGGAGTTTTCGGGCCCACTAATCAGCTTTTCCGAAATAGTTTTATCGGTCACTTTTCGATCGAATTACTCGAGTAAAATATCGAACTTTTATCAATTTGATTATACACTAACACGTATGTTAGTACAACGGACAATTTAGCCAAGCTTCGGATCTAAGAACGATCGAAGTTTCAGCATAAAAATAAACCAATCTTCGAGGCTTTGATCAAGTCAAGCTTACGATCTTCTTACCGGACTTCAGAATGCATGCATCGTGATCAAGTCTAGGCCCCGTTTTGGAGTTCGGGTTTGATTACAACCAATTCCAAACATCACACAATACCTAATATAAAAACTCAAGGTAAGTACCCTTTAGTGTCTACTTTGACCCTTCTTCTTTTTAGATTTAGTCAAAGTGGGGGCTAACTGTAGACGCCTCAAAAGTGTCATCTCATATCTCTTTACTTTTGTATGTTATTCAGTTGACTCGATGATGAAATCTCGAGTCCTACTTGAGGATTTGGATCTCGGCTTGTGATTCAATTGGTGCGACATAAGCCGATGAAATCACAAAGAACCCCTAACATCAAATAAACAACCTTTTGCCTTCGGTCGATCCAAAAATCCCTTTTTCTTTCGGATGATCCAATACCGAGCCAAGCCTTTAGAGACAACGGAGTCGAGTGTTGTGTACCGAGAATTTCTAAGTTTAGAATACCGAATTTTACTTATGTCCAATTAGATAAGGAATTGAAGACCTGAAGACGACGTTAAAACGTGCATTTTATGATCACGAGCATCAAAGTACTGCATTTATGCTCCACAAGACAGTCCACACGAGACTAGGAGCTTATCCCGTCAAAACAATGTCGTGGCCGGCACCTGCAACCCCGAAGATTTAAGTGAAACGCTGTGTTTTGGCTTGGAGAATCCCTACGAAACACCGTAAGGCGCAAAACCTTAGGCATGTCCGTGAACCAGGTTCTATCTAGTTCTATCTTTTCTTTATCCGGTTCAATCTTATGAGATTCTGGCCCGGTTTGTTTGTAGGCTGCTTGGACGGCTGGCCGAGTGTAAACCCTAGGTTATTTGTGACTTAGGTCTCTCCCTATCAATAGAGAGCCTTGGCTCTTATTCCCATTCGACTTTCTCCTATGCGTAATAGTACAGAAAGCTAACTAAAGCATTCATACCTAAACGTTACTCTGCCTAAATTTCTATTAACCATTCATCTCTTTACTTACCGCCGTTGAAACCGTGCAAAGAGCTAAAGAATATTCAGTTATTCTGATCTCTAGGCACTCATTCGATCGATCTTTACTATTCAGTACATACATAATTCATGAAACAAGCCCTTTTTCTTTCGTTTGTTGTCATCGTATCAAGAGATCCAGCGTAGAGATCCAGATTAGCGAGGTGGGACAATCTAAGGGAAATCGTGCGGCTTTCAAACGGTTTATTATTTTTATGCTTCATTTACTGCTTTCCGTATTGTGGATTGAAGAGATGTAATCGTTCTTTTAATTCCTCCATGCCCGATGTAATTTTTCCGTTTTATGCTTTTCTTTTCCTTTCAATTTCTTTATCGCTTTCTTTATTACTTTCTTTTATTATTGTTTCGGTTGCTTTAAATTTGGCTTAGCATGTTCTTGTATGTTTGTGTGTGGTGTCTTATTTTAATATACTACTCAAACTAGTAATGCTCTTCTTCGGATAGGCGGAATGGAAGGGTTTTCCCTACATTTCATACCCTCACCCCGAATCTTATTCTCGGTTCAAAGATGGAGGGAGTCAATTTTAGCCTCTTTTAGTCTTAGTTTTCCCATACTAAGATTGGAAGAACAAGTTTTTGTTTTTGTTAGTTTTCATCCTAAAAGCCGACTGGCGATTCCCCTTTTTGTGCTTATTTCTTATTGAATTTGCATCCCGATTATTTTCTTATTGTAGGGAAAAGAAATTGGTTGTGGCTTTACTAGCCAAAGTAAAGGCCGAGGTCGATCTCTTCAGCCACGACCTTTGGCTGGCGCTCGCCACGGTTGGGTGAAGGCGGTGGTCGACAGGTGAGGCTTTAGTCCAGATTGGTGTTTTCACATCGATATGGCCCTAAAGCCTCACGGCACAATCAAAATCCTAATTTTGTTTGTCCTTCGGTTAGTAAATAATATCTCAGGAATTATGAAAATAACTAGTATGTGCCCGTGCATTTGCACGGGTATTTAATTTTAAAATTAATATAAAAATTTTTAAAACTAAATATAACTATTTCTAATCGAAATACTATTTGTAATTATAATATCAGAACTAACATAATTTACGAAAATATAATAAATAAACGTAACCTATTTTATAAATTCTAACTATTTTATCCACTCATTATAAGTGGCTTTGTGTTACTATAACTTAGATGCTTCAATGTGTTTGTCTATTTATGCAATCATGTACGTTATATATATATATATATATATATATATATATATATATATATATATATGTGTGTGTGTATATATATATAAGATAACTTAGATATAAGGGCCTAAATGAAATTTCACAAAATATCTTTTCCTCAAACAAATAATTTTACTAAATATCTTCTCAAGAAACAACTCATTCAACACAACTAATGCAAATAACTAATTCAAATAGTTGATTGTAAATAGATGATATAAATATCTTTTGTTTGCCAAACATAGCCTTTATATCCGACTATTTTTAGAATTATTAAAACAATTGACCAAGCACTTATTTAAACCTTGAATATCTAAAAATTAGTATGAAAGTCTCATCTCCTCTATTCCCCTTCCATCCCTTCCTCATCTCTAAATCCTAATTTTATATAAACTATTTTTTTCTTATTTAAATTGTTGGGACTACTATTTGACTAATTAGAGTTAGTGGTAAGTCCCTTTTTACTTCAGTTTCTTCAATTGAATTAATGTTTAGAGATATTGTTATTTTCTTTCTAATAATAAATTGTTTCTTCTTTTCGTGAAAGTTAGGGTTTCTCTTTTTCTTGTGAGTTGTTTTTGTGTTTTGTGCGAGTGATTTATCTTTCCAATACGTGCAAGTTTTATTATGATTGTTGATTCAAATGTAGGATTGTTGATTCAAATACGGTGATTTCTCTTGCCAATACGTGCCAATACTTTTAACAATTAGTTTTATTGATTTCAATTGAGAATGGTTTAATGATAGAATTTCATATGACTTGATGAAAGTGATGTTTCCTTCACGTTACATATATTTTATCATACAAATATCTATTTTATGAATATATATTAAACTCAATAATGTTCAAAAAGACATACTGAAAGGGTTTATTGCACTTACCAACATTTATGTATTCAACATTAATTTTTTAACTCTCCTATTTCAACTTAATTTTTATGTACCTCCGAGTTTGAATGTATATCTAATTGAGTTGAGATTTCGATTAAAAAATTCAAAAAATCAAGTGAAATCACCACTTTTTTCTCATTAAATATAAAGTTGTTAACATAGATAGAAAGTTGAGATTTCAACTTAATATAAAGATAAGATTTTGATAAGTTGAGATCTCGTTTAAGTGCGAAGTGACCGAGAATAAAATTTAAAAAAACAAGTGAAATCACCACTTTTCTCTATCTCAGTGTGTGTGTCTCTCTCTCTCTGGATATGTTATTGACAATAAACCCGGAAACACAAAAAGAAATAATAGAAGGAACATTTGCAAAGGCAATATATTTTTCAATTTGAAGAATATAAACTTGTCAAAAATAAATAATAAAAGGAAGTCATAATCAAAGAACTAAGCCAATTATTGAGGGTATTTCGGGAGATTTACTCACCATATATGTTGTTTTCTTCGCCATGTCACCAGTTCACTGGAGTTGGATGCTAATTTGAAATGTATTTAATGGTCATGGATAAAATTAAATAGAAAATCTAAAAATTGAAAAAATTACGATCAAATACCTAAAGAATGGTAAGTGCAAAAAAACTTCATATTATAGTCGAAGAACACAATTTGTGCCCGTATTGATATTGAAAGTATAGAGCCGAATGAAAGTTTATTTACCATTAATTTTATCGAAATAGAGATCTATTTAGATACTTTAGATTTATTCTAGTCAAAAAATTATTTTTATAAATATCTTAACGTTTTTCATTAACAAAGTTGTGCTTTCTACAAAAAAATATACTCCTTAACTATCTTAAAATATGTTGAATTGTATAGAAACTCATCATATATGTTATTTTCTTCGCCATGTCACTAGTTTACTGGAGTTGGATGCTAATTTAAAGTATATTTAATGGTCACGGGTAATAAAAATTAAATTGAAAAACTAAAAAATTAAAAAAATTAGTATTGAATACTCGAAGAATGGTAAGTGCAAAAAAACTCCATATTACAGTCGAAGAACACAGCTTGTGACCATATTGACATTGAAAGTATAGGGCCGAATGAAAGTTTATTTACCATTAACGTTAGGGGTTTTGGATTAAAATAAATTGTACTTTAGGTGTATTGGACAGTTATATATCAAAATATAAAGTTGACTAATCATGCCCTGTGGTTTGGGGGTGATTTTTTTCCCTAAACCACCACCTCTTTAGGGGCATCAATTCGATTATTCTATGACTTGTCAAGCTAAGAAAAGGGAAATTATAGTGCTACACTGCATTAAATCAGTTATTCTTAATTTTACACATCTAAAAACAACCGAATTATCTCCCTAGATAAGTCGTAGTTTAGAAAATAAAATTACCACCAAAGTACGGTGCATGATCGATCAACTTTACGGTTTGGTAAATAAACGTCCAATACCCCCAAAGTAAAGTTTATTTTAATACAAAAACCCTTAATTTTATCAAAACAGAAATGTGTTTAGATATTTTAGATTTGTTCTTATCAAAAAATTATTTTTATAAATATCGTATGGTTTTTCATTAATAAAGTTTTGTCTAATCATTAAAACTTTGTCTAGTCGGATTTAATCAAACTCAAAAATCTTAATAAAATGTTCATCCACACATTTCAAAACCATCTTCAAAACCCTAAGATCATTCTTTAAGCTTCCTAAAACCCGATGCCAAGGAATTCATGGGAAGCTCGATTCGGTCTCGTTGGGCCCGAGGGCGTGGTTCCTACGGCAGCCTTCTAGGATTTCACACCTATTTTGACTAAGTTCCAAGCCAAGGCTCAAACTCAAATTGATCGAGTCAAGCCTTAGTTCTCGATCTTAAGGAGGAGATCAAGCGCTAAAACGATCCGATCCGCCACCTCCAAGAAAGATGATCCAAGGCCGATGAGGACTTAGAACCTTCCGAAGAAGTCCAACCTTCGTAGTCCTCAAGTCCTTCTAAGTCTTACCGAAGAAGAAGAAGAAGAAGAAGAAGAAGAAGAAGGACAAGGAGAGTAGAAGGAGAAGGTGAACAAGGGCCTGGGGTAGTCCCGGCTAAGGGACAAGGGGATAAAGAAGCTGGAGGTGGTCTCCTCATATCACATTTAGTTTGCCTCGGAGGAGGCTGGTCATGTTGGCTAGTCTAAGGCACCCTCGTTAGTTCAACAACCTCCAGTTGCAGTAGTTGAGGGCGAAGAAGAAGAAGAAGAAGAAGAGGATGAACTACCTCTATCTCGAAGTAGGATAATTTCAATTCTCGATCTACCATTATTGTTACCTCCTCGCTAAGCTACCTCCACCCAAGGCTACATGCGTAGACGTGGACCTCGCTCTTATACTTCTCACTAAACTCGCTCCTCATCCCTCTTAATTTCAATATATTTCTTTGTCTAACATATGTGTACTTTCCCGTTTTTCCTCCCTCATTTTTGTTTGTTTTGATGAAATGCATAGGGGGATAGAAATAGATAGATGTTTGGCTAAGGGGAGTTTTTGTTTTTTTTTTTTGTTTTCTATGAATATATGCAAATTTTCTAAGTTTTAATGAAGTTCATTTTATTTCCGAGCATACATAAGTTTTATTTCTTATTTCTCATTCTCACTCGATATAGCTCTTATACATCTTATCATTACTTAGATATCTTTTAACTCGTGTTAAGAATACTTCATTACTCGCGCTGATAATATGCTAAGTATGTTCGAGTCATGCATGATCAATTTGCTCGATATCTTTGTTCCGATCAAATACAATGGAAACTCACTTCTTTGCACTTTTAACTTCTATCTTATTTATTGAATGCCTTTAATAAAAAAGGAGACATTGAAGACTCAGGTATAACTCTCTATCTCTCTATGGTGTTGATTTCAAGTCATTCTAAAACATTTAAGAAGCTCATCTCTACGTTTTCAATTCCGCTCGACCCACTCGAAACCATCTATTAACCATAATGTGTCCAACTGTGTTTCTAACCCACTTAGACATATGAGTAAATAATTTCACAAACACTTCATATTCCGAGTATTGACTTAGTGTTCAATCCGAAAATGAATTACAACGTTCATTCTCTTTTCCAAGTCGGTTCATTGAATGAAATTATTTTCTTGATCAAGTTTATACATTCCGATTATTTATTCTTATTAACTTGATCATTTAAAGGATTGTCTCAAGATAGAATTTACACCTAATGAATATTAGACACCGAAAATTCCATTTATTTAGGCTAAAGATAATTAAGTGCTTAATTACTTTGAATTAATTATTATCTATGCCTAATTTTGGACCACGGTATTTTTATACTCTAAGTACCATTTTGATTTTCTTTTGTAGGTTGATTAAGGTATTTTAATCTAATTTGGAAAAGCAAAAGCAACCGGTTTTCTAGCCGTTAAACACCGATGAGACAGAAAAGCAACATTTTGGGACAAGGCTCGGACACCATGTCGGGGTTGTTTGTTTCCAAATCCGGTAAACTTCAACTTTGGATCTAATGGTTGTTTGAGGATCTGGATCTCGGATTGTGATCGATTGGTGCAACATAAGGCGATAAACCACAAAAACCCCAGACACTAAATAAACGACCTTTCGCCTTGGGTGGGTCCACAAATCCTCTTTCTTTCGACCATTCAAGAACCCGGCTGAGCATTTAGAGATTGTGGAGTCCGGTGCTCTATACCAGGAAATTCCAAGTTCAAAGTACTACATTCTACTTTTACCCGAGTACAAGGAGCTAAAGGCCCGAAGACGGCATTAAAGTGTTACATTTCATGATCAAGAGCATCAAAGTGCTACATTTAAGCTTCACCGGACATGCCACATGAGGCTAGAAGCTTCTCCCTCGAAACGACATCGTGGTCGGCGCTTGCCTTCTAGAAGCATCAAGTGGAATGCTCGTGTTTTGGCGTGGAGAATCCTTTAGAGACACAACTAGGGCCTAGGGCGCCCAATTGGCCAGCGCTTGCCTATTGGTTCTATCTGGTTTTATCTCTTTCCGATCCAGCTTCTATCACTTAGGATTTGGCCTAGTTTATTTCAGCTATTTGGACGACTAAATGGAGGCAAACCCTAGGTCATTTGTGACCTAGGTCCTCTCTTATAAAAAGAGAGCCTTGACTCTCATTCCCATATGGCTTCGCTTTAGCATCACGTTGTAGAAAGTTAACCAGAATACTCTCATGTAAACGTTACTCTTTCGTCAATCTTAAGCATTCATCTAATTATTGCTTAGTGTCGTTGAATCCGTGCAAAGAGCTTAAGAATCTTCAATTTTTCTGTTCTCTAGGCACTTATTCAACTTATCATTACCATACCCTACGCACATATCTCACAAAAACAAGCCCTTTTCTTTTACTTGTCGTTGTTGCATCGAGAGATCCAGTGTAGAGATCCAGATTAGCGAGGCGGGACAACCCGAGGGCAATTATTTAGTCTACCGACGGTTCATTTATTTTCATGCTTTTTATCGTTTTCCGTATTGTGGTTTAAGAGATGTAATCGCTCCTTTTAATTCCTCCCCGACCGATGTAATTCTTTTATTTCTCTCATTTCTTTTCTTTATCGCCTTGTTTACCGCTTTCTTCATCGCTTTATTTATTATGTTTGGTTTCTTTTAATTTCGCTTCGCATGCTGCTTGATTTTTTGTTTTACATCATTATACACTACTCGAATTAGTAATGGTCGTCTTCGAATAGGCGGAATGGAAGGGTTTTCCCTACATTTCGTATCCTAGCCCTCAAATCCGATTCTTGGTTCAAAGACCGATGGAGTCATTTTTTAGCATCTTTTAGTCGTAGTTTTCTTATGTTAAGATTAGACGAGAAAACTTTATTTTATTTTGTTTTTGTTGGTTTTTCTTTCCTAAAAACTAACTAGCGACTCCTTTATTTTATGCTTTGTTCTATTCAAATTTGCATCTCGGTGTTTTCCGGTTCTAAGAATAGTAAGCCGAGGTTCCGGATCTGCCTATTAGGGTAGTGGCCGAGGCTATCTCTATCGGCACTCGCCTTTGGCCCGCGCCTGCCTCCGCTTGTATTGGGTGGTCGGCAAGTGAGGCTTCGGTCCGCATTAGTGTTTTCACACCAATATGGCCCTAAAGCCTCACTGGCAGGACCAAAACCCTAGTTTTATTTATTCCTTAATTAGAAAATAAGATCCCAAAAATTCTGAAAATAATTATCAAAATAAAATAATGAATAAAACTTCCATTCCAATTTTACCTAATTCGCTTTAAATCAGATTTAATAAAATTCTAAAATCTTAATAAAAGATTCATCCCTATATTCCAAAATCGACTTTCTAAAAGCATCTTTAAAAAAGACCCGACACAAGTTGAAAAGCTCGGTGAGTCCTGGCCGGCCGTACTTCTTATAGAATTAATTTCTAAGTGTTTGCTTGGGAAGAAATCTTTGTTAATTCACAAAAATCTTCCATCACCCTATTCAACCCCCTTTAGGGTGACTTAACCTCTCCAAGAGCAAACCTTCACAAACCACTTACTAGCTTACCATCTCTAGACCTAGAAGTCCATGGATTGTGGGTAAGTGATGAAGAAGATGTATAGGAAACCAAAGATGATAATGATGATAACTTATAGGGCACACCACCTTTAGGAGAAGACGACTTTTAGGAAAACCAAAAAGCCTTGAAATTCAATTCCTTACTAGATTTCGGTGACATAATGTACCCATGGGTCCACAATGGACTCAAGAAGCCCCAAAAGAACCCGAAGTCGTTAAAGAAAAATATCCAATCCTAAAGCACATGTAGGCCTTAATTGACGAGACTTAGCAAAATTGAGGTCTTACTTGAAACTACACCTGAGGATGTACTTGGATTGGTTAATAACGGGGATGGAACCATCACCTTTGTCAAGAAAGATATCCCTAAAGAACGCATTACACACGACAATGCTCTTTATTTAACTCGTAACTTACATTAACAACTTCATCCCTCTAACCTTAGTAGACAACGAATTTGGCGTAAATGTTTATCCTTGGAGGACCGCCAAAAGTATGGCATTAGAGAGCAATAAATCTCTAAAAAATATGTCCATCTCCGAGCGTACGAAAATTTTTAAAAGGCGGTTTTGGGAACGGTGACTCTTCCAATCAATGTTGGATCGGTAGTGAAGAACATCGACTTCAAAGTCCTAGACATCCCAACTACCTTTAACCTCCTTTTAGGACGCCCTTAGTTACATGACCACCAGCCTATTTCCTCTAAACCGCATCATAAAGTCAAGATGACCATCAAAGGTCAAAATGAAACTATCGATGGAGATAATCTTTATGCCACCATCACCTCTAAAGAGTTATCTGTCGAAATTGAACACGATGCGGACAATCTAGAACTTTTTGGTTATGAAATTTTTACTATATAGACAAGGATGAAGCACCTCTCAACTTCAATCCTTATGGCAACCCTAGTGTCTATTCAATGCTAAGGAACAAGGGATATTTTCCTGGCGTAGGCTGCAGGCCAAAGGGCATAAGACCAAACCTTTCCATCTCTTGAACCCACCAACAACTATAGGTTTGGGTTAGTCTATCAACGTACTTGCTAAGGAAATAGCCCAAGTCAAGTGGGAGATCCAAATTAGGAGGATTGCACCATCCACAATTCGTTCTATCAAACTATTTCCTCACACCCTAAGTTGACAGTTCCTAAAAAAGGGGATGAATTCCCCTACTACGGCTTTCCTGAGCCTTACTACCTTAAAGAGATGGGCATTTTGGTATCTGTTTTGGAGGTCTTTAGTGATTGCTATATATTAGAAAAGGAGGCGAGAGGGACAGATCAATAAAAGACCGAATCAAAATGGTCGAGAGCAATATCTTTGTTCTATTGTTCGGGCGGGAGAACAGACCTAGAGGGGAATTTGGTTTCAGTATTGTCCTAGGCCATGTCGTACCCATAGTTTGATCTCGTCCGGATTCATCACCGACGTCGACGCCAAGGTTCCAAGCATGTTACTTGGGTCGATGCTCGAGGAGCGCCAAGAATTCGCTGTTATCCTAGGAGATCATCCCATTATTCAGTCTAGCAATAGAGTCGTTATTTCTATTTCGAATTTTGTGAGTTCGTATTTTAGTTGTACAATTTCTAATTTTACAATTCCCGTTGGTGAGTCCGATGTACTCGGTTCCTTATTCAATAAGATGAACCTTTGTGCTTACTATTTGCCTCCTTATTTTCATTGTTTTACCTCTAATGATGAATAAGAAATCCATACGGAATTAATAAAAGCTATGGAAGATTATGAAAATCAGTTGCGGGTTTGCTCTTAGAGAGGTTGAGTCACCAAAGACAGGGGGTAAATAGGGCGATGGAAGATTTTTGTGCATTAACAAAGTAAACCGCACAGACAAAGACTTAGAAAACAATTCGAGATTGGACTCGAAATACACAAGACACACAAATTACGTGGAAACCCTCCTGGCGCGAAAACCGCGGGCGGTTCTAATCCAAGCACTAAGTCAAATTCACTATTTTCAATCCTCAAAATACAAGGATCGACCCCTCATAGAATTGTTCCCTTAGACAATTCAATTACAAGTTTTTCCAAGACACGAAGTTCCCTTATCCGATCTACTACTTCCTAACTAATATAACCTTTATAGCTAGGGAACAACCGAGCGGACCTAACCAATACAACTCAATCAAGGGACTTATCGGAGAATTGAAAATTTGAGAGTGATTACAATACTTTCTCTTAACAATTCAGGAAGTTAGAAGTTATGTAGTAGAGTTGTAAAAGCTAGAAGACCGAGTGAGAGTAGATTATGTTCAATTCCAAGCAATCTTCAAGTCATGTAGAAAAAGCTTCTATTTATACTCATTTGGGCCGAGTAGCCGTTGTTGCTGATTCTGGACTTGAGAGCTTCACTAGCCATTGTAATGGTTAGCCCGAGTCACTCGAAAATGAGTCGTTGCAATGTGAACGTTGTGCTTAGGTCCTTGACTCGAAAAGTAGTCCATACCAGCGAGTTGTGAAGGAAATGCAGGGTGGAAACAACCGTTAGACTCAAAGTTAAAGTTTACCGATTTGGAAACAAACAACCACGACACGGTGTATGAGTCCGGTCCAAAAAGGTGTTTTTCATGTCTGTTGGTGTTAAACGGCTAGAAGCCGGTTGCTTTTGCTTTTCAAAATAAGATTAAAATACTTTAATCAACCTGCAAAAATAAATCAAAGTGGTACTCAAAGTAGAAAAGTACTTTGGTCAAAGATTAGGCAAAGTTAATAATAAATTCAAAATAATTAAGTGCTAAATTATCTTGAGCTCGAAAGAATGGAATTTTCCGAGTCTAAAATTCAACAGGTTCAAATTCCATGTAGAGTCAATCCTTTAAATGATCAAGTTATTAAGATTAAATAGTCGGAATGTGCAAATTTTATCAAGTAAACAATTTCATTCAATAAACTAACTTAGAAAAGAGAATTAACGTAGTAATTCATTTTTAGTTAGATTAGTAAGTCAATGCTCGGAATATTAAGTGTTTGTGAATTTATTTACTCATACCATCTTCTAAGTTATGTCCGAGTGGGTCGGAAAACAAGTGAAATGTGTTCTACTTAAGATATGGTTTATGATTGGGCCATACGAGTATTGAAAACTTAAAAATGAGCTTCTTAAATACTTAGAATGACTTGAAATGAAAACCATAGAGAGATTGAGAGTTATATCCGAGTCTACCATCTCTACCTTTTTTATGAAAGACATTCCATAGTTAAGATAGAAGCTAAAAGTTTAAAGAGTTAAGTTTTCATTGCATTTTGATCAAAGCAAAAATATCGAGTATTTTGATCATCTATATCTCGGAGCATAGTTTATCAAAGTATTATGAGCAAGTATCAAAGCAGAGATAAAATATATCGGAGTAAAGATAAACTATGAAAGATATAATTTAGTTATTCTCACAAATAGAGAAATTTCATTTAAACTCGGAAAGTATTATACATAACTACTTAAAGAAAACTTAAGAAAGAACTCCCCTAAACACAACATCTATCTTGTTGTCTCCCTCTATGCATTTCATCAAAAATAAAGGAGGGAGGCAGATAAGTACAAAGATGTTGGATAAAAAAATCAAAATTAAGAGGGGGAGGAGTAGTGCGGGTTGAGGTAGCGGAACGGGGCCTCGTCCGCATCTCGTAACCTTGAGTTGAAGCGGCTGATTGAGGTGCAAAGAGCGAGAGGCAAGTCGGGGACTTGAAGTACACTGCGGCGAATCCGAGGTTGTACATTCTCTAGTTCTTCTTCCGAGCCCTCGGGCTCTTTAGCTTGAGGTCTGTTCAACCGAGGAGTGGGCCTTAGAGCGGCCTCCATCGCCAGCCTCTTCTAAAGCAAACCGAGTATGATATGAGGAGATCACCTCGGGTTCTTTCTCCCATTGGCACCGAGATGGGGTTGGTTCGGTTCCTTCTTCTTGTCCTTCTTCTCCTTCTAACTTAAAGTCGGAAGAGCTTGAGGACTATGATGATGGCGCTTCTTTAGAGGATGGTTCCGAGTCCTCAGCAACTTTGGATCTTCTTTTTGGAGGCGGCAAGTCCGATCTTGTTGGCGCTTGATCGCCTCGTTGAGCTCACCAACCAAGGCTTGACTACGATCAATTTGTCGCCGAGCCTTGCTTTGCAATTGAGCCAGGATTGGCATGAAAGCCCGGAAAGCCACCAAAGTTGACTACACCTCTTTCGCTAGAAGCGACAAATTGGGATGCCACCTTCGAAGTAACTCAAGAGAAGGGGCAAGTCGGGAAGATGAAGGTCCAGCGGTGACAAAAAGAGTCTTAAAATCTTTCCGAGTCCGAGGTGGTGGAGGAGGCGCATGCTTGAAAGCATGAGGCTAGAAACTAGATTGTATTTCCTAGTATCCTTGTCCAGAAATTTGTGTGGATCAAAAGGGAGATCCACTTTGAATTGAGCGAAAACAACGAAAGTAAAGGGAAGAGGGAGCTTTTTCGATTAGATAGAATAGAAGCAATTTGTTCCGAGATTAAAGGGAAGAGTTCAACCTCATACCGTTCAAGAAAATCATAGAGAACCTTAAGGACTTTGTTGTTAGGGTTCTCTTTGAAGGGGTAGAAAGAAAAGAAAGTTTTCATTAAGATGAAGCAAAGAATTCTTACTTCGGGTCATCCGAGTCAAAGAAAATTCTTTTTGATCGAGGAATCTCTTTGGCATATCTATCAAAGAAGTCATCAGCAACTTTATTGAAAGGGATTGGGATGGAGTTCAAGTAAAGGCACTTCACATTAAACAGATTATGAAGGAGAGAGAGATTGATACTAATGATTTTACCTTGAACATAAGAAGAGATTATGTTATCTCTTGCAGACATGTTTATGTAGAACTCAGTGATGAGTTCGGGTAGATATAATCGTAGAAACACAAATACTTGATAGTAGATGTGTTAAGAGTATATTTGACCCAAGAGAATGAGGTGGTAAAGAAGAATTTGTCTTCCATGAAGTAGTGCTGATCCACGATGAACATTTCGTCATCGTAGGCAAGGGCTTTTCCCTTAGAAGAATCCTTTTGAGGATTTTCGTAGCTAGTGGATTTGGTTCTAGCTTTCTTTATGAATGAACCTCCTTCAATGGTGCTTCCTCTCTTAGGTGTGGTTGAGAGAAAATGAAAGATATTAAGAGTAAGAGAGTGAAGAGAGTAGATGAATGAGAGAGATAAAGAGAGAGTTGAATATTTGAGTACAAGAGCAAAGAGTGCAAGAGTGAGAGCAAGAAATAACAAAGTAAGCGAATGAGAATGAAAGGGTGCTATTTATAGAACAAGAGTTTTCATTAAACAAAAGCCTTTCTAACTCAACCCTTAAAGTAACGGTTAGCGAGACCGTTGAGTATTCCAAGTGAGTAACGGCTATCTTGAAACCGCTTCCCTCTAAAGGCTAGTTTTCGGACCATTTGTGTGCGAGAGAGAGAAAAAGAGATTTTCAAAAATATTTCTAAGATTCTCCATTGATCTACGAGATGATCTCGGAATTTTGATGTCCATTTTTCTCACAAGCCGAGTCCGACTCAATGATGTGTTTGAGTGACTTAGAAAATTAATAACTCATAGCTCAGTCTTATCTTGGTTCAACTGATCCATTTGTTATTCACACAGAATATATAACAATCAATCCAATTCATAATAACTTTATGCAATAAAATAAATAGTCATGCAATCATCATGCCATGTTCATTCCTAATAAAGCAAAACCGATCTTCACTCGGAGGTTTTGAGTGCTGAACTCGGATTCTTGGTGATGCTTATTGCACTTTATTTTTCACACTTGATTGGGATAGATGTGAATGACAGTACAAGATCCTTCAATGTTGCTTAATCAAAAGAATTTGAACACGAGCAAGCTCCAGCTACTATGTTCTCAACTTCAACAGTTTATAAAGCGATCGACTACTATTTCTTTGAATGCCGGGAGATAAGTGAACAACTTAGAAATTGGGATTATCCTGATGTGCTCTTTCTTTCAACTTTAAATCCAAGTATAGTCAGCATTTGAGTATCTAGTGAGGGTTAGATCTAAGTCGTTAGAGTACCATAGACCCGAGTGTCCGAGTCCCTGCAAGATATCTAAAAGTTCACTTCAAAGTCGAGATCCAATCATAGATCCGTATAGTTTCTAATCTATAGCTTTACCTTTCTCATTAGAGTCCAGTTTAGCACTACTACTCATTGGTGTTGTTGTGTGCCTCACATCTTGTAGCTTGTACTTCTTAAATAGGTCCTTGGTGTATTTTGATTAATGAACATAGATCCCTTCCTTTTCTTGCTTAATTTACGAGTCCAACGAAGAAATTGAGTTCTCCCATCATGCCCATTTGGAACTCCTATCTTATTAACTCAAAAACTCTTGGTAGAGAGTTTCATTAGTAGCTCCAAATATAATGTCATCAACATGAATCTAAATGATAAGAAAATTATTACCCTTGGTTTTGGTAAATAGAGTTTTGTACCTAAGACCTCTTTTGAAGTTATTTTTAACCAAGAAACTACTTAGTCTTTCATACCAAGCTCCGGGAGTTTGTTTCAGACCATATAAAGCTTTTTGCAATTTTAAAACATGATATGGAAATTGAGAGTTTCAAATCCAGGGGTTGTTGAACATAAAGTTCTTCTTGAATATAACCATTATCAAATGCACACTTAGCATCCATTTGATAAAGCTTGATGTTCATGCAAATGATAAGAGAATTCCGATTACCTGAATCCTAGCAATAGGTGCAAAGGTTTCCCCACAATCAATTCCCTCTTCTTGGTTATATCCCTCAAGTAACTAATCTAGCCTTGTTTCGACTACCAAACCTCCCTCATGCAGTTTGTTCTTACAAACCCATTTGGTTCTTATAACTGGGTGGTTAGAAAGTCGTTTGGTCGGAGTCCGGACTTGGTTTCTTTCAAATTGAGTTAATTCTTCTTACATGGCCTCTACCAGTTTAGGTTCAAGTAGGGCTTATAGAACATTTTTAGGTTCAATTAATGAAATAAATGATGAAAATGCACATAGATTTCGCAAAAAGAATGAGCTATTACCCCATTATTGATTTTAGAAATGATGTTCTCACGTGCGTGATCTGGATGCATATTTGAATGCTTTACTCGTCCTCCGATTTACTAGGTTTTTTGGTTGAATGATTTGATCTTCGGTTTGTTCATCTTATTGAACATGTTGATTAGCTTGATCTTTAGTAATCCGAGTCGGCTCTTAAACCGGCTTATTCTTAGTTTCTTTATTTTTGTTCATTATGACCTCAGCTTCAACTATATCATCTTCATCTCGGTTCGACTTGAGATAAGAGAAAGTAGATTCACTTGTTCCGCCATGATCAACTTCATCAAAGACAACGTGTATACTTTCTTCGACTTTGTTAGTTCTCTTGTTAAATATTCTATAAGCCTTACTATGAGATGAGTAACTCGGAAAAATACATTCATTTGACCATGCATCAAAGTTGGTCGAGCGTTCCTTACCATTGTTATGCACATAGCATTTACATCCAAATGGTTTGAAGTAGGAAATGTGAGGCTTCTTTCCTTTGTACAACGCATAGGGTGTCTTCTTCAAAATGGATCCGATGAGGCATCTCTTGAGAGTGCAGTTTGCTATGTTAATTGCCTCGATCAAGAAATAGTAAGGTAGACCATTTTCAATCGTGATTGCCCTTCCTATTTCTTCAATAGTTTTGTTCTTCTCTCCACTACTCCATTCCGTTGAGGAGTTCTTGGTGCCGAAAAGTTGTGGAAGATGACATTCGTATCATAGAAGTCTGCAAATTCTAAGTAATCAAACTCCCTTCCGTGGTCGGTTTCAATTCTTCTAATCGAATCTCGGACTCCGCTTGAATTTTCTTGCAGATCTTAGTGAACTCTTTGAAAGCTTCATTTTTGTTCTTCAGAAAACACACCTAGGTAAATCGTGAGTAATCGTCAATAATAGCTAGTACATATGATTTACCTACTAAGCTTTTGACATAAATTTCACTACACAAATCCTTATGAATCAATTCAAGTACTTTAATTGTAGATACTGTCTTGAGTGGCTTAAAAGATGATCCGACTTGCTTTCATTTTGTGCATGCCTCACAGATTTTGTCTTTCTTAAAAGCACGGTTAGGTAAACCTCTAACTAATCCATGAGATGTAAGCTTCTTAATGGTATGAATGCTGATATGGCCTAGTCTATGATGCCATGTCCATGACTCATCATTTAGAGAAGCGTTTAAGCATGATAAATCTTGAGTAGAATGCGAAGAGGAATGGTGTAGGTGTTACCTAACCTAAGACCTAAAAGTTTTGTCTCTTTGATGACTATATCCGGAAATCAAGCGGTTCGTCCGAGTGAATCTTACCTCTTGACCTTTGTCACATAACCGAAAAAATGTTCATAATGTTGTACTTGAGCTCTTTGACAAGGTAGACTGGACTAACTGAATTATCTCCCTTACAAATCCTTCCAATTCCAACTATCTTGCCTTTGTTGTTGTCTCTAAATGTGACATTTCCTCCTTTCATTTCTTCTAGTTTTGCTAAGAGTCTTGAGTCTCCGGACATGTGACATGAACATCCATTGTCCGAGTGACCTGCAAAACAGAAACAAACTAACCCTTCTCACTTCCTCTTACAAACCCAATAATCATTTTTACTGTGGTCCTTTTCGAGGAATAGCACTTTTGGGAACCCGATTTGGACAATTTTAGGTTTGGTTCTATCCCGAGTCTTCTTTCCGGAGAATTGACTCGTGGCTCTTTTCTTTCAAAACCACTCTTTTTGGAAATAGGTTGAGAAGGCTTTTTCATGAAAACTAGTTACGGCACAGTCCCTTTTCTTTGTGAATGAATGGGGCCATGCTCAACCTTCCTAACCGTAATAGTTACGGAATCGGTTTTGAAAAGATTGTTATAAGAGTCATCTTTCTCTTCAGACATTGTATCCAATACCTTCTTTTCGAGATGTGACACACTCGAGAGCTAAGTAATAAATCATGGTTTTTCTCACCTTAAGTGAGTTTTAAAACCAACTTTTGAGACTCATTGAACATCTATCGGTTGGTCATTCTCTGTTCTAAGGCACTCAAACTCGGTCTCATTATCTTGATTACTGGTCTCAAGTACTTGCAGATTTTGCCTCAAGTTTTCTAACTCCTTTTGAAAGTGATGCTTTCAACATTAAGAGATTGTAGTTGCTCTTTGAATTTAGAAGATTTAGAATTAGACTGTTCCTCAAAAGTAAAAATATATCTAGCAAGATCAAGTTCGGAAAACATGAGGAAAGAGTTAATAACCTCCTATGGATCCATTTCCTCACCATCCGATCCATCACTGCTCGACTCGGATCGAACTTCTAAGTCCGATAATGCCATTAAACACTTTGAATCATCGAGTCATAATCTTCTTCCGAGTCATCATTACTCCAGGTAGCCATCATAGCCTTTTTCTTCTTTTTGTCCTTCTTTCTCTTAAGATAATCATTTACTATGTGCTCCTTGCTGCCACACCCAAACAAGCTAGAGTTCTTAGTTAAAGACAAATTTGAAAAAAAGGAATTGTTAAGCTTGTCGTACAGCAACAAATTAAACCACTACTTAAACTTATAATAAACAATATAGCAAGGGCAAGTAGGGATCGAATCCACGAGGAAAGATATAATAACATGCAAGTTTTAATCTAATTAAATTTACTACTCTTAAAAACAAAATAGAAAATATAAATTAAAATCAATAACTAAAATTCATAGAAAATTATCTAATAACTAAATAAATAATTTATACATAATAATAAAACTACAATAACCTAGAAATATTTTTGTATATTTTTAGAACAATTAAAACAGAAAACTAAAGCAGAAAATAAACAAATTCTAAAACAGAAAATTAAATAAGTAAAATTCTGCACTTAAATAATTACGAAATTAAATACTAAAATTACCCAGAATAATAATACTAATTTTCTAAACCTAACCAGACCCTAAAAATATAAAAACAAAATTTAAAATCTAATTTACGAATTTATTTTATTAAAAACCTGCAGTAATTAAATTCAAGAATTAAATCTGAAAAAATATCAAATTAATTCCAAAAATTCTAAAATTTAATCACAGCAAACTAGGACTCTATCTAAACCCTAAAAGAAAATAAAATAAGAAAAATAACAAAAGAAACTATTTTAAAACTAATTTCTAACAAACTGACTCAAAAATAATAAACACTAACAGAAAATTAATTCTGAAAATTAAAATATATAAAGACTCAAAATTAAATTAAAATAAAATTACTAAAACTAACCTAAAATACTGATCTTTAGGGGGTAACGAAATTAATAATAAAAGACTATATATTTATAAATAAAAACCGACAAACTAAAGAAAATAACTAAAAAGCAAACAAATAATTATCAAAGATAGCAAATTTATAAAAACACTTAGTATAATCTGTATCCACCATGCAAATTATTATTTATCATTAACACACAAATTGATCTACCCATGAGCTAAACTGTAGAAGACAACCACTAGCGGATCTTCCCCGTTTTTCCTTAGTTATTAGTTTACTTAGGCCTAGCCCTAATATAAACCCTACTAATATTGATAACCCTAGCACTAGCACTAGAATTTAATCAAATCAGAGCATTAAGTATTAGAAAACATCATCTAGCACCTAATAACCAATCTACTAGCAAATTGATTTAAGAACGATCTATGATAATTTCCTAATTAAAAGAGATGGGTATGAGCCATCCATGATTAACTAGGGTGATACTTATGTCTAAAAGATCAAGCAATTACGTACTTAAACCCTCTAAACTATCACATGAATTTATATAAAACTAAATAGCGTGCACTCTAATTAATTAGACATAAATTCATAAACATTAAACACAAATTATCATAGAATCATGGATCAAATCAATAAGACAATAAAAATCAAAACTTTGTTTCAAAATAAGTAATTTAACATGGCTTCAATGAGATTATACTAAGTATAAAAAAACTACTCAAACATAATATAATTTAAAATACGTAAACTAAATAAAAATATCATCTTTAATATTAAACTAACAATAAAAATAAAGTCTTTAAAATAAAAATTACAATAATAATAATACCATAATAATCCTTGACATTGTGATGATCAAGAAGGTCATGATGGAGAGTTGATGATGATGATGAAAGAGGAAGAAAGTAAGATGGTGATGAGCTATTATGATGATTGTGGGTAAGAAAAGGGTTGGCAGTAGAGATTAAAAACAAGCGGGAGGTGGCGAAAGTGGGGAAGGTGAAGGCTTTGATGATGATAATTAGCGTGGAATGATTATGGCCGTGAGATAGGTGATGGGCAGCAAGGGAGCTAAGTGGGCGGCTGGGTGATGGCGTACGTTGATGGGCAGCGTAAGAAGGAGCAGCGAAGGGATGTTGTGGCAGCGGCCAGCCAAGCCGTGGTGGCTGGCGTGGACAGCAAAGGCAAGAGGTGGTGATTGTTTGTGGGTCTCGGTCCCCTCTCCATGATGGTAATAAGTAGTATATATAGGGTGAAAGAGTTAGGGTTTATTTCTCTTTCTTCTCTTCTAAGTTTCCCTTTTCTATTCCACTTAGGATTTCCTAAAATATAATATCCTAAAATAAATATTTTATTACATATTATATTTATGGACCGACTTCATATATTTTCTTGGATGCTTGTCGGTAGCTACAAATCCACTTTTAACGACTTTTCTTCTCTTCCCCACTTTATTCGATAATTACCTATAAATAGACAAAATAGAATAAATTAGATAAAATAAACTATATAATATAAACTAAATAACTACTAAAAATACGTATAAAATACGACTTAACAGGAATATTTACCTTTCTTGTCTTTCTAGTAGAACTTCGCTTTGGCTTTTTCTACCACTTTTTGTATTTCATCATCTTCTTAAAGCCTCGGGCTATAAGTACCATGGGATCTTCTTCATAATCCGAGGAGCTCGGTCTTTGACGTCTTTCTTCGAGGCCGTGAGTGCAGTGTTTCTTTTGGTGTTGACCTCAAGTTCCTCTTCTTCTAGGTGCAGCTCATGAGTGAATAACTTGCCAATGAGCTCATCTAGCTTCAACTTAGACAGATCTTGAGCTTCCTCTATTGTTATCACCTTAGGACCCCATCCTCTCTTGGGTAGACTCCTTAGGATATTTGTCACAACTTCTTGATGAGTCATCTTCTTACCCATAAACTTGAGATTGTTGACAATCTCGGTTAAGTAAATGCACATGTATGTGATGTTCTCATCGAGGCTACATTTTGAACATCTCATACTTGTGGAGGAACCGACTTATCTTTTCTTGCTTCACTTGGTTGGTTCGTTCATAAGTGTTTACCAGTGTATCACATACTTCTTTTGCTATGTCACATGTAGACACTCTATTGTATTCTTCCGAATTGATTGTGTACATTAGAGTGTTTATGGCCTTGAAGTTCTTCATGTACTTCTCATTCTCTTCAGTGGTGAACTCGGACTTCACCTTGGGTACAGTGTGTTGCTCCTTCTATCTTCATGGGAGTGTAGTTGCAATTGCAGATGATGTTCCATATCTCCTCATCATAGTCGTGGATGAAGCACTCCATCATCTTCTTCTAGTGTGCGAAGTTTGAACCTTTAAATTTGGGTGGTCCGCGAACGATCTTCCTTCATCGAACTCTCCATTGTTCCGAGCCTTCGATCTTTAGACCTTCGATTTGTTAGATCCTTTGAGAAGGCTACGCTCCGATACCAATTGAAGGTTTGCTCTTCGAGAGGTTGAGTCACCCTAGAGGGGAGTGAATAGGGTGATGGAAGATTTTTGCGGATTGACAAAGTAAACCGCACAATAAAGACTTAGAAAACAATTTTGAGTATAGATTGGAATAAAAAATAGACAAGACAAAGAAATTACGTGTAAACCATCCTAGGGAAGAAAACCACGGATAGTGCTAATCCAAACGCTAAGTCAAATCTACTATTTTGATTTCACAAAATACAAGGACGGACTCCTTATGGAATTGTTCCCTTGGAAAATTCAATTACAAGTTTTTCTTAGACTCAAAAATTCCATTATTTGATCTAGTACTTCCTAACCGAGATATGCTTTACAGCTAAGGAACAACCGAGCTAAGTTAACCCTTATAGCTCGATCAAGGGACTTATCAAAGAATTCAAAATGTAAGAATGATTACACGACCTTTTCTTTACAACTTAGAAAGTAAGTACTTAAGAAGTAAAGTTATAAAAGTTAGAAAATTGAGTTAGAGTAGATTATGTTCGGTTCCAACAATCTTCAAGTCTTGTAGAAAAGCATCTATTTATACTCGGTAAGGCGGAGTAGGCGTTGAGACCGATTCGGACTTGAGAGCTTCACTAGCCGTTGTAACAGCTTAGTCCGATTCACTTCCAAAAGGATTCGTCATTAATACAAAAACCACTTTTAACGACGGGTCTTTAACAACGGTGGAAAGGATAAAGCTGTCATGAAAAATGGACTAGTGGCATTTTCATATAAAATGACGTTTTTAATGTATATATGACTACGAGTACAACATAAAACGAGTTGTTTAAAGTTTTTACTAAACCTTAGACTACGGTTCTTTCACTCAACCGTTGTCATAGTTACATCTATGACGACGGTTCGTAAAAGAATCGTAGTCTCGAAACTTTAGACGACTTGTTCTTGGTAGTGAACCCTAGTCTAAAGTTCCGTATAAAAAACCCTCGGCGCTTGCTTTTTCACTCGCAGTCCCACACTCATTCTCTCTACGATTTATGATTATGGTTGCACCCCCACCCCACTCACACTCTCCGCATTTACAGCTTTGGCTACACCACTCTTTCGCCGACTTCTCTTTCCGACCTCAATCTCTCCGCGTGGCTGCACCTCTCTCGCCTACCTTACTCTCTTTGCGTGGCTACACCTTTCTCGTTGACTTCTCTTTCCGGGCACCACCAAGTTTGTCTCTTTCTCTTCATCTTTAGAAATTTGGCCCTGAATTCCATTACGGGTTTTTAATTCTGTTCTTGTTTGGCTTCTCATTTTCGGCATTTTCAAGAAACTCGAAAGTGTAGATAACGCTTTGTAATTTCGGATCTAAATTCGAAAGTGTAATTTAGGAGTGTTATTTAGCGGTGTTTTATAGAAAATTTGCAGATTAATCTTATAATTGATGAATAGGAATGGATAGAATATGAAAATAAGAATAGAGGGAAAAAAAAAGCAAAAATTGAGGAACCGGGGTTGGTTGCACGGTCAGCCCGTGTTCGCTGCTGCCTAACACAACCTCTATGTTTCCGTTAGAAAATTGTTGTACATGTTTATTTATCTAGATTTGTATAATTGCTTACAATATAAAATTAATTCATCCAAAAGTACAAAAAAATCGAGGGGCGAACTATGATCAATAAGGACAGAGTTGGTCCAAAGTAGAGACGATCCAACCCTCTTTAGACGGGTTGATTTTGATAAGCACGGAAATGTTGTAAGTGGATAATAAAGCTCCCTTTATGAGCTATGTTAGTGTCGCAAGCCGCACATATGTGAACATAAATTACATAAAATGGAACAATGTCCCCGATTCCATTAAGGACAACTCTGTGGAACAATATTCGAGTTAATGCTCTACATCTCAACTTCGTATTGCAACTTATTGTAAATGGTTAATTTATATATGTACTAAAGCATATCGTTCTTGTGTTTCGAAAACGTTTAACTAGAACGTTAATGAATTTGATATCCCCTTTGTGAAACATAAGACCCTAATGTCGGCGACGTAAAAGTTTAGAGACTTCAAATCTCGCATTGCCGCTATATGGGTCTATGAAATAAAATAGATAAAACAATAAGGTAGAATCTAGGAGGTCTACAATTGTATCACCGAGGAGGACTGGAGATTGTTTAAATCACATGTCACCTCTCAGGAGTATATGGTAATTTATCATCCTCATTTGATAAATTTGTTTCGATTTAAGTCTTATGCATTTATATTTTCGTTGTCTTAATTACATACGCAGGCAATAGGTGAAGCCAACTGGAAGAGAATTAAGAGCAATGCGTACACTCATGGGATGGGGGATAGGCGAAGTTGGAGGAGAGGTTGTACAAGCAAAAGCTTAAGTAACTTCAAACCACACCTAGTGAAGGTTCCACCATAGATATTTTACAGCTTGTTATCGATAGGGACGAGCTGTGGGTCAATGGAAGAAAGAAGAAAGATGGAGCCTTCACTACGGCCGATGCATACCCTCAAGTGGCTCACACTAAGTTTCCAAAAAGAAAAAAACATACTTGGGTTATGCTCACATGCTAGCCATTTGATTACTGAAATTCTAGCTTAGCTCGCATCACTTAAACCCCTACAAATTCTAAGTACAAACCTTCATGTCCTTATTGGAGACTATTTTTGGGCGGCCTCCAAGAACCCTTTGTCATAATTTGCTACTTGTGGTTCCGTTGCCATTGCTCCTTCTCTAATCACTAGATGTTTTCCTCTTCCCTCTCCACAACTTAGAATTACTTCCCATTCATTCATTCGCCTCTTTTTAACATCAATCCCGATCCCTTCCAATGCTACTTCTAATTCTCAATTGATCTCCTTATCCTCGCCAATCTACTCTTATATTGCACTACTAAATTCCAGTAGACAAATAGCCTTCCTTTTTGTCATTCCTTTTGAAAATTTCTTCAATAGCTCACCTTTACTCTTTGTATTATTAACTTATCAAGGCTCATGTTCTTTGTCTGTTGAGTCTATTCCTCTCCCTTGATATAATATGAGTTGCCACATAAATTTCTAATTGAGTGACTATGACTTGTTTATTCTCCAAGAAAAAAATTTGCCCTACTCGAGGAATATACCTTATACTCTCCCCGGATCCGGCTATTGTGCCCTTTCGACTATTGGAGGCCAATTATCCTCTTCGAAAGCAATTGAAGAGATATTATTCAGAGTCTGCTCGAGGGTTTGCCTTCATTTTCATATCCCTTGACGGAGGATCCTTACTGGAGTTGTCTTCCAATATAGTACCGCAGAGTAGTGGATTTGGCTTATGAATTCTTGGACCAGGAATGGATGAGTATAAAAGGGGTTGGGTTGTACCTATGAGTTAGCATGGGTATTTATGGCCAGATGGGCTAGAAAAGAGAAGGATGACCCTTCACACCGAGTTTATAAAATCATTAAATGCTATTAAGTGGGTGTCTCTTGTGACTGGGGAAACCCGAAATCTTGCGTAATTAATATTGGAGCCTAAGTTGTGGATCGACTCCGGGGACAGTATATCTCTTAAAGATAGGGAAAGAGAAGTCCCATGATATGGAGAGGGGATCATCTTTGATGTTTGTGGTACAATAGAAAACAAGTTCAAATTGGGTCGGTTCACAATAGGTTGGAATATAATATGAGCGACTTCTTGGGTTGGGCCAATTTTGCGAAAAAGTCCCAAGTGGTGGTCCTGTAGTAATTAAATTCCCTAGTTCCCCAAATCCACGTCCATTGTTACTCCCTTATTGAATGCCACAACTTCAATTTGTACTTACCCATGAACTTCCGATTAACTCAGCTAGTTAGAGAGCGGTTTGGATATGTGGTTCCGGGGCCACTTGTGATGATTGAATAGGCCCCTTTTCAACTATCTCCATTGACCTTTTAACCTCTTGTCCTGGGACCCTAAAGAGATTAATTCTTCATGTTGTTGTGAATCTTCCTGCAGACGTTGCACCATGTTTTACTTGATACTTTCCTCTGCTAGTAGGGCTTCATATACTTCGCCAAGATGACATCTATCCCCTATCAGCACTAAAGCTCCCATTCTTCCCGTAACAAACTCGATACCTATCCTTCTTCCTTCATAAACTCGGACCAATAAGAACTATCTCGAACTAAACCAAAGATTAATAATTGTTCCCAAAGGACTTAGTTAAAAAACGATTAACCGGGTGGAAAAAACACGAATACTAGTGAAAATTTTCTCCCCTTATTTTTCAACCAATCATTAACTTATCAAGCTCTTTTTAGATAATGGTCGATCCTCTTATGTAAATAGAGCTCTTGTGTCCTACTAGACTACACCTAGTACATATTGTAAACAATTGCTCATATCTAAAGTAAGCCCATAATGCTTCCTCCCTGTTGTCTTCCAAGAAAATTCCTTGGAATGAGTGGTTCTCTCAAGTTAACTTTAACTTTGATTCTCATGTTGGGACTTTCACTATCAATTCACTACTGAAAACCTAGATCAATGACCTCATTAAACACCCCTCCCAACCCTAAGATCACTTCGGAGGTTCTATAGTGAAAAGGGACTCTCTCTAATTGCACACACAATCCTACCCTATCAAAAGTAAGACTTTGTGGGCAAGGGTCTAATATGTAGGGCTTAAGCACAAGTAGTGATCCTTGTAAACTATCATGTTCCATCAATACTAGATCATCTCTATCTTCGGGATTAATATAGTGCAATAGAAAAGCCTCACCAAAAGAAGAGACTTGAATCTTGCCTCTAGTTATCCAAGCTATATCTATAACTTGTTGAATCTCCTCCGATTTCTACAACTTGAAGTCAAAGAACTTCCCTAACACTTCTAGATCCCACCATCTTTCAACTTCTTCTGTAGAGTCCATAATAGAAATAAGTGTTGAAGTTATAGGATAGAAGAAGTTTTGAGAACTACTAGTGATTTTCATGGTGAAGAGAGACTTGAGAAGTGAATGACAAAGATAAAGGAAAATGTGATAGAAAGAAAAACGTGAAGATTGCTATAAAAGGGTAGCAAACCAAAAGCATTTGCTAGGGTCCACCAAAAAGTTCTTGAATTTCAGTACTTGTGACGAATATCTTCAATGATAAGGTGGTTGACTCCGGACGGGTAGTTTAGCATTGAAACGTAAGGTAAATTATCACCGTTTATACCTCTCCTAATGTTGTAATTACTCTTCACCCACCTTCCCAACTTCTCTTATCTCGTGGAAGACTTGCTAAATTGGAATGAGTTTAAGACTCACACTATCTAGATAGCTTGCATTAAACTACACCAATTCATCCACTTCAATAACTCTGTGGGCTTAATGTGATTGTCCCGATTTTCCATTTCAATCGACAAATGACAAAGTTGACAGAGAACAAGATTGTGAAGTAAAGGCTCATCTCTTACCCCACCTTAATTGAGAATTTGTTTTTTCCAGGAACGATTGAATGATAATAAAATGGTAGCTTTTGTTCTTCAACATGGACAAAGTTGTTGTCTCTTACTTTCAAAATGATTGAGATATTCTCTCTCTACTTTCTCACACTAAGAGAGTTTTCCTAGTTTGATCGTTGCTTGTGTTGTAATTCCTCCATCATTATATGGCTCATTACTTTTCTCTTTCTCTCTCATCAATTGAGGTAGGCATCACCTAAACCCCTACAAATTCAAAGTACAAACCTTCATATCCTTGTTGGAGACTCTTTTAGGCGAGTCTCGAGACCCCTTTGTCAAAATTTGGTACTTGTGGTTCTATTGCCATTGCTCCTTCCCTAATCTCTAGGTGTTTTCCTCTTCCTTCTCCACAGCTTGGACTTGCTTCCTCCCAATGCTACTTCAAGTTCTGAATTGATCTCCTCTTCCTCGCCAATCTACTCCCTAGTTGCACTCGCCAAATTCCGAGTAGACAAATAGCCTTCCTTTTGGTCGTTCCTTCTATAACTTCCTTGAATAGTTCGTCCTTTACTCTCTGCACTTTGAACTTATCAAGGCTCTTGCTCTTTGCTCCGAGTCTCTATTCCTCCCTCTTGATATAATATGAGTTTTCCACAGAAATTTCTAATTGAGTAACTCGTGACTTGTTTATTCTCTAAAAAAAATATGCCCTATTGAGGAACATACCTTATACTCTCCCCCACATCTAGTTGTTGTGCCCTTTTGACTATTGGAGGCTAAGTAAATATGCTAGTTGCTCCATTACTAGAGTTGTTGTCTAATATAGTACTGAGGTAGTGGATTTGGCTTGTGAATTCCGATGAGGAGAATCTAGATCGATGACTCTACAAAAAAATGAAGCAATTAGCACATTTACTAAGAGTTCATTAACTTAGCACTTTCACTAACTAAGACTCACCCGAAAAGTTCGAAGGTCTTCCTAGTAAACAAATCCTTAAAACCTTTAAGGGAAAGTTGGAGGTTGATGGACATAAGTCTAGATTGTTCTCGGTCATACTACAAAATTCATTATGTTAGTGAGACTCTTTTAGCATACACCTAAAAGTAAAAAAGTAGAATACTCATACCCCTTTCCAATTCTTTGGAAGTGGGTGCCCCACGCACTCATCTTTAGGTATTTCGAGAATTATGACATAGCGTGTATTCCCTGGGTTGGGACACATCAACATCAAGGCTCGAGATATAGATGTCCTCGGGAGAAGCTACAAAAGATGAAGCTAATTTCCATATAAGAAATTTAACTACACAAAAGATAGGAGGAGAAGACTCACTAGTCGGGTCATAATTCACCCTAAATGTTGAGCATAAGATGAATGCATGTTTAGGAACTAGGTATAGAGATACTCGGTAGTTATTTCTTCATGTTCCTCTTGACTAATGGAGCGAGAACTAAAACATTATTTGTGGTGGATCATGGGAACAAATGGTGGCCACGTGTTGTAGCGGATTTATAGTGTGACTAGCTCGCGAAGGTACTAACAAAATCCAAAAGGACCCTCAAACAAGACCCTCCTCTCGCTCAATTCCTGCGCTACACGTAAGCTTGAAGGGAGTTGAATTTGAGTCTAAGGCTGGAAGTTGGCCTGCACATAGAGGACCCATAAAAAGACAAGCCAACACTACTACAAAACTGTTAATTAGCGACGGAAACACTTCAGTCGCCAAATAACGACGAAATCAATGACGAAACCGACAAAAAGTAGCAAGTGTTTCAAAAGGCGATAGACTTAGCGACGAAAATCCGTTTTCGTTATTATTTCCAAAACAACAACGGATTATTCCATCGCCGACAGGAACAACGACGGATTATTCCATCACTAATCCATAGCTAACTACATAAAAATTTTCAGATCTAGCACAAACAAAAAAATATAATAAAATAAATTTTACGATTAGCTGACAGAATTTTCCATCATTAGTCCATCACTAACTAAAAATTGAGGTTAGAGATGGATCGACGACGAACTATTCCGTTGCTAACCTCATATATGTTTTGGATTTGGCCTTTGGGCCACACCAAGAGAAGAGAAGCCGAGGAGAGAGAGACGAGTGCGATAGTGAGTGAGGGAGAGACCCAACCGCCAGCCATCCACTACCACGACCGTCCGCCGCTACTGCCGGTGTGCTGCCCTTCTATCCGTGAAGTTTGGCCGGAGGTAACAAGGAAGGTGGAGGAGAGAGTTGCTGTTGTCGCCGGTCGTGCCGTTACCGGTTCCACCGCCGCTTAACAAGTGTTTCAAGGTAGTGTTTCAAGGTAGTGTTTTCTTCATTGTTGTTGGATATATGGTTTTGAATAATTTAGTATAAAGTTGATGATTTTATATAATTTGATGCAAATTAATGTTCTTTGTCAATGAATTTCAAATAAAACATGTGCAATTATGTGATTTATGTATATATGTTGTGTTGTTGAAAGTATGTGAGGTTAGATTTGTTGAAAGAAATTGTTGAAGTTAAAATAAATGTTGTTTGTGATTTATGTGCAATTGTTTGTGGTTTATTTATAAATTTATTGAACTTTTTACAATTTATCAATATATAGTGGTTAATTGTGTGAAAGTAGAAATAAAATTATTGTTATAAATTTTGAAATAATTTTATAAATTATATTTGTGTGTGAGTTAATTTATACTAATTAGGTAGAAATAATGTAATAAATTTTATTTGTGTGAGTTCATTTATACTAATTAGGTATGGTAACTTTAATGATGAAATTAATAATGAAGACTAAAATATAGAAATTAAAGAAATTTATGTATAAGAAAACTATATGTTCAATGCATAATGATTATATATTATCTTCATTAGACTAAAGAAAGGTAATCATAACATCTCCATGTATTGATTAATTACTAATAATTGAATAAATTGTTAAATGTCAATCGAATATATATGGACGGGCCTACGCATCGTATATGGATGTATCGTAGACAAGAGTTTTTAGAAGGGGTTGAGGAGTTTGATGCACATGCTAGAAGTCAATCAAAATTTGTACATAATGAAGAATATAGGTGTCCATGTCGCAAATGCAAAAATCGAAGTACAACGATCCCAAAGAAGTTAAGTTACACCTTTATCAATATGGTTTTCTTCCAAACTATTGCTATTGGACAAGTCATGAAGAAATAGATCCTTATTTATATGAGGATAGTGGTATGACTTCTAACATATACAACGATGAAAGTGGCTCCAATTATATGAACTACGGTGATGTAGAATCAAATGCCGACCATATGAATGATATAGTCACGGATGCCATGATGTCAAATCAAGGCTCTACAAGTGAGCCTCCAAATACCAATGCCTAATCTTTCTTTAATATGGTTGAGCCTGCACAACAACCTTTGTGGGAAGGAAGTGAAACTCACACTAAGTTGCCTACAATCGTTAGGCTGTTGAGCATCATGTTCGATTACAACATGCCTCAAAATTGCTTTAATGAGATTCCACAACTTATGAAGGAGATTTGTCCCCCGATGACCAGTGAAGACTCGGACTTTGTATGTATAACATTCTAAGTACTACCAAGGAATTAGGTATAAACTTTATCTCTTGTAGGTTTTGATTTCAAGTTATTCTAAGTGCTATAGAAACTTTTCCGAGTGTTACGTAAACTACTGCATAAGTTTTTCATATGTTTCGATCGACTCGGAAAGCATACTCTTGCTCATCTTTTCACATTTGTAGTTCGAGTCACTCGGACAACACTCGGATTTGTCGCATGTTCAAACACTCGCTCTAACATGCTTAAACACATGTCCGACTTTATATTCCAAGATCAACTGAATTACAACATTAGTTCATCTCTTCTAGTCGACTTGTTTTGTTTGAACTTTATCTGTCTAGATCAAGTATTCTTACTCTAATATTCTTTATCAAACTTGATCTTTCTCCGGACAAACTCGGATGGAATTTGAGTATAATAAATATTAGACTTAAAAAATTCCATTCCTTTCCAACTTAGATAATTATGCACTTAATTATCTTAGTTAAATTATTATCTCTCTCTAATCTTGAACAAAAGTATTTTGTACTTTGAGAACCAAAACTTGATTTACTTTTGTAGGTTATCTAAACGAGGTTATCCTACTTTTGAACTACAAAAGTAACCGACTTCAAGATGTCAAATCGCCAGCAGACAAGGCTTTTTCTACTTCGACCAAGGTCCGAAGCCGTGTCAAGGTTGTCTCTTTCCAAAACAGGAAATCTTCAACGCTAAGCTCAACGGTGGTTTCAACCCTACTTTTCAAACACCACCGAGTTAATTAGGACATCATAAGGAGTCAAGAGCCGTTGCACAACGTTCACAACTCAACCGATCTTTTACGAGCAACTCGAAGAAGCTGTTACAACGGTCACGAAGACTTCTAATCGAAGCTAGTCACAATGGCTAATCTGCTTGGCATCTATAAATAGAAGCCAACTCTCAAGACTTGAAGATTGTTGGAACCATTGTCAATACACATACTTAAGTAAAAGTCTTTGTATTCATCTTCAATCTTCTACTTACAACTCCAACTCTATACTTAACATCATTCTCGGTTGTAAGGTCTTGTAATTAGTCACAACTTTCATTTTTACTTTCTAAGTAAGGTCCCTTGATTGAGCTGTAAGGGTTAACTCAACTCGGTTATCCCTAACTCGTAAAGGTTACCTTAGTTAGGAAGTACTAGATCGAATAAGGGAATTTCGAGGCTAGGAAAACCTTGTAAGGAATTGTCTAAGGAGCAATTCTGGTTGAGTCTATCTACTATATTTTATAGATTCAAAATAGTGGATTTGAATTGCTTGCTTGGATTAACACCGGCCGTGGTTTTCACGCCCGAGGAGGGTTTCCACGTAAATTCTAAGTTCATACATTTTTGAGTTCAATCTAGACCGAGATAGTCTTAAAGTTTGTTTTAAACGTTAATCTTCCATTTATTGTTCAAATTTCCTCATCACCTTATTCACCCCCTCTAGGGTGACTAATTCTCTCCAAGAGAAAACCTTCAATTTGTATAGTAGCCTAGCTTTTCGGAAAGGATCTAACAGTCCAAAGGTTTAAATATCAAATGGCTCGGAACAATGGAGAGTTCGATCAAGGAAGATCTTCCAAAGAAACCACCAAAGTTTAAAGCATCAAATTTTTTACACTCGGAAGAAGCTCATGGAATGCTTTCTACTTGGATCACGATGAAGAGGTATGGAACATCATACAAGAAGGCAACTACATTCCAATGAAGATGGAACAAACATGACTCTACCTAAAGCAAAGGTCGAGTACACCACTCAAGAGGCAAAAAGTTCGAAACAACTTCAAGGCCATGAACATTCTAATGTGCACCATCAGCTCGAGAGGAATACAACGAGTATTAGCTTGTGATACAGCCAAAGATGTATGGGACACTCTTGTCAACACATATGAAGGCACAAGCCAAGTTAGATAAGCGAAGATAAGCCAATATCTTTACAAGTATGAGTTGTTCAAGATGGAGCCGAAGAAAACATCACTCGGATGTTCATCCGCTTTACTGAGATTACTAACAATCTCAAATCTCTAGGTTGAAAGATTTCCCATGAGGAAATATGCAGAAAGATATACTAAGAAGCCTCGCCCAAGAGAAGATGGGGTCTAAAGGTGATAGCCATCGAGGAAGCTCGGAACCTCTCTTTATTAAAGTCAGACGAACTCATTGGGAAGCTACTCACCCATGAGATCTATCTCGGAAGAAGAGGACACCGAGGTCGGCACCAAAAAGAATATTGCACTCGAAGGCCTCGAAAGCGAGAGAAGAAAATACGAGTTCATTAGACTTAGAAGAAGATCCCATGGCACTTATTGCTAGAGGCTTGAAAAGAATGATGAAGCACAAGAGATGGGATAAATGGTCAAGAGAAGAGTTCTACAAGAAAGACAAGAAGGATAGAAAAGGTAAACACTCTTCCCCTTCAAAATTATCTTTAACTAAGAACTCGGCTATTTTGAATGTGGTAGCAAGGATCATATAGTCAAAGACTGTCCAAGAAGAAAAAGGGACAAAAAGAAGAAGAAGGCTATGATGGCCACATGGAGTGATGAAGATTCATCCGAAGAAGATGAAGACGCAAATGACTTAAAGTGTTTGATGGCACTATCGGACTTAGAAGTTGAATCTCGGTCGGACTCCGATCACTCCGATAATGAGGAAACTAATCCTTAGCAGGTAATTGAATATTTCCTCAAGTTTTCCAAAGTTGATTTAGCTAAATACATCTATACTTTGGAAGAGAAGTCCAATTCTAACTCTTCTCGGTTTAAAGAACAACTTGAGTCTATCACTTCGAGAGAATTTCTTTGAAAAATGAATTAGAAAAACCGAGACTTACTCTAAGAGAACTCAAGACTAGTACGCAATCCAATGAGATTGAGTCCGAGTCACTCGTAAGAGAAAATGAGCATCTTAAGCAAAAGCTCAATGAGTCTCAAGAACTTGATTTGAAATTTACTCAAGGTTAGCAAAAACCTTGACATGCTCTTAGGGTCTCAAAGCTTTTAAAAACGACTCTGAAGCTGTGAAGTTAAGGAAGGCTAAGCATGGTCCCATTCATAAGAATTAAAAGAGGACTAAGCCCATACCAGCTACGGGAGAAAACCTTCTCCACCGGTTTATAAAAGAAAAGATTTTCAAAAGAAAGAGACACGAGACTCAATTCTCTAAGAGAAAGACTCGAGAATCGGACCAAACCCAAAGTTATTCAAATCGGGTTCCCAAGAGTCTTCTTCCTCGAGAAAGGACAACGAGTAAAGGGAGTTACTTGGGTTTGTTAGAGGAACCGAGAAAGGTTAGTTTGTTTCTGACTTGTAGGCAACTCGGAAAAGAACAAAAGGACACTGGTACTGGACAGTGGATGCTCACACCACAGTCGGAAATCCAAGACTCTTTTCCGAGTTAGAAGATTAGAAGGAAGGCAAAGTCACATTTCGAGATGACAGTAAAGGCAAGATAATTGGGATAGGGAATATTAGAAAAGGAGACAATCGGTCGACCACTGTCTACGTTGTCAAGGGATTCAAGTACAATCTACTTAACATCTCTCAACTGTGTGACAAAGGTCAAGAGGTAAGATTTACTCGGATCAACTGCTATATTTCTTATGAAACTACCAAGGAGACTAAGCTCTCGGGTAAGAGATTAGGAAATACTAACACTATTCCTCTTTCGACTCGAGTTAGAATTTATCTTGTTTAAAAGCCTCTTTACATGATGATTCCTGGAGATGGCATCATAGACTAGGTCATGTTAGCATGCACACCATTAAGAAGCTTTCATCTCATGGTTTATTCGGAGGATTGCCTAACTGCACATTTAAGAAAGATAAAATTTGAGAAGCATGCACAAAAGGGAAACGGGTTAGATTATCTTTTAAATCTCTTAAAACTTTTTCCACATCCAAGGTGCTTGAAATGTTGCATATGGACTTATGTGGTAAAATCCCTATGAAGAGCATCGGAGGTAATTCATATGTACTCGTAATTGTTGATGACTACGCACGATTTACCTGGATTTGTTTTCTTAAGCACAAAAATGAAGCATTTAGAGAGTTCAGCAAGCTCTGCAGGAAAATTCAAGTTAAGTCTCGGACTCGGATTAAAAGAATTCGAACCGACCATGGAAGGGAGTTCAACTACTCGGAATTTTCGGAGTTACGTGATAAGAATTGTATCTCCCACAACTTCTCAGCACCAAGAACACCTCAACAAAATGGAGTTGTGGGGATAAAGAACCGAACTCTTGAAGAAATAGGAAGGACAATGATGATTGAACATGATCTACCTTACTATTTCTAGGCTGAGGCGATCAACACAACAAACTATACACTCGAATAGATGCCTCATCCGACCCATTACGAAGAAAACTCCATACGAGCTCTACAAAGGGAAGAAACCCAACATTTCATACTTCAAACCATTTGGATGTAAGTGTTATGTTCATAACAATGGTAAGAATCACCTGACCAAGTTTGATGCTCGGTCGGATGAAAGTATTTTTCTTGGTTATTCATCTCATAGTAAAGCATATCGCATTTTCAATAAAAAGAACTAACAAAGTGGAAGAAAGTATCCACGTTGTTTTTTATGAGATTGAACTGGGAAAACCAAGTGAGTCGGCATTCTCAAATCGAAGCTCAGCTGAAATATGATCTTAGTGAAGATGAGATCGAAAGAGTCAAGGAAAGGCCACTCGGAATGAGGTAACTCACAATAACTCGACTCGGAATGAAACGCCTTAAGAGCAAGCTCATAATGCTTGAAGGTCAATCAGATGAACAAGCTCAATCATAACGGACTTCGAAGAAAAACCAATTCAACCTAGTAATCCGGTGAACCGGAAGACAGGTAGAGCTTTCAAATATGCTTCCAGGTGACCCACTCGAAAACATCTTGTCCGATATCAATAGTGGGGTAAGAACTCGTTCCTCTCTACAAAATCTATGTGCATTCACTGCATTCATTTCATTAATCGAACCTGAAATGCACTAGAGGCCCTAAATGAACCTGAATGGGTAGAGGCAATGCAAGAGGAACTCAATCAATTTGAAAAAACCAAGTCTTGACTCCGACCAAACAACCATCCGACCACCCAATCATAGGAACCAAATGGGTTTTCAAGAATAAACTGGATGAAGATTGGTTGGTAGTCGAAATAAGGCTAGACACTGTGGCTCAAGGTTACAATCAAGAAGGGATTGATTGTGGGGAAACCTTTGCACCTATTTTCAAAATTGAAGGTATTAGAATCTTATTGGCATTTGCATGAAGCATGAATATGAAATTGTATCAAATGGATGTTAAATGTGCTTTCTTTAATGGTTTCATTGAAGAGGAAGTCTATGTTGAGCAACCCCTGGATTTGAAAACTCGGAATTTCCAAATCGTGTTTTCAAGTTGCAAAAGCACTTTATTGTCTTAAACAAGCTCCCAAAGCTTGGTATGAAAGACTAAACAATTTCTTAGTTGAAAATAATTTTAGAAGAGGTTAGATTGACAAGACTCTTTTTATAAAAACCAAGGGAAAAACTTTTTATTGCTCAAATCTATGTTGATGACATAATTTTTGGAGCTACTAATGAAATTCTATGTCGAGATTTTTCCGAGTTAATGAGACAGGAATTTCAAATAAGCATGATGAGGGAACTCAATTTCTTCCTTGGTCTACAAATCAAGTAACACAAAGATGACATCTATGTCCATCAATCAAAGTATAACAAGAAGCTGCTGAAGAAGTACAAACTTCAAGATGCAAAACATGCAGCGAACCCCTATGAGCGAGCAACATAAAACCGGACTTAGACAAAAAGGTAAAGCGAGTAGATCGAAACTTTATCGAGGTATGATTGGATCTCTGCTATATCTTACTTCCAGTAGACAAGACATAATGTTTAGTGTATGTCCGTGTGCAAGATTTCAAGCTAATCCAAAAGAAACACATCTCACCGTGGTGAAGAGAATCTTCGAGATATCTTGCGGGGACTCGGAATTTAGGTCTATGGTACTCAAGAGACTCGGAACTTACTCTCACTAGATACTCGGATGCTGACTATGATGGGTACAAAGTTGATAAAAAAGCACTTCAGGAACCTGCCGGTTTCGGGTCAATCCCTTATATCTTAGCACTCAAAGAAGCAAAACTCAATAGCTCTATCAACTGGTGAAGCTAAGTACATTGCAGCTGAAGCATGTTGTGCTCAGATTTTATGGATCAAGCAACAGTTGAGAGATCTTGGACTTACATTCAAATCAATTCCAATCAAGTGTGACAATCAAAGTGCGATAAGCATCACTAAGAATCCGAGTTCAGCACTTAAAGACAAAGCATATTGAGGTAAGGTATCATTTTCTAAGAGACCATTATGAGAAAGGTGATATTGAACTTGAATTCATTCCTACAAAACTTTAATTAGCAGATATCTTTACTAAGCCACTTAGTGAGGATCAATTTTGCTTTATTAAGAATGAGCTTGGCATGATTAATGCATAATTATGTGCTTTTTTGAGTGGAATTACTTAGCATGTTTATGTGTTAAATGTCTCGTTCTTATGCTTTAATAATAATTAGTTCAGTTGATCTCATGATATTGAGCTATGAGTTATTACTTGTTCGCGGTTTACGAGTTACTCGAAACTTTACTGAGTAAGACTCATATTTTGAGAAAAATGGACATCAAACTTCGAAATCATCTGTAGATCGGTGGAGAATTTCAAAATTTTCTTTCAAAATCTCTATTTTTCTCTCTAACTCTCATGCGCATCAATTAGAGAACTAGCCGTTGGGAGACAAGTAATGTAATTCTAACCGTTGTAGAGCGAGAATAATCACACCGGTCTAAGGCGACCATTAGAGAGCTGGGCCGAACGAACACTCGAAGGAAAATTCTTTCTCTATAAATAGCATCCTTTTTCCTTCATTTCGCTACTTCACTCTCTCTATACTCTCTCTCTGCTTATTACATCTCGAGCAAGTTCACTATTTTCAAGAAACGAACCGACTCTAAAGCTAAGTAAAAGACACCTCAAGTAAGCAATCTGCTCTCGACTCTCTTTCTACTCTTTCATTTTTTTTTCTACTATCTACCTCTCTATCTCTTCGAGCTATCTCTCTCTCTCTCTCAAAGTTCATCTTCTCTCTTTTCTCCTTAAAACATGCTGAAAAGAGGTTCCCACCTGGACTTTTCTTGTTCTACAACCAATAAACCTCGAACAAAAAGCCAAGAGGGTCCTTCCAACCCCTCTAAAATCATCGTCACCCAACACCGACATTAGATGACAAGTTCTTTCCAACCGTGAAGTTTTCGTGGTTAAACAACATAAAAACCATAGGAGTTTATAATTTTCTCTATTTCAGTGAATTCATCTACCCATAACTCATTTCTAAGTTTTACTCCAACCTCTCCAGCTCTTAGGGTATACTCACCTCAGGAGTTCAAGACGTTGTTGTCCGCGTTAACGTCTCTCTTCTCCACCGCCGTTTCATAGTATCTTCTGTTTTCCTCAATAGCAACCCTATACCTTTCAACGAGGTTGCTTGATGAATTCTTTGAGAAGTACCCCAAAGAATTTCCTGAGTCACACAAAACCTCAGGTGTTTCTTAGGTCCTCTCTTCGCCTTGTCCACTTGCCATAATGGACAAGATCTCCTCGGTGTCCACTTAACTCAAGGAAACCCTCCGGTCATTTAAGACTGTCCTCCAGTCCATGACCATCAATCAAAAGACTCGCTCAATCTCAAATCGAAAGCAGCAAAATGTGCTTCTTGAGCTGAAGGCCCTTGTCAAGGAGCGAAGGAGATGATCGAGCTCCTCTAAGAAAGGTGCTCAAAGGCTGCTCAGGATCCGGTTGACTCGGACACATCCGAGGAATCCTCGAGCCCGGCTAAATCCTCCTCCGGAGGAGAGGAAGAAGAAGAAAAAGAAGAGGAGCCTGTGGTTGAGGTAGCTCCATCGGAGGAAAAGGAGGGAGGAGAGAAGGAAGAAGTAGAAGGAGCCGAAGCGAGCGAGAGGGACACGGTGCTCCAACCCTCTAACCGAGACTGCCGAGCTCGGACAATAGTCCGAGTGGGTCGAAGACCCTGCTGAAAAGGTCGATCAGCAGCCGTCCAGCCTGAGCAAGCACCTCTCTCGGTTAAGTTCCAAGTGGATGAACCTCTAGACGACCTGGTTTTGGGTCGACCACTCGGAGCCGAGCCCATCTCGGAGATCTCGAGTACTACCCTCGCCTCGATCGTCAACATCATCCAGCTCTTACCAGCGAAGGCGCACCGCTCGGTCCTCCACCTCGACTCGAGACTGCTCTATCTCCATCTTCTTAAATTTTTTTTTCTTTTCTTTATTTTTTTTTCTTAAGACATACAAATTTGTATCTTCTTGATACATTCTTCCCCTGTTTGTTTTTGTTTTTGTTTTTGCTTTGAAAGGCAAGGGGAGAATAGTTAGAAAATTTGTGTTGTCTTATTTAAGGGAGATTTTCTCTCACCTCTTTTGTGCATATATCTTTTCTATGTGAATATTCATGAATTGATTTCTGAGTTTAATTTTATTTTTCTGAGTTCATCTTGACCCAATATATCAACTCGATTACATATTATTCTTTCTTGCTCGATCTATCAACTCGGTTACATTTTTTTTTTTGCTCCGATATAAGCAATACTCTAAGTTTGATTCACTTCATTACTATGCTATATTTCAGATTTTAGCTCTAATGCAATCTAAATTTTAATTGTTCGACATGTTCGTTGAGAAAGAATGAAAACTCGGGGCTTTAATATTAACAAAGTTTCTATCCGAGTAAAGAATGCCTTTCATAAAAAAAGGGAGATTGAAGACTCGGACTTTGCATGTATAACATTCTAAGTACTATTAAGGAATCAGGTACAAACTTCATCTCTTGTAGGTTTTGATGTCAAGTCATTCTAAGCACTATAGAAACTTTCCGAGTGTTACGAAACTACTGCATCAGTTTTTATCCATTTCTGATCGACTCGAAAGCATATTCTTGCTCATCTTTTCACATTTGTAGTTCTAAGTCACTCGGATAACCCTCATACTTATCGCATGTTCAAACACTCTCTCTACCACGCTTAAACACAAGTCTCGACTTCATATTCCAAGATCGGGTGAATTACGAGCATTAATTCATCTCTTCTAGTCGACTTGTTTTATTTGAACTTTATCTGTCTAGATCAAGTATTCTTACTCGATATTCTTTATCTAACTTGATCTTTCTCCGGACATACTCGGATGGAATTTGAGTATAATGAATACTAGACTCAGAAAATTCCATTCCTTTTGATGGGGTGGACACCACAAACCTAGACCCAACTAAGACCGAGAGCTAGCCGGAACCGAGTGATAATTCCGAGTCCTCCGACTTCATTACGGAACCCTCATAAAGCATTGCTGGGTCTTCGTTGATAACGCAGCATCAAGGGAGTTTTGGCCACACTCGTAAATACTTGTCTGTCTCCTCGAGACAGGAGTAAGGGAGTCGGACAAGTCGAAATATTCGGACGAAAAATAAGCCAAGAGATCTTTTTCGAGTCCTCGGTTTCTCAGCTCGGACGTTACATGATCTTTTCTCGAGTCCTCGGCTTCGAGCTTAGACTACTTGATCATCATCTAGGCATCTTCAGCAGAGCCGGAAAAGGAAAGTTAAGGATCGAAAGCAAAAGAATTTGGTGACAACGATCGTAGGCTGTCACTGGACTCGAACCGTACTACTTTGTACTACCGATTCTGTGGTGCCCCTCCTTTTCTACTGTCCTTTTTCTCGCTGTAATTATTTACCTGTTGTCCTTGTTTTTATCCTTTTATTTTGCTGAATACTTCACAACCATTGAATGTAAAAGGGATTTATAACCCTTAGATTAGAGTGATGTACCCTAGCTAAGAGGCCTATAAATATACATGGGCTCTCTCTTTGTAAAGCATGATGATTTTGATATTGGCTATATGCTAAGTAAAGTTGAGCAAGTGCTCCTTTCAACCCCAAAATTCTCTTTTGCTTGTCTAATTAGTGGCATAATTAGGTCGTGTTCGAAGAGTCCGATTATACTTAGTGTGGTGATAGCTGTATCACTAAGTGTGATTAGTGCCCTAGTTTTATCCTTAGTGGTGATATCTCGTATCCTTGGATAGTTCTAGTTTATCTTGTTATTGTCCTATCGTCTGCTGGTTACCTTGCTAATCATCTCCTCACGAGTGATTAGCTTAATCCTCGTTGTTTACTATTTCATTGGTCACTTCTAAGCCCATTCCGAGTCTCTCGAATTACATTTAGCGCACTCTGTTTTCAGGATCGGTGTAGCCTTGCGTTTTGGCACATCACCTTTCCGACTCGGATAATTATGCACTTAATTATCTTAATTAAATTATTATCTGTGTCTAATCTTGGACCAAAGTATTTTGTACTTTGAGAACCAAAACTTGATTTACTTTTGTAGGCTATCTAAATGAGGTTATCCTACTTTTGAACTACAAAAGTAACCAGCTTTAAGATGTCAAATCGCCAGCAGACAAGGCTTTTTCTACTTCGACCAAGGTCGAGAACCGTGTCGGGGTTGTCTGTTTCCAAAACTGGAAATCTTCATCGCTAAGCTCAATAGTGGTTTCCAACTTACTTTTCGGACACCACCAGTGGATTGGGACATCCTAAGGAGTCAAGAGCCATTGCACAACGTTCGAACTCAACCGATCTTTTCCGAGCGACTCGGAAGAACCGTTACAATGGTCACGAGAGGACTTCTAATCGAAGCTAGTCACAATGGCTAATCCGATTGGTCATCTATAAATAGAAGCCAACTCTCAAGACTTAAAGATTGCTTGGAACCATTGTCAATACACATACTTAAGCAAAAGTCTTTGTATTCATATTCAATCTTGTATTTATAACTCCAACTCTATACTTAACATCTTTCCGAGTTGTAAGGTCTTGTAATCACTCACAACTTTCATTCTTACTTTCTGAGTAAGGTCCCTTCACCGAGCTGTAAGGGTTAACTCAACTAATTTGTCCCTAGCTATAAAGGTTACCTTAGTTAGGAAGTACTAGATCGAGATAAGAGAATTTCGAGTCTAGGAAAACCTTGTAAGGAATTGTCTAAGGGAGCAATTCTGGTTAAGTCTGTCTACTCGTATTTTGTGGATTCAAAATAGCGGAGTTGACTTGGTGCTTAGATTAGCATTAGCCGTGGTTTTTGCCCCAGGAGGGTTTCCACGTAAACTCTAAGTTCATACTTTTCGAGTTCAATCTAGACTCAAGTCTTAAAGTTTATTTTAAACTTTAATCCATTTATTTTTCAAATTTCCTCATCACCCTATTCACGCCCTATAGGGTAACTAATTCTCTCTAAGAGTAAACCTTCAATTGGATTCCTCATGACATTCACCATGTAAAGAAGGTCATAAAAAATCTTTGGATGGATGTTCAAAAATGGATTGTTGTTGGAAAGGTTGCATGTTGTTCTACAAAGAGCACATTAATCTTGAATCATGGAAGTTTTGTGGTCATACGAGATGGAAGCGTCAAAAGGAAAGACAAGGAAAAACCCAAGGACTCTGTTTGCAAGGATGTATTACTTGCCATTAACACCAAGAATTCAGGGCTTGTTGGCTTTAAAAGCCACGAGAGAGCACATGAGATGGCATTATGAGAATATAAGAGAGGATGGTGTGCTTTATCATCCTTCGGATGGTGAAGCATGGAAACATTTTGATAAAGTTTACCCCGATTTTGGTACTGAGCCTAGAGATATTAGACTTGGTTTGTGCTCGGATGGCTTTAATCCATTAACCCAACCTTCAAGGTCTTATTCAATCTGGCCGATCGTTGTTACGCCCTATAATCTACCACCAAAATTATGCATGACAACACCTTATATGTTCTAGACATGCATCATACTAGGGCCTACAAATCCGAAAAATAAAATTGATGTGTATTTGCAGCCTCTTATTGACGAGTTGAAAATACTATGTGAAGATGGTGTGCAAACATATGATATTTCAAAAAGTGTGAATTTTCTCATGAAGGATGCGTTGATGTGGACCATTATTGATTTTCCGGCATATGGTATGTTGTGCGGATGGAGTACTCATGGTGCCATGTCATGCCCGGTATGTATGAATCAACAAAAAGTATTGAAACTTACTAATGGGCGAAAATTTTCATGGTTTGATTTCCATTGGCGGTTTTTCCACAAAGTCACGCGTTTCGAAGGAATACCACAACTTTTACGAAAGGAAAAACCATACATTCAGGTCCTCCTCGTCGATATATCGGGGAAGAAATAAAACAATGGGTTGAGAACTTTCCCAAAGTAACGTAAGAGCAGAAATCAACATTTCGAGGTTCAAAAAGAATCAAAGCATATTTTGGGAGCTTCCATATTGGAAAGATCAATTGCTTGGCCACAACTTAGATGTGATGAACATTGAAAATAACTTTTTGAGAATATAATTAATACTGTTATGGATATTCTAGGGAAAACATAGAATGATATCAAGGCAAGAATGGATGTGGCAGAGTTTTATGATCATAAGGAGTTTAATTTAAAGCATGGACCAAATAGTAAAATTCTCAAACCGAAGGCAAAATATGTGTTGTCATTGGAGCAAAAGAGGGCTATATGTGAATGGGCAAGAGAGTTCAAAATGCTAGATGATTACTGTTCTAACATCACATACCTTGTAAACCCAAACTCTAGTAAGTTCTATAGCATGAAAAGTCATGATTGTCATGTTTTTATGGAGAGTCTCCTTCCTATAGCATTTTGTGCACTCTCGAACGAGGTTTTAGTGCCTCTCATTGAAAGTACTGAATGCTTCAAGAACCTTTGCTCGTCTCTTTTACACGATGCGGAGTTAGAGCAAATGCATCAAAATATTTCCATTACACTTTGTAAATTGGAAACAATATTTCCTCTTGGGTTCTTCAATGTGATGGAACACGTGCCTGTTCACTTGTAGGAAGAAGCAAAATTGGGTGGTCCGGTACAATACCACTCAATGTATCCCTTTGAGAGGTTCTTCGGCCGATTGAAGAGTTCCATAGGAAACAAATTGAAGCCTGAAGGGAGCATTGTTTAAAAATATGCACGATTTAAAGAAACACATTTTGCGTCATACTATTTGGCTCTAACGTGCCTTGTATGCGCAGTAGAAGTCGACGAAATGATGGGAGTGATGTTCAATACAACAATCCTACTCTATCGGTATTATACCAAAAGGTGCTCCAATTGGGAAGTTCACTCGGCATTTCCTTGATGATAAGGAAAAGACGGCTACGCATCTCCATGTTTTACTCAACTGCTCCGATGTTAAACCTTACCTTGAGTGAGCTTATCATGTCCTATACAACACTTGTTCCTAAAATTATTTTTTCTAAGATGATGTGATATTAATAAACATTTTAAACTCAGTCTCTTCAAACACCAAAAGCAAGCTCACGTATGCCGATGTTAGTGATGCGGCAATTGATGCAATGGTCGAAAATGAGTTCGAAGGTTGGTTCGGATGAGCTGTAAGTATCACATATTAGAACTTAGTGGTCATTAAAAAATTTATTAAAATGGGTTCTTTAATTTCAATGAACTAAATTATACTATGTGATTCACACAGATTCATTGTTATCGAGTATATCATGATGCAAAACATGTTTACTTGATGTAATTAGCTCAAGGACCTTTAAGGAGAGTGAAAACATGGACATCATACATGGTGAATGGAATGTTATTTCATACCGAGGCTCAAAATGAAGGGAAGATGACCTTCAATTGTGGTGTTTGTGTGAAAGCAACCGATGAAGGACATGTTAAAAATAATTACTAAAGCATTTTGCAAGAGGTAGTAGGGGTAATAATAAAAAGTTTGTGTTGTTTAGATGCGATTGGTTTGACCCTACTCGTCCTTGGGGTACTCGGTGCCATAAATTCAATTCATATGTTGAAGTGCATCGTACAAGCCGCTATCGTAAGTACAATCCTTTCATATTTGCTGGTACTACAACTCATGTGTATTATATGTCATATCCACAAGGCGTCCCTACAGAAAAAATGAGTTGGTCCGTCATAGTGGTAGCAAAACAAAAGGCCATAGTTGATGACCAATATACTATTCCTCTTGCATTCCAAGAGGATTATATAGAGACAATCGATCCTATTATGGAAACTTTGTCGGACACTTTGGTTGATAACTCAACATCAGCTGAAGAATTAGTTGATGATGTGATTTTAAACCAACAAGATAGGATTGAGGATGCTAGTGAAGAAGAGGATGGTCAAGAAAATGATGAAAGTGAATGGGATGATGATAACGTCACCAATGAGGAAGAAAAACATCTCATATTCAATGATCACAAAAAGGATAGTGAAGAAGACGAAGATGATACTCGATGATGAGGATGATGGCTAATAATATGGATGTTGTCACAAATTATGTCTTCTTTTATATTGTTTAATATTGAATCACTTTAATTTATGTTGTAATCAAATTAATTCTTACTAATGTATTGAAGGTGAAACAATTTAGATTGGGTAATGCGTACTTTCTTAATGGAAGAATATTTATAACTAACGCTTATGTGTTGTTCACTAACTTGTACTTTCTTAATGCTTAATTGAAGGTGCAACAATTTTATATAATCTATCCTTAACCGTTGGATGTTTACTAATGTTTATGTGTTGTTTATATTAGAAATTATGGAATGAGGTAAAGGCATGTCGAAAAGATCGAGTAACTCCTTACATTCAATCCCCGCAGGTGGATCACTCTCTCCACACTCTCCTTACAACCAAACTCCTATGGGTGGGTCATTCATCCCAAACCCTCCTTATTTCCAACCTCCAATGGGTACAACTCCAAACATCCCGCACATCCCCACATGCAAACTCCAATAGGGGAGGTCCGTACAACTCATTTCCACATTCTCAGTATGCTTCTTTGTAATCGAACCCACCCCATACATACTCATATAACAAATATGGTACGACATTTATACCACGAATCTGATGTGTAGTGGCGGAAGCAAAGAAAATGGATAGAAAACCGCAAGAAGCACAACCGGGCAGAATGCAGCCTGCTTGCGCAATCTTGGCAGATTGGGGAAATGGAGGGGAAAAAGTGCTTGGTCTTGGCTGAAATTTGGTGGGATGGATGGTAACTGGTAAATGATGATCGTGACCAAGTTTCGTTGAATTTGGATAAGGGGAACTCCCTGAACAGATAGCCTGAAGTTGAGGTAACCGGCTGGCTGTACTGCACAGACACCCTTGGTTTGGTTTTGGTGTGGAGGATGGAGATGTTCTTGGATGGAGCTGAAAATTGGAGGAATGGAAGTAGATGGACAGGAAGGATTGTGGGTAAAATTTGGAATAAAATGGCTGGGTAGATTGTGAGATATGAATTGAAGAAGTGAGGGGATAATTCCAAGGTCCTAGCTCGGATACGTGAAAACACCACCGAGTAAGAACCGAGGGGCACCTTCAATCTGTCCGGATACAGCAACACCACCGGGAGATTGGAAGGACTCACTGGACACCACCTAGCTGCCACACTAGGATACAGCAATGAGAATTTAGAATCGAGCAATCCAGCTCAAGAGTTAAACTCATATATTTCAAAGAAAGGTGTATTACAATGAAGCACATGAGCTGATTATATAATGCCCAACTATGGCATTTTACACAACCGAATGCAAGCTGAAAGTTAACAGAATTCAAGCTGAAAATAATGCAAAAACAAAATGCTAACTAACAATATTCCTTTCCCTCCCTTTAAGCCAAGCTAGGGTGAATTCTAGCCAAGCATTTCAAAATTGGGAACATGTGGCTATAGCTTGCTTTCCCCTTCTCCAAGCTCTTTGATTCTTGATGCTTCTAGAATGCTTAGTCATCATCTTCCTTTGTAGCTCTTCATTCGGCTAAGGCATCCTCATGGACCGACCATGTTTTAAGCATCAACTTTATTTATGTACCATGAGCATAGCATAGCAACATTCCCGGCCTTGATTAGAACAAACCTTCTTGCTTGACCATGGAGATTTTAGGTGGCTACTTTCACTAATCTTCTCAACTAAATTGGTAATCAATTATTTATAAACAAAATCATAAGAACTTAAATGATTTTGAGACCCTTCATCCCCGGGATCCACTAACATCAAGCGCTTGTATTTTGAGCCCTTCCCTTGATCATGGAGTAAGCAAACATTTCCGGCTGAACACTAAACATACAAAGCTTCTTAACATGAATGTCACACAGCTCAAAACAGAAAGCTGCCCACTCTCCATCGGAATCAACATTGGAGCCGAACAAAAGACACCACAAAGGCCTACCAATGATGGTGCAACCGATGCAGGCGATGAGCATGCTAGTGAGCTTGAATCGAGCAATGCTAGTAGCCGATTAAAGATTCACATTGAGCTAGATGGTGAAGGGTAAGTGTGATAATAAGTAATAAAATGAAATAAGCTTAATAGAAGAATATTGTAACTAAGTGTTTTGTATGTTTCTTGATTAGGTTCTTTCCCATTAATAAAGTGGTGAGCATAATTTCTCATACCTTCCAAAGCAAGTATGATGGATCATAACATACATGGGGTAAAGTTTCTCGATCACACTGAGATCTTTGGTTTTTGAGTTCAAGGTAATGACAAATCTTTAGTTTTCTGAATTTGAGATAACATAATGACTTATTGTGTATGTTTGAGCATTATATTATATTTTTATAACTTATAAACTACTTTTTTATTTATAGAGAAATTTTACACTTGGTCTCCAATCGATGAAGTCCAAATCAAACCAAATTTTTAGAAGAAAGGAAGTGATCGATTAAAGGACTTCATGCTAAAAGCAAGAAAAACTAAAAAGAAACCGATATGGTTGGGTGACAACTAATGGAAAGAGTTGTTAGAATACTCGGAAACTGCTGAGTACAAGAAGTTACGTGAACAGGCTCGGAAAATCCGTAATGCTCGATCAAGGTGGATTTGGTTCGTCGCTTCATACTTGTGGCTTAATCCCTATGACAGAGCATAAGCGGGATTGGTACATACCCTTTTAATGATTACGCATGCAACTACTAACATGTTCAAATTAGCAAATTGAATGTGTAATAACTTTTTTTATTTAGATGAAGGAGCTTAAAGGAGTTCTTCCTCTACCGACCCAACACTTTTCACGAACCCACAAGACCAAAAAGGACCAATGGGTTTACCAGAAATCCAAGGCCATTTATGTGAGTTACCTTATATATGCAATTTTTAAGTTTTTTAATATAAGTTTTTAATGTAGGAAAAGTTTGAAAAAGAGTGGGAAGAATTGCAAAACACTCAACCCACTCAACCTTGTACTGATAATCCCAACTTAGAAGAGGATCTTGTGTCCACCCCTTCACAACATGAGTTGTGGGTAAAAGCCAATGGACTTGGATCCGAGGCAAAAACTTAAAAACACCATGTCCATATCCTTCAAATCAACGAAAGCTGCAATGACTTATATTTGAGAGCAACGAGTGCAAAATTTAACTTCGAGTTAAGTCAATAGATTGAGCATGTTCGTGTGCTTGGGTTAGAAAATAGGGATCTCAAAGAAAAGGTTGAGAGTTTCACTGGGCCAACAAAAACTTTACAGGCCGCAAGCACATGGTATATAAGTTGTTCTAGTCAAGGTCAATCCCACAAGGACTCGATCTAGGAACACACTAAACTAGTTCTCGACTCAATTACTAAGCGAATCGGATTTTTGGAGTTTGCTTCTCTAAACTAGTTCTAAATATTAAAATCAAGGAAATCAATCTAAACTTAAATCAAAGGGTAAAAACATTTAGGGATTTTCTTTCTTAACAATGAGTTTGATAATTTAAACATAAATTGTGCAATCATTCTTTGAAGTAAATCAAGGATCGATAATCACAAAATTCTTCCCCTCTTTCAATGCTTAATAGAATTGCTCTAATTAAGCTATCAAACAACTTTTGTATGCGTTTTAAGTTAATCAAAGTTAAAGATTTCAAATTATCAAAGTGATCCCTTAATTTACCTGTCTTTTCTCAAATTTCGAAACTAGGTACAAAGGTTAGTTGTCGGATTATTCTATTTCATTGTTCAAGTACATGATGGATTAATCTCTAAACACAAGTATTCTAGGCCGTCAAAACACACATGAACATGATAAACACAACCTTCTATTGATCAAAATTAGAATTCAAGCACAAATCATGAAAAACTAATCAAACTTCATTGTTTCGGATTACAAATCCCAAGAAAAACTAAACTACTCACACATGATTATTCAAAGCTTAAATAAAATCCAATACATGGTACTCAAACCTCAAATAGCAAGAAATTAACAAGTAGATGATATACTTGAAGTACTCCACTTGAATCTCTTGACTTCAAATGGAATCCTGCAATCGCTTCAATCTTCTTGTTCGATCTTCAAAATTTGGTTTCGTGCGGATGAATGGAGGAAGGAAAAATGGTGATGGGTGAGTAGTGGATGAACTATGGATAGATGCAGGAATGGATTATGGACTGGATTGCCTCATGTTCCAATGAAAATCAGCTTAAATAAGCAATGAAGAGGCAATCAAGAGATGAAACCGTCAAAATCGAATCGTCTCAAGCATAATTTACCTCCAACATCGGCCGTGTCCTCGACACGGGCTGCCCGTGTTGGCTCTTGGCACATCAAAGTTGGACGGAAACATTGAAAACGAGCCATGTCCACCAACACGGGCTGCCCGTTCTCGATGCAAAGGCTCGACCTCCAACACGGGCCGTTTTTATGGACACGGGTGGCCCGTGTTTGTTGCTAGAAGGCATGCGTCAAATTGATTCAATCATAACTTCCTCGTCCGATGTCCAAATGATGCGATTCTTGATTTTTCGGAAAGCTCATTGAGTCTAGTTTCTGATTCTTTAATCATTCTTATTTCTTCATAAGTGTTGGAAAAGACATGATTCAGAGAGTAAAGAAGTGTCCGTTACCGCTCCCTTCTTATTTTCTAGCTCATATCTTTTCCGTTCCTCAATAGAATTGAGCTTAGAATATATCACTTGGAAAGATCTTTCAATAAGGAAGTTAGAAACATAGACTTAAAATAGCTTTGGAGCGAAAATATGACTAAAAATCAGGTCCAAATGACTAAGAAGTTATAGAAACAGACAAAAAAATGCAAAACCCAAGTGTAAAGCATAAATGAGGCATAAAGTACATAAATATGAATATAAATCCCCAAAAATGACAAGCAACGTCCTATGAAATCTAATGACATTACGATACTTGTCATTTCACTAGGCCAATAGCACACTTCACTGCATTTATGAAATCTCAACAAGCATTTGGATCTCACCCTAGAGAGGTACAAGGACAAGAGGAAGAGGAAGAGTAAGGACCCTTAATTCATTATGATCATAACTTGTGTCTATTGGTGAACAATTTGCGGAACTTTTTGGATTATGTGTTTATGGTTGTTTGTGAACTTTTTATGGTTATTTTTGTGAAGTGGTTTTAAATGTGTTTGGATTGTTTATGCTTGTGAAATGTATGTTGGATTTGTATATCCAACTTGGAGGAACACCTTGTGTGTAGTGTACGTTGTGGCATATGTAAATTTCAAATGTAATTGTGACATATGTGAATGCTGGATTTGTATATTCACTCACATTTTTCGGTACTAGGTTGTAAAAAAAAAGGAAAAAATATTGCCGATTTCGACCAAATAGCGACGGAATGGCGATGGAACAGCGATGGAACAACGCCGGATTAGTGACGTATTAGCGACCGAACAACGACGGAATTCGTGACATCAACGACGGATTCCGTGACGTTAGTGACAAAAGTCAACGATGGAATTTCGAATATTCCATCGCTTACTCCAACTGACGGAACGTTATCTTCCACTGTTGATTTCAGCGATGGAATACACATTTCCGTCATTGACTGGAGTAGCTACAGAATGTGGTTCCTTCGCTAATTAGCGACGGATTCGAAAAATTATGTCACCGATTTTTAGCGACCGGTTAATAGCGACATATGTGTTCCGTCGCTAATTTCAAAATTCCGTCACTATTTTACATTTTTCTATCGCTATTTCCCTCGCTATTTGTCGGTTTTCTACTAGTCCAAAGATAGCATAATTGGGCAGCAAAAGCCCCGCTTTCGGCCGATGCCGACCACCACTGGCTGTGCCCACGAGCTTACCACAGGCCGTGGGTCAGGGCATTAGATAGAGACGAAGGAAATATTCCTTGGTTTCTAAGCTAAAAATTTAAAAGATTATAAGTGACATACCGATGTTACACTATTGAGGGCGGACCTCAAGAAACCAAGATCAAGTGCCATGGGTCGACAGAGGAAAACTTTAGCCCATGAGACCGAGGCCATGAACGAAGGATGATTTCTTGAACCGGGTGAAAAGTGAGGAAAATATTTGTATAGCCACAACTATAATTTTGCAAGACATGTGACACCTTTATCCATGCAAGATAAAGTATTTTAGTATTAAAGGAAGAAATAGAGCATACGTCAATGATTTTCCACAAGTCGTATAAAGGGAGGTAGTTCATCAAATCCCTCTTAGCTTTTGTATGCCTCACCCCGAAGCGTAAACCCTTTATAAGGCAAGTGTAGCAGACGCACCCCGCTTAAGGTCTTTAACCTTGTCTAGGTCCGCTAAGTTTTCTCCAAATAGTGAACATGTATTTTGGAAGCTTGGTCCAAGAAGATGGATATGCTTAGCATGAGATAGCACGGCTTGAATTTGTTGTTATGGGGTATGTTGAGCCCAAAACGCAACGTTCTCAAAAGCCGGACAAGTACCCTTTAGTGTCTATATTGATCCTTCGTCTTTTAGACTCAGTGAAAGTGGGGTTAACTCGTAGACACCTAAAATGTGTCATCCTTATCTCTTTTATTTTTCTATTTTATTTTGTGAGCCTGGTGATGAAATCCCAGTCTTCTTTATGGTTTTGGATCATGATTTTAGTCTAGTTTGCGTGACGGAATCCAAGTAAATAATAAAAAATTATTTAGCACAAAAAAAACCTTTTGTCGCCTTGGGTCGATCAAAAATCCATTTCTTCGAATGGTCAAGCCTGGGTTAACACTCTAGAGTCAACTCCTGGTCGACGTTGCATACAGAGCATTGTAACTCTCAAAACGTCGCGTTTCATCATTAGCATCTAACCAAGAATTGAAGCTAAACTTGTCATGTACGACATCGCACCGGCCGACACCACGTTTCATGGTAAACATCAACAAAACGCTGCATTTTGCTGCAAGCGTCCAACTAAGACACGAAGCTTACTTTCGCAAAACGACGCCATGTAAGGCTGGTGCCGCATTTCGGGGATTGAACTCCTAAACATTGTATTTCACTTCATTGTTTAGCTGCAACACGGAAAGGAGCGGAGTCCGTAAAACGTCGTTACTGGACGGCGCCACACATCACGACACTCGTTCTCGGGATCCAGTCTAAGCTTGATTTGGTTCGATTTTTGTGATTCTACCAGTTGATTTTGTTCTTATTTGGAAGGCTGCACTCGGGTAAAACCCTGGGTCATTTGTGAGCTAATCATTTCCTGTAAATAGAGAGCTTAGGCTCTTATTTCACATATGGCTTTTTCCTATGCTTTATCTTCGCTGAAGTTTAATTAAGAGCTATTAAATATTCACTTATTCCGATCTCTTGGTCTCCCGTCGGATAATCCTCTCTCTACCACCAACATTTAAACCTCAGTACTCCATCAGTCACATACATCTTTCTACCTACCTTGATAAAAATTCACAAAAAGGCATCTTCTAGGCACTCGTTGTCATGCCGTCAAATCTGGTTCGAAACTCGGATCAACGGATGGGATAACTCGAGGGCTCCAAATCTTCCTTCAATTATGGTTTGTTTAATTTTGTTATTTGTTGTTTGCAGTATTGTGGAGAAAGATGTAATCGCTTTTAATTCCTCCCCGCTCGATGTAAGCTTTTATTTTTGTTTTTGCATTCTATTGCTTTTCTTTTTGTTGTCCTTATCGCTATTATTTATTACTTTCATATCTTCCGTTATCACTTTCGTTAGCATGCCTTTGTTGTTCTAAATTTCGTATCTTAATATGTTGTATGACTATCTTTAATTTATTACATAAACTAACCTCTCAAATCAGTAAAGGTCTTCTCTTGACGGGTGGAACAGAAGGGCTTATCCTTATGTTTCATTCCTTCACCCTCGAATCTAGATTCTCGGTTCTAGAGTAATGGAGTCAATTTTAAACCTCTTTCAATCTCAATTTTCCCATACACAGATTAGAAGATTATTTTTTATTTTATTTTATTTAGTTTTTGCTCCTAAAATTGACTAGCGACTCTATTTTTCTATTTTATTTCTCCTAATTCACTCCTCAGCATTTATGATTGAAAAACAATAAAAACAAGTATTTAGTTTTTATAGCCAGGCCATGGACTGAGATTGACCACTCTAGTCACGGCCCATAGCCGACACTATGGACCGTACGGCGTAGACTCTCGCCGGCGTCGGACAGATCAATAGGTAAGGCTTCGGTCTAAGCTAGTGCTTTTACATCGATTTGGCCCAAAGGCCCTACTGGAAAATTAAATTAATTTTGATTTATTTTAAGTTGTGAAATAATATCCAAAGGTTCTAAAAATAATTCTTAAAATAAAATGATTAATAAAATCGTCATTCACTTTTGCTTCATTTATTTTAAATCGGATTATAAAAATCGTAAATCTTAATAAGGTATACATCCCCATGTCAAGAAATTATGACCTTTAAAAACCAAATTCCATCTTGAAAAAGCACCCCGCTAATTTCATGTGGAAGCTCGGTCTCGAGTTTCGTGGTTCGTGGTTCCTACAGCGCCGGTGGCTAAAAGAAAATCCTAGACTAAAAGAGACGAATGTTTTTGGATTGACCTAGAAATGCAATTAATAGGTTGACCTTAAAAAGCTTGTGTTTCGTTTGCCCACTAAACGCAACGTTTCATCCCTCAACGTCCCAAGCATAACACGAAGCTCATAGTGTTCGTAGGAGTTCGTTTAGGCCAGCACCGTGCTTCATTGCTTTTCACGCCAATGCGCTGCGTTTTGCTCCAAGCACTCAATCGAGGCACGAAAGTTAAGTTCACCAAACGACGTTGTTTGAGGCCGACACCATGCTTCATGGCTCTCCATGCCAAAGCACTGCGTTTTGCTCCAGAGACCAACAGAGACTTATCCTAAAATCATGGCACATAGCCGATGTTGGTGACCGGACGGTGCTGGCTATCGCTGGTTCTAACCAGATCCTGGGCAAGGCTCTTTGTCCAAACCGGTGTTATCACAACTTTTTGGCCCAAAAGCCTTGCGACAGAATGTAAGTTATGTTGTAGTCATTTTCTTAAATTTTGAAATAATATAGCGGGACTTTCTAAAATTTATTTCTAAAACAAAAGATTAATAAAATTGCCAATCACTATTTTGCTTAAATTGTTTCAATTAAAATTACAAAAATCAAAAATATCATTAAGAGGTGCACCCTGTTTTCAAAATCATTTTGAAAACCCTAAATATCCAAAAGGGAGCTAGAGCCGCTCCATGGGGAAACTCCGGCCTATTTGGACCACCGCCCCTAACACGGGGAAAGACGGGGTTGCCTGGTTCCTACAGATGGCGACTTTAAAATTTGAATTGTGAGTTTCCTTAATGTGTTTTGCATTGGGCATGTTGCATTTAGGGAGATTTGGACATAATTGCTTTTAATTTCAACCATTAGGCTTTACCCTTAAGGGTGATTACAAGACTTTTCTCTTCACAACTTAGAAAGTAGAAACCGAAGTACGGAGTTGGAAAGATAGACAAGATTGAGAGAGAATATATTTTGTTTAGTTCTAGCAATCTTCAAGTCTTGTAGGATTGCTTCTATTAATACACAACAAGGCAGAGTAGCCGTCGTGATCGATTCTCGGACAAGGAAGCTTCACTAGCCGTTGTAACGAGTGGTCCGAGTCCCTCGGAAAATGAGTCGTTGTAAATGTGAACATTGAGCATTGGTCCTTGGCTCAAAAGATGGTCCATCCCACTAGTTTTGATTCAGCTCTGGGGTGGAAACAACTATTAGACTCAAAGTTGAAGTTTACTAGATTTGGAAACAAACAAAGCTAACACGGTGTCTAAGCCTTATCCTCGAAACAACACTTTTCAGTCTCGCTGGTGTTTAATGATTAGAAGTCGTTTGGTTTTGCTTTTTTAAAAAAACATATTAAATTACTTTAATAAACGTGCAAAAGTAAATCAAAGTGGTACTCAAACTATAAAATTACTTTGGTCCAAGATTAGGCAAGGATAATAATTAATTTATAATAATTAAGCACTTAATTATCCTTAACACGAGAGAATGAAATTTCCTGATTATAATATTCAATAAGTTCTAATTCCATCTTGTGTCTATCTTTTATATCATTAAGAGATTAAGGTTATATAGACATAATGCATCAAATTGACCAAGTAAATAATTTCTTGTTAATAACACCGACTTAGAAGTGAGAATTAATGCGGTTATTCATTTCGATTAACATTTAAAGTTAGAGCTCGGAATAATATTTGCCCGTGAAATTATTTACTCATGACAACTGTCTCGAGTTGCATCCGAGTAGCTCATAAACCCGAGTGTTGTGTGTGCTTACTCAAGAAATGCTTTCTAAGTAGGTCGAGCGAGTAAAGAAAACTTAAATATAAGAGCCTTAAAGAGTGAGAAAGACTTTAATTCAAAACCATAGAGAGATAGAGAGTTATGCTTGAGTCTTTAATCTCCCCTGTTTTGATGAAAGGCATTAGACACTTAGAATAAGAACTAGAAGTTCATATAGTTAAGTTTTCATGGCTCATAAACAAATGAATATAAGATGTTCTTAGTGAAAATAAGTCACAGTTCGTTATTAGAGTAAATTGATGCAAAATTATCAAAGATAAGATACATATCGAGTATTTATCGAGTAAATAAAATAGATATGAGCAAGTATCGAGCATAAAATCGGAGCAAAAACACATACGAATAATACAAGTTAATGATGCTCGTAAATAGCAAAATTTCATTACTCATAAAATAAATACAAGACATAAAATGAACTCCCCTAAACCAAACATCTATCTATTCTTTCTCACCCCCTAATCATTTGATCAAATAAACCGAGGAGGGAGGAAAAACAGATACTGTAAATGTTGGACAAAAGAAAAGAAATTTCAAAATCGGGAGGGGGTGGAGCACCGTAAGTGGAGGAGGAAGAACGAGGACCCCTTCTTCTGCTATGGTAGCCTTGAGTCGAGCTTGCTGGGCGAGGAAGAGGTGGCAAGAGGAGAGGTAGTTCTTGAACTTGAAGTGCAGATCTTCGAACTAGAGGTTCTCCATCCTTTAATTCCTCTCTTCAGCCCTCCCCTTCTTCGACTTGATGTGGGTGTGTAGAAGGTTGAACACTGGGAATGACCATCCCCAACCTCTTTTGAGGTAGACTCGGTGTGTAACAAGGAGATTACCTTTGGTTCTTTCTCTTCTTGGCCTTCGACTTGCCTTGCTCTAGCTTCTTCTTCTTCTTCGACACATAGTCGAAGTGCGAGAGGACTCCGAGGATGATTCTTTTCGAGTGAGATTTTGAATCCTGAGCAACCTTGGATCCGAACTCTTGAAGACGGCTGATCTCGGTCTTGCTATCACTTGATAACTTCCTTTAGCTCGGAGACTAGAGCTTGACTCGATCTATCTATTTCTAAGTCATGCTCCGAAGCCGAGTCAAGATAGGCATGAAATAAAAGGCACCAAAAGTTAACCGTAACTCTTTGGCGAGAGAAACAAATTGAGAGGCCACCTTCGAAGGAAGTCTATAGAAGGGCCAAGTCGGGAAAAAGATGGACCAACTATCGAAGAGAGGAGTTTTAGTACTCTTCCGAATCCGAGGAGGTGGAGGAAGCTCGGAAGAATGAAGCCGGGCACCGGATGATATTTCTTAGTATCCTAGGCCAACTAGCGCAGCCCTGCCTATACAAATAGCCGGCTCAAGGAATTTGAGTGAATCATCGGGAAGATCAACTTTAAAATGAGTAAAAATAGCAGTGAGCAAAGCTTCGAAAGGAAGAGCGGGTTTTTCTAATTAGTAGGAACAAAAGTTATTTGCTCGAGGATGGAAGGGAAGAGGTCAACCTTATACCCTTCAAGAATATCATATAAAACTTTGAGAACCTTACTATTAGGGTTCTCCTTAGATGGATAGAATGAGAACACTATTTTCATCGAGAATAAAACAAAGAATTCTAGCTTCTAACCTCATCCGAGTCATAGAAAAGTTCTTTCTGGACTAAAGAATAATTCTTGCGTACTTGTCAAAGAAATCGTCGGCGATTTTATTTAAAGGAAAAGGATTTGAGTTCAAAAAGAGTGTCCGAAGATCAAAGAGTTTATGAAGGAAAGGCGGTTTAATTCGAATAACCTTCCCTTCCACGAGAGAAGAGACTACATTGTCTCTCGCAACCATGTGAGTATAGAATTCAATGACGAGTCAGGGGTATACGTAGTCACGTAAACGCAGGTACTTAAAAGTTCCCAAGTGGAGAATAGGCTTTATCCACGAGAGTTTGGTGGATGAAAAATTGTTCTCCAATGAAATAGTGTTAGGCTACAATTTGCTTTGGCCGATCAAAAGTGAGAGCCTTGCCTTGAGAGGGATCCTTTTGAGGATTCTTAGGATGGGTGGTCGGGGTTCTACCCTTTTTGGTGGCTGGCCTTCCTTTGGCTGCACTTGCCCTCTTAGGCATTATTAGAGAATGAGAAGAGAGTTGAGAGTCCGAAATTGAAGAGTTTCTTAATAACGAATTCTAAGTTCGAGTGTATAGAGTGAGAGAATGAGAGATAGCAAAGTGAATGAATGAGGGTGAATAGGTGATATTTATAGAACAACTCTCAAAGAACAAAAGCGTTATCGACTTAACACTCAAAGTAACGACTAGCTAACCGTTTGGCATTCTAGTAAGCAACGGTTACTTCTTCAAATCGCTTCCTTCTAACGGCTAGTTTCCTGACCGTTCGCGTGAAAGAGGGAGAAAAAGAGATTTTCGAAAAAATTTCCAAGATTCTCCATTGATTTAAAGGTGATCTCAGAATTTTTATGTCCATTTTTCTCGAAACCGAGTTTAACCGAGTAATGTGTCCGAGTTACTTAGAACACACTCGAAACTTAATAACTTGTAGCTCGGTTTCATCATATTTTAATTGATCTACTAGTTGTTCACTCGGAACATACAATAATCAATTAAACGCATAAATTCTAATCCAATCAATCAAATAATCATGCCATCATCATGCCAAGTTCATTCCTGATAAAGCAAAACTGATCTTCACTTAGAGGTTTTGAGAAGATATCAACTAATTAAAATTTTGTAAGAATAAACTCAAGTGCAATATCCCTTTTTTCATATTGGTCTCTCAAAAAATGATATCTAACCTCGACGTGATTTGTTTTTTATTATAGGACTGGATTCTTTATAATGCTAATCGCACTTTGATTATCACACTAGATTGGGACAGATGTGAATGACAATCCTATATCTTTCAAGTGTTGCTTGATCCATAAAATGTGAGCACAACAGACTTCGACTATAATCTCGGTATTTTAACTTTTTTATAGTGGAACTACTTTTTGAGGCTAGAACCTATGCTCAATGAATGCATCCACAATGGTTTTATTTATGAGGACTCGGATCGTCCGTTGTAATTGGAGATGAATTTTATTTTTGGCTAAATGCAAAAATGGAAGAAAAAAAGGCAAGCAATGTGAAAAGTCAAAGCCCTAAGAAAAATTAGAATTGATCGAGAAAAGAGATAAGGGTCCTTGCTAGGACCCTCTTTAGCTAACTAGAGGTGGCCAGCGCTATAGACACCTAAAACGTGTCATCCTTATCTCTTTTATTTTTGTATTTTATTTTTTCAGCTCGGTGAAGAAATTTGTCTTGTTTGTGAATTTGGATAACGGTCGATGTCTAATTGGCGTGATAGAAGTCGATAAATAACAAAAACGCTTTAGCACCAGAAAATAAACCTTTTTTGCCTTGGGTTCAAGCCCGAGTTAATGCTCCAGAGTCAACCCCTAGCCGGCGCTGCGTATACAACATTTTCACTTTCAAAGCGCCGTGCAACCGAGACACGAAGCTCACTTTCACTAAACGACTTCGTGCAAGGTCGACATCGCGTTTCGGGGATTTTGCTCCCAAACGTTGCATTTCACTTCCGAGTTTAGTCAGTTACACGTAAGGGAGCGGAGTCCGTACGACGTCATTTACGGCCGGCAATGCGCATCACGGCACTCGTTCTCGGGATCCGGTCCAAGTTTGATTTGGTCCATGTTTTTGTGATTCTACCAGCCAATTTTTTGCTTATTTGGACGGCTGCACTCTACTAAAACCCTAGGTCATTTGTGACCAAATCATTTCCTATAAATAAAGAGCTTAGGTCGTTATTTTGCATATGGATTTTTCCTATGTGTCACGTTGTTGAAGTTTGATTAAGAGCTACTAAATATTCACTTATTCTGATCTCTTAGTCTCCCTTCAGCCTAATCCGCCCTATATCATCGACATTTGAACCTCAATACTCCATCGAGTCACATACATCCTTTTACCTACCTTGATTAAAACTCACAAAAAGCCTCTTCTAGTCACTGCCGTCATGTCTGTCAAATCCTGTTTGAGACCTAAATCAACAGGTTGGACAACCTGAAGGCGCCAAATCTACCTTCAATTATGGTTTATTTAATTTTTATTTATCGTTTGCAGTATCATGGAGAAATATGTAATCGCATTTAATTTCTCCCCGCCCGATGTAACGTTTTATTTTTGTTTTCGCTTTCTTTTGCTTTTCTATTCGTTTCCTTTATCAATATCATTAACTCGCTTTCATATCTACCTCTATCGCTTTCGTTAGCATGGCTTGGTCATTTTAAATTTTGCATCTTAATAAGTTGTATGCCTGTCTTTAATGCATTACCTAAACTCACCTCTCAAATTCGTAAAGGCCATATGTTGAAGGGGGAATGGAAGGGCTTATCCCTACGTTTCATACCTTCACCCCCAAATATGGATTCTAGATCGATGGACTCAATTTTAAACCTCTTTAAATCTTTGTTTCCCTATACTAAAGTTTGAAGAGTATTTCTTTATTTTATTTTTTCTAGTTTTTGCTCCTAGAACCGATCGGCGACTCTATTTTCCTGTTTTATTTCTCCTAATTCGCTGCTCGGCATTTCGATTGAAAAACAACAAAACAAGGTTTTTGTTTCGACAGTCGAGCTATAGACCAAGACTCGACCACCTTATTCGTGGCCCATGGGCAGCGCCGTGGACCGTACGAGTACTAGGTCTCGCCTACGCTGGATGCTCAATGGGTACGGTTCCGGTCCAAGCCGGTGTTTTTTCACCGGTTTGGCCCAAAATCCCTAAGGTAGAATTAAATTAATTTTGATTTGTTTTATTTTTAGTTGTGAAATAATATTTTGAGGTTTCTAAAAATAATTCCTAAAATAAAATGATCAATAGAATCACCAATCATTTTTGCTTAATTTATTTTAAATCGGATTATAAAAATCGAAAACCTAATTCCATCATAAAAAGAGGAACCCCGCCTATTTGTGGGGAAGCTCGGTCTTGGGTTTCGGGTCTGTTGTTTCGTGGTGGCGACTCCACTTGAGATAGTATCACTTATTAAGAGGTTGAGACTTAAAAGTTTGAGTTGTGAGTTTTAGTAATGTGTTTTGCATTAGGCATTCCGCATTTACGTAACCTCAAACATAGTTGCTTTTAATTTTGACCTTTAGGCTTTACCTTTTAAGAACAGCTTTGGAAGAGGTTTGAACTGCTAACCCACACGGGCCCAACTAGGCTTGATTGTTAGGAAGGTAGTACCTCTTCCCTCATAGCTTATATTTTCACCAAACCTCTAAGTGCGGATCGGTTTGGCTTTATTAGGAATGAACTTGGGATGTTAATTGCATGATTATCTGATTTATTGCATGAGTTATTGAAAATTTGATTGATTGTTGTACTTCTTGAGTGAATAACAAATGGATCAGTTGAATCAAGATGAGACTAAGCTATGAGTTATTAATTTCCTGAGTGTGTTCCGAGTCACTCGGACACATCACCGAGTCATACTCGGTTTATGGAGATTAATGGACAACAAAATTTTAAGATCATCTCTAGATTAATGGAGAATGTTGACAATGTTTTTGAAAATATCTCTTTCTCTCTCCGGCACACTAACAGTCTACAAATTAGCCGTTAAATGGAAGCAATTTCGAAGCTAGCCACTACACAGTATAATATTCAACGATCGATAACCGCTACTTTGAGAACCGAATCGAAAGGCTTTTGTTTAATGAAAGCTTTCATTCTATAAATAGCACTCTTTCGTTCTTATTCGATCACTTTTGATATTTCTTACTCTCACTCTTGCTCTCTTTGCTCTCGTACCTAGACACTTGTTGCATTACTCTCTTTCTCTCTCTCTCTCTCTCTCTCTCTCTCTCTCTCTTACTTTCGTTCATCCACTCGCTTCTCTCTTTTACACTCAACTCGCTCTCACTCTCTATCAATCAGGCCTAAAAGAGAAAGTGTGATGGAAGGTTGTTCCGCCACAAAGAAAGCCGGAACCAAATCTAATCATTCCGAAAATCCTCCGAAGGATCCATCTAAGGGAAAAACCCTTGCTCTCGATGCTAACAAAGTCCTGGTAGCCTAGAACTACTTTATCGAAGAGAAATTCTTCTCCACCACCACTTTTTCTTGGGTCAAATCCACTCTAAACATAGATGTATTTCAATACTTGTGTTTACGTGACTACATATACCAATAACTCGTAACTAAGTTCTAGTCTCACTTGACAATGAGAGATAACATTATCTCTTCTGTTATCCAAGGGAAAATTATTCACCATTAACCTTGCCCTCCTTCACAATCTTTTCAATGTGAAGTGTCTTTTTTGAACTCCAATTCCATTCCATTTAATGAAGTCGTTGATGACTTCTTTGATAAATAAGCAAAAGAATTTCCTAAGTCCGGAAATAATTTTTTTTGTGACTCATATGACATCCGAAGCAAGACTTCTTTGCTTCATCTTGATGTGAACATTCTTTTCCTTCTACCACTCCAAAGAGAACACTAACAACAAAGTTCTTAAGGTTCTCTACGATATCCTTCAAGGGTATGAGATTAATCTCTTCCCTTTTATCATGGAGCAGATTGCATCTGTTCCTTCTTATCAAAAGAAGCCTCCATACCTGTTTGGAGCTTTTCTTTCTACCATTTTTGCAAAATTCGAGGTGGATTTCCCTTCTAATACCCACAAATTTTTGGAGCCTCGCTGTTTGTATAGGCGAGAGATGAGCTCATTGGCCGAGGATACCGGGGAATACAAGCTAGTGTTTGGGTTCACACTTCTGAACTTGGCCTTCCTCGTCCTCCTCCTCGGACTCGGAAAACTTATAAGCCTCCTCTTCTGATCGCTGGACATTCATCCTCCCAGCATGCCCCTTCTCTCGACTTGCTTTAGAAGGTTGCTACTCAATTTGTTGCCCTAGCCAAAGAGTTACAGATCAACTCTAGGAGCCTTCTAGGCTTTCATGCCGATTCCGACTCAATTCCGGAGCAAGGCTTAGACTTAGATTGATTAGAGTTAAGCCTTAATTGCTGAGCTGAAGGAGGTAAACAAGGGCTAACAGGATCATATTCATCACCTCCAGAAGAGAAGATCCAAAGCTGTCGAGGACTACGAATCCTTTAAAGAAGTACAACCTTAAAAGTCCTAAAGTTCTTCGACTTTGAGTCGGATGATGAAGAAGAAGCTAATGAAGGAGAAGTAGAAGTAGAAGTAGAAGCGAAGCAGAATGAGAAGGAGAATGAGAAACTAGAGTAAAGGTTTGCTCTTGGAGAGGCTAAGTCACCCTAGAGGAGGGGTGAATAGGGTGATGGGGAAATTTAAACAAGTAATGGAAGAATAAAACTAGAAATGACTCTAAGGAGAGTTTGAGTTTAGATTGAACTCAAAAAAGTACTAACTCAGAAAGTTACATGGAAACCCTCCTGGGGCGGAAAACAACGGTCAGTGCTAATCCAAGCACCAAGTCAAATCCACTATTTTAAATCCAGAAAATACAGTAGAAAGACTCAATCGAATTGCTTGCCTTAGAAAATTCCTTACAAGATTTTCCTAGACTTAGAAATTCCCTTATCTAATCTAGTACTTCCTAACTAAGATAACCTTTATAGTTAGGGACAACTGAGCTGAGTTAACACTTATAGCTCAGTCAAGGGACCTTACTTAGAAAGTAAGAATGAGTGTTTGTAATCGATTACAAGACCTTACAACTCGGAAAGATGTTAAGTACAAAGTTGGAGTTGTAAGTAGAAGATTGAGTATAAATACAATGACTTTTGCTTAAGTACGTGTATTGATAGTTGATTCAGCAATCTTCAAGTCTTGAGAGTAGGCTTCTATTTATAGATAACCAAGCGAGACTAGCCATTGTGACAGTCTTCCGACTATAAGTCCTTTGTGACCGTTGTGAGGGTCTTTCCGAGTCACTCGTAAAAGATCCGTTGAGTCTGTGATCGTTAGGCAACGGCTCTTGACTCCTTTAGAAGTCCCAATCCACTTGGTGGTGTCCGAAAAGTAGGGTGGAAACCACCGTTGAGTTTAGCGTTGAAGATTTCTAGTTTTGGAAATAGACAACCCCGACACGATGTCCGGGCCTAGGTCGAAGTAGGAAAAGCCTTGTCTGTCGGTGAGTTGACATCTTAAAGCCGGTTACTTTTATAATTCAAAAGTAGGAAACCTTGTTTGAATAACCTAAAAAGTAAATCAATTTGGTTCTCAAAGTATAAAATACTTTGGTCCAAGATTAGACACGAGATAATAATTTAATTAAGATAATTGAGTGCGTAATTATCCGAGTCCTAAAAGAGTGGAATTTTCTGAGTCCGATATCCATTATACTTAAATTCCATCCGAGTCGGTCTAGAAGTAAAGCAAGTCGGATAAAGAACATCGAGTGGAAAGAGTTGATCTAGACTACCAATGTTCAAAACAAGCATGTTGACTTAGAAAAATGAATTAACACAATAATTCAATTAAACTTAGATCATGAAGGCGGACTCGAGTTTATGCACAATAAAGCAAATGTTTGAACGTGCTATATATCTCGAGTGTTGTCCGAGTGACTCGGAACCGTGTGCGAACAAAGTATGCTTTCTGAGTCCATCATAAACAAGTGAGAACATATGCAATGGTTTGTGTAACACTCGAAAAGATTCTATATCACTCGTAAAAGTTTCTAAGACACTTAGAATGACATGTAATCAAAACCGTATATGAGATGACATCTTATACCTAATTCCTTGATGGAACTCGGAATGATGTATATGTAAAGTCCGAGTCTTCAATCTCCCCTTTTTGATGAAAGGCATTCCATACTTAGATAGAAACTTTGTTAGTGATAAAGATCTGGTTTTTCATCCTTTCTAAAAGGATAAGTCGGAAAAACATGATAGAATTGTATAGAGTAGATACGAGTGAATGAAACTTATATTCTATCGGAGCAAATAAGCTTAGATTACATAAAAAAGAGCTAAAGTATCATAGCCAAAAAAAAAATTACCGAGGAACAGAGCAATGATAGATCGAATTGAAACTCGAAGTAATAAACTTAGAAATAATTGCAACTCGAAAGCAATAAACATAAAACTGAAATTTCATTATAATTTAAACAAAAAGTTACACAAAAGAGGGTGAGAGAAACTCCCCTAAACAAGACAACAAATTTTTCTAACTATTCTCCCCTTGCCTTTCAACAGAAACAAAATGAGGAAGAATATATCAAGAAGATACAGATTTGTATGTCCGGACAAAAGAAAAAAACTTTAAAACAAAGAAAACAAAATTTTAAGAGGGAGGAGCGGGAGCGATCCGAGTCGAGGATGGTGGATGTGCAGGTGCGCCTTTGCTGATAAGATCTTGAAGATGTAGACAAACGAGGCGGTGGTAGCATTGGGATCTCCGGAATAGGCTCGGCTCCGAGTGGCTATCCGAAAACTAGGTTGTCCGGAGGCTCATCCTCTTGGAACTAGACTCATGAAGGGGTGTGCTTAGGCTGACCAGTGCCGACTCGACCATGGTCGGCGAGGTCTTCGACCCACTCGGACTACTGTCCGAGCCGATCATTTCCGGTTGAGGTTCCGGAGCACCTTGGCCCTCTCGTTGCTGCTGCCGCTTATTCTCGCTTCCTTCTCCCCTTCCTCGGATGGAGCCGCCTCACCGCGAGCTCCTCCTCTTATTCTTCTTCTTCTCTTACTTCTCCCCTTCGAGAGGAGGATTTGTGCCGTACTCGAGGATTCTTCGGATGTATCCGAGTCTACCGAATCTCGAGCCGCCTTGGAGAGCCGTTCTTGAAGGAGGTCAATCAACTCCCTCTTCTCCTTAATCGGTGCCTTCATCTCGAGAAGCACGTCTTGCTGCTCTCGGATTTGCGATTGAGCTGTTTTCGGTTAATGGTCATAGACTGTAAGACAGTCTTGAATGACCGAGAGGGTGTCCTTGAACTCAGTGGACACCGAGGAGATTTTGTCCATCACAACAGAGGACAAAGCGGAAGAAAGAACTTGAGAAACACCTGAAGTGGAGGCACCACTAGGTAGAGGAGGTAGAGAGAGAGGTGATTGGGTCCGAGTCCGAGGCGGAGAAGGGGGCCTCGGTTCGAGTTATGAACCCGAAACCCGGTTGGGTCTCCCGGTATCCATACCCAAGGAGTTCCTTTTTGCCAACGATAATGGCAGCCTCAAAAATCACGTTAGGATCTAAGGGAAGAGGAACTTTGAATTGTTTGAAGATGAGGGTGAGAAGAGCCCCGAAAGGAAGTGGGGTGTTCTTCTTGGTCTAAGTCCGAGCAGGCACTCGCCACCATTTGCTCGACTATAGCAGGAAAGAGGTATACTTTGTAGCCCTCAAGGATGTCGTACTGAGCTTTTAGATACTTGGAGTTGGGGTTCTCCTTGCTAGAATGTCTGTGAGAAGAAAGTTCTCATCAGCGAGAAAACAAAGAAGGTGAGCTTCTAATTTGAGTTGGGTCATAGAGAAGTTTTGCGTGACCTGGGGAATTCTTTAGCGTACTTCTCAAAGAAGTCATCGACGACCTCATTGAAAGGTATCGGGTTGTTGTTCAAGAACATAGAAGATACTTTAAAGAGGCGGTGAAGAAGAGAGGTGTTGATGCGACCGGTTATGTTTTGAACTCTTGAGGGGAGGATACACTCGGACCTACAAAGATTTGTGTAGAACTCAAAAACGAGTTTTGGGTATATGAACTCGCTGAAATAGAGGAAATTGTAAACCCCGTTGATTTGATATGAGCCAACCACGAAGACTTTGTGGTCGGGAAGAATTTGTCATCCAACGTAAGATGTTGGGTAACAATAGGTTTTGAAGGATTGGAGGGGCCTTCTTCGCTTTTGGTACGGGGTTTTTGGTGGTAAAACTAAGAAAAACAGGGTGGGAACCTCTTTTCGACATCTTTGATGTGGAAAAGAGAGAGAGAGAGAGATAAACTTTTGTGAAAGAGAAGGAGAAGGATGGAGATAGCTCTATGAAAGTTAGTGGAAAAAGAAAATGAAAGAGTAGAAAGACAAAGTTGAGAGTGACAGAGCTTACTTGAGATGACCTTCACTTAGCTTGAGAGCAATGAGAGCTTCTTTAGTAGCGAGAGAGCTTGCTCGAGTTGAAGTAATTGAGAGAGTGAAAGTAAGTAAAGAGTAAAGTAACGAAATGAAGGAAAATGAGCGCTATTTATAGAGAAAGAAATATCCTTCAATAGTCGTTCGACTCAATTCTTCAATGGTCACCTCAAACCATTATGACTGTTCCGCTCTCCAACGGTTAGAATTCCAGCGATTGTCTCTCAATGGCTAGTTTTCTTATCGAAGCGCGAGAGAGAGAGAGAGAGAAAAAGAGATTTTAAAAGAAATTTCTGAAATTCTCCAATGATCTACGGATGATTTCGAAGTTTGACGTCCATATTTCTCAAAATCGAGTCGACTCAACGAAGTTTTTGAGTGACTTCGAAACTACAAACAACTAATAACTCGGAGCTCAGTATCACTGGTTCAGCTAAAGTAATTTTTATTAAAGAAAGAAAGCACGCAACACATAATCATGCAAAGTAATTTCACTCGAAAAGCACATAATTATGCATTAATCATGCCAAGCTCATTCCTAATAAAGCAAAACCGATCCTCACTTAGTGGCTTAGTAAAGATATCAGCTAATTGAAGATTGGTAGGAATGAATTCAAGTTCGATATCACCCTTTTCAGAATGATCTCTCGAAAATGATACATGACCTCAATATGTTTAGTCTTTGAGTGTTCAACTGGATTCTTGGTGATGCTGATTGCACTTTGATTATCACACTTGACTGGAATTGATTTAAATGAAAGTCCAAGATCTCTCAAGTGTTGCTTTATCCATAAAATCTGAGCACAACATGCTCCAACTGCAATATACTCAGCTTCAGCAGTTGATAGAGCTATGGAGTTTTGCTTCTTTGAGTGCCAAGATATCGGGATTGACCCGAAACCGGCAGGCTCCTGAGGTGCTCTTTCCGTCAACTTTATCTCGAGTATAGTTAGCATCCGAGTATCCAAGTGAGAGTCAATTCTAAGTCTCTAGAGTACCATAGACCTAAATTCCGAGTCCTTGCAAGATCTTTGACTATTCTCTTCACTCGTAGTGAGATGTGATTCTTTTGGATTTGCTTGAAATCTTGCACACAGACCGGACACTAAACATTATGTCCGGCCTCACTGGAAGTAAGATATAGCAAAGATCCAATCATACCTCGGTAGAGTTTCGATCTACTCGCTTTACCTTTCTCGTGTGAATCCACTTTTATACTGCTCGCTCAAAGGTGTTGCTGCATGTTTTGCATCTTGAAGTTTGTACTTCTTTCAGCAGCTCCTTGGTATACTTTGATTGATGGACATAGCTGCCATCTTTGTCCTGCTTGATTTGTAGACCAAGGAAGAAATTGAGTTCTCCCATCATACTCATTTGAAATTCCTGTCTCATTAACTCGGAAAACTCTCGACACGTGAATTTCATTAGTAGCTCCAAAAATTATGTCATCAACATAGATATGAGCGATAAGAAAGTCTTTCCCCTTGGTTTTTATAAAAAGAGTCTTGTCAATCTGAAAACTCTTCTAAAATCATTTTCAACCAAGAAATTGCTCGAGTCTTTCATACCAAGCTCTAGGAGCTTGTTTAAGACCATATAGAGCTTTTTGCAATTTGAAAACATGATTTGGAAATTCTGAATTTTTAAATCCAGGGGCTGCTCAACATAGACTTCCTCTTCAATGAAACCATTGAGAAAAGCACATTTAACATCCATTTGATACAATTTGATATTCATACTAGATGCAAATGCCAATAAGATTCTAATAGCTTCAATTCGGCAATAGGTGCAAAGGTTTCCCCACAATCAATCCCGTCTTCTTGATTGTAACCTTGAGCCACAAGTCCAGCCTTATTTCGACTACCAACCCACCTTCATCCAGTTTTTCTTGAAAACCCATTTGGTTCCTATGACTGGGTGCTCGGAAGGTCATTTGGTCGAGTCCGGACTTGGTTTCTTTCGAATTGATTGAGTTCCTCTTGCATGGCCTCTACCCATTCAGGTTCATTAAGGGCTTCTAGTGCATTTTTGGGTTCAATTAATGAAATGAATGCAGTGAATGCACATAGATTTTGTAGAGAGGAACGAGTTTTTACCCCAATGTTGATATCAGATAAGATGTTTTCTAATGGGTGGCTAGAAGCATACTTGAATGCTTTACCTGTTCTCCGGTTCACCGGATCCGTAAGTTGAATTGGTTGATCTTCGGAAGTCCGTTCTCGGTGAGCTTGTTCATCCGATTGACCTTCAACATTCTGAGTCGGCTCTTGAGTTGTCTCATTCTCGAGTCATGTTGTTCTAAGTCACTTCGTTCCGAGTGACTTTGATTTGATTCTTGATGAGGTCATTTTGATCAAGATCATCATCTCTGCTCGCCTTCGATCCGAGAGTGTTGACTCACTTGGTTTTTCCTGTTCAGTCTCATCAAACACAACGTGGATGCTTTCTTCCACTTTGTTAGTTCTTTTATTAAAAATACGATATGCTTTGCTATGAGATGAATAACCAAGAAAAATACCTTCATATGACCACGCATCAAACTTGGTCCGGTGATCCTTACCATTGTTGTGAATGAAGCACTTACATCCAAAGGGTTTGAAGTATGAAATGTTTGGTTTCTTTCCTTTGTAGAGCTCGTATAGAGTTTTCTTCAGGATGGGTCCGATGAGGCATCTGTTCAACGTGTAGTTTGCTGTGTTGATCGCCTCAACCCGAAACAAGTAGGGTAGATTATGTTCAATCATCATTGTCCTAGCTATTTCTTCAAGAGTTCATTTCTTCCTCTCCACCACTCCATTTTGTTGAGGAGTTCTTGGTGCTGAGAAGTCGGGAGAGATTCCATTCTTGTCACGTGAACTCTGCAAATTCCGAGTAGTCGAACTCCCTTCCACGATCGGTTCGAATTCTTTGGATCTCGAGTCCGAGACTCAACTTGGATTTTCCTGTAGAGCTTGTTGAACTCTTTGAATGCTTCATTTTTGTGCTTAAGAAAACACACCTAAGTAAATCGTGAGTAGTCATCAACAATAACAAGCACATACGATTTACCTCCGAGACTCTTGACAGGGATTTCACCACATAAATCCATATGCAACATTTCAAGCACCTTGGATGTGGAAACAGTTTTCAAAGATTTGAAGGATGATCCGACTTGTTTCCCTTTTGTGCATGCTTCATAGATTTTATCTTTCTTAAATACACAGTTAGGCAATCCTCCGACTAAACTATGAGATGCAAGTTTCTTAATGGAGTGCATGCTAACATGAACTAGTCTACGATGCCATGTCCATGAGTCATCATGAAGAGATGCTTTTAAGCAAGATAAATTCGACTCGGGTCGAAAGAGGAATAGTATAGGTGTTACCCGATCTCTTACCCGAGAGCTTGATCTCCTTGGTAGCATCATCAGAGATATAACAATTAGTCTGGGTGAATCTTACCTGTTGACCTTTATTGATGTGTAGTGGCGGAAGCAAAGAAAAAGAAGGGAAAACCGCAACAAACACAACCGGGCGGAACAGGGCCTGATTGCGCAGTCTTGGCAGATCGGGGAAATGGAGGGGTAAATGTACTTGGATTTGGACAAAACTTGGAGGGGAGTGAGGTAACTGATGAAGGAAGTTTGTGACCAAGTTTCGTGAATTTTGGATAAGGGGAACTACCTGAACAAATAGCCAGAAGTTGATGCTACCGGCTAGATGTACAGATTGACACCCTTTGTTTGGTTTTGATGTGGAGGACGGAGGGGTTCTTGGATGCAGCTGAAATGTGGTGGAATGGAAGTAGATGGACTGGAAAGAAGGTGGTTAAAATTTGGATAAAAATGGCTGAGTAGATTGTGAGTTATGGGATGGCAAAGTGAAGGATAGTACCAAGGCTTGGGCTCGGATACAGCAACACCACCGAGTGAACCAAGGGGCGCACCTAAGCGATCCGGATACAGCAACACCACCGGGATTTAAGTGACTCAAAGGACACCACTGTGAGGCCAAGCACGGATACAGCTTTGAGGATTCAAAGGGTTGAGAAATCTATCTCAAAGAGCAAAGCTCAAATTCATATATTCATCAAAAGTGTCTTTACAATGAAGCATATGAGCTGAATATATAATGCCTTATCTTGGCATTTTACATAACCGAATTCGTGCTGAAAATAATGTAAAAACAAAATGCTAACAAACAATATCCCTTTCCCTTCCTCCAAGCCAAGATAGAGTAAATCCTAGCCAAGTATTTGGGCATTTGGGAACATGTGGCTATGGTGCAATTTCCCTTTGCCAAGCTTTCTCCAAACCAACTCCCACTATGGTTAGTGCCTCTAGAATGCTCCTTGAAATATGTCTTTGGATGCTTCCCTTAAGCGCATGGACATTCGTCTTAGCCCTTGGACCGACCCTTGGTCATTATTTATGGACAAGGCAAAAATAGTAGCACTTAAAGCAACTCTCGGCCAGGTTCACCCTTGCTCAAACTTGAAGGGATTTTAGGTGACTAGCTTGTAACTTTACTAACTCTCGTTCATGTCTCCATTGATGAATACTTATTTATAAACAAGACCATAAGGACTTTGATCTCTTTGTCTAATCAACCTCCGGGATCCATCAACAAAAGGCTTGAAACCATGGATATATCAAGTATTCACGATTCTTCCTTAATCATGCAAAGCTCTTTAGGATGGACATTTCTTAGCTCAAAATGCCGGGCAGTACACTCTCCATCATTCTCCCCTTGTAGGAGAGAATTTGTCCTCAAATTCGAACAAACAACATTTTCCAGGTGAGGAAAAAAAATGTCAAGTTGAGGCACATGTTGTGGTGGAAAATAGGACGTCCGTTTGTGCTTGGGCAGCCGGCTAATTGCACGGACAGGTCATGGACATTCAACCAGTCCGTGTGCTCTTCTAGCATGCTTACGGTATAGGGGTTGCCTTGGTCATCAACTATTCCACCATAAAGCACACAAAGCCGCAAGCACTTAGGAAGATAAACAACTCCCTTTGGCACCATGAAATGTGGCACGACATACTTTACAACTCCATGCTCAATGCTAGGACACAAATGATATGGTCTTAAAATACCATCAAAATCAACCAAACTTCCATTGTCTTTCCATTGAACTAAGCAATCGGGCGTGCTACATTGTGGACTCAAAAACCAAGTACCAATAAGAAGGAAGTTGTCCTTCTTTGGTATGCAAAAATTTGAAGCGGCCCATGGAGTTTCTTGCGTTGCTTCTCGGTCACATATCCATGTTTCAGCATTGTTGGGCTCTAAATCACATTCTGTCCATATGGGAAAAATGGTTCCGGGGTGGGGTTTTGTGGGAAGTGTGGCTTTCTTTGTGGTGGTAAATACAATGGGGTTTTGTGTGGGGAACAAGAATAATTTTGGTGAGGGAATGGAGATCTTGGGGAAGTCTTTCGATATCATGTGAGGGTGAGGAAAATAGTTTATGGATGGGGTTAAACTCTCGTTGCTTGCCCTTGAGAAGTGGTTCTCCAAGCACAAGCAAAAGGTTATTTTGTGGGAAGATTCGGTTAGGAGGTAAGGGTGGTTTTCGTGGAGGGGTAAGGAAGGGGTTCAAATATGCCAAGGGAAGTTGTTGAGGAGGGCTGAATTCGTAGCACCATTTTTGAGTACAAACTTGGTGGGCGGATTGAACATTCTTCCCTCCAAGGCTTTGAGGGTGGAGAAATGTGGACTGGCTTAAATCCTCCTCTTCCCTTTTGTTATACACAAGAATGTCATCAAAGTTCACAACCACAAATTTCCATGAGATACCAAGCATGATGTGGTAGGAATAATTTTGGCTAGTCAAAGTTCCATGATAGGGTATACAACACCAAACGCTTTTGGTAAGGAAGTCATCTTCCTTTGGTACCAAAAGAATAGGTTCCACATACTCCTTTACAACACTTAGAGTGTTTTCCACTTTGTTCGACCATAAGGGATGCTCATTTGACATGCTCCAAGTTGTACCAAAATAAAGGCTCCAACACCAAGTGCTCTTAAGAAGGAAGTCATCCTTCCTTAGCACCAAAAAATAAGCTCCTCACATTGACTTTCCTCTTTCTCTCCTTGGCCTTTAGCCAATGGTTCAACAACTTGTCTTTGGTCCACTTGAACACTTCTAGGATCCACTCCATAGGCTGGTTTATAATTGATGGCTCTTGGAATGGGGTTGGCAAGATGTTGTAGGGTTCTTTGTGGTGGAGAGCTAGGAGGAACTTCGTTTGGGAGATCGTGGACATTCAACTCATGGGTTGGACAACAATCAGGTTGTGTTGCTTTGAAAACATGTTCTCCATGAGTTAGGATGGGGATGGTTGGGGTGGAATCATTTGGCTTTGCTTGTGGGATTTGGCTCGGTGACAATGGGACCAATGTGATCCTCTTGCCATTTTTAATGGAAGTATAAGTGTTCAAAAATCCATCATGCATGACTCTCCTATCAAAGAGCCAAGGTCTCCCTAGCAACAAATGATAAGCATCTATTGGAATGATATCACACCATATCTCATCATAATAATTTTTGCCAATACTAAATGACACAAGGCATCTAGAATTGACTTGGAGTGTTTCTCCTTGTTGAACCCATTGAAGGTTGTAAGGATGAGGATGGGGTGACACATGAAGTCCAAGTTTCTCTACCATTGTTGATGAGGCCATGTTCATATAACTACAACCATTAATAGTGATAGAACACACCTTGTTAAGCACGGTGCCCCTTGTGTAAAAGATGTTCTCTCGCTGCTCTTCATCTACCTCATTGAAACCGCACAAAGCCCTTCTCAAAAATAAGTTTGTGTTCATGGTTGAAAAATCTTGTTGGCTGGCTATTTTTGGATTTTTGAATTTTGTGGAAATGGATACAATCACCCAAGGTTCAGAACTTGCTCTGATACCAAAGTTGATGTGTAGTGGCGGAAGCAAAGAAAAAGAAGGGAAAACCGCAACAAACACAACCAGGGCGAACGGGGCCTGATTGCGCAGTCTTGGCGGATCGGGGAAATGGAGGGGTAAATGTGCTTGGATTTGGACGAAACTTTGAGGGGAGTGAGGTAACTGATGAAGGAAGGTTGTGACCAAGTTTCATGAATTTTGGATAAGGGGAACTACTCGAACAAATAGCCGAAGTTGATGCTACCTGACTGGATGTACAGATTGACAACCTTTGTTTGGTTTTGATGTGGAGGACGGAGGAGTTCTTAGATGCAGCGGAAATTTGGTGGAATGGAAGTAGATGGACTGGAAAGAAGGTATTTAAAATTTGGATAAAAATAGCTGAGTATATTGTGAGTTATGGGGTGGCAAAGTGAAGGATAGTACCAAGGCTCGGGCTCGGATACAAGCAACACCACCGAGTGAACCAAGGGCGCACCTAAGCGATCCAGGATACAGCAACACCACCAGGACTTAAGTGACTCAAAGGACACCACCGTGAGGCCAAGCACGGATACAGCTTTGAGGATTCAAAGGGTTGAGAAATCCATCTCAAAGAGCAAAGCTCAAATTCATATATTCATCAAAAGTGTCTTTACAATGAAGCATATGAGCTGAATATATAATGCCTTATCTTGGCATTTTACATAACCGAATTCATGCTGAAAATAATGCAAAAACAAAATGCTAACAAACAATATCCCTTTCCCTTCCTCCAAGCCAAGCTAGAGTAAATCCTAGCCAAGTATTTGGGCATTTGGGAACATGTGGCTATGGTGCAATTTCCCTTTGCCAAGCTTTCTCCAAACCAACTCCCACTATGGTTAGTGCTTCTAGAATGCTCCTTGAAATATGTCTTTGGATGCTTCCCTTAAGCGCATGGACATTCGTCTTAGCCCTTGGACCGACCCTTGGTCATTATTTATGGACAAGGCAAAAATAGTAGCACTTAAAGCAACTCTCGGCCAGGTTCACCCTTGCTCAAACATGAAGGGATTTTAGGTGACTAGCTTGTAACTTTACTAACTCTCGTTCATTTCTCCATTGATGAATACTTATTTATAAACAAGACCATAAGGACTTTGATCTCTTTGTCTAATCAACCTCCGGGATCCATCAACAAAAGGCTTGAAACCATGGATATATCAAGTATTCCCGATTCTTCCTTAATCATGCAAAGCTCTTTAGGATGGACATTTCTTAGCTCAAAATGTCGGGCAGTCCACTCTCCATCATTTATCACACAGTTGAGAGATGCTTGAGCGGATTGTATTTTAACCCTTTGACATGGTATACTCGGGCGGACCAGATTGCTTCCTTTTCCAATCTTGCCTATCCCAATTATCTTGCCTTTGCTGTCATCCCCAAACGTGACTTTTCCTCCCTTGTAATCTTCTAACTCATAAAAGAGTTTTGGATTTCCCGACATGTGGCGTGAGCATCCACTATCGAGGTACCAATGCCCTTTTGTTCTTTTCTCGAGCCACCTGCAAGTCGAAACAAACTAACCTTTCTCACTTCCTCTAACGAATCCAAGTAACTCCCTTTATTGTGGTCCTTTTCGAGGAATAGACTTTTGGGAACCCAGATTTGAATAACTTTGGGTTTGGTCCGATTCTCGAGTCTTTCTTTTATAGAACCGAGTCTGTGTCTCTTTCTTTTGAAAAGCTTTTCTTTTATAAATCGGTGGAGAAGTTTTTCTCCTGTAAGCTGGTCCGGGCTCAATCCTCCTTACTTTCTTATGAATGGGATCATGCTTAGCCTTCCTGAACTTCACAATTTTGGAATCCTTTTGAAAAGTTCCGAGTAGGAATTGGATTTCTCTTCTTTGTTAAAACCAAGTCCTTCTTTTTGAACGAGACACATTGAGACCCTAAGAGCATATCAAGGTTTTTCTAACCTTAAGTGAATTTTAAAATAAGCTCTTGAGACTTATTGAGCTCTTGCTTCAGATTCTCATTTTCTCTTCGAGTAACTCAAACTCGGTCTCATTTGATTGAGCACTAGTCTTGAGTTCTCTTAGAGTAAGTCTCAGCTTTTCCAATTCATTTTTCAAAGAGATGCTTTCAGCGATAGCAGACTCAAGTTGTTCTTTAAACCGAGAAGAATTAGAATTCGACTTTTCTTCTAAAGTAAAAATATATTTGGCTGAATCAACTTTGGAGAATTTGAGGAAGTATTCAATTACCTCCTGAGGATTTGTTTCCTCACTGTCCGAGTGATCCGAGTCCGACTCGATTCGGCTTCGAGTCCGAGAGTGCCATAAGACATTTTGAATCATCTAAGTCCTCATCATCTTCTGATTAGTCTTCATCACTCCAAGTGGCCATCATAGCCTTTTTCTTCTTTCTGTCTCTCTTCCTTCCGGGACAGTCTTTGACTATGTGTTCCTTGCTGCCACATTCAAAACAGATGGAGTTCTTAGTTAAAGATAACTTTGAAGGGGAAGAATGTTTACCTTTTCTATCCTTTTTGTCTTTCTTATAGAACACTTCTCTTGGCTTCTTATCTCATCTCTTGTGCTTCATCATTCTTTTGAAACCTCCGGCGATAAGTGCCATAGGATCCTCTTCCGAGTCGGATGAACTCGGATTTGCTTCTCTGTTTTTGAGGCCTTCGAGTACAATGTTCTTTTTAGTTCCGACCTCTGCATCCTCCTCTTCCAGGTGGATCTCATGGGTAAGTACCTTTCCAATGAGTTCGTTTAGCTTCGAGTAAGGATAGGTTCCGAGCCTCTTTAATTGTTGTCACCTTGGCACCCCATCTTGTCTTGGGTAGACTTCGAGTATCTTTCTGCACATTTCTTCGTGGGAAATCTTTCTACCCAGAGATTTGAGATTGTTAGTAATCTCGGTGAAGCGGATGAACATCTGTGTAATGTTCTCTTCAGGCTCCATCTTGAACAGCTCGTATTTGTAAAGATATTGGCTTATCTTCACTTGTTTGACTTAGCTTGTGCCTTCATAAGTGTTGACAACTGTGTCCCACACTTCTTTGGCTGTGTCACGGTCGACACTCTGTTGTATTCTTCGAGCCGATGGCGCACATCGAATGTTCATCGCCTTGAAGTTCTTTCGAACTTTTCCGCTTCATCAAAGGTGTACTCAGACTTTGTTTTGGGCACGAGTCTTATTTCTTCCATTTTCATTGGTTCCCTACTTGTATGATGTTCAAGACATCTTCATTGTGATTCAGCAAGAAACATTCCATGAGCTTCTTCCACTGCACGAAGTTAGATCCTTTGAACTTTGGTGGTCTGCTGGAAGATCTTCCTTCATCGAATTCTCCATTGTTATGAGCCATTTGATCTTTAAACCTTTGGATGGTTAGATCCTTTTTGAAAGGCTAGGCTCGATACAATTGAAGGTTTGCTCTTGGAGAGGCTAAGTCACCCTAGAGGGGGTGAATAGGGTGATGGGGAAATTTAAACAAGTAATGGAAGAATAAACTAGAAATGACTCGAGGAGAGTTTGAGTTTAGATTGAACTTAAAAAGTATTAACTCGTAAAGTTACGTGGAAACCCTTCTCGGACGAGAAAACCATGGTCAGTGCTAATCCAAGCACCAAGTCAAATCCACTATTTTGAATCCACAAAATACAGTAGAAAGACTCAACCAGAATTGATCCCTTAGAAAACCGCTACAAGATTTTCCTAAACTCGAAATTCCCTTATCCGATCTAGTACTTCCTAAATGAGATAACCTTTACAGTTAGGGACAAGTGAGCTGAGTTAACCCTTAGAGCTCAGTCAAGGGACCTTACTCGAAAGTAAGAATGAGTGTTTGTAATCGATTGTAGGACCTTACAAGTCGGAGAGATGTTAAGTACAAAGTTGGAGTTGTAAGTAGAAGATTGAGTATCAATACAATGACTTTTGCTTAAGTACATGTATTGACAGTTGGTTCAATGAAGGTTTGCTCGGGGAGAGGCTAAGTCACCCTAGAGGGAAGGTGAATAGGGTGATGATGAAATTTGTTGGAAATTTAAAATAGATATGACTCTAAAGAGAGTGACTGTCAAAGATGAACTCGGAAAATGAACTAACTCGGAATTCGGAGATGATTGAAGAAACAGATTAAACAGAATTCTAAAGTTGTTTGAGTCTAGAATGTACTCAGAAAAGTAATAACTCGAAAGTACTTGGAAACCCTCCTGGGGCAGAAAACCACGGACCGTGCTAATCCAAGCACGAAGTCAAATCCACTATTTTGAGTCCACAAAATACAGTAGGCTGACTTAACCCAAGTTGCTCCCTTGAACAACTTCTTACAAATTTTCCTAGACTCGAAATTCCCTTATCTCGATCTAGTACTTCCTAGCTGAGATAACCCTTACAACTAGGGACAAGCGAGCTGAGTTCACCCTTACAGCTCGGTCAAGGGACCTCACTTAGAAAGTAAGAGAGAAAGTGTTTGTTACTAAGTACAAAACCTTACAACTCGTAATATAATGAGATACGAGATTGGGAGTTGTAAGTAGAAGATTGAGAATGAATACAATGACTTTCGATCAAGTATGTATTTTTACAATTGGTTAAGCAATCTTCAAGTCTTGATATTTGGCTTCTATTTATAGATGACCAAGCAGCTTAGCCGTTGTGTCCATCTTCCGACTTGGAAGTTCCTTTATGACCGTTGTGTAGGTTTTCCGAGTCACTCGTGAAAATATCCATTGAAATGTGAGCATTAGACAACGGCTCTTGACTCCTTGGAAGTGCCTAAAACCACTGGCGGTGTCTTCAAAAGTAAGGTGGAAACCACCGTTGATCTTAGTGTTGCAGATTTCCAATTCGGAAACAGACAACCGTGACACGGTGTTTGAGGCTAGGTGACTTGACGTTTTGAAGCTCGGTTACTTTTGTATTTCAAATTAGGATAGCCTTGTTTGAATAACCTACAAAAGTAAATCAATTTGGTTCTTAAAGTATAAAATACTTTGGTCTAAGATTAGACATAGATAATAATATAATTAAGATAGTGAAGTGACTAATTATCCGGGTCGGAAAAGGAATGGAATTTTCCGAGTCTAATATTCATGATACTCAAAATTCCATCCGAGTCAGTCTAAAAGAAAATCAAGTTAACTAAGAATATCGAGAGGAAATAAACTTGATCTAGACTGAGCATGAATTCAAGCTAAAATACCGAGTTCTCCTGGAGAAGCTCTATCGGCTCTCTTTGGTCCTTCCCAGGGCCTTCATCTCAATAAGCGAGGTTCCGCTACTCTCGGATTTGAGACTCGGGCGGTCTTCGGTTTATGGTCATAGATCGAAAGAAAGTCTTAAATGACCGGAGTATGTCCTTGAATTCTAAGGACACAGAGCTGATTTTGTCCATGAAGGAGGAGGATAAAATGGAAGTAAGAGACTTAGAAGCACCTGAGGTGGAAGCACCACCAGGTGGGGCAGGAAGAGAAAAAGGGGCATCTTTCTCGAGTCCGAGGCGAAGAAGATGGCCTCGGCTCCGAGCTGTGTACCCGGATACCAGGTTGGGTCTGCTGATATCCATACCCCTGAAGTTCCTTTTGCCGACAACAACGGCAGCCTCGAAACAACGTTTGGGTCCGAGGGAAGAGGAACTTTGAATTGTTTGAACACAAGGGTGAGAAGAGCACCGAAGGGAAGAGGGGTGTTCTTCTTCTTTTGGAGTTAAGTTAGCACAGCTACCATTTGCTCAATTATGGATGGAAAGAGGTCTACTTTGTAGGCCTCGAGAATGTCAAATAGAGCTTTGAGGTGTTTGGAGTTGGGATTCTCCTTGCTAGAGTGCTGAGAGAAGAAGGTTCTCATCAGCAAGAAACACGAAGACGTGCTTCGACCTCAGCTGAGTCACGGAAAAATTTTTGCGTGACCCGGGGAACTCTTTGGCATACTTTTCAAAGAAGTCATCAGCGACCTCGGTGAAAGGAATTGGATTGCTGTTCAAGAAGAGAGAAGAAACCTTGAACGGACGATGGAGAAGGGAAGTGTTTATGTGAACTGTTATGTTCTGCACTCGGAGGTTAGAACACCTTCGTAGCTGGTGAGATGAGTGTAAAATTCGGATACGAGTTCAAGGTAGATGAACTCGCTGAAACAAAGAAAATTATAAACCACGGTTGATTGGATGTGAGGCAACCACGAAAATTTGGTGGTTGGGAAGAACTTATCATCCAGAGTGCAAGATGCTTCGGGTGACAATAGGTTTAGAATTTGAAAGGCCTTCTTGGCTTTTGGTTCGGGGTTTCTTTGTGGCAAAGCCAAGAAAGTCGAGGTGAAAACCTCTTTTTGTCATTTTTGAAGAAAAAGAGAAAGTAGGAAGGCTTGAGAAGGATGAGGAAAGAAGAACACGAAGAGAGTAAAAGTAAAAGAGTAGAAGAAAGAGTTGAGAGCAGCTGAGCTTACTTGACATGATCTTCACGAAGCTTGAAATAACCGTAAATCGCCGTAGACGCAGAAAGCATGTGCGCGAAGTTCGATTTCGAGAGAGAGAGAGTAAGTGAAAAGTAAAGTAACGAAATGAAGGAGAATAGTCGCTATTTATAAGAAAATAATCGTCCTTCAGTATCCGTGCTCGACTCAGCTCTTTCATCAGTCACCTCGGACCGATGTGACTGTTCTCTCCTTCAACGGTTAGAATTCCAGTGGTTGTCTCCCAACGGCTAGTTGTCCGATCACGGTGCACGAGAGAGAGAAAAGATTTTGAAAATAAGTTCTGAATTTCTCCACTTATCTAGAGATGATTTCAGGGAATCGATTTCCATTTTTCTCAATGTCCGAGTCCGACTCAGCTCAGCTTCTGAGTCACTCGAAACCGGAAGCAAATAATAACTATCGGTTCAAGTATCACTAAGTCAACTCGACTTATGGTTATTAATGAATTGTAAACACATAACACATAATCATGCAAAGAAATTTTCACATAGATAGCACATAATTATGCATTAAGCATGCCAAGCTCATTCCTAATAAAGCAAAACCGATCTCACTAAGTGGTTTAGTAAAGATATCAGCTAGTTGAAGATTGGTAGGAATGAAATTGAGTTCAATATCACCTTTCTCAGAATGGTCTCTTAAGAAATGATACCTGACCTCAATGTGCTTTGTCTTTAAGTGCTGAACTGGATTTTTGGTGATGCTAATTGCACTCGATTGTCACACTTGATTGGAACCGATTTGAAAGAAAGTCCAAGATCTCTCAAGTGTTGCTTTATCCATAAGATCCGAGCGCAAGCATGTTCCAACTGTAATATACTTAGCCTCGGCAGTTGATAGAGCTACTGAGTTTTGCTTCTTTGAGTGCCAAGATATTAAGGATTGACCCAGAAATTGGCAAGCTCCTGAAGTGCTCTTTCTATCAACTTTGTATCCAGCGTAATCAGCATCCGAGTATCCAAGTGAGAGTCGGTTCTAAGTCTCTTAAGTACCACGGACCTAAATTCCGAGTCCTTGCAAGATCTTTAAATATTCTCTTCACCGCAGTGAGATGTGATTCTTTTGGATTAGCTTGAAATCTTGCACATAGGCAGACACTAAACATTATGTCCGGTCTACTCGAAGTAAGATATAGCAAAGATCCAATCATACCTCGATAGATTTTCCGATCTATTGCTTTACCTTTCTCGTCCGAGTTAAGTTTTATGCTACTCGCTCATAGGTGTAGCTGCGTGCTTTGCATCTTGGAGATTATATTTTTTCAGCAGCTCCTTGGTGTACTTTGATTGATGGATATAGATTCCATCTTTGTGTTGCTTGATTTGTAGACCAAGGAAGAAATTGAGTTCTCCTATCATACTCATTTGGAATTCCTGTCTCATGAACTCGTAAAAGTCTCGACATAGAATTTCATTAGTAGCTTCAAAAATTATATATAAGGAAATCTTTCCCCTTGGTTTTTATAAAGAGAGTCTTGTCGATCTGACCTCTTCTAAAATCATTTTGAACCAAGAAATTACTCGGTCTTTCATACCAAGCTCCGGGAGCTTATTTAAGACCATAAAGAGCTTTTTGAAGTTTGAAAACATGATTTGGAAATTATGAGTTTTCAAAACCAGGGGCTACTCGACATAGACTTCATCTTCAATAAAACCATTAAGAAAGGCACACTTAACATCCATTTGATATAACTTGATATTCATGCTAGATACAAATGCCAACAGGATTCTAATGGCTTCAATTCTAGCAACAGGTGCAAAGGTTTCCCTACAATCAATCCCTTCTTCCTAATTGTAACCTTGAGCCACAAGTCTAGCCTTTTTCCGACTACCAACCCACCTTCATCCAGTTTGTTCTTGAAAACCCATTTGGTTCCTATGACTGGGTGGTCAAAGGTCGTTTGGTCGAGGTCCGGACTTGGTTTCTTTCGAATTGATTGAGTTCCTCTTGCATGGCCTCTACGCATTCATGTTCATTTAGGGCCTCTAGTGCATTTTTGGGTTCGAGTTAATGAAATGAATGCAATGAATGCACATAGGTTCTGAAGAGAGGAACGAGTTTTTACCCTACTCTTGATATCGGATAATATGTTTTCTATTGGATGACTAGAAGCATACTTGAATGCTCTACCTGTTCTCCGATTCACCAGATCTGTAGGCTGAACCGCTTGATCTTTAGAAGTTTGTTCCGAGTGATCTTGTTCATCGATTGTTCTTCAATGTTCCGAGCATCCTCTTGTGTTGTCTCATTCCGAGTCACTTTGTTCCGAGTGACTTCATTCCGAGCTGGTTGGGTTTAAATCCTGATAGGCTCAATTTTATCATCATCTTCTCTGTTGAGCTTCGGATCCGAGAAAAATGATTCGTTGGGTTTTTCCTGTTCAATCTCATCAAATACAACGTGGATACTTTCTTCCACTTTGTTAGTTCTCTTATTAAAAATGCGATAAGCTTTACTATGAGATGAATAACCCAAAAAATACCTTCATCTGACCGAGCATCAAACTTTGTAAGGTGATCCTTACCATTGTTATGAACAAAGCATTTGCATCTAAAAGGTTTGAAATAGGAAATATTGGGTTTCTTCCCTTTATAGAGCTCATAAGGTTTTTCTTCAGGATGGGTCTGATGAGGTGATGGAAAGTGGACTACCTTAAGAGTTGAGCTGAAAGATATGCATCTTGAAGGGCCAAACATGTTTAAGGATCAACCAAAATTGCTTGAGTTTGTTTTAATCATTTTTGATCCGGGAGGATGCAAAACCAAGAGTTTGATCTTTTATGAATTCATGTTCATAAATAATTATCTTCCTACGGAGTCAAGAAGGAAGCAAGGAAGGAATTAGCTAGCAACCTAAAATCCTCCAAGTCAAAGCATGATGAATTCGGCCATGACAAACCGTGAGAGTCAAGTCTTTTGTGCATAAATAACTTGGTGCATTCTTTTGGTCGGTCCAAGGTCCAAGAGCCATGTGCTTAAACGTCTACCATGATGCATCAAAGGAGAAGAATGAAGACATTCTAGAAGCCTCCTAGAATATGATGTGTTGGCCAAATGGAAATGAGGCTTGGGAAAGGGAAAACAAGCCACAACCACATGTTCCCAATTTTGAAATACTTGGCTAGAATTCACTCTAGCTTAACTTGGAGGAGGGGAAAGAATCTTGTTAGTTTTATTATCTTTTTACTTTATTTTCAACTTTGTTTTCAGCTTTGTAAATGCCATTATGAGGCATTATAAATTCAGCTAGCTTAGCTATGTAAAAAGAAGACTTGATGAATATATGAACTTTGAGCTTTGCTCTTTTGAGATGGATTTCTCAACCCCTTGAATTCTCATTGCTGTATCCGAACCTTGGCAAGCTTGGTGGTGTCCTTTGAGTCCTTACAATCCCCGGTGGTGTTTCGTATCCGGATAGATTGCAAGGTGCCCCTCGGTTCAGCTTGGTGGTGTTTCTGTATCCAGGCCAGAACCCAGGAACTATCCAGCGACTTTATCATCCCATATCTCCCAATCCACAAATCCTTTCGTCCCCAAATTTCACCCACACCATCCTACACGGGTTGAGTCCAGTACCACCAAATTTCAGCTCAATCCAAGAAGTATCCCGTCCTCGGCACCAAAAACAAACAAAGGACCTCATCCTGGACAGCCGCCCAGCGTGACTTTCTGTTTGGCTTTGGTTCAAGGTGATCCCAACCTTGGATGCTTCCCATATTTTTACCAGCCCTTCCTAACATCCCAAATAACCTTCCCTCCAATTTTTAGCCAAAACCAAGAACATTTGACCCTCCTTTCACCCTTTTCCCCAGAACCGCGTCTGCGAGGTCCTGTGCTGGCCAGGCTGCTTCTTCACGGTTTTCCCTTCTCTTTGCTTCCGCCTCCCACTACACATCATGAGGCATCTATTCAAAGTGTAGTTGGCTGTGTTGACTACCTCAGCCCAGAAATAGTAGGGTAGATTGTGCTCAATCATCATTGTCCTAGCTATTTCTTCAAGAGTTCTGTTCTTTCTCTCCACTACTCCATTCTGTTGAGGAGTTCTTGGTGCTGAGAAGTTGTGAGAGATACCATTCTTGTGGCAAAACTCGAGAATTCTGAGTAGTCGAACTCCCTTCCATGGTCGGTTCGAATTCTTTAGATCCGAGTTTAAGACTCAACCTGGATTTTTCTGCAAAGCTTGTCTGAAGTCCTTGAATGCTTTATTTTTGTGCTTGAGAAAACACACCCAGGTAAATCGTGAATAATCATCAATAATAACAAGTACATATGATTTACCTCCGAGGCTCTTAACGAGGATTTCACCACATAAGTCCATATGTAGCAGTTCAAGCACCTTGGATGTGGAAACTGTCTTCGATGATTTGAATGATGATCCGACTTGTTTCCCTCTTGTGAAAGCTTTATAAACTTTGTCTTTCTTGAAAGCACGATTAGGCAAACCTGTAACTAAACCATGAGATGCCAATTTCCTAATAGTATGCATGCTAACATGGCCTAATCTACGAAGCCACTTCCATGAGTCATCATCAAGTGATGCTTTTAAACAAGATAGATTTTGACTAGGGTTAGAGAGAGGAATAATGTAAGTGTTACCTGATCTCTTACCTAAGAGTTTGATCTCCTTGGTAGTGTCATCGGACATGTAACATTTGGTTTGAGTGAATCTTACCTCTTGGCCTTTATCATATAATTGAGAGATGCTCAGCAGATTGTACTTTAACCCTTTGACAAGGTAAACTGGGCTGACCAGATTGCTTCCCTTTCCAATCTTGCCTATCCCAATTATCTTGCCTTTGCTTGTCATCTCCAAATGTAACTTTTCCTCCTTTGTACTCTTCTAACTCGGAAAAGAGTCCCGAGTCTCCCGACATGTGGCGTGAGCATCCAATGTCAAGGTACCAGTGTCCTTTTGATCTTTTCGAGTAACCTACAAAACAGAGACAAACTAACCCTTCTCACTTCCTCTAACGAACCCAAGTAACATTCTTTATCTGTGGTCTTTTTTGAGGAAGAAGGTTTTTGGAACCTAGATTTAAATGACTTTGGGTCTAGTCTGATTATGAGTCTTCCGTTTAGAAAACTGAGTCCGTGTCTCTTTTTCTTGAAAAGCTTTCCTTTTAAAAGCTGGAGGAAATGGTTTTCTCTTGTAAGCTGGTCCGAGCTTAGTTTTCCTTGCATTTTTATGAATGGTACTGTGCTCGACCTTCCCGAACTTTACGGTTCGGAATCCTTTTGAAAAGCTCCGAGTAGGAATTTGATTCCTCCTCTTTGTTAAAACCAAGACCTTCTTTTCTAAAGGAGACACATTGAGATACCAAGAGCATGTCCAGGTTTTTCTGACCTTGAGTAAACTTTAAAATAAGATCTTGAGACTCATTGAGCTTTTGCTTTAGCTGCTCATTTTCTCTTTTGAGTAACTCAAACTCAGTCTCATTTATTTGAGCACTAGTCTTGAGTTCTCTCGAGTGCAAGTCTCAGTTTTTCCAACTCATTTTTAAAGAGATGCTCTCGGAGGAAATTGACTCAAATTGTTCTTTAAAGTGAGAAGAATCGAATTGGACTTTTCTTCCAAAGTGAAAATATACTTAGGTAAATCAGCTTTGGAGAATTTGAGAAAGTACTCAATTACCTCTTGAGGATTAGCTTCCTTATTATCTGATTGATCCGAGTCCGGCTCTGTTTCGCTTCGAGTCAGAAAGTGCCATCGGACACTTTGAGTCATCCGAGTCCTCGTCATCTTCTCGATGAGTCCTCGTCACTCCATGTGGCCATCATAGCCTTTTTCTTCCTTCTGTCCCATTTTTTCTTTGGACAATCTTTGACTATGTGTTCCTTGCTGCCACATTCAAAACATCCGAGTTCTTAGTCAAAGATAACTTTGAAGGAGAAGAGTATTTACCTTTTCTATCCTTCTTGTCTTTCTAGTAGAACTCTTCTTTTGGCTTCTTATCCCATCTTTTATGCTTCATCATTCTCTTGAAGCCTCTAGAAATAAGTGCCATGGGATCTTCTTCTAAGTCGGAGGAACTCGGATCTGCTTCTCCGGTTTCGAGGCTTTCAGCGCAATGTTCTTTTTGGTGCCGACCTCTGCATCCTCCTCCTCTAGGTGGATCTCATGGGTGAGAAGCTTCCCAATAAGTTCATCCGGCTTCAATAGAGATAAGTTCCGAGCCTCTTCGATAAGCTGTCACCTTGGGACCCCATCTTTTCTTGGGTAGGCTTCGAGTATTTTTCTGCACATTTCTTCGTGGGTGATCTTTTTACCCAGAGATTTGAGATTATTGGTAATCTCTATAAATCGAATGAACATCCGAGTGATGTTTTCTTCTGTCTCCATCTTGAATAGCTCATATTTGTGAAGATATTGGCTTATCTTCGCTTGTCTGACCTGGCTTGTACCTTCATAAGTGTTGACCAGAGTGTCCTACACTTCTTTGGCTGTATCACGAGCGGACACTCGGTTGTATTCTTTTGAGCTGATGGCGCACATAAGAATGTTCATTGCCTTGAAGTTCTTTCGAACTTCTTTGCTTCCTCAGTGATGTACTCGCCTTGATGTTGGGCACGAGTCTTGTTTCTACTGTCTTCATAGGAAGGTAGTTTCCTTCTTGTATGATGTTCCGGACATCTTCATCATGACCCAAGAGGAAACATTCCATGAGTTTCTTCCGAGTGCACAAAGTTGGATCCTTTGAACTTTGGTGGTCTACTGGAAGATCTTCCTTCATCGAACTCTCCATTGTTCCGAGTCATTTGATCTTTAAACCTTTGGATGGTTAGATCCTTTCTGAAAGGCTAGGCTCGATACATATTGAAGGTTTGCTCAGGGAGAGGCTAAGTCACCCTAGAGGGAAGGTGAATAGGGTGATGATGAAATTTGTTGGAAATTTAAAATAGATATGACTCTAAAGAGAGTGACTGTCAAAGATGAACTCGGAAAATGAACTAACTCGGAATTCAGAGATGATTGAAGAAACAGATTAAACAGAATTCTAAAGTTGTTTGAGTCTAGAATGTACTCGGAAAAGTAATAACTCGAGAAAGTACTTGGAAACCCTCCTGGGGCAGAAAACCACGAACCGTGCTAATCCAAGCACGAAGTCAAATCCACTATTTTGAGTCCACAAAATACAGTAGACTGACTTAACCCAAGTTGCTCCCTTGAACAACTTCTTACAAATTTTCCTAGACTCGAAATTCCCTTATCCGATCTAGTACTTCCTAGCTGAGATAACCCTTACAACTAGGGACAACTGAGCTGAGTTCACCCTTACGGCTCGGTCAAGGGACCTCACTTAGAAAGTAAGAGAGAAAGTGTTTGTTACTAAGTACAAAACCTTACAACTCAGAATATAATGAGATACGGAATTGGGAGTTGTAAGTAGAAGATTGAGAATGAATACAATGACTTTCGATCAAGTATGTATTTTTACAATTGGTTAAGCAATCTTCAAGTCTTGATATTTGGCTTCTATTTATAGATGACCAAGCAGCTTAGCCGTTGTGTCCATCTTCCGACTGGAAGTTCCTTTATGACCGTTGTGTAGGTTTTCCGAGTCACTCGGAAAATATCCATTGAAATGTGAGCATTAGACAACGGCTCTTGACTCCCTTGGAAGTGCCTAAAACCACTGGCGGTGTCTTCAAAAGTAAGGTGGAAACCACCGTTGATCTTAGTGTTGCAGATTTCCAATTCAGGAAACAGACAACCGTGACACGGTGTTTTAGGCTAGGTGACTTGACGTTTTGAAGCCGGTTACTTTTGTATTTCAAATTAGGATAGCCTTGTTTGAATAACCTACAAAAGTAAATCAATTTGGTTCTTAAAGTATAAAATACTTTGGTCCAAGATTAGACATAGATAATAATATAATTAAGATAGTGAAGTGACTAATTATCCGGGTCGGAAAAGGAATGGAATTTTCCGAGTCTAATATTCATGATACTCAAAATTCCATCTGAGTCAGTCTAAAAGAAAATCAAGTTAACTAAGAATATCGGAGGAAATAAACTTGATCTAGACCGAGCATGAATTCAAGCTAAAATACCAGAGTTAGGGCGCGAGAAAGATAGTGCTTGAATCATGCGATATATCTTAGTGTTGAGTGACTCGGAACCGAGTGAAACATGGTGAGTGTAGATATGCTTTATGAGTCACACGAGTCATGCGTAAATGCATGAGATAATTTCTATAACACATAGGGAAAATATCATATCACTCGGAAAAGTTTCTTAGGCACAAGGAATGACGTGGAATCAAAACTTTATAAGTGATAAAGTCTTACACCTGATTCCCTTGATAGAACTCAAAAGGTGAGATGTAAAGTTTGAGTCTTCAATCTCCCCTTTTTATGAAAGGCATTCCATACTTACACGTAAACTTTGTTAGTGATATAAGTCTGTTTTTGCATACTTGTGCGAAAAGAAGAGCATACCGAAGTATCGGAACATGAAGCAACAAAATAGATACTCGAAATTATCAATGAAAAGCATTTATTTTAACGAAGATGCTAAGTAAGAGAACATATAATATGGAAACTCAGAAATGCTTTCATTTAACATTGTACTCAGAGAATTGGAACAAAATGCATAATTTCATTGACTTGAAAGAAAAATATGTACAGAGTGAAAGAGAGAGAGACTCCTCTAGACAAGACAACAAATTGGCTAACTATTCTCCCCCTTGCCTTTGAGCAAAAACAAAAAATGGGAAGAATACAAGAAGTACAAGTTTGATGTCCGAACAAAATAAAAAAACGTAAAATAAAAGGTGAAGAATTTAAGAAGGGGATGGGTTTGTCTCGAATGGGAGAAGAAGGACAAGCGGTGCGCCAGCACCGATAGGATCTTGACGATGTGCTTGAGCGCGGCGGAGGGAGGACGAGGATCTCTGGCAAAGGCTCGGTTCCGAACGGCCGACCCGAACGAGGGGATCCAGAGGTTCTTCCTCGTGAAATTCGTCGACTGGAGGGGTCTGCTCGGTCCGACCCGCTGCAGATTTTCCTTGAGCAGCAAGGTCTTCGACCCACTCGGGCTCGCTGTCCGAGCTGATCACTCCGGTTGAGCTGTAGGAGCATTGGGACCCTCGGCTATTGCTCCTTATTCTTCCTTTTGTTCGTCCCCTTGGCCGAAGCAGCTGCCTCGGCCGCGAGCTCCTCGACTTCGCTTCTTCTCGATTTTCTTCTTCATCCTCGCCTCTATCCGAGGAGGTCTTGGCCGGGCTCGAGGACTCTTCGATGATGTCTCGAGTCACTTTGGTCCTAAGCTACCTTGGACCATCTCTCCTGGAGAAGCTCTATCGGCTCCCTCTCGCTCCTTCACCGGGGCCTTCATCTCAATAAGCGAGGTTTGAATCATGCGATATATCCGAGTGTTGAGTGACTCGGAACTAAGTGAAACATGGTGAGTGCGAGATATGCTTTCCGAGTCACACGAGTCATGCATAAATGCATGAGATAATTTCTATAACACTTAGGGAAAATACCATATCACTCGGAAAAGTTTCTAATGCACAGGGAATGACTTGGAATCAAAACTTTATAAGTGAGAAAGTCTTATACCTGATTCCCTTGATAGAACTCGGAAAGGTGAGATGTAAAGTCTGAGTCTTCATTCAACAATCTTCAAGTCTTGAGAATTGGCTTCTATTTATAGATAACCAAGCGGACTAGCCGTTATGACAGTCTTCGACTTGAAGTCCTTTGTGTCGTTGCGATGGTCTTTCCGAGTCACTCGGAAAATATCCGGTGAGGTGTGATCGTTGGGCAACGGCTCTGGACTCCTTTGGAAGTCCCAATCCACTGGTCGTGTCCGAAAAGTAGGGTGGAAACCATCGTTGAGCTTAGCGTTGCAGATTGTCAAGGTTGTCCGGGCTTAGGTCGGAAGTAGGAAAAGCCTTGTCTGCTTGGTGAGTTGACATCTTGAAGCTCGGTTACTTTTGTAATTCAAAAGTAGGATAACCTCGTTTGAATAACCTACAAAAGTAAATCAATTTGGTTCTCAAAGTATAAAATACTTTGGTCCAAGATTAGACATAGATAATAATTTAATTAAGATAATTAAGTGCGTAATTATCTAAGTCTTAAAAGAGTGGAATTTTCTGAGTCTAATATCCATTATATTCAAAATTCCATTTGCGTCGATGTAGAATTAAAGCAAGTCGGATAAAGAACATCGAGTAGAAAGAGTTGATCTAGACTACCAATGTTCAAAACAAGCATGATGACTTAGAAAGATGAATTAACACAATAATTCAATTAAACTTAGATCATGAAGTCGGACTCGAGTTTATGCACATTAGAGCAAATGTTTGAATATGCAATATATCCGAGTGTTGTCCGAGTGACTCAAAGCGTGTGCGAACAGAGTATGCTTTCCGAGTCAGTCGGAATAAAGTGAGAACATGTGCAATGGTTTCACGTAACACTCGAAAAGATTCTATATCACTCAGAAAAGTTTCTAAGACACTTAGAATGACTTGTAATCAAAACCTTATAAGAGATGAAGTCTTATACCTAATTCCTTGATGGAACTCATAATGATGTATATGTAAAGTCTAAGTCTTAATGGAGCAGCCCTAGGCGATAGTCAAGACCAGAAAGAACTTGAGGTGATCTGCTCGGATCACACTCAGGCTGGTGATGTAGGCCGGTCTAAGGCCCCTCGTATGTTCAATAGCCTGCAGTGAAGAGGCTGAGGGCTCGGAAGATGAACTAGAGGATCTACAATCTCCGACTCGTATGAGTACAATTCAAATTCCAAATTTTCCTCTACTCTTTCCTCCTCGCCAAGCTGCATCTACTAAGGGCTACGAGGCATAGACATGGTCCTCATTCTTCTTCCTCAACTCGAACTACTCATCGTCCCTCTTAATTTAAGATTTTCTTTTATCTAACATCATTGAACATTATTGTTTATTCCTCCTTATTTTGTTTTGTTGAAATGCAAAACGGGAGAAGAAAGATAGATGTTTGGTTAAGGGGAGTTCTTTATTTATGTTTTTTTTTGTATCTCTCGTAGTTGTGACAATACATGAGCTATCTATCTTCTTTACTCCGATTTATTTTATCATTGTTTTGATACTTGCTCATAATCCTTTGATAAGTATGCTATGATACTTCGATAAGTATGCTTTGAGTTGTATATGATCAAAAGCACTTTGATATTGTTATTTAAATATTTTTTGTTTTGATCAAAATACAATGAAACTTAACTTTCAAAACTGTTAGCTTCTATCTTAAATATGGAATGCCTTTCATCAAAAAGGGGAGATTGAAGTCTCAAGTCTAATTCTCTGTCTCTCTATGGTTTTGATTTCAAGTTATTATAAACATTCAAGAAGCTCATATTTAAGTTTTCAACTCTGTTTAACCCATTAAAATACCATCTATTGAGTATAATGCATTTAACTGGGTTTCTTACCCACTCGGACACCACTCGAAACATGACATGAGTAAATAATTTCTCAAACACTTTATTTTTTGAGTACTGACTTAATGTTCTAGGTACAAATGAATTAGTACGTTAATTCCTGTTTCTAAGTCGGTTTATTCAATGAAATTAATTACTTGATCGATATTATGCATTCTGATTATTCAATATTAATAACATGATCATTTAAAGGATTAACTAAAGACGGAATTTGAACTTAATGAATATTAGACTCATAAAATTCCAGTCTTTCAAGCTCAAGATAATTTAGCACTTAATTATTTTAAATTAATTATTATCTTTGCATAATCTTGGACCAAAGTATTTTTATACTTTGAGTACCACTTTGATTTGTCTTTCTAGGGTGATTAAAGTATTTTAATCTTATTTTGAAAAACAAAAGCAAACGGCTTCCTACTATTAAACACCAACAGACATAAAAACACCTTTTCTAAACAAGGCTCGGACACCGTGTCGGGGTTGTTTGTTACCAAATCTGTAAACTTCAACTTTGAGTCTAACAACCTTCTAGGCTTCCATGCCTTTTATGACTAAGTTCTAAGCAAAGGCTCGGACTCAAATTGATCGAGTCAAGCCTTACTTACTGAGCTCAAGGAGGTGATCAAGTGCCAAAATGATCGGATCCGCCACCTCCTAGAAAAGAAGATCGAAGGCCGATGAGGATCGAGAACCCTCCGAAGAAGTCTAACCTTCGAAGTCCTCATGTCCCTCTACGTCTTACATCATAAGAAGTAGAAGAAGAAAAAGAAGAAGAAAAGGACAAGGAGAAGCACAAGGAGAAGGTGAGTGAGAGCACTGGGGCAATCCCGGGTAAGGGACAAGGGGACAAAGAACCCGAGGTGATCTCCTCATATCACACTCGATCTACCTTAGAGGAGGCTAGCGATGCGAGGCCGGTTTAAGGCACCCTCATTAGTTGAACAACCTCCGAGTTATAGTAGTAGAGGGCTCACAAGAAGAAGAAGAGGATGAACTACCTCTGTCTTGAAGAAGGACAATTCAAATTCCTAATCTACCATTGCTATTACCTCCTCGCCAAGCTGCCTCCACCCGGGGCTACGGGCGTAGACGTGGACCTCGCTCTTCTACTTCTCGCCAAACTGCTACTCATCCCTCTTAATATCAAAATATTTCTTTATCCAACATTTGTGTACTTTCCTATTTTTCCTTCCTCCTTTTTGTTTATTTTGATGAAATGCATAGGGGAGAGAAATAGACAAATGTTTGGCTGAGGAGATATGTATTTTTTTATTTTTCTTTGAATGTATGCAAATTTTCTATGTTTTAGTGAAGTTGACTTTATTTCTAAGAATACATAAGTTTAATTTCTTATTTCTCATTCTTACTCTGATATAACTCTTGTACATCCTATCATTACTCGGATATTTTTTAACTCTTTGAAAAAATACTTCATTACGAGTGCTAATTATCCGCCAAGTATGTTACGAGTCATGCGTGATCAATTTGCTCTAATATCTTTGTTCCGATCAAGTGTAATAAAAACTCACTTCTTTGCACTCTTAGCTTCTATCTCATTTATGGAATGCCTTTCATCAAAAAGGAGAGATTGAAGACTTAGTTATAAGTCTCTATCTCTCTATGGTTTTGATTTTAAGTCATTCTAAACATTTAAGAAGTTTATCTCTAAGTTTTCAATTCTGCCTGACCCACTTAGAAACCATCTATTGAGCATAACATATCTAAGCTGTGTTTCGACCCACTCGAAACATGAGTAAATAATTTCACAAACACTTCATATTATGAGTACTGACTTAATGTTCAATATAAAAATGAATTACAATGTTAATTCTCTTTTCCAAGTCAGTTCATTGAATGAAATGATTTACTTGATCAAGTTTATGCATTTTGATTATTTATTCTTATTAACTTGATCATTAAAGGATAGACTCAAGATGGAATTTGCATGTAATGAATATTAGACCCTGAAAATTCCATTTATTTAGGATGAAGATAATTAAGTGCTTAGTTACTTTGAATTAATTATTATCTTTGCCTAATCTTGGACAAAAGTATTTTTATACATTGACTACCACTTTGATTTGCATTTGTAGGCTGATTAAAGTATTTTAATGTGTTTTTCAAAAGCAAAAGCAATCGATTTCTAGTTGTTAAACACCAGTAGACAAAAAAGCAACATTTATGGACAAGGCTCGGACACCATGTCGGGGTTGTTTGTTTTCTAATCCTGTAAATTTCAACTTTGGGTCTAATGGTTGTTTCCACCTTAGATTTTAGTCACAACAACTAGGATGGACCACTTTTCGAGCCAAGGACCATTGCATAATGTTCACATCACAATGGATGCTTTTACGAGTGACTCGGACTAGCCATTACAAAGACAATTGAAGCTAACAAGTCAAGAACAAGCCTCAACGGCTAATCTTGCCAGTCTGTGTATAAATAGAAGCCTCTCTACAAGACATGATGATTGTTGCTTGAACATTGAAAAACACTTATTCAGAGCATACTTACTTAATCTTCATATTACAACTCGAATTCTTTAATTTCTACTTTCTAAGTCTGTAAAGAGAAAATCTTGTAATCACTTCTACACCTTCTATTCTCTCTAAGTCCCTTGAATGAACTGTAAGGGTTACCTCAGCTCGGTTATCCCTAGTTATAAAGGTTACCTCGGTTAGGAAGTACTAGATCGAGATAAGGGAATTTATGAGTCTAGGAAAAACTTGTCAATGAATTGTCTAAGAGAGCAATTACAGTAAAGAGTCGATCCTTGTATTTTGAGGATTTGACTTGGTGCTTGGATTAACACTTTCCTTGGTTTTCTACCCCGGGAAGGTTTCCACGTACTTCGTGTCTTACTTTTTCTATGTTCAATCTAGACTCAAAATTATTTTCTAAGTGTTTGCTTGGGAAGAAATCTTTGTTAATTCACAAAAATCTTCCATCATCCTATTCACCCCCTCTAGGGTGACTTAACCTCTCCAAGAGAAAACCTTCACAAACCACTTGTTAGCTTACTATCTCTAAACCTAAAAGTCCATGGATTGTGGGCAAGTGATTAAGAAGATGTATATGAAACCAAAGATGATAGTGATGATAACTTATGGGGCACACCACCCTTAGGAGAAGACCTTTTGGGACTACCAAAAATCCCTAAACTTCAATTCCTTACTCGATTTGGGTGACATAATGTACCCATGGGTCCACAACAGACTCAGGAAGCCTCAAAAGAACCCGAACCTGCTAAAGAAAAAGATCCAATCCTAAAACAGACTTAAAAACTTAAAGCTGATATCCGTATATACCAACTCATATCTACTTCCCAAAAGCATAGGTAGGCCTTACTTGATGGACTTAGCAAAATTAATGTCTCACCTGAAACTACATATGATGTCTCACCTTTGACAAGAAAGATCTTCCTGAAGAAGGCATGGCACACAACAATGCTCTTTATTAACTGTAACTTGCATTAACAAGTTCATCCCTCTAACCTTAGTAGACAATAGATCCGGCGTAAATATTTATCCTTGGAGGACCGCCAAAAGTGTGGTATTAGAGAGTAATAAATTTCTAAACAATATGTCCATCTCCAAGCTTATGACAATTCTAAAAGGGCAGTTCGGGAATGGTGACTCTTCCAATCAATGTTGGACAAGTAGTGAAGAACATCGACTTCCAAGTCCTAGACTTCCCAGCTACCTTTAACCTTCTTCTAGGATGCCCTTGGTTACATGACCATTAGCCAGTTCTCTCTAAACCGCATCGGAAAGTCAAGATGATAATCAAAGGTCAGGTTCTAACTATCAATGGAGATAATATTTGTGCCACCATCACCTCTACAGAGTTATCCATCGAAATTGAACACGATGCGAACAATGAACTTTTTGGTTTTGAAACTTTCACTACTATAGACAAGGATGAAACAGCTCTCAACTTTAATCCTTATGGCAACCCTAGTGTCTATTCAATGTTAAGGAACAAGGGATATTTTCCTGGCCTAGTCTGTAGGGCGAAGGGCATGCCACCAAACCTTTCCACCCCTTGAACCCACCAACAACTATAGGTTTGGGTTAGGCTATCAACCTACTGCTGAGGAAATAGCCCAAGCCAAGTGGGAGATCCAAACTAGGAGGACTTCGAGCATCCATATTCTGTTTTATCAAACAATTTCCTCGCACTAAATGGGCAATACCTTAAAGAAGGGGATGACTTCCCTACTACGGCTTTCCCGAGCCTTACTACCTTAAAGAGATAGGTATTTTGATATCTAGTTTTGAGGTCTCTAATGATTTCTATAAACTAGAAAAGGAGGCACCCTACCCCTCAAAGACGAACAATCTACAAAAGACTTTACCAATATGGCCGAGAGCAATATCTCCAGGTCTTACGTTCGGACAGGAGAACAACTTTGAGGGAATTCGGTTTCAGTACTATCCCGGGCCATGTTGCACCCACAATTTGAGCTCAAATTCATCACCGACGTTGATGCAAAGGGTCCAAGCATGTTACTTGGGTCGATGCTTGAGGAGGGCCAAGAATTCGCTATTATCCTATAAGATCATTCCATTATTGTGTGTAGCAATAGGGTCGTTATTTCTATTTTGAATTCTGTTAGTTCATCTTCTAGTTACGTAATTTCTAATTGTATAATTTTTGTTTCTAAGTCCGATGTACTGATTTCCTCATTCAATAAGATGAACCTTTCTACTTACTTGTTTGCCTCCTCCTGTTTTTATTTTTTTACCTCTAATGATGAATAAGAAATCCCTACGAGAATTAATAAAAGGTATGGAAGATTATAAAAATCGCTTGATGGTTTGGTCTTGGAGTGGTTAAGTCACCTAGACGGGGAGTGAATAGGGTGACGGAAGATTTTTGTGGATTAACAAAGTAAAATGCGCAACAATGACTTAGAAAACAATTCGAGTTAATATTGGACATAGTAATAGAGAAGACATAAAAATTACGTGGAAACCCTCATGGGACATAAAATCACGGACAATTCTAATCCAAGCACTAAGTCGAATCCACTATTTTGAATCCACAAAATACAAGGACTGACCCCTTACGGAATTGTTCCCTTGGACAATTCAATTACAATTTTTTCCTAGACGTAGAAATTCCCTTATCTAATCTAGTACTTCCTAACCGAGATAAACTTTACAGGTGGGGAACAACTAAGCTGAGTTAACCCTTACAGCTCAATCATGGGACTTATCGAGAGAATTGAAAATGTGAGTGTGATTACAAGACTTTCTCTTTACAACTCGGAGAGCAGTAAGAAGTTAAGAAGTAGAGTTGTAAAAGTGAGAGTAGATTATGTTCGGTTCCAGCAATCTTCAAGTGTTGTGAAAAAAATTCTATTTATACTCGGTAGGGCGGAGTAGCCATTCTGACTGATGCTTGGACTTGAGAACTTTATTAGATGTTGTAACGGTTAGCTCGAGTGACTCCGAAAATGAGTCGTTGTAATGTGAATGTTGTGCTTAGGTCCTTGGCTGGAGAAGTAGTCCATCCCATCAATTGTGACTGAAATCTAAGGTAGAAACAACCGTTAGACTCAAAGTTGAAGTTTATCGGCTTTGAAACAAACAACCACGACACGTTGTCCGAGCCTTCTCCAAAAAAGGTGTTTTTATGTCTGCTGGTGTTTAATGGCTAGAAGTCGGTTGCTTTTACTTTTCCAAATAAGATTAAAATACTTTAGTCAACCTGCAAAAGCAAATCAAAGTGGTACTCAAAGTAGAAAAATACTTTGGTCCAAGATTAGGCAAAGATAATAATTAATTCATAATAATTAAGTGCTCAATTAGCTTCGACTTGGATACATGGAATTTTCTGAGTCTAAAATTCAATAGATTCAAATTCCATCTTGAGTCAATCCTTTAAATGATCAAGTTATTAAGATTGAATAGTCATAATGTGTAAAATTGATAAAGTAAATAATTTCATTCAATAAACTAAGCGAGAAAAGAGAATTACCGGAGTAATTCATTTTCGGTTAGATCGATAAGTTAGTGCTCAGAATATTAAGTGTTTGTGAATTTATTTACTCATACCATCTTTCCGAGTTATGTCCGAGTGGGTCGAGAAAACAAGTGAAGTGTGTTCTACTTAAGATATGGTTTCGATTGGGTCGAGACAGTATTGAAAACTTAAAGATGAGCTTCTTAAATACTTAGAATGACTTGAAATCAAAACCATAGAGAGATAGAGAGTTACACCTAAGACTTTCATCTCCCCTTTTTGATGAAAGACATTCCATAATTAAGACAGAAGCTAAAAGTTCAAAGAGTTATGTTTTCATTGCATTTTGATCAAAGAAAAATATCGAGTATTTTGATCATATATATCTCAGAGCATGGTTTATCAAAGTATTATGAGCAAGTATCAAAGCAGAGATAAAATATATCAGAGCAAAGATAAAGTATGAATGATATAATTCAATTATGCTTACAAATAGAGAAATTTCATTGAAACTCAAAAAGTATTATACGAAATACTTAAAGAAAACTTAAGAAAGAACTCCCCTAAACCAAACATCTATCTTGTTCTCTCCCCTATGCATTTCATTAAAAATAAAGGAGAGAGGGATAAAAATATAAGTAAAAAGATGTTGGATAAAAAAATTGAAATTAAGAGGGAGGAGTAGTGTCGGTTGAGGAAGAAGAATGGGGGCCTCGTTTGTATCTATAACCTTGAGTAGATGCAGCTAGTTGAGGTGGCAAGAGCAGAGGTAAGTTAGGGACTTGAAGTACACTCTTCCGAATCGGAGGTTGTACATCCTCTGGTTTTGCTTCTAAGCTCTCAGCCTCTTTAGCTTGAGGTCTGTTGAGCCGAGGAGGGGGCCTTAGACTGGCCTACATCGCCAACCTTTTACGAGGCAAACTAAGTATGATTTGAAGAGATCACCTTAGGTTCTTTCTCCCTTTGGCCCTTAGTTAAGGCTACTCCAGTTCTTTCTTCTCCTTCTCCTTCTTCTTCTCCTTATTCTCCTTCTAACTTAGACTCAAAAGAGCTTGAGGACTGTGATGGTGGTGCTTCTTCAAAGGATGGTTGTAAGTCCTTAGTAGCTTTGGATCTTCTTTCTTCGAGGCAGCGGATCCGATCTCGTTGGTGCTTGATCACCTCCTTAAGCTCACCAACCAAGGCTAGACTCGATGAATTTGTCACTAAGCCTTGCTGTGCAACTGAGTTAGGATTGGCATGAAAGCACTGGAAATCCACTACGATTGAGTGCACCTCTTTTGCTAGAGCGACAAGCTGGAATGCCATCTTCGAAGTAACTCAAGAGAAGGGGCAAGCTAGGAAGATGAAGGTCTAGCGTTGACAAGAAGAGTCTCGGGATCTTTTTGAGTTTGAACTGGTGGAGGAGGGGCAAGCTTAGAAGAATAAACCTAGACACCAGATTGTATTTCCTGGTATCCTTGTCCAATGAGCTTATTTACTGCCTGTACGGACAGTTGGCTTCAGAAATTTGTGTGGATAAGAAGGCAGATCCACTTTGAATTGAGCAAAAATAGTAGAAAGTAAAGCTCTAAAGGGAAGAGGAGGCTTTTCTAATCGGATGGAGCAAGTAATCTGTTCCAAGATTAAAGGGAAGAGGTCAACCTCATACCCTTCAAGAATATCATGGAGAACCTTAAGGACTTTTTTGTTAGGGTTCTCTTTGAAGGGGTAGAAAGGAAAAAAATTCTCATCAAGATGAAGCAAATAATTCTTGCTTCTAGGTTCATTTCAGTCATAGAAAAGTTCTTTACTGGATTTAGGAATCTCTTTGGTATACCCGTCAAAGAAGTCATCGGTGACTTCATTGAAAGGGATTGGGTTGGAGTTCAAGAAAAGACACTTCATATTTGTGAAGGAGAGAGAGATTGATACAAATGATTTTGCCTTCAACAACATAAGAGATTATGTTATCTCTTACAAACATGTTTATGTAGAACTCGGTGATAACTTCGGGTAGATATAATCGCGAGACACACAAATACTTGATAGTACTGTCGCTGAGAGTAGATTTGATCCAAGAGAATGACGTGGTAGAGAAGAATTTGTCTTCTATGAAGTAGTGCTAAGCCACAATGAGCTGTTGGTCATCATAGGCAAAGGCTTTGCCCTTGGAAGAATCCTTTTGAGGATTTTTAGAGCGAGTGGATTTGATTCTAGCTTTCTTTGTGAATGAACCTCCTTCCATGGTGCTTCCTCTCTTAGCCATGGTTGAGAGAAAATGAAAGATGTTAAGAGTAAGAGAGCGAAGAGAGTAGATGAACGAGAGAGACAGAGAGAGAGAGTTGAATATCCGAGTAAGAGAGCAAAGAGTACAAGAGTGAGAGGAAGAAATAGCAAAGTGAGTGAATGAGAACGAAATGGTGCTATTTATAGAACAAGAGTTTTCGTTAAATAAAAGCCTTTCTAACTCAGCCCTCGGAGTAACAGTTAGCGAGAGAATTGAGTATTCCGAGTGTGTAACGGCTATCATGAAACTGCTTCCCTCTAACGGGTATTTTTCAAACCGTTCACGTGTCGAGAGAGAAAAAGAGATTTTCGAAAACATTTGGTAGAAAAGAATTTGTCTTCTATGAAGTAGTGCTTGAGCCATGATGAGCTTTTGGTCATCATAGGCAAGGGCATTTACCTTAGAAGAATCCTTTTGAGGATTTTCGGAGCAAGTGGATTTGGTTCTAGCTTTCCTTGTGAATGAACCTCCTTCCATGGTGCTTCCTCTCTTAGGCATGGTTGAGAGAAAATGAAAGATATTGAGAGTAAGAGAGTGAAGAGAGTAGACGAACGATAGAGATGAAAAGAGAGTTGAATATCTTCGTACGAGAGCAAAGAGTGTAAGGGTGAGAGCAAGAAATAGCAAAGTGAGCGAATGACAATGAAAGCGTGTTATTTATTGAACAAGAGTTTTCGTTAGACAAAAGCCTTTCTAACTCAACCCTCAAAGTAACGGTTAGAAGACCGTTGAGTATTCCTGCGAGTAACGACTAACTTGAAACTGCTTCCCTCTAACGGCTAGTTTTCATACCGTTTGCACGCCGAGAGAGAAAAAGAGATTTTCGAAAACATTTCCACTAATCTAGCAATGATCTCAGAATTTTGATGTCCATTTTTCTCATAAACTAAGTTTGACTCGGTGATGTGTCCGAGTGACTCGGAACACACTAAAAAATTAATAACTCGGTCTCATCTTGGTTGAACCGATCCATTTGTTATTCACTCGGAACATATAACGATCAATGAAATTCATAATAACTTTATGCAATAAAATAAATAGTCTTGAAATCATCATGCCAACTTCATTCCTAATAAAGCAAAACTGATCTTCACTAAGAGGTTTTTAGTGCTAAACTAGATTGTTAGTGATACTAATTGCACTTTAATTGTGACATTTGATCGGGAAAGGTAAGTCTAATACTTACCTGAATACATAACTATATATAAGGTAACTAAAACAAGCATACTACTTCAAAAATAAATTGTTCTAATGATGTGTAGTGGGAGCGGAAGCAAAAGAAGAAGGAAAAACCCAAGAAAATGCAACCGGACAGAATAGGGTCTGCAGGTGCGGGTCTGGGGAAAAGGGTGAAAGGAGGGTCAAATGTTCTTGGTTTTGGCTAAAAATTGGAGGGAAGGTTATTTGGGATGTTAGGAAGGGCTGGTAAAAATATGGGAAGCATCCAAGGTCGGGATCACCTTGAACCAAAGCCAAACAGAAAGTCACGCTGGGCGGCTGTCCAGGATGAGGTCCTTTGTTTGTTTTTGGTGCCGAGGACGGGATACTTCTTGGATTGAGCTGAAATTTGGTGGAACTGGACTCAACCCGTGTAGGATGGTGTGGATGAAATTTGGGGACGAAAGGATTTGTGGATTGGGAGATATGGATTGATGAAGTCGCTGGATAGTTCCTGGGTTCTGGCCTGGATACAGAAACACCACCAAGCTGAACCGAGGGGCACCTTGCAATCTATCCGGATACAGAAACACCACCGGGGATTGTAAGGACTCAAAGGACACCACCAAGCTTGCCAAGGCTCAGATACAGCAATGAGAATTCAAGGGGTTGAGAAATCCATATCAAAAGAGCAAAGCTCAAAATTCATATATTCATCAAGTCTTACTTTTACATGGCTGAATGCTAGGCTATTTATAAGGAAATAAAACATGCTGAAAATTAATCAAAACTAAAACATAATCTAAGGCCTAAAAGAAAGATTACAAGATCAATGGCCTAAGATATGTTAGCCCCTTGTCCAAGCCAATTTGGGAACATGTGGTTAATATGAAAGTTAATCCTAGCCAAGTATTTCCTACCCCTTGTGCAAGAAAGCTTGTCATAGGTCCAACACATAGATTCTTCCACTAGGGATGATGCTTGGAAATGCTTCTAGAATCCTCCTTGTTGCTGTCCACACATGACCCATTCGGCTAAGGCATAAGACATCCACCTTTCGGTCCTTGGTGATAACCGGCTAGCTTGTGCGCTTAGTGCACGGTTTGAGTTCCCTTGGCGCTTTGGACCTTCTCTTGTGGATTTATCTTGCTCCAACTCTTGAACAATAATTATTTATATAACAAAAGACATAAAAGATAATTCTTCACCATAAACCAAGTTCTAGTTCATCAAGCAAAAGTTGAACCAGATTAGGTGCTAAAATATGATCTCGCTTTCGGTTTGAGCTCCTTTTGTAGCTTTGACATGAACTCGTGGCTCTTGGCTTAATGGCATGTAAGGAGATCATGAACAAGTATGTTGTAGCCTTTGGAAATGTCCATCATCTAAAGACACAAAACTAAAAATTCCTTTATTTTTACTACTTCCTAAATTCATCCCACTTTCAAACCTAGTCAATCTTTACTTCCCTTTTTCATCGCTAGACTTAGTTGCATCCTCTTGGGTTTGCTTCTTTAACTCTTCGATCCTACGAGCCCTTATCTCGTAAGCTTTTTAGCTTCTACCTCCCTCCTACAGGCTTGTTCGTCTATCCGTGGGTTCATTTCGCAAATTTGAAGCGGTCAAATTCATCGTTATTTACGGCCCAATAGGAGCAAAATCAAAAGAAAAAAAAGGGAAAAAAGCTAGACTTTGGGCGAAGCCGAAGACCTTTAGCCTCGACGGCACCGGAGTAATGGCTCTTGGCCGGCGCCGCCTACCTAGCCTCACCGACTGATCCCCAAATATTCTTTTTCTTACCTACAATAACAGAGGGCTACCCACGAAGTCCTCATTTGGATTTGCTTCAACTTGGTCCAGCCCTATAATAGTTTCTATGACAATCAACGGAGTTAAGTAGCGATGATCCTCTAACTACTGGGTGAAGTTCAACAATGCACCGAGTGCCATGTCCCTGTGGCCTCTCACTAATAGGAAACCACCTATCGGGCAAGTGATTATGGCCCAACATCTTTGAATATGTGCATGCCCTGAAGAATGTGTTCGCGGTAGTACGACAACAAATTCATTAGATGCACATCGTCCCTAATATGAAGCCAACTAAGATTCCTATTATTTAGCTTCAAAAGACGCTTATATGTTTCATACATATTGGTAGAAGGCGTCGGAATCATAGGTTTTGTTCGACTATGAATCCATAGGATGGCATCATATTCTTGAGGAAGGGGACATAATTCTCTATCCCCAAACCTAAAGACATGGTATTCTAAATCACAAAAGGCCACTACAACCCTTAATACGAGTCTAGTAGACTTTCACTTGCCAAATGCTAAACATGGTATTCGAGTCCATAGAGGGACAACCCTATTTTATCAACCTCGGTCATCTCGTGTATCCAGCGGGTTACTTCGATTATGAAATTTATCTTTAAGGCAAAAGAATACAAAGCTAGTGGGGAATTTTCTTCGGAAATGTTTTTACGAAAGAATTGCAGAAAGGAGATATGAAGGTGTACTTTTCGGTGACGGACCGCCGGGTCCCTTTTACAATAAATTCCAAGACCGAGTCCTTCCACATCATGCCATCTGTAGTCTGTTAGAACCACTAGGCCATGGGTTGGCCGGTGCTTAGCCGGACCGGTCGGTTTGCTTTATTTTTGGTCCGAGCTCTCTTTGGACCACATTTTAGTTTTCTCGCTCAAGGCCTATTTCGGCCAAGCCTTTATTATTTTTAGATTATGCACTTACCATTCCCTATTTCTAATTTTTTTCTTTTGAGGGAATGGGGGCTAGTGCAAATTTATTTTTGATTTGTCTTCGCAATTCTATCTTAGAATCTTTCGCATCATATAAATGAAACAAAGCAAGGGCAGTTGTACAAGAAAACCAACACGGGAATTAGTTGGTACCATGACATCTCAACACATAGATAACTAAGAATACCCACCGAACTCCACACCTTGAGCCCAACGAGCCATCGGTATGCTAGCGGCGTATTTCTTCATCAACCGAGAGGCAGTTGTACAAGAAAATCAGCACTTGGAATTTGCTTACTTTTTATCTATCAACATGAAGCGGAGCGCATCATGACTAATGTTCATGGTGGGGAATGCGAACCCCATATGAATGGAAGAATGTTGGTTAAGAAAATTCGAGAGGTTAGGATGCTACTAGTCCCCCCGAATCCGATTCTCGTTCAAAGACCAACGGAGTCATTTTTATCTTTTTCGGTATTAGTTTTCTAGTACTATGATTGGAAGAGCAAATTTTACATTTATTTTTGTTAGTTTTTCTTTCCTAAAAGCTGATCGGCGACTCCTTTTTATTTATTTCTTCTAGATTTGCTTCCCGACTATTTTTTATTGAATAATAAGAAAAAAGGTTCCGGATCCGCCAAGCTAGGCCGGAGGCTGAGGCTGACTTTCTCGGCCTTGGTCCCTAGCCTACACTAAGTAGTCGATAGGCGGGGCTAGGTCCAAACCACTGTTTTCACACCAATTTGGCCCTAGAGCCTTACGGTAGAAATAGAAACCCGAGCTTTCTTTATTTTTCAGTTAAGAAATAATATCCAGGGACTTCTTAAATTAATTTTTAAAAATAATATAATTAATAAAACCGCTATTTAAACTTCTCTTAATCCATTTCAATTCAATTTAATAAAATTCAGAAACCTTAATAAGAGGTTCATCCCGATATTTCAAAACCCTACGTCATTCTTTAAAGCTTTCTAAAACGCCAACAATTCGTGGGGAAGCTCGGTCCGGGCCCCACCGACCATGGTTCCTACATTTAAGCAACCTTGAACATAGTTTATTTTTGTTGGTGGACCATTAGGCTTTACCCTTTAAGAACAATTTTCGGAGGAAGCTCTAAATGTGTCCTATACGAGCCCAACTAGGCTTGATTGCTAACGGAGGCGGTAACGCGCTCTTGGCTCACCGAGAGGCACCGAGGATTCAACGCTATTTCTTATCGTACACCCCATGGAGGACTAAATTCTCGAGACTATGAGACATCATGTATCCTACCTAGTTGTAACCCTCTTTTGACCATAGACCCTTAGTCTCTAGGTGGTACCTTGTCTCTTCATTTGCATGCTTGGATGGGTGTGATTATTTTTAGATTTAATCATCCACTTCTCAGCCTTTAGGGATAGGTGAGGAGTGGTCATTAGCCTTTGCATGGGTGCAAATAAAATATCATAATGAACTTCCTAGAATTGGTCGATTATCCGCATTTTAGCCATCACGGCTTTGAAGTTCTTTATGAACTTCTTGGTCTCTTAAGTGGTGTACTCGGATTTGGCTTTAGGCACGGTAGTTCCATTCTCCATCTTCATTGTAATGTACTTGCCTGCTTGGATGATGTTCAAAACATCTTCATAGTTGTCCATTAGGAAACACTCCATCACCTTCTCCAAATGTGCAAAGTTTGATCCTTTGAGCTTTGGTGGTGCAGTGGATGATCTTCCTTTATCGAACTCTCCATTATTCGAACCATCCGATCTTTATACTTTGGATAGTGAGATCCTCTTCAAAGGCTAGGCTCGATACCAATTGAAGGTTTTCTCTTGGACTGTCTAAGTAACCCTAGAGGGCGGTAAATAGGGTGATAAAGAAACTTAAACAATTTTTGCACCAACACAAACCAAAAGCGGACTACGAGTCTAGATTGGACTCGGAAAGTCAATAACACGAGATAAACGTGGAAACCCTCCTAGGGAAGAAAACCACGAGACATTGCTAATCTAAGCACCATGTCAAATCCACTATTTTGAATCCACAAAATGAAGAGGATCGACTCAACCAGAATTGCTCCCTTAAACAATTCCTTACAATGTTTTCCTAGACTCGAAGTTCCCTTATCCGATCTAGTACTTCCGATTGAGGTAACCTTTACAATCAGGGACAAGCTGAGCTGAGTTAACCCTTATAACTCAGTTAAGGGACTTACTAAGAAAGTAAGAGAAGTATGTAATTGATTACAAGACTTTCTTTACAACTTAGAGAATATTAAATCTAGATTTGTAGTTGTAAGAAGAAGATTGATAAAGTATGCACTTAGTAAGTGTTCAACAATAGGTGCAGCAAATGTGTTCAGCAATTTTCTAGTCTTGTGAAGTGGCTTCTATTTATAGCCAACCAGGCGAGTGTGACCGTTGAGTCTTAGTTTTGGACTGAAATCTTTACTAGTCGTTAAAATGGCTATTTTGAGTCACTCGGAAAGGATCCGTTGGGATGTGAATGTTGGGCAACGGCTATTGCCTCCAAAAGATGGTCCAATCACTTGGTGGTGACTGAAAACCGAGGTGGAAACAACAGTTAGGCCTAAAGTTGGAGCTTTCCGAGTTTTGGAAACAAACAACCGACACGGTGTCCGAGCCATGTCCGAAGTAGCTAAAACTTGTCTGTTGGTGTTTAACGGCTAGAAGCCGGTTGCTCTTAAAATTCTAAAAATAGATTAGCCTCATTTGAATAACCTAAAAAAGCAAACCACATTTGTTGTTAAAGTATAAAATACTTTGGTCCAATATTAGGCACATTTAATAATTAAAATAGAGTAATTAAATGATTAATTATCTGTGGCCTAAAATAATTGAATTTTCCGAGTCTAATATTCAATATGTTCAAATTCCATCTTGAGTCAATCCTAAAATAATCAAGTTAGAAAGAATAAAATATAAGAGTATAAGAACTTGATCTAGTCGGATAATTCTTAAGGAAATAAACCGACTTAAAATAGAGAATTAACGTTGTAATTCACTTTGCGTTGAAATACAAAGTCGGTGCTCGAGAATAAAAGTGTTAGAGAAATTATTTGAGCATGCGATGGATCCGAGTGATGTCCGGGTGAGTCGAAATACCAGTGTAGGAGATATGCAATAAAGCACTTTCCGAGTCAGTCAAAATAGAATGAAAACTTAGAGAAGAGTTTCTATAAAACGTAGAATGACTTAGAACCAAAACCTAAGAAAGATAAAGATTTATAGCTAAGTCCTCACTATATGGATGGACCACTTAGTGACTCTAGCTTTATGCCCCTTATTATTTTGGTAGTAGAGTTGTAGTTCTAGGCTGATCATATATTTAGTGCACCTATCACAGATTAGCCTATAAATTTAGTAGTTTACTTAATTAAGCAAGATAAGATACTAAACTCATTGTTTAAGAGGTTTTCTTGATTTATCATGGTGGCTGATTTCCTCAAGAATGTTTTAAAAATCTTGCCTTTCAAGTTGGATGCTTTCAACTTGAAACTCCAGTTGCATAAAAAACCGGGTAATGATGGACGAGAAAAAAAAACAAGTTGATCATTTTTCTTCCATTGTTAGTTGATTTCTTTCCCAAGAGATTTTCTATGTGAGAGGCCAATAATGGACAGGCTTGGGGACAACTCCACTCCTATTATTAGTGGCTTAATCCTTTAGGCAATTAAGGATGTTCCTATTGGGTTATGCGGCGAAATACCGATAGCTTAACCTTAGATTGAGTGGTGACTTTTAGCCTTTAGCTCATTCATCACTAGCTTGAAGAATGAGTTATCGCCTGCGAGCTCTCGTCCATCGTCAATTAAACGTCTAGCGCTAGCAAATGTGTTACGTTAGTGCTATCCGTGTCTACCACAACTTGTCCTTCACTCAACACTAGCGTCCAGTGCCATTATCCTTCACCTACACCTAGCCTTTCACAACCTGTTCTTGACAACAACCGTTATCATTGACCCACCCCGAGTAGTGCTCAATACTTTTCTTTAGGAGTGTTTATCCACGGTCATGCCCAACATTGATTATGCACTCCTCGGTAGCGTGCTATACTAGTGCCAAGGTGTGTCCTTATTCGATAGCAACATATGCTAGCTTCTCATGCCCTGCGCCAACATTTTCCTTGTTTACCGTTTTCTCGGTAGACACCAAAACTTTCCCCAACATGCTTAATTCTCGGTACCCAACTTCCAAGTGTCTGCTAGGCCTTGGTGTCACACATCACTAACTAAGACTACTTCAATCGTCTACGGGACAAGGCTAAAGGCTGGCCACGTCATCGTAAGAGGCTATATCTAAACTCATCCGGAATGTTATGGGCCTAACACTCGGTCTAGGCAGCATGAACTTCTTATTCCAGATGAGCAAGGTTGTATTATGTTCAAAATGGGTCCTTTCTGTTTGCCAATCCTAGGATTTCCAGAATTCCTTTTGAGAATAAAATTCTTTCTAAAAATTGCAAGCCAAAAATAACTTAAAAAAAAAAAACGAGCCTAATTTCTTATTAAGCACACCTCTTTGAAATCAACATTCGAGGGGAGCACAGATCACCATGCATAGGTCGTGGTTCCTATGGTGGAGGACACTTATTAAGAGGGTGAGACATGAAAATTAAAACGACAAATTTTTACTTGTGTTTTCATAAGTCATCCTTACATTTAGGTGCTTGCCTTGCTAGCTGCACTCGTTAGCCGTTAATCGAGGCATAGATGCACATGTTAGGCCTTTAACCTTTATTTTCCTTTTTGGGAAAGTTAAACTATTGCCTTGGTGGGTCCACTCAACTTTACTACGAACGTCCGATTGCTTTCCCACTCATCGCACACTTTCTTGATCCTTGATTGAGATACTTTAGATATTAAAATCTCACCGTGCACCCTATGGGAGATGAAATGTTCGGACCTTAAGACACCATGCTTATATGACCAATTAACCCTCTATAACGAACGCCTTTAGTATAAGTTAGAACTCATTTGAGTGCTTGTATGTGTTTGTTTCATTTAACCCTTTCTTCTAGTTTGCATATAGTTATAACCTAGTCAAACCTAATAACTCTTGTATCAGTGGAAAAAAAATATAGAGTAAGTCTTTTTTCACATTTAGCAATATTGAAGGGTCCTTCCTTTTCGGTTGGTCCATGCTTACACTTTAGTTAGTTTTAGAAGTCTTCTTTAGGTTCGATTCACTTTTCTACATCCTAGCAAGAAGAGTTAGCTTCTTTGGAGTAGGTTGTCCCTCCTTGTTGGATCCTGATGCCAAATTCGGTCTCCATAGGCCCGTCGGCTAAGTTGTGCCCTTGTGCTCGGGCCCATAAATTGTGTAGCCTTGTTCATTTTTAGACCCAAAAGCATTCATGCCAAAACCGCACATTTGAGGATTCATTTTTATAAAGGTCATTGGGTCTAAAACTAAAGCCACAAAAACTCCTCTCAATTGTCTAAAAAGAGCCAATCTCGAACACCTATTTCTCATGGGACAGGATAGGAAATCTATCAAATATCACCGAAATTCTAATATGTGACGTTTAAAGAATCTTGAGATTGAATAACCTGCTCTAACACCTATCCCACAAACATGTACAGTAGTAAACTCATCCTCCAAAATGTTTAGAGAATGAGTTGGTCCTGTCTCGACTTTAGTTAATGAACTCTCTAAGAAATTGGAGGACAAAATGGAGGCATAGGATAACAAAATTGAGGCCAAGGCTGCCGTGATTGAAAAGCTAACCCAAAACTTAGAAACAGAATAGAAATCAAAAGACAAAGAAAAAGAAGTTAACCCTAAGCTAGAAGATAATATACCTAAGTTTGGAAAGAAAAAACCCACTTCCTACCCCAAGGTAGATAATATTTAAAATTTGTTATAGGAATCTTCTATGTTGAATAATTACTTGCGTGGACCACACGAGATTCACTTTAATCCTGAAAGGAATATTACCTCTAAAATTCATCATGCCCGACATTAAGGTTTATAGGACTAAAAACACTCACCACCATGTGAGAAACTTTATTTAGGTGATGACTTTAAAGGATGTACTCGAGGACATATACCATGTCATGTTCCCTTGATCGTTAAATAAAGATGCCACGAAATGGTCTAACAATTTTGGCCTATGCAAGGTCACAAATTATGTTAATCTTTGCAAGGCCTTCTTACACCAATACTACTATAATACTGATGTGCCCATCACCCTTTAGGATCTAGAGCTAGTCGGGTAGGAAAAGAAGGAAAGTTTTACTGACTTCCTTACTCGATGGAGGGCAAAAGCGCCCACAAACTCGACTCGACCCTTGGCAAGGACCAAGTGAAGCTCATCGTAAAAACATGATGCCCGCCTACAACCAGCATATGAAGTTCTTGGCCTTCTTGAAGCTTACTACTCTTAGAGATACTAGAATGATGATCGAAGAAGAATTAGTAGCAACGACCTGAAAACTCGTAACAAAGTAAAGGATCAATTGCCCTAGCACGAGATATGAAAAACTTTGCTTTAATAAGCGAAGATGAATATGTTAACACTTTAAGCCGGGACACCGAGTATAGTCCAATGGATACTTCTTATACTTAGACTCTAGATCACCTTCTCTCCAAAGGAAAATTTACATGCTACCCTTCACAACAGAATGAGAGATTGTCGGGCAGTCTAAATATTGGGATGCTAGTAAATTTTACAAATACCACCATGCTAGAGGACACAACATTGAGAAATGTTGGACTCTCAAGAATAAGTTAGAAGGTATGTTTCGAATTGAAAGCTACCACTTCCTAAAGTTGTCTAAAATCCTAACAACAATGAGAACCCACTCGGTGGAGTTTGGGCTATCTGTTTTTAGCCTATTTTAGGTGTATGGGATCCTTCTATTTATATACAAGCCATAGATGGATCCAAAAAAAAATCAGCCCTCCTTATGTTGACCCTAAAGTATGTTGATTATAAGATAGCAAAGAGGAAGATGAATATTAGGTGACAATTTGATGGAAGTATCCTTCCATCGTCGATCAACATCTCTAAAACTTATGTGCATATTGGTCCTACAGAGAATTAGACTTAATTGGGAGGCTAGGTGATGACATCAGGTCGAGGTTAGTCAATGAAGACCATGTTTAATGAAGATGCTCCAGCCCTACATGCGACAAGTCTAAGCTTCGACGACTGAGTTTAATCGAATCCTTATATCTACACAATAAAGCTCGAGTTAGAGTCACAAGACAAAGGAAGATTAGATAAAAAGTTAGCCATACAAATCAAGAACATATTGATGATATTGAAGTCATATGCATGGGTCCGGAGTAATGCAAAGAAGCATTTACTTATCAATGCTTCATCAAAAGAATCAACACTCAATTCTTAAATGAACTTAGTCTTTTCTTTAGTAAACTCAATTTTCTATTTTTGAACAAACATTGGGTTTGTAATAATTTGAGACAGTTTGCTATTATTTAACACATTGTTAGATCTTTCAACTCCATCTCTGTTAACTGCTACGAGGTTGGAAGACTTTCAGCTATGTATTGCTTGACCTAAGATGCTTGAGTAAGACAAATGCATGATGATTGGTGGCAGTCCATTTTGTTGAACTTTGGCCTTCCATTTTGTTGAAGTTTGGCCTTGGACCAGTCCAAGTGAAGGTACAAAGGTTATCAAAGAGCAGAAAGGAGTCGATGCGGGCTCACTTACGGAATTCAACAAATTTGAGTCCTTAGTTGCATATACTCTTTTGATGAGTCAACAAAGCTAAGCCTAGGGTGGCAAGCTACTTTTTGGTGATCCAATAGGAAGCTTTCTTGTGGTAGATGCAATGATTACCAATCTTTACAAGCGAAATCACAGCACGATCAAAAAGAAGGATTTTCATTGACCAATCGAGAAGCTCGGTCGAAATTTTTTATAGTTTATATTTTTTTATTCACTTTACTAATTACTGTAATTAATGTTAATTGATTCCGATTACTCTTAATCTTTACTTAGTACTTAGGAAAGGTATAGAGGGAAATGGCACCTATAAAACCGTTCCCTTTAGTTTTTAAAAACAGACTCTTGATTAATCTTGAATGAGATTTTCGGAAAGTTTGTGGAGTCAAACTTCTACCCCCTCTAAATTCATAGCTGCTGTAATTTGGTTGGCAACCAAGCAAGTGAACTCCTCGGTGTTTGAGCCTCCCTTATTAGTGAACATTCTTGTAAACCTCAAAGCTACTCCTGTGCTTGCTTAGTTGAAGTGTCTGCTATATTTCCTAAGTTAGTCCGGCCCTATCCTAGTGTAGTTCTTGAGCCTCCCTTATTGGTACAAGCCCAAGTAAAGTTCAAAACTACCCTAGTTTTGTCGTTTTGAGTTGTTTGTTCAACTCAAACTTTATCCATCTCTGTTTAATATTCCCGGATCGTGCTTTGAGCTTACTTTTACCCTTAAATCTACTCTAGTTGAGGCTTGGATACATACCAATTGTAGGTTATAAAATCAAGATTAACAACATTGATGACTTATACGGCTCCAAAATCACATAAGTTGATGATCTCTAGGGAGAACCAAAACCCTCGGATGTCCGAGTCCTAACAAGATACAAACGTCATAATGCTTCGAGAGGTTTACAACGGACCGAGGAGATAGCAAAAGAGAAATAAGCTTCAAAGGAAAATCACCATGTCCTTAAACAACTTCAAATGGTTAATGTTAACGTTTGTATATGGCAACTTATAGTCGTTTCACAAAAACATAGGGAAGCTTTAATCAATACCTTAAATAAGATCAAAGTGTCATTGATGACTCCGCCGGAAGAAGTAGTAAGCATGGTTACCGCTAGAGGATGAACCACCACTTTTAGCAACAAAGACATACACTAAGAAGACCTTTCGCACGCTTATGCCTTGTATTTTACAGACACCTTGCATGTTTGTTCCTTTGATTCTCGTGGAAAACAGGCCAGTTGTCAATTTATGTCATTGGTGAACGCAAACAAGCCGGGGATAAGAGCGCACCAACTTTCCAAGAAAATTGTACATATTAAAGAATATGACAACTCTATGAAGTTGGTCTTAGGTACAATCGCTCTTCCAATAATGTAGGACTAATAGCTAAGAGTATGGAGTTTCATGTTTTCAACATTCTCCCTAGCTTCAATATGCTTCAAGGCTATCTTTGCTCCATGACCATTAAGAAGTGCCCTCCATACTGCATCAAAAGGTAAAGAATCTCATCAAAAGGGTAAGTAATTACCACGGATGGTGATGAATTATCTGCCATTGTAAGAACCACAACCTAACCCCATACAGCAAGGGACCTTGTTTCCCCACAAATGTCGGTTTTATGCAAGGTATGCTTATCGAGAAGAAATCGCTTTCATTTTTGAAGGGGTTGATTGGCAATTTTAGAAATTGTTTTTATTTTCAAAAAGACTTTTTAGAATTCTTGTTGATGTATTTTAAACGAGCAGGGTGAAACGGAAACATACCACAACAAAGCTCACTATGCCAAAAGCTAAACCTAGCAAGTAGTCTAGACGCTAGTGCCAACACGTCAAACTTACTCGTCCGACGACGACCATCCGGCCTAAACTATCGAAGTAGTTCCAAGCACGATGGCTTGGACCGTTGGTCGAGTCTCCTAAAATTTCCTTGTTTTTTCTATAAAAACCGAGATGCAATTTCTAGGAATTAAATAAATTAAAAGCGATTGCCAATTAGTTTTGAAAAAAAAACTATTCGATCGTATTTTGTACGTAATTTTAGTAGTTATTTATTTTATATTATATAGTTTATTTTATCTAATTTATCCTATTTTGTTTATTTATAGGTAATTATCAAATAAAGTGGGGAAGAAAAGAAAAGATTTTAAAAGTGGGTTTTTAGCTACCGACAAGCGTCCAAGAAAAGATACGAAGTTAGTCCATAAAAATAATATGTCATAAAATATTTATTTTACGATATTTTATTTTATGAAATCTTAATTTGAAGAGAAGAGTGAAGATAATCATACTCCTAAACCCATTAGAACTTCTTCATAAAGTTGTATGAGAAGAAAGAAACTTGGAAGAGAAGAAAGAGGAATAACCTAGCTCGTTCACCTCCTTGCTTCACTATATATATATATATATATATATATATATATAAAATCACTTATCATCACGGGGATCCTCTCTTGGCTGGCCGCCCATCACAGCTCTTGCCAAATCATCTCTCGCTGCCCATCACGTCCCTCGCTGCTCATTAACATCTCTCACTGCCTCACTTCCCTCACAAATTCATCATGAATCACCTTCCAATCTCACCCCTTTGCCACCTCCTACTTTGTCTATCAATCATCACCACTTCACGCCACTATTATCCTATCTCATGCGAACCTCCTTGTCTCCCTCATCTTTTCATTCCACGCTAGCCCTTCATTCATCATCAGCATCTTGATCATCACCACTATGGGTAGGAATATTATGGTAGTAATATTATTATTGTAATTTTATTTTAAGACTTTATTTTTATTGTTATTAAAAATGTTATTTTTATGTGTCCCAAATTATATTATGTGTGAATAGTTTTGATACTTAGTATAATCTACTTGAAACCATGTTAAATTATTTATTTTTAAATAAAGTTTCGATCTTTATTGTCATATTGATTTTATCCATGATTCTATGATAATTTGTTCTTAACGTTTATGATTTTAAGTTTAATTAATTGGAGTGCACGCTAATTAGTTTTATATAAATTCATATGATAGTTTAAAGGGCTTATGTACGTAATCGCTTGGTCTTTTAAACGCAAGCATCACCCTAACTAATCATGGATGACTCATACCCATCTCTTTTAATTAGGAAATTATCATGGATCCTTTTTAAATCAATTTGCTAGTAGATTGGTTATTAGGTGCTAGATGATGTTTTTCTAATACTTAATGCTCTAATTTGATTAAATTCTAGTGCTAGTACTAGGGTTATCAATATTAGTAGGGTTTATATTAGGGTTAGGCCTAAGTAAACTAATAAGTCGGGAAAAACGGGGAAGATACGCTAATGGTTGTCTTCTACAGTTTAGCTCATGGGTAAATCAATTTGTGTGTTAATGATAAATAATAATTTATATGGTGGATATATATTATACTAAGCATTTTTATAAATTTGATATCTTTGATATTATTTATTTGCTTTTTAGTTATTTTCTTTAGTTTGTCAATTTTTATTTATAAATTTATAATCTTTTATTATTAATTTCCCTATCCCCCTTAAATAACAGTCATTTAGGTTACTTTTAGGAATTTTATTTTAATTTAATTTTGAGTCTCTATATATTTTAATTTTTAGATTTTTTTCTATCGGTTTTTATAATTTTTGAGTCAGTTTGTTAAAAATTAGTTTAAAAATATTTTCCTTTATTATTTTTTATATTTTATCTTCTTTTAGGGTTTAGATAGAGACCTAGTTTGATGTAATTAAATTTTAGAATTTTTGGAATTAATTTGATAATTGTTCAAATTTAATTCTTAAATTTAATTACTCGTAGGTTTTTAGTTAAATAATTTTGTAAATTCGATTTTAAATTTTATTTTTATATTTTAAGGGTCTGGTTAGGTCTACAAAATTAGTGTTAATATTATGGATAATTTTAGTTTTTATTTTCGTAATTACTTTAGTGCAGAATTTTACTTATTTAATTTTCTGTTTTAGAATTTGTTTATTTTTTGTTTTAGTTTTCTGTTTTAATTATTATAAAAAATACAGAAAAATATTTCTGGATTATTATAGTTTTTTTATTATGCATAAATTATTTATTTAATTGTTAGATAATTTTCTATGATTTTTAGTTATTGATTTTTTTAATTTATATTTTCTATTTTGTTTTTAAGAGTTGTAAATTTAATTAGATTAAAACTTGCATGTCATTATATCTTTCCTCATGGATTCGATCCCTAATTCCTGATGTGTAGTGGGAGGCGGAAGCAAAGAGAAGGGAAAACCGTGAAGAAGCGGCCTGGCTGAACGGGACCTGCAGACGCGGTTCTGGGGAAAAAGGTGAAAGGAGGGGCAAGTGTTCTTGGTTTTGGACGAAATTTGGTGGCGAGGTAGTTAACTGGTCAGGGAAGGTTGTGGTAAAATTTGAGCAGCATCCAAGGTCGGGATGACCTTGAACCAAAGGCAAACAGAAGGCCTCGCTGGGCGGCTGTCCAGAATGAGGTTCTTTGTTTGTTTTTGGTGCTGGGGATGGAGTTCTTCTTGGTTTAAGCTGAGATTTGGTGGAGATGGTCTCAACTCATGTAAGATGAAGTGTGTGAAATTTGGGAAAGAGATGATTTGTGGATTGGGAGATATGGTTGATGGAAGTCGCTGGATAGAACCTGGATTCTGGCTTGGATACGAAACACCACCAAGCTGAATCAAGGGGCACTTTGCAATCTGGCCGGATACAGAAACACCACCGGGGATTGTAAAGACTCAAAGGACACCACCAAGCTTGCCAAGGCTCGGATACAGCCATGAGAATTCAAAGGGTTGAGAAATCCATCTCAAAAGAGCAAAGCTCAAAGTTCATATATTCATCAAAAGTTGTTTTTACAAGAGCTATGCTAGCTGAATATATAATGCGTAACAATGGCATTTTACAAGCTGAAACCAAGCTGGAAAATAAAGTAAAAAGATAATAAAACTAACAAGATTCTTTCCCCTCCTCCAAGTTAAGCTAGAGTGAACTCTAGCCAAGTATTACAAAATTGGGAACATGTGGTTGTGGATTGTTTTCCCCTTTCCCAAGCTTCTCATTTTGATGCTTCTAGACTTCCTTGTAATGCACTTCCTTTGTTGCTCTCTTTCTGGCCTAGGTAGCATCATATGACAATATGGACCGGCCATATTTAAGCACTAGATTATTTATGAACATGAGCTGGACAAGGCCACGGCTGGACAAGGCTACGACTGGACAAAGCCGAATCCACTTGCTTTAACATGGAGGAATTTAGGTGGCTAGCTTTGGCTAGCTTTGATTCTTCTTCTAGGCTCTTAGGTAAATAATTATTTATGAACATAAGACATAAAAGATCACATGCTCGGCTACTCATCCTCCGAGATCAAAAATGAACAAAGGAAATTCAAGTGTTTTCGGTTCATTGCCAAGCATGTTTGACCCTTCAAAGTGTTTTTCCTTCAGCTCAAACTTTAGGGCGGTCCACTCTCCATCAATTCCCTATGCTATATTATTTATTATAAGCCTAGGTAGTGGTTTAATTTGTAGCTGCATGATAAGCTAACAAAAACCAACGAAAATAAATCACTTTCTTAGTCTATTGTGTTTACCGAAGGGACAACCGAAAGGGAAAATAACTCAAAAGATTAGGGAAGTTTTTAGAAAAGGATTCAATAAGTCAAAACCAATAATTCCGTATTCCAAGGTGAAGGTACAAAATTCAGAGGTACTCTCCTTATTCCGCTCGTAATATAAACGGCCTCTATTAACTAAATAAGTTAGTAAAAATCATGTTTAGGGACACAAGCAATCAACATACAAAAGGAAAAATTAAAGGCATTCAAAACATCATATGAAACTGTAAATGAAAGCAATAAGAAAAACAATAAATCTAACTATTACATCGGGTGGGGTGGAAATTAAATGAAATTACATCTTGAAAAATCATAAATACGAAAGAAATAAAAATTAAATTTAAATAAAATGAAATACAAACTCCAAAAGTGGAACTACACCCTCGAGGTTGACTCGTTTGCTAAGTTCAAATCTTGACTTGATTTCAATAGAGTAACGATATGTTGGAGCAAGTCAAAAGTAGAAAAATGAAGGCATTTTTGTGACATTTTATAAGAAAAATTTTAGAGTGTGAGTAAGGGATAGTAAACAGAAGAGAGTAAGGGAGAGTTTCAACATAAATGAGGCGAATCTTGGGTGAAACTACTATGTGAAATAAGGGGAGTTGGGAACCCTATTTATAGAAAATAAATAGGTTTATAAAAAACCAAAACCTAGCTCCAACTCATAAGCTAAATGGATAAACTAGACTGAAATTTGGAAAATGGATAAAGCGAAATTCGGGATGCTTGAACCAGTGAAAATGACACCGTTTAGGGAGACCCATGGGCTAGCGCCGGACCAAAACGACCACACTATATGGTATGGGAAAGTGTGCGAGGTTTGGACGCAAAGAAAAAGTCAAAACATTGTGCTTCGCAGGATTGGAGGTTGGTGCCGGTTTGAAGCTAGGCTTGGGAGTCCGAACCTAGTTTAGACCCACTGGGAAACTAGATTATAGGCTGGTCAAGATGAGGGAGATGTGCTTTGGGCTGCCTTTTTCACATTGGTTAGCTTTTTGGGTTTTAACACTATGCTTTAGTCCAATTTTGACTAGAGCGTACAATTGAGGTTGTGTTTTAATCACCAAGTCGACGAAAATAAATAAAATCGGATAATAGTTAGTTCCCTTTGATCGAGTTTGAAAGATAAAGGTCAAAGTAGACAATAAAGGGTACTTATTGGTCTAGTTGCCGTTGTTTCGTATGCTAGTTACGTTCGTGAATTTAGGTTGCCTAAAATTGGTGTGTCATGATATGAATTAGTGATAAGCTTGGACTTGACTTGCAGCATGAAGTCCGAAATATGGTGATTTAATTCCTAAAGCTTGGCACGATCAATATCCTGAAGCTTGGATGAGCGGTCTAAACTTGATTGTGTATTAGGTTGAAGCTTGGCTATTGATAATCGTCGCTAAAATTATTGTTAGTTGATAATTGTATTTAAATTATATTAACATTTACCTAAATTAGAAGTCCAATGATCTACGAGTAAAATCCCATTTCAAAGGTTATTCATTGACTTTGCCGTTCGGAGGATCCGAAGCCTTGGCGTATATCCACATTCGTCGGAATAGGGACATATGCTTGTCTTTATGCTAGCATGTTGCCTAGGCTTGGTCTATTGATAAATTTAACTCTAAGGAAGAAACCCGAACTTGACTCGCTTAATGTTTAAAAGTCTGCTCGAACTTGATCGCTCTTAGATCTAAAGTTCAATGGGGTGTTTGAACTTGACTGCTTTTCCATATGAAGTTTAATATCTATCCATTTTCCATATAATAGGGTTAAATGCTTGATATCTCCATGTAAGTGTGTGACTTAGACTTGGTTACTTGATGACCTGAAATCTAAGGGAGCATGAGCTTTGACTTGGATGTTAAAGTTTAAAGCTTGACGTAGTATCCGAACTAAAGCTGCTCTTGGATTTGAAGCTTGACTTTCGCTAGGTATGTGACCACTAAGGGAAGTTGAGGTGCTACAACTTAGATGGTGTAGCCCCCACTTTGAATGAGTCGGAATGTTATGTACGATCCTAGCTTCTACCCACTCGGGTTCAAGGAAGGTTTCTACCGCATTCTTAGGCTCTATCATGGAAATGAATGCAGCAAATGCACAAATTACATAGAAAAGAACAGGTTTGCACACCTTAGTTGATGTATAAAATAATGTTCTCGGGGGGTGACAAGATTTATACCAGAATGCTCTTCTAGACCTTTGATTTACCATATCGGGATCCCGAATGCTTACTTCTTTATATCCTGAATGCTTGCCTTCTTAGTTGGTGCAATCTTAGTTTCTTCTTAGATTTAAGATGCCCGAGCTGCTTGGTTTGTTGAACTAGGTCAACTGGTGGCTTAGTTTATTTTTTTTAATCTAATTGAGTTTAGCTTCAATCGGGTCATCATCATCCCTGGATAGCTTTAGGTATAAGAATGTTAAATCGTTTATCCTGTCATTATCAACCTCATCAAAAATAATGTGGACATTTTCTTCCACTAAGTTAGTCTTTTGTTAAAAACATGATAAGCTTTGTTATGAGTAGAATAACAAAGACATATACCTTCATCCGATCTAGCATCAAATTAAGACAAATGATTCATACCGTTGCTTTGAACAAAACATTTGTATCCTAAAGGCTTGAAATAAGAGATCTTGGACTTCTTACCTCTGTAAAGCTCATAGGGAATCTTCTTGAGGATTTTTTGATGAGACAACGATTGAAGGAGTATTTGTTGTGTTGATCGCCTCAGCCTAGAATTAATATGGTAGATCATTCACAATCATCATTGTTCTCTCAATCTTTGGAAAAGTGTGTTCTTTGTCTCTATAACTTTATTATGTTGAGGGATTCTTGAGCTGAGAAGTTTTGAGAAATGCTAGTTATGTCAATAAAGTAAGCGAGCCGAGAATAATCAAATTCACTTTCGTGGTCGGTTTTCTCCGGTACTCAAAAGACTCGGGTTTGACTCTCGGTGGCTATTCAAATGCTGATTGTGTTGTGTACAAGGTCGATAAGAAGAGAACTTAAGGTGGATGCCAATTTCTTGGTTAAATCACTCATCTCCTCAAACTCAAACAAGCAAAACTCACTTGCCCGATCAACGACTAAGGTAAAAATTACACAGAGGTACCCTCAAGTATGAAAAATAACTCTTAGGTACCCTGACCTTTGCAAACAACTATTCAGAGGTGCCCTTAGGTTTGGTGTAACTATTTTAAGGCCCCTCAGGTATAAAAAATAACTCTTAGATACCCCAACCTTTGCAAAATATTATCCAGAGGTACCCTAAGGTTTGGCGTAACTATTTAAAGTCTCTCAGGAATCAAAATATACTCATAAATTTAGTACCACAGGGACTACCTCTTCTAAATCAGGCACCTTGAGGTTTATACACTCTTCAAACAGCCAAATTTATATATTTTTAGTATATTTCATTTATGAAAAATTGACACTTTAGTACCTTGTACTATCGACAAATTATAAGAAAGTGTCTCAGGTATCAAAAATAATAAAATTCTATCTTGAGGTATCGTATAATATTGTTTAATTGTAAAAATTTTTACAATTAAACAATATTATATGATAACTCAAAGTAATAATTTATTATTTTCGATACACGATGGACTTTTTTATCGTTTTTGATAGTACATGGTACTAAAGTGTCAATAATCCTTCATTTATTCTTGAAAATTGATATAATAAATTAACTTTGAATTCTCTATCGGATGTAGTAATTATCATAAACTAGGACATAACTCAAGAACATGCGGGAAACCAAGAGATACATACGGTAGGCTACTTGGGAAGAAAAAAAGGAAAGCTAAAAGAGGGGACAAGCAAAAGAGGGAGGACAAAAGAAAGTAAACACAGAAAGCTCTCATGTGAACACAATCTCTCCTACACAATCTAGCCAAGCCTCTTAACCAAGATGGTTACAGATCAATCCTCTGTTTTTTTTTCATCTCAATTTTTTTTTCTTAGGACATCTCTCTTTCTCAAAGATTGAAACTTACTTGCTACTAGGTGCATTATTTGTTACCTTGTGAATGATACTTAATATTTTCTTTTGGGTTCAAAATTGGTTTGCAAAAAGGATATATTTTACGGGTTTTAAAATACATATCATGTGTTTTTATAGTTTTAATAGGATTATACCCAAAAAAAAATTAGTAGGTAACTTAACTTTTAGGTCATCTATTTTTGGATCCAAACTTATTAAAAATTAAATTAAGGCGCCTTAAATAATTGGGCCAACTATTTATATGGTCCAATTCCGGACCGGAGCTTGACTTTTCGACTGTTTGAGTGGAAAATTGAAAAGTGTGAGTTGAACTTCCCATATTACCCTTATTGCAAAGCTACAAAATGATTTTTTTATTATCTTCAATTCTCTCTCCTCTCGTTTCTTCCCCTTTTTCTTCATGAATGGAAGGTTTGATTTCTTTCCCCTCTTCTTCTTCTCGTTCTGCTTTTGCTTATTGTTTCCCTCTCGATTTCTTTCCTCTTCTCGGTTTGCTTTGATTATCACTCTGTCATTTGCTCGCAAATTTTCTTCTTCCTCTTACCCCGTTAGCTCTACTTCTCCCTCAATTTCTGGCTTTGCCTACTCGAAGCTTGATGGAAAGTGGACAGCCCTTGGTCATGGACCGAAGATTAATCATCAAGAGAGATCAAACAAGCATGGCAATGAACCGAAAACACTTGAATTTCCCTTATTCATTTTTGATCCCGGAGGATGAGCAACCGGCGAAGTGATTTTTTATGGCCTTATGTTCATAAATAATTATTTACCTAAGAGCCTAGAAGAAGAATCAAAGCTAGCCAAAGCTAGCCACCTAAATTCCTCCATGTTAAAGCAAGGGGATTCAGCCTTGTCCAGCAGTGGCCTTGTCCAGCCGTGTCCTTATCCAGCTCATGTTCATAAATAATTTAGTGCTTAAATATGGTCGGTCCATATTGTCATATGATGCTACCTAGGCCGGAAAGAGAGCAACAAAGGAAGAGCATTACAAGGAAGTCTAGAAGCATCTAATTGAGAAGCTTGGGAAAGGGGAAAACAAGCCACAACCACATGTTCCCAATTTTGCAATACTTGGCTAGAATTCACTCTAGCTTAACTTGGAGGAGGGGAAAGAATCTTAGTAGTTTTATTATCATTTTTACTTTATTTTCCAGCTTAGTTTCAGCTTGTAAAATGCCATTGTTAGGCATTATATATTCAGTACCTATGCTCCATTGTAAAGACACTTTTTGATGAATATATGAATTTGAGCTTTGCTCTTGTGAGATGGATTTCTCAACCCTTTAAATCCTCATTACTGTATCCGAGCCTTGGCAAGCTTGGTGGTGTCCTTTGAGTCTCTTAAGCCCCGGTGGTGTTTCTGTATCCGGACCGTTTAAGAGTGCCCCTTGATTCAGCTTGGTGGTGTTTCTGTATCCAAGCCAGAATCCAGGTTCTATCCAGCGACTTCCATCAACCATATCTCCCAATCCACGAATCATCTCTTTCCCAAATTTCACACACTTCATCTTACATGAGTTGAGTCCATTCCCTCCAAATCTCAGCTCAATGCAAGAGGAACTCCATCCCCAGCACCAAAAACAAACAAAGAACCTCATTCTGGACAGCCACCCAGTGAGGCTTTCTGTTTGCGTTTGGCTCAAGGTGATCCCGACCTTGGATGCTGCCCAAATTTTACCACAACCTTTCCCAACCAGTTAACTACCTCTCCACCAAATTTCGTCCAAAACCAAGACCATTTACCCCTCCTTTCACCCTTTTCCCCAGAACCGCACCTGCAGGTCCTATTCTGGCCAGCTTGGTTTTCTTGCGGTTTTGCTTCCTTTTTGCTTCCGCCTCCCACTACACATCATTTTTGGTATCAGAGCAAGTTCTGAACCTTGGGTGATTGTATCCATTTCCCCATAAACCAAAAACACAAAAACAGCCAGCTCCACAAAAATCCCAAACCGTTCATCCAAAAAAAAAAAAAAAAGAAACCACAAAATATTTTTCTGTCCATTTTTTTTCCACCACCGTACCCTTCACATTTGGATTTTGGAGAGTTGAAATGACATCTTCTAACTTTGAGTTGGTTAGCCTACTTGTGCCTAAATTCTATGGCCAACAAAATCAATTTGTTAGTTGGTTTGTCAAGGTTGATGAAGCCTTTGCAAACTTGAGCTTAATGGAGAATGAGAAGGTTGAGATTGTTGTGTCAAAATTGAGGAGTCATGCCCTCATTTGGTGGACAACCTACAAAGTGAGAAGAAAGACAAGAGGCAAAGAAAGAGTGCATACATGGAGCAAGCTAAGAGGGAAGTTGCTAAAGAAATTTTGTCCATTCAAATACAACTCCCTTCCCACCGAGAGCACACACCATAACAAGGAAGGTTTGTCTTCTCTTTCCCCTAAACTTTCAGCCCCTTCTTCTCTTTCCAAAACACCGAATGCCCAGCCCTCTCCACCTCCACAAAATACCCCAGCACTCCACAAAAAGAGCCCCCACATTTCCCCACCAAAGCCAACCAACCAGCCCCCACTTTCTCCACCCCAAAGCACCAAACCAAGCCTTCCAAATAGCCACCAACTACCTACTGTCCAGCCCTTTCAGCCCCCACAAAATACCCCTTCCATCACCAAAGAACCCTTAACCTCACTTGACCATTTTCCTCCCAAAAATCCATTCCCCATTTCTGTTCCCATTCTGGCCGTGAGTGGACTGCCCAAGTTGCACAATGATGATCATGAAGTTGAGCATGAGGAAGAGCTTGAGATGAAATTTAAAGTGATAGAACAAGGAGAACCTCAAAAATTAAATGGTGCAATTTCTATGAGGTGTTCTATTCCTTTACATTTGGAAGATTGTAAAATTGTTTTTGAACAATTTACTTGGGTGTTTATTGTTGAAAGAAATCTCCAAAGACTATACCCGGATTGTGTGAAGCGCCCAAAAAGAATTTTGACTATCTTATTCACACTTACATGTTGGAGTTACTACTTTGAAGATCAAAGGATCTTATTGTGTTTGATGAGTTGCCAAGAGCAACAACAATTGAGTATTTATGGAGTTGAACTTTCATGGCTATTCTCTTTACCAACCCATTGGCAAACCGAGAGGTACAAACGAGAAGTCCATAAGTTGGCAAAGAGGTATATCTCTTTTACTCCATTGGAAAATTGTGTTTCCCATTTTTATAAGCTAATGTGCTTGTTTGGTGTTGAGTATGATTTTGGAGAACCACTAGTGCATGAGGAGAATTTGTTCAAGGGAACAAAATTGTTTGCTAATGGCGGAGCTAGTGACTTGTTCTTCCAATTTATACACCATGGCTGCCTTGCTACTTGTCCTAAGAAGCAAATGGTGTTATTGAGACCCAAGGAGGAAATTCTTAACCTCCTAAAATGTCATTTTTCCAGCCATGAGGCCTTGATTCCGGGCCACACCAAATCTGTCCATGAAGCTAGAATTGACAAGATGGAAGCCAATCTGTTTTGGCTTGTATTAACCAAACTTGTGTGGTGTTTTAATGCTCTTACCGCCCTTGCAAATCTGTCCAAGAGAAAGCAACTTGAGCTTAGCCCCATTCAAGAGCTCATTCCACTACCCCAAAACCCACAATTTCACACCGAAACTCCCCAAAACAAATCTGCCTGGACTCCTCCAAATACAAACCCATTCGGCCTTCCTCCACAAAAAACCATACACCACCCAAACACAAACACCCTTCTGTCCAGCAAACCCGCATGTCATATAAGCTCCACAAGTGTTCAAAAGGCCCAAAAACAAATTGAAGAGTTGATGGTTAGTGGCCTAGAAAGTCCATGGAAAGTGCTTAGTCTCTTTGAGCAAAATGACTTCCTTATTGTAGACAACCGGTTTTTGAGTTCCAATTGTGGTACACAAGAATTGCCTAGAGTGTGCAATGAAGGATGGGCTGAACGTGAAAGCTTGATTTTGTCTATGTTAAGGGAGAATCCCTTGTGGCCGGACATGGAAGCTCTAGAGGACTTAAAGGAGTATGTGGAACCGGATCCTTTATCTCCAAAGGGTAATGATCTCACTCGGTTTTGCATACTTTATCATGAAGCCTTTGCTGGCCAAGTTTGCTCTTACAACGTCGTGAGCTTGCTAGAAGAACACCACTTCTGGCCGGGCATGAAAGAAAAGGTCCTGGAGGCCTTCAAAAGCACAAAAGAGCATGTCCTTTCTCAACTTTCCACAAGCTTCAACATACCCAAATTTTTTCAAACTTGGAAAAGGGTATCCCCACAAATTTGAGGACAAATTTTTTCTACAAGGGAGAGTGATGGAAAGTGGACAGCCCTTGGTCATGGACCGAAGATTAATCATCAAGAGAGATCAAACAAGCATGGCAATGAACCGAAAACACTTGAATTTCCCTTATTCATTTTTGATCCCGGAGGATGAGCAACCGGCGAAGTGATTTTTTATGGCCTTATGTTCATAAATAATTATTTACCTAAGAGCCTAGAAGAAGAATCAAAGCTAGCCAAAGCTAGCCACCTAAATTCCTCCATGTTAAAGCAAGGGGATTCAGCCTTGTCCAGCCGTGGCCTTGTCCAGTACGTGTCCTTATCCAGCTCATGTTCATAAATAATTTAGTGCTTAAATATGGTCGGTCCATATTGTCATATGATGCTACCTAGGCCGGAAAGAGAGCAACAAAGGAAGAGCATTACAAGGAAGTCTAGAAGCATCTAATTGAGAAGCTTGGGAAAGGGAAAACAAGCCACAACCACATGTTCCCAATTTTGCAATACTTGGCTAGAATTCACTCTAGCTTAACTTGGAGGAGGGGAAAGAATCTTAGTAGTTTTATTATCATTTTTACTTTATTTTCCAGCTTAGTTTCAGCTTGTAAAATGCCATTGTTAGGCATTATATATTCAGTACCTATGCTCCATTGTAAAGACACTTTTTGATGAATATATGAATTTGAGCTTTGCTCTTGTGAGATGGATTTCTCAACCCTTTAAATCCTCATTGCTGTATCCGAGCCTTGGCAAGCTTGGTGGTGTCCTTTGAGTCTCTTAAGCCCCGGTGGTGTTTCTGTATCCGGACCGTTTAAGAGTGCCCCTTGATTCAGCTTGGTGGTGTTTCTGTATCCAAGCCAGAATCCAGGTTCTATCCAGCGACTTCCATCAACCATATCTCCCAATCCACGAATCATCTCTTTCCCAAATTTCACACACTTCATCTTAAATGAGTTGAGTCCATTCCCTCCAAATCTCAGCTCAATCCAAGAGGAACTCCATCCCCAGCACCAAAAACAAACAAAGAACCTCATTCTGGACAGCCACCCAGTGAGGCTTTCTGTTTGCGTTTGGCTCAAGGTGATCCCGACCTTGGATGCTGCCCAAATTTTACCACAACCTTTCCCAACCAGTTAACTACCTCTCCACCAAATTTCGTCCAAAACCAAGACCATTTACCCCTCCTTTCACCCTTTTCCCCAGAACCGCACCTGCAGGTCCTATTCTGGCCAGCTTGGTTTTCTTGCGGTTTTGCTTCCTTTTGCTTCCGCCTCCCACTACACATCAAAGCTCCCTCTCTTCTTCTTCTTCTTCTTCCTCCTCCTCTCGCCTTCAGTCTCCCTCTCGCTACTGTTCCAGCCGAACCCAATTTTCAGGAAAAAATGCAAAATGGTAGATTTAATTTCGATGATACCACGAATTCTCACTCACTTTATCAACAAATTAATTAATTCCCCTCTCAAAATCCTCCAAATTACACTATCCATAGCTTTAAAACCCATAATTCTTCTGAATTCCATCGACCCTTAATCCATCCTCCAACTACTATTCCTTATGACTATGGTATATGCTTTGATTCTGAATTCCATTGACACCTAAAATTCTTCTGAATTCCATCGCCCCGATCATCATCTATCTCCACTCTCTTCGGCACCGAGGCCCTCCACAAGTTCAAATTCAAATTCAAAATCAAAGCTGAAGCTCATTCTCGGAATTCTTCATCCTCTCTATCTCTCCACTTGTTTCTCCACTTTGTCCGGCACCTCCGCAACCCTTGCCCACAACCCCTTTCCGGAAGAAGAAGAAGAAGAAGAAAGGGCTTTCTGGACTTTTTACAACTCCGTTCTTGCTCAGGCCGGAATTGGACCATAAAAATATTTGGCCCAATTATTTAAGGCGCCTTAACTTAATTTTTGATAACTTTGGGTCCAAAAATAGATGACCTAAAATTTAAGGTACCTACTAGTTCTTTTTTGGATTATACCTATTTTAGATGTCCAATCATGCAAATGGAAGACTTAAGTTTTATGGGTGCTACTACACTTTTATTTTAATAAAAGCAAGTTGAAGCATATTTCCTAGATTACCACATTTCATTGAATTCATATTTGCATGAATATAACAAAGGAGACAATTGCAACATTTCTAATTTTAATTTTAAATTATTAAAAAACTACTTATAAAAATCACAACATAAAAAAATTGTACATTTTATAAGTACAAAGTTTTATAAACAAGTAACTATAAAATTACAACATAAAAAATTACAAGTTTTATCTTGTTAGATGAGAAGAAGGTAAAAAATCAATATTTTAAGTTTCGAGTCATTAAAAGCAAAGATAAAGTCAATACTCAACAATAAAATTTGAATCTCCTTCGAATATATAATGTCAATGTCACATTACAACAAAGAAAAGTATACTTAGGAGTATATTTTCATTCCTGAGGGTCTTTAAATAGTTATACCAAACCTTATGATACATCTAAAGAATTTTTTGCAAAGGTGAGGCTACTTAGGAGTTATATTTTCATACACGAAGGGTCTTAAAATAGTTATACCAAACCCGAGGGTACCTCTGAATAATTGTTTGCAAAGGTTAAAGTACTTAACATTTAGTTTTCATACCCGAGGGGTCTTAAAATAGCTACACCAAACCCGAGAGGTACCTGCGTGTAATTTTTTGCGGTTAAGGCTAAGTATATAATAGCTAGCGAGGAGCTTATGGTGCTCAATTGTTGTGGATGAATCAACATCTTCGGGATTTGAGACCGACCTTCCGGACCATTCCTATCAAGTGTGACAATCAAAGTGCAATCAGTATCACCAAGAACCCAGTTCAACATTCAAAGAAAAAGGTCCAATATCACTTTCGAGAAATAATTCGAAAAAGGTGACATATAGTTATAATTTATACCTACTAAGCTTCAATTGGCTGATATTTTCACTAAATTACTTGGTGAAGATAAGTTTTTCTTTATTAGAAATGAGATTGGTGTGTTAAATGTTTGATTACATGTTTAGTTGCATAAGTTATTATTTGTTTATCTTGTTTGATCATGTTTTCATCAAGAAAAATCTTCTTGACTGAAAGTTTAGTTCAAATTCATGAAGCCGAGTCGTACGCATTAGTGAACTAAGTCTGCTATTGAGCATTCGGATGACTAACTGAATTAGAATTAGTTAAAATAAAATGGATATTCAAATTTCGAGGTCATCTCTAAGTAATAGACAATCTTAGATAACTTTTTACCAAAATTCTCTCTCTTTCTCTCTCCCAAGAGATTTGACTTAAAAAGTAACCGTTGAGACGCCGACTAAAGTAACCACTAGAAACTAGCCATTGGCATGCGTCCGATACTCAAGGTTGGATTTTTATCCATTGAGAGCATTTTGTCTATAAATAGCCCTCGCATTCATTCAATTCATCACTTTGCTATTTTGGTCCCACTCATTCGACTCGGAACACACTTTGGGCTCTCACTCGGACTTGTTCTTCACTCTTGATTTTAGACTCGACTTCTTATTCTAATTTTCATTCTCTCTCTTTCTAAATCCTTACTACTTATACTTCTAGACTATTTACATTTTTTGTCTCTCTCTCTCAAAAATGCCTAAGAGAGGTTATGTGGTTGGGGGTGGTTCGGCCACAAACAAAAGGGTCGAACCTCTTATAGAATTGTCCTCTTGATAGCTACGCTTGAGGATCCTCGGAAGGTGGCCTCGAAACCAAAGCTGGTTATTCCTTAAAATTAGAAGAATAAAAAAACTCCAATTGCATCTCGGTGCTACTGCTTGGAAGACTAATTCTCTTGTCTATGAAATCTTCGGTTGACAAACTTAAGAAAACTCATTTTCTTGAACTTTTTTCTTTTGTGACTATGCCTGCCCAAACTTAGTAACTGAATTATGTCAAAATTTTTCTGTCTCCGACAACATTCTTGTATTCTTTATTCAAGGTGAGAAAATCGTTATCACACTTGCTCTTCTCCATAGGCTTTTCAAAATCGAAAGTCTGTTCCTTGAGTATAATGAAGATTTGCTCTTGGAGAGCCTTAGTCACCTTAGAGGGGGCGGGGGGTGAATAGTGTGATGAGGAAATTTTAACAAACTTGGAAGATTTACACTTAAAAAGAATAATAAAGACAATCCGAGTCTAGATTGGACTTAGAAAAGTATGAACTCGGATATACGTGGAAACCCTCCTAAGGCAAAAAACAACGGTCGGTGCTAGTCCAAGCACCAAGTCAAATTCACTATTTTGAATCCACCAAATACAGCAGACCGACTCAACCAGAATTTCTCCCTTAAACAATTCTTTACAGAGTTTTTCTAGACTCGAAATTCCCTTATCCGATCTAGTACTTCCTAACCGAGATAACCTTTACAGACTAGGGACAAGCGAGCTGAGTTAACCCTTACAGCTCGGTCAAGGGACCTTACTCAGAAAGTAAGAAAGAGTATGTAACTAATTACAAGACGTTACAACTCGGAAAGTATGAATTACAAGTCGAGAGTTGTAAATAGAAGATTGAGTATGACTACAATGACTTTTTCTTAAGTAATGTGTATTGACAATATGTCCAGCAATCTTTAAGTCTTGGGAGTTGGCTTCTATTTATAGATGACCAACCAGATTAGCCATTATGACTAATTTCGAAGAGAAGTCCTTTGTGGCCATTATAACCGTTCTTTTGAATTGTTCAGAAAATATCCGTTGAGATGTGATCGTTATGCAATGGCTCTTGACTCCTAAGGGTGCTCCAATCAACTGGTGTTTTCTGAAATGTAGGGTGGAAACCACCGTTGAGCTTAGCGTTGAAGTTTTCCAGTTTGGAAACGGACAACCCCGACATAGCGTTTGGACCTTGTTCGAAGTAGAAAAACCTTGTCTGCTGGTGATTGACGACTTGAAGCCAGGTTACTTTTGTAATTCAAAAATGAGATAACCTGGTTTGGATAACCTACGAAAGTAAATAATTTTGGTTCTCAAAGTATAAAGTACTTTGGTCAAAGATTAGGCACGAGATAATAATTTAGTTAAGATAATTAAGTGCATAATTATCTCGGGCCTAGAAGACTGGAATTTTCTGAATCTAATATTCATTATACTCTAATTCCATCGAGTCAATCTTAAGAAAGATCATGTTATAAAAGAGAAAATATCGAGTATAAGTACTTGATCAAGACAAATAATTCTCAAACAAATATACTCGACTAAGAAAGTTGAATTAATGTTGTAATTCACTTTACTTCAAGATATGTAGTCGGACTCGGATATGAAGAGTTAGAGAGATTATTTGAAGATGCGATAAATCTAAGTTGTGTCCGAGTGACTCGGAAACATCGGTGTGAGATGATAGATGAAAACGTATTTTTTGAGTCGGTTAGAATCGAATGAAAACATATGCAATAGTTTCTATAATACTCATAATGACTTGTAATCAAAACATAGGTGGGAAGAGGTTTGTACCTTTCCTTGGTAGTACTCGGAATGGTCTAGTTTCGAGTCTAATTCTTCAATCTCCCCTTTTTGATGAAAGGCATTCCATATATAGACAAAAACTTTATTAGTGAAAGAATCATGAGTTTTAATTCGACTTAGTGAAATATCGCAGAAAATAGAGTAATGAGTGAAGTGTTTCAAACTTTTAGAATATTTCTACGAGATAACTCTTATGGTGAAGAGTGGTGAGTAATTATATCGAGTAAGATAGAGAAACAAGTTGACATATCGGAGCAAAACTAAATGAGAAATTTAAACTCGGAAAGAGTTATACTCGGAAATCAATATGGTTGAAATTAGAAGCTTCATTCATATATATACATAAAAACACAAAAAATACATATAAGAGAGAGGGTGAGAAAACTCCCCTTAAATAAGACAACAAATTTTCTAGTGTTTTCTCCCCTTGCCTTTCAGTAAAAAACAAAAAATGCGGAAGAATGTATCAAGCTGATACAATTTGATATCTGGACAAAAAAAAATTAAAATAGAGAAAAAAAAATTAAGACGGTGGAGTTGGGGCTGTCTCGAGTTGAGGCGGATGAGCGTGCGGTGCGCTCGCGCTGATATGCTTGTGAAGATGTTGAAGATCCGGGCGGTGACATCACTGGTATCTTTGGAAGTGGCTCGGCTCTAAGTGGCTGACCCGGACGAGGTTGTTCGAGTCTCATCCTCTTGAAATGTCACGGAGGGGGCTACTTCCTTTACTTTGACTCGCTGCGGACTCGTCCAACATCTGCAGGGTCTTCGAGTCACTCGGACTAGCTGTCCGAGCTTATGAGTTCCGGTTGAGGACACGAAGCACCCTGTCCCTCAACTTCTTCTTCCTTCTCTTCTCATTCTTCCTCTTTCTCTTCTTTCTTCTCTCCTTCCTCCTTCTCCTCGAAGGAGCCGCTTCAGTGCAACATCCTCTTCTTCTTCAGCTGCCTCTCCGGATGGAGACTCAGCAGGGCTTGAGGACTCTTCAGATGTATCCGAGCTGTCCGGGTCCTGAGCGGCTTTGGAGCGCGTTTCTATGAGACTATGCCATTTTTTGGTTAATGGTCATGGATTGGAGGACGGTCTTGAAGGAGCGAAGAGTGTCCCGAATTTCCATGGACACGAGAGGAGAGTTTGTCTATCGGTGCAGCGAGACAAAGCAATAGTGGCTTCGCGAGGAGGACTTGAGGTGGAAGCACCGCCGGGTAGAGGAGGGAGTGAAAGAGGAGTCCGAGTCCGAGGCGAGAGGGAAGGGAAAGGTTGCCTCGGCTTTGAGCTATGGACCCGGACACTAGGTTGGGTTTCCTGGTACTGTATCGAATAAGCTCTTTTCCGCCAATGACTATGGCAGCCTCGGACACTTCGTTTGGGTCTAAGGGGAGCGGAACCTTGAATTGTTTAAAGATGAGGGTAAGCGGGGCTCCAAAAGCAAGAGGGCTGGATTTCTTAGTCCGAGCGAGCACGGTGGCCATCCGCTCGATAATGGTGGGGAAGAGGTCTATGTTGTAGCCCTTGAGAATGTCGAATAGAGCTTTGAGAATTTTGGAGTTGGGATTTTCTTTGCTTGGAGTGGTGAGAAAATCAAATTCTCATCAGCAACAAACAGAGAAGTCTAGCCTCAATCTTCATCCGAGTCACGGAAAAGTTCTTGCATGACTCGGGGACTTCCTTGGCGTATTTTTCAAAGAACACATCAGCAACCTCTTTGAAGGGGATTGGGTTGCTATTGAGAAAGATAGAAGAGACTTTAAAAAGACATTGAAGAAGAGAGAGATTAATACGAACCATTGTGTTGCGAACTCTTGAGGTGATGATCCCCTCAAAGCAACAGAGATTTGCATAGAACTCAGTAACAACTTTTGGGTATATGAATTCGCTGAAATAAAGAAAATTGTATACCCCGAGTGGTTTTGATGTGTGTCAACCACCAAAAGGTTGTGGTTGGAAAGAATTTGTCATCCAACGTAAGGTGTTGGGTGACAAGAATTTTAGAGGGGTTAGAAGGACCCTCTTGGCTTTTGGTTCTAGTCTTCTTAGTTGCAGAGCCTAGAAAATCTGGAGCGGATCCTCTTTTAGGCATGGTTAAGAAGTTGTGAGAAGAAGATGAGCTAACTCGAAGAAACGAGAGAGAGAGAGAGTACTAAGATTGTGTGAGAGCTTAGATTGCAAGAGTGAGTATGCGTGAGTTTAGGTTAGCAGAGAGTAAAGTGGCGAAATGAAGGAAAAGGGGTGCTATTTATAGCGAAAAGAACGTCCTTCGATATCCGTTCGACCCAAACCTCCAACGGTTGCCTCGGACCGGTATGTCTGTATTGCTCTCCAACGAGTTAGAATTCCCGTGTCCTGTCTCCCAACGGCTAGCTCACCGATCGATGCGCACTATAGAAAGAGAGAAAAGGAGAAATTTTAAAAGAAATTTATGAAATTCTCCACTAATCTAGAGATGATTTCGGAAGTTTGAAGTCCAATTTTCTTAAAAACTAAGTCTAACTCGGTAAAGTTTCGAGTGACTCGAAAGCGCAAACAGATAATAACTCCTAGCTCAGTATCACTGGGTCAACCGAACTAGTTGTTTTTAAGACAAAGAAAGGAACATGTAACACATAATCATGCAAGATAATTTCAATTAGAATAACACATAATCATGTATTTATCATGCCAAGTTCATCCCTCATGAAACAAAACCGATCTTCACTAAGTGGCTTAGTAAAGATACCAGCTAATTGAAATTTTGTAGGAATGAATTCAAGTTCAATATCACCATTCTCGGAATGGTCTCTAAGAAAATGATACCTGACCTCAATATGCTTTATCTTTCAGAGTCTTGAACTGGATTCTTAGTGATACTGATTGCACTCTAATTGTCAAACTTGATTGGAATTGATTTGAATGAAAGTCCAAGGTCTTTCAAGTGTTGCTTGATCCATAGAATCTAAGCACAACATGCTCCAGCTGCTATGTACTCAGCTTCGAGTAGTTGATAGAGCAACCGAGTTCCGCTTCTTTGAGTATCATGATATAAGGGATTGACCTAGAAACCGGCATGCTCCTGAGGTGCTCTTTCTATCAACCTTGTATCCAGCATAGTCAGCATCCGAGTATCCAATAAGGGTCGGTTCCGAGTCTCTTCAAAACCATAGACATAGATTCCGAGTCCTCGCAAGATATCTAAAAATTCTCTTTACCGCAGTGAGATGTGATTCTTTTGGATTAGCTTGGAATCTTGCACACAAACAGACACTAAACATAATGTCCGGCCCATCTGGATGTAAGATAGTAGAGACCCAATCATACCTCTATAGAGTTTCGATCTACTACTTTACCTTTTTCGTCTAAGTCCAGTTTCATGCTTGCTCCTCATTGGTGTTGTTGCTTGTTTTGCATCTTGAAGCTCGTACTTTTTCAGCAACTCCTTGGTATACTTAGATTGATGGACATAGATGCCATCTTTATCTTGTTTGATTCGTAGACCAAGAAAGAAATCGAGCTCTCCCATCATGCTCATTTGGAATTCTAGTCTCATTAACTCGGAAAATTCTCGATAGAGATTTTCATTAGTAGCTCCAAAAATTATATCATCAACATAAATCTAAATAATTGGAAAGTCTTTCCCCTTGGTGTTTATGAAAAGAGTTTTGTCAATCTGACCTCTTTTAAAATCATTTTCAACCAAGAAACTGCTCGAGTCTTTCATACCAAGCTCCGGGAGCTTGTTTAAGACCATAAAGAGCTTTTTGTTACCTGAAAACATGATTTGGAAATTCTGAGTTTTCAAATTCAGGGGTTGCTCAACATAGTCTTTCCCCTTGGTGTTTATGAAAAGAGTTCAAATTCTTCCGATCCGAGTCTAGGACTCTACTTGAATTTTTCTACAGAGCTTGCTCGAACTCTTTAAAGGCTTCATTTTTGTGCTCAAGAAAACTTACCTAGGTAAATCGTGAGTAGTCATCAACAACCACAAGTACATAAGATTGACCTCCGAGACTCTTTACAGGGATTTTACCACATAAATCCATATGAAGCATTTTAAGCACTTTAGATGTGGAAACAGTTTCGAGAGATTTGAAAGACGATCCGACCTGTTTCCCTTTTGTGCATGCTTCACGGATTTTATCTTTCTTAAAGGCACACTCAGGTAATCCTCTGACTAAACCATGAGATGCAAGCTTTTTGATAGTATGCAAACTAACATGACCTAGTCTACGATGCCATGTCCAAGAATCATCATGCGGTGATGCTTTTAAACGAGGATAAATTCGACTTGGATTAGAAAGAGGAATAGTGTAGGTATTACCCGATCTCTTACCTCGGAGATTAGTCTCTTTGGTGGTTGCATCGAAATATAGCAATTTGCCCGAGTGAACCTTACCTCTTGAGCTTTGTCACACAGTTGAGAGATTTTGAGTAGATTGTACTTTAATCCTTTGACAAGATGGACTGGGCTGACCAGGTTGTCTCCTTTTCCAATCTTACCTATTCCAACTATCTTGCCCTTATTGTCATCTCCAAAAGTGACTTTACCTACTTTGTAATCTTCTAACTCGAAAAGAGTCTTGAATCTCCGACATGTGGTGTGAGCATCCACGATCCGGGTACAAATGACCTTTTCTCTTTTTCGAGTTACCTGCAAGTTAGAAACACACTAACCCTTCTTACTTCCTCTAATGAACCCAATAACTCCTTTTATTGTGGTCCTTTTCTAAGGAAGAAGACTATTGGGAATCCCGATTTGAATTACTTTGGGTTTGGTCCGATTCTCGAGTCTTCCTTTTAGAAAACCGAGTCTGTGTCTCTTTCTTTTGGAAATCTTTTCTTTTATAAGCAGGTGGAGAAGGCTTCTTCTTGTAGGTTAGTCCGGGGTCAGTCTTCCTTTCATTCTCTTGAATGGGAACAAGCTCAGCCTTCCTGAACTTTACAGCTTCGGAATCCTTCTTGAAAAGATCCGAGTGGGAGTTTGATTCCTCCTCTTTGTTAAAACCAAGTCCTTCCTTTCTGAAGGAGACACATTGGGAGCCTAAAAGCATGTCAAGGTTTTTCTGACCTTGAGTAAATTTCAAAAACAAGCTCTTGAAACTCATTGAGCTTTTGTTTCGGATGCTCATTTTTCTTCCGAATGTCTCAAACTCGGTCTCATTAGTTTGACTACTAGTCTTGAGTTCTCTTAGAGTAAGTCTTAGTTTTTCCAATTCATTTTTCAAACCAATGTTCTTAGAGGTGAGAGACTAAAGTTGTTTTTTGAATTGAGAAGAATCGGAATTTGATTTTTCTTCCAAAAGTGTAAATATATTTAGCTAAATTAACTTTGGAGAACTTAAGAAAGTATTTTATTACCTCCTGTGGATTTGTCTCCTCAATGTCCGAGTTGTTGGAGTCCGACTCGGATTCAGCTTCGAGTCCGATAGTGCCATCGGACACTTTGAGTCATCCGAGTCTTCATCTTCTTCGATTAATCTTCATCACTCCATGTGGCTATCATAGCCTTCTTCTTCTTTCTGTCCCTTTTTCTCCTTGGACAGTCTTTGACTATGTGATCTTTGCTACCACAATCAAAACAGCCGAGTTCTTAGTTAAAGATAACTTTAAAGAGGAGGAGTGTTTACCTTTTCTGTCCTTATCTTTCTTGTACAACTCTTCTCTTGGCCTTTTCTCCCATTTCTTGTGCTTCATCATTGTTTTGAAGCCTCGAGCGATGAGTGCCATGGGATCTTTTCTAAATCCGAGGAACTTAGATTTTCTCCTCTGCTTTCGAGGCTTTCGAGTGCAATGTTCTTTTTGGTGATGACCTTGGCATCCTCTTCTTCCGAGATGGATTTCATGGGTAAGAAGATTCCGAATCGATTCGTCTCGGCTTTAGTTGAGAGAGGTTCCGAGCTTCCTCGATGGTTGTCACCTTGGGACACCATCTTCTCTTGGGTAGACTTCTTAGAATTTTTCTGCACATTTCTTTATGGGAAAACTTTCTACCCAGAGATTTGCGATTGTTGGTAATCTTAGTGAAGCGTATAAACATCCGAGTGATGTTTTCTTCAGCTCCATCTTAAACAGCTCATATTGGTGAAGATATTGACTTATCTTCGTTTGTCTTACTTGGCTTGTTCCTTCATATGTGTTTACAAGAGTGCCCCACACATCTTAGGCTGTGTCACGGCTGACACTCTGTTGTATTCTTCTAAGCTGATGGTGCACATCGGAATGTTCATTGCTTTAAGTGGTGTACTTTTCTTTAGTGGTGTACTCGAACTTTGCTTTAGGCACAGGTCTTGTATCTTCCATCTTCATTGGAATGTAATTGCCTTCTTGTATGATGTTCCATACATCTTCATTGTGGTCAAGCGAAAGCATTCCATTAGCTTCTTCCAAGTGCACGAAATTTGATCTTTTGAATTTAGGTGGTCTGCTGGAAGATCTTCCATCATCGAACTCTCCATTGTTCCGAGCCATTTAATCTTTAGACCTTTAGATTGTTAGACCCTTTCGAAAGGCTATGCTTTGATACCAATTGAAGGTTTGCTCTTGGGGAGTCTTAGTCACCCTAGAGGGGGTGAATAGGGTGATGAGGAAATTTTAACAAACTTGGAAGATTTACACTTGAAAAGAATAATCAAGACAGATCCGAGTCTAGATTGGACTCGGAAAAGTATGAACTCGATATACTTGGGAACCCTCCTAGGGCATAAATGTAACACCCCAAAACATCCCCTGGGAGTATTACATCGCTGAGTTCCTTAAAGGAACTCCCAATGGCTCTTTCCGGTGTTGGTTTGGCTATCTAACCTCAACTTAAAAGTAATATCGGTGGTTTTCCCAAAAGAAGCTGAGATTCTCTAAAAATTTCGGCAGAGTTCCGTTTGTAACATGGACTAACCCATAGGCTTAAAGCCTTACAATCCTGCATAAAAAGCATAATAAAACTCGACGAGCCACACGCTCGGAGTATACAACTCAACGGCCACACGCCGGAGTTCAACCAATCATGCGGTAAAACTTAAAGCAATCTAAAAGGGTTTACTACACTTATGGTACAAACTACATGAACTAAATTACAAGTACAATACTTAGAAACATAAGGAATGCACATCCGCGATTCAAATCGCGCAGCAACCAGACAAACGGCAATCAACGGGGTCCGAGAATAAGCTAAGCAGCACACACACACCGAGAATGCACCGCAACACTGGGAGGGGGATTTGTGGGGGTGAGCAATAATCAACGGGCTCACCGGAGTCTTATACCCTTAAAATGGAAATTCTTTACACATAATACTCATAATAATGAAATCTGCGAAAGCATAGTAGTGTAATAGAAATCTACATACTTTTCACTGAAATCTCTTGCAAAGAAAAAGATCAAGACTCGTTAATCACTTAAAAACACAGTTTCACATTCATGAACATACTTTTGGGGTTGAATCAACTTTTCCGGGCCTTCGAGGACTCGAACTAGCACTTCTTTAATTCGGGCGCGACCCCGACAAAAGGCTCCCGGGACCATTCTTCAGGAAGTCTCGGGCGGGCATCCTGTCTCTCCAGGACCCCTATTAGAACCCTTCCCTCAAAGTTTCTAGCTGGGCGTTCCCGGTTCGAACACTTCGGTATGCTAAACGATCCGTAGCTCTGTCGATTCAAAACTCTTTGCACATTCTCATTCATCACATTCACTTCACAACTTTCTCAATCGATTTGGTATTAAGGAAGGCATGACACCACGTGTCACCCTTATAAATTCACTTTCTCAAATCAGCTTTGCTTCTTTAAAACACATTCATGTTCGAAAGGCGAGTTCACAAGAAATTGCATTCAAGAATCATTCACGTAAAATGCAAAACTCCTTTCGAAACTAATTTTGAGCATCACGTAAAGTAATCACATAGCACGAATAATCACCATTCATTGCAAGCAATCATTCTCCACTCTTTCCAACTATACTGTCTCCATCTACCATTCTAGTACGATTAATTTCCATTTTCCGGGCTACAATAACCATAAGTAGATATTACCTAATTCAACGTTCTTACTGTCTCAATCCACTATCTTTACCTCATTTCCTCAATTCTCGACTTCACTTTGTAAACCGACCTCTTTTGCCCTCATTCAATCGTATATCCTTAAACTTACTTTACCGAATTTCCTCTATCTCCAATCACCCCTTTTAATTCAGTTCTTTCTCAAAGGTCTTAGACATGACTATGGCTTAGTTCCACTTTACCGTCCCCGGCTTGCTATTTCCCAACCTCAATGTCCATTTAATGTCTCTTTCCTTATTAATCAATTCTTGTTCCTCCACCCTTAATTATATACTTCTTACTTACTTTCCATTAGTCAATTCTGTTAGCTTACTTACTTTCACGCTCAGTTCAACCTCAAAGGTTTAAACTATACTTCGAACGCAATTAATCTCACAATCACCCATTTCTCATTTACACGCCCCAATTGCGCATTACTCAATACGAATTCATACTCCTCTTTATACTTCAACCTACCATTCCCCAATGTTCGTAGTTAGCTCTTAATACCACGAGTTCAAGAATCGCTAAGACTTGATTAACTCGTAATTCATATCCACGTCCCAACTCTTCTTCCTCAACAGACTAATCAAACTTCAATACTACTCCTTTGACCTATGCCATCTAGCCTCCTCGGAATCGAGCAACTTCCAATTCAACCTTAAGTAACTCTTAAATCTCTTAGAAGTTCTCGATTTAACTTTACTATTAAACCCAAGTAACTTGCTTCATTTCACGATTCAGCCCTCTCGGTTCCTTAATTGCATTCTAAGTTCTTGTTTCAATCTCAAACAGCGAATAGGTCGCATCTTGCAGATGAGATACTCAACGTTCACAACAATTCAATATTCACATAACACATTCAACAATCACAACAAATCCATTTAGGTTTCGAAATTACTAATAGTTTAGAGTATCGGACTACCCACCTCGATTCGGGGATTGGAGGTTTGTGATTTGCTTGAGGTTCGAGCTCCCTCGGTTCAATTCCTTCTTTCGTTCCCCTCCCCTGCTGCTAGCCTCGGTTTCGCCGCCTTCCCCTGCGTCTGCCGTCGTCGCCGGTTGCGGTCCCGCGTCCCTGGTTTCCGGCCGCTCGGACTCTCTCCCGTGTCCGCCTCTGTTTCGAGTCCTCTTCTTCTCCCTCGCTCGGTCTCGGTCTCCGCTCCCCTTCCCTTCGCTTGCGTCGCCGGCTGCTGCGTTCGTCACTCCGCTCGCCGGCCTCCGGCCTCTGCTTTGGTTCCCGCACGCCTCCTCTCTCTCTTTCCCCTTTTGGTGCTCTCCCTTCGCCCGCGTCTGTTCGCGTCGCCGACCGTCGCCTTCGGTCCCGCGGTGGTCGCCGGTCCCCGCGGCCTCCTTCGCCGCGCGCACTCGCCCCCTCCTCTCTCTCTCTCTTCCGTTCGGCGGTTCTCCCTCTCTCCCTTGCTCTGTTGCTCTACTTCTTCTTCTTCTGCTGCCAAGCTCCACCGATTAAACTCTCGATCCTTAACCCCCATTGGACCCCAAATTTAATTTCTATCTCATTTCCAACTTAAACCAAAGCCCACCTCTTCATTATTCGATGAAAATAATCGCCGGCCCATATATCACAAGTCTATATCTCCTCCCTTCCGTCCTCTTACACTCGCTGCGTCCCAACTTATTTTAATACGCCGGCCACGACAATTCCTAATCACCCAACGGTTCAGCGCGAGATGAAAAAGGAAGGCAATTTCCTTGATTTTATTCATTCGCCACGACCTCCAAAGGAATTCTAACATAATATGTCCGGCCGTAAATAAAATCGAGTCACTCAATCCCCTAGTTGCGGGGAAAAATACTCAATAATTCTATGCTTTTCAACGGCTTTCTTTAAAATTCCGGGTATTACAATAAAACCATGGTCAGTGCTAGTCCAAGCACCAAGTCAAATCCACTATTTTGAATCCATAAAATATAGTAGATCGACTCAACCGAATTGCTCCCTTAAACAATTCTTTACAGAGTTTTTGATGGACATTTCCAAAGGCTACAACATACTTGTTCATGATCTCCTTACATGCCATTAAGCCAAGAGCCATGAGCTCATGTCAAAGCTACAAAAGGAGCTCAAACCGAAAGGAGATCATATTTTAGCACCTAATCTGGTTCAACTTTTGCTTGATGAACTAGAACTTGGTTTATGGTGAAGAATTATCTTTTATGTCTTTTGTTATATAAATAATTATTGTTCAAGAGTTGGAGCAAGATAAATCCACAAGAGAAGGTCCAAAGCGCCAAGGGAACTCAAACCGTGCACTAAGCGCACAAGCTGGCCGGTTATCACCAAGGACCGAAAGGTGGATGTTTTATGCCTTAGCCGAATGGGTCATGTGTGGACATCAACAAGGAGGATTCTAGAAGCATTTCCAAGCATCATCCCTAGCGGAAGAATCTATGTGTTGGACCTATGACAAGCTTTCTTGCACAAGGGGTAGGAAATACTTGGCTAGAATTAACTTTCATATTAGCCACATGTTCCCAAATTGGCTTGGACAAGGGGCTAACATATCTTAGGCCATTGATATTATAATCTTTCTTTTAGGCCTTAGATTATGTTTTAGTTTTAATTAATTTTCAGCATGTTTTAATTCCTTATAAATAGCCTAGCATTCAGCCATGTAAAAGTAAGACTTGATGAATATATGAACTTTGAGCTTTGCTCTTTTGAGATGGATTTCTCAACCCCTTGAATTCTCATTGCTGTATCCGAGCCTTGGCAAGCTTGGTGGTGTCCTTTGAGTCTTTACAATCCCCGGTGGTGTTTCACGTATCCGGCCAGATTGCAAAGTGCCCCTTGATTCGACTTGGTGTTGTTTACGTATCCAAGCCGGAATCCAGGTTCTATCTAGCGACTTCCATCAACCATATCTCCCAATCCACGAATCATCTCTTTCCCAAATTTCACACACACCATCCTACACGGGTTGAGTCCAGTTCCACCAAATGTCAGCTCAATCCAAGAAGTATCCCGTCCTCGGCACCAAAAACAAAGGACCTCATCCCGGACGACCGCCCAACGTGACTTTCTGTTTGGCTTTGGTACAAGGTGATCCCGACCTTGGATACTTCCCATATTTTAACCAGCCCTTCCTAACATCCCAAATAACCTTCCCTCCAATTTTTAGCCAAAATTAAGAACATTTGACCCTCTTTTCACCCTTTTCCCCAGACACTGCACCTGCGGACCCTATTCTGTCCGGTTGCATTTTCTTGGGTTTTTCCTTCTTCTTTTGCTTCCCCTCCCACTACACATCAGTTTTCCTAGACTCGAAATTCCCTTATTTGATCTAGTACTTCCTAACTGAGATAACCTTTACGAGTTAAGGACAACTAAGCTGAGTTAACCATTACGACTTAGTCAAGGGACCTTACTCGGAAAGTAAGAAAGAGTATGTAACCGATTACAAGACTTTACAACTCGGAAAGTATGAATTACAAGTTAAGAGTTGTAAATAGAAGATTGAGTATGACTACAATGACTTTTGCTTCAGTAATGTGTATTGACAATATGTCCAATAATCTTCAAGTCTTGAGAGTTGGCTTTTATTTATAGATGACCAAGCAGATTAGCCGTTGTGACTAATTTCGAACGAAGTCCTTTGTGACCATTGTAGCAGTTCTTCGAGTCGCTCGAAAAGGATTCGTTGAGATGTGATCGTTATACAATGGCTCTTGACTCCTAAGGGGTCTTCGATCAACTGGTGTTGTCCGAAAAGTAGGGTGGAAACCACCATTGAGCTTATCATTGAAGTTTTCCGGTTTGGAAACGGACAACCTAGACACATCGTCTAGGCCTTGTTTAGAAGTAGAAAAGCCTTATCCGCTTGTGATTGACGAGCTTGAAGCCGGTTACTTTTGTAATTCAAAAATGAGATAACCTCGTTTGGATAACTTACAAAAGTAAATCATTTTGGTTTTCAAAGTATAAAGTACTTTTGTCCAAGATCGAGCACGAGATAATAATTTAGTTAGGATAATTAAGCGCATAATTATCTCGGGCTCGGAAGAGTGGAAATTTTTGAGTCTAATATTCATTATCCTCAAATTCCATCGAGTCGAGTCTTCGAAAGATCAAGTTGTGAGAGTTAAAATATTAAAGTATAAGTACTTGATCAAGACAAATAATTCTCAAATAAATATGTCGACTAAGAAAGTTGAATTAACGCTGTAATTCACTTTACTTCAAGATATGCGATCGAACTCCGATATAAAGAGTTAGAGAAATTATTTGAACATGCGATAAATCTAAGTAGTATCCGAGTGACTCAGAAACATCGAGTGTGAGATGATAGATGAAAATTTGTTTTTCCGAGTCAATCGGAATCGATTGAAAACATATGCAATAGTTTTTATAATACTCGGAATGACTTGTAATCAAAACATAGGAGGAAAGAGGTTTGGACCTCTCTTTGGTAGTACTTAGAATGGTCTAGTTTCCAAGTCCGAGTCTTCATACAATATGAAGGTTTGCTCTTGGAGAGATTAAGTCACCCTAAAGGGGGTAAATAGGGTTAGAGAAGATTTTGAGAAATTACAAGTCTGTTTTTACATAGAACGAGACTTAGAAATAGATTCTTAGTTTAGATTAGACTCAAAAAGTAAAGTACACACGGAAGAACGTGGAAACCCTCATGGGGCAGAAAAACACGGACAGTGCTTATCTAAGAACCAAGTCAAATCCACTAATTGAATCCACAATAATAATGACCGACTCTTAACAGAATTTCTCCCTTAGACAATTCCTTTACAAGTTTTCGTAGACATAGAATTTCTCTTATTTGATCTAGTAGTTCCTGACTGAGATACACTTTACGGTGAGGGAGAACAAAGCTAAGTTAACCCTTAAAGCTCAGTCAAGGGACACAAAAATAAAGTAGAAAGAGTATAAATGATTACAAGACTTTCTTTACAACTTAGAAAGTAAGAGATTACAGATTAGGAGTTGTAAGGTGAAGATTAAGTAAGTAAGCACTAAGTAAGTGTTAATCAATGTGTTCAGCAATCTTCAAGTCTTGTGGAGTGGCTTCTATTTATGCACAGCCCAGGCAAAATGACCGTTGTGACTTGTTTTGGACTGGTGAGCTTCAATAGCCGTTGTAACAGTTAGTATGAGTCATCGAAAAGGATCCGTTGAGATGTGAACATGCCTGTGTTGGTCCTTGGCTCAAAAAGTTGTCCATCCCTTTGGTTGTGATTGAAATCTAGGGTAGAAACAACGATTAGACCCAGATCTGAAGTTGATGTGTAGTGGCGGAAGCAAAGAAAAAGAAGGGAAAACCGCAACAAACACAACCGGGCGGAACAAGGCCTGATTGCGTAGTCTTGGCAGATCGGGGAAATGGAGGGGTAAATGTGCTTGGATTTGGACGAAACTTGGAGGGGAGTGAGGTAACTGATGAAGAAAGGTTGTGACCAAGTTTCGTGAATTTTGGATAAGGGGAACTACCTGAACAAATAGCCAGAAGTTGATGCTACCGGCTGGATGTACAGATTGACACCCTTTGTTTGGTTTTGATGTGGGAGACGGAGGAGTTCTTGGATGCAGCTGAAATTTGGTGGAATGGAAGTAGATGGACTGGAAAGAAGGTGGTTAAAATTTGGATAAAAATGGCTGAGTAGATTGTGAGTTATGGGATGGCAAGTCGCTGGATAGTACCTTGACTCGGGCTCGGATACGTAAACACCACCGAGTGAATCAAGGGGCACACCTAAGCGATCCGGATACAGCAACACCACCGGGACTTAAGTGACTCAAAGGACACCACCGTGAGGCCAAGCACGGATACAGCTTTGAGGATTCAAAGGGTTGAGAAATCCATCTCAAAGAGCAAAGCTCAAATTCATATATTCATCAAAAGTGTTTTTACAATGAGCATGAGAGCTGAATATATAATGCCTTATCTTGGCATTTACAAAGCTGAAAACAAAGCTGAAAAATAATGAAAAATGCTAACAAACTAACAAGATTCCTTTCCCTTCCCCCAAGCTAAAGTTAGGAGAAATTCTAGCCAAGTATTTGGGCATTTGGGAACATGTGGATGTGGTTTAATTTCCCTTTGCCAAGCATCTAACAACCACCTTCCTCCACTATAGTTAGTGGTTCTAGAAGGGTCTCCATTAGTCTCCATTCGGGCTCCCTTTAAGTGCATGATAATAAGCTTTGTTCCCTTGGACCGCCCTTTATGTTCTAGGAAATGACATGGAAACATTTGAAACGTTCCACATAGCTTGACTTGACCGAACTCATCATTGCTTTAACAAGGGAGGCTTAGGCGTGGCTGATTTAAGCGCTTCTTGACTAATCTTCTTTAAACACTTATTTATGCACATAAGATCATAACGATGACATTCTCGCCCTTTTAGTCTCGGGGCTCAATTTGCACCAAGCGGTTAAAACCGGTTGCTCATAGAATAGTCAAGCTCTTCCGGTTGAACTTTAAGCACACATGACTTTTTAGGCTGAACATTTATTCAGCTCAAGTCACAAGGCCGGCCACTTTCCATCGAAGTTTACCGATGACACGATGTCCGAGCCATGTCCAGAAATGGTTGATTTCTGTCTTGAGTGTTTAACGACCGGAAACCAGTTGCTTTTGTATTTCAAAAGTAGATTATGCTTGTTTATACTCTACAAAAACTACAAAATAAAGGTTGCTTTAAGTGCTTAATTACTTTAAATTAATTATTATATTTGCCTAATTCTAAACCAAAGTATCTTTATACTCACACAAGCAAATCAAAGTGGTACTTAAAGTATAAAGATACTTTGGTACGGAATTAGGGAAAGATAGTAATTAATTTAAAGTAATTAAGCACTTAAATTATCTTCGACCTAAAAGAATATAATTTTTTAAGTCTAATATAAATTAAGATCAAATTCCATCTTGAGTCAATCCTTAAAGTGATCAAGTTAGAAAGAATAAAATATCATAATACATAAACTTAATCAAGTAAATAATTCTCAATAAATAAACTGACTTATAAATTAGAATTAACACGAGTAATTCATTTTCACTTGAAACATGAAATCATTGCTCGAGAATAAAAGTGTTATAGAAATTATCTACTCATGCCATTGTTATGAGTGATGTCCGAGTGGGTCGAAACATCGTTAAGAATCTTATGCTTGATGAATGGTTTCGAGTGGGTCGAAATAGTATAAAAACTTAGATATCGGTTTCTTGAAGGCTAAGAATGACTTAGAATCAAAACCATAGAGAGATACACTACTAGAAAACGGGCCTTACTTCGTCGCTTGATCTTCGACGCTTGGGCTCCGTGTCAACACGAGTTCGCGCAAGTCCAAGACCATGATCCTATCTCGTCGCTTTGTGGCGTCTAAGTGAACTTCGTATGTAAAGGCGTCGAAGTTTGTCCACGTCCAGCCCATTATATCCAGCCTAGTATACACAAGCGGAATGAAAAAAACACAAAAATAAAAAAATTGGTTCAGTTTCATTCTATCACAGCTCTCACTCTCGTACGGTAACCCTAGCCCTTTCTCTCCATCTTCCTAGCGATCAATTCACGAGGTTTTGCACTCTAGCAATCGATTCCGTTCAATCGGGCATTGAATTTCTAAGCTCATCGAGTCCGAATTTCGGGAGCATCGAGTTTTTAGGCGCAAAGAATTTACGGGCAAACAGCCGCCTTGACCCGCCATTGCCGACCGGAGTATAGTATTCCGGGTAATCACAACTGCTTGAAGACCTCATCAATTTCAATCTCCAGGTTCAATTTCACTTGATTTTGTCTCTTAATTGCTAGTATTTTTTGGGTAAAGATTTGTATGGTACGTAATGAACTTCTAGGCATTTTTATTGTTGATCCGCATAATTACGCCTTTTGGGTTAATTCTTTCGTTAATTGTTAGCTGAAATTCTGGCTTCTTGGTTAATTCTTTCATTAGTTATTTCCATTCAACTTATAGTTGGACATGATTATTATAGAGTTTTCCATCTCTCTGTTAATTCTTTCCATTCAACTCTAACTAGCAAAAACCTCATGATGAATGAGGAATGACTCCACCTGTGATGGCATTTTGTAGTCGATAATGGCAAATTTGACGTGAAATGTTTTGTGCAGTAATTTTTAGGGCATCAACTAAGGTTGTAAGTGAAGAAACTTGAAGTATGAAACAATAAGATTTATTGAAAATAAGATACAAATTAATTTGCTTTTGGGTATCATGGAATATACCCAAATCTTAAGCGACTTTCTGTCAAAATTTACATAAAAGTTAGCCAGGATATATATTTTAATTTTCTTATATGTCATGAGGTTCAACAATCAGCTAGTAGTGAGCTCGGGATATCTTCGAATAGGGGATGCTAGCTAGGCAATTGGTTGGCTACTCATTGGTTGGATTGATCTACCTATTTAAAAGAGATTAGTATCCCGTTCTGTTAGTATTGGATTGAGTTGTCCAAAACTTGATTTGACACAGTAGAGTGCACGTGAAAAATTAAGACATCAATTTAGCATTGATCGATCCGGCTAGACTCGGCCCACTAGCAACTCCTTGCTAGCTTTGAAGATTTAAAGTGTTATTGAGATAAGCATTTGTCTTGTACGAATACGGCATATGAAATGAGGGTCCTTATTCATATGGTTCCAAGAAGGATTCTTTGAATAACGAATCACAGGCTTCGGTTCCAATGAATAAGCTAAAAGGTCAATAATCCACGTATAATGGAGGGAACTCTTTTTAATGAATAGCCTCTTAAATATTATATACATACTTTTGTAAGTAATTTGGTCACCAAAACCATATACATGTTATTTAAATTTCCGGGTTATTTATCGTCACTATTCATATACTTTATTTAGAAATTCCTACTGAAATCTACCCTAAATTGCCTTTTCTCCAGGTATTATTGTGACTATCTGCGACATTTGACACATGATTCCGTGAGTATCTAGTTTCATTAACACCTGTAATCATTAATTCCGTTGTAAGCTCTGTGTTTCGTTATGCTTGCTTAACAAGTGCCCATTGATCCATGATATACTAGATATGTAGAAATAAGAAACCTTGATCAAAAGGGCATGTGTCACACAAGGAGATATCTATTGTTCTTTCCTTTCTTTAAATAGTTATAGACATATAAATATGGCACATACAAGGTGTCTAAGCATTCCTCGGTTTTCCTTTCCTCAAGTACTTAACAACACTCCACCTTTCTTCTAACCACTGTTCTCTAACCAAGGGTCTAACCTTATAATACAGTTGGCGAGCCGAACATGCATCAATTCTGATTTGTGTCCTTGAATTAGAGACTGAGATGGTGATGCTTGAGTCTGATGTATTACCCGAGCTATTGCAGCTTCCATGGTGGATTTATAAGCCTTAGCCTTCTCAAAATCACTAGAAACAACCTATCCACTTTCTTTTTCAGTCAAATCTTTAGCTGAAACCTCTTCATCGGGGAGTTACCACCCTTACTCGGTTTTTCTTATTGTCTATGAGATTTCTCCCAATCAACCAATGATTTTAACACGTTCACAAAGCACATGATGAACTATGTGCAAGTCAACAAGATGTTCACTGTCACTACATGATGAACTATGTGCAAGCCACGAGCACCCAACCAACCCGAGTCGGTTACTATTAAATATTATCAATGCAACTCAATTGTCCAAAATCTTAAATGCACCCAGGAAGCATTCGAGACATATAAGGTTCTGTTTTTCACATCTTAAAAAAGTTAAATATTTGTTTTCGGATCTAGAGCTTATAAGACTCCTCATATTGCACTATGTCCCTTCCCTTATACCTTTGATTCTTGATCCGTAATATATCATAAGTGATGAAGAATATGGTGATTTTTTCACAATGGCTTGCGATGTTTGTCTCCCCTTTTCTATGTTTATTCCTATTGGTTCTTATAATTTAGAACGTTGTGATGCATAGAAAACTATTGGTCCTATAAATTGTGGTGGCTATATAATAAGATAATAACAAATTGTGGTGGCTATAAAATAAGATAATAAATATCACTTCATATCAAATGATTGACTTAGGAGCTAGTAGCTCTGTTTGGGAGTCGTGCAAGGAGGGTAACGGGGAGATATAATAATCTTTGCTCCATCCTTCCCCGAACAAGTTGAAGAAGGTTTGTCAGCAAGAGTAAACAAGAGCACTAGAGAGTGTATCTTGTGCCTCCGTACCCATTGTTATCTGCCTTTTAACTCTAATATGGGGTGTAATACTTGAATAAACTAGATTCTACTCCTTTCTTTCCATGAACTAAACTTCAGTGCAAATATATATGACTAGTCTTATTTGATTTGTTTATGAGTTTATTTTATGGTATTCTCCTCTTTTATGGTATTCTCTTCCCTTTTTAAGCAATTTTGCTAACAATTAAGAATTGTTTTTTATTATTATTTTTTGGATGTGATAAATCCGGAGAATAGAAAAATTTCGAACTTGTGAAGATAGAGGCTGAAGTCGGCTTACAGTTTGTGCAACATTACACCTCTCAATCAGAAGGTATACATATTTATCTTTGTGTATTCTTGAATACACCCCTTCTAGCTTAAGTTTGAATGATTTATTCATTTATTGTGAAATAGTATGTTTGCTTGTTGAAAACAGATTGAATGATAATTGTTCTTTGTTTAGTGTGTTTCTAGTTTTGTTGTCGCTTTTCATTTGTTGACTTCATTCCTACACCGATTTTGTATTTTAATCTTTGATCGTTTGATTGTGATCGTAAAGTGGAACAGTCTCTTGAATTTCCTCTAAGTTTGCTACTCATTAATATTTGTGTATCGAGTTGTACACGTAATTATTCCCTAGATTTTAAATGATATATGTTAGAACAATATCTTTATATCTTTATTGAATGGACTTGTTATCCTTTTGTTCTAGATCTTATAGGACTACATTAGTTATTTAGTAATTCGTGCTTATAAAAAGTAGACTTCTATTTAATTTGATATAACTATATTCAACTAAATTACTTCATTTATGTAGACATGGACTCGAGTTGGATTGAATTGCCTAATAATCACCGTGATTATCTTGATGGCGTAGTCAAATTTATTAAGCTTGCTAAAGAAAATCTCGTACAAGGAAAAAGTCGATGTCCATGTAATAAATGTAAGGTGGATAAATGGTTGCCCATACAAGAAGTAGATCGACATATTTTATTTAAGCGATTTTATAAGGAGTACAAGACTTTTATTTTCCATGGTAGCAGGGATATCCTCCAACATACAACACAGAAAGGAAGCATTAGCCAAGAACCAAGCAATGACCCATCAAAATTTTGTAGGACGAGATGACATAAGAGGGTTATTAAGAGCGACCTTTGGGGTTGATGTTCCATATGTTGATGGTGGAAATGCAAATGATGTGGTTGGTGAACCTTCTAATGAAGTCGACTATTCTTTTGATATGCAAGATTATCAAGATTCCTTTGAACAAGACCATGAACTCCTCAATCCACCTTTAGATGACGTAGAAAATGCCAAGTATCAAAGGTTACTAGAAGTCGCTAATCAAGAGCTTTGTGAGAGTTACACCTCCTTCTCAAAATTGTCTTTCCTCCTACGCTTGTTTCATCTAAAATGTGAGTTTCATTGGTCCACAGAGTCTTTCACTACATTGATTAAACTTCTAATAGATGCATTTCTCTAAATCATAGAGTTTCCTTCATCTTATTATGAAGCTAAAAAATGATCAATAATTTGGGCCTTGGATATGAAAATATTAATGCTTGTCCTAATGATTGTATCGTTGTATTAGGGTGAATATGCACAAAATGATAAAATGTCATGTTTGTGGTGTCCCAAGATGGAAAATAGTAAAAGGCACAGAAGGGGAAGCAAATGAGGAGCCACAAATGCGAAGATCGGGAGGCAGCTAAGGTGATGCGATATTTTCCTTTCAACCCTAAATTAAAGAAAATGTATATGCCACCTAAAACAATCGAACAAATGAGATGGCATGAAAGGGATTGTGTAAAGCATGGAAAGTTGAGACATCCAGCAGATGGTGTTGCTTGGAAGCAATTTGATGAATTGTACTCGGATTTTGCATCCGATTCCCGTAATGCTAGACTTGCCCTTGCTAGTGACGGCTTTAATCCATATTGTCTTATGAATACCACCTATAGTACATGGCCGGTTATTTTGATCCCTTATAACTTACCACCATCGTTATGCATAAAGCCATCATCCTTTATTCTTTCATTGATTATTCCTGGAAAATCAAGTCCAGGAATCAACATTGATGTTTATTTGCGGCCACTAATACATAAGCTAAAGTTATTGTGGTGAAGGTTTGCTCTTGGAGAGAGTTAGTCACCCTAGAAGGGGGTGAATAGGGTGATGAGGAAATTTAAGCAATAAATGGAAGATTAAAGTCTAAAACCGACTTTGATGCAATCCGAGTCTAGATTGGACTCCGAAAAATGATAACTCATAAATTACGTGGAAACCCTCCCGGGGCGAGAAAACAACGGCCAGTGCTAATCTAAGCACCAAGTCAAATCCACTATTTTGAATCCAAAAATACAGTAGACGAGACTCAACCAGAATTGCTCCCTTAGATAATTCCTTACAAGGTTTTCCTAGACTCGAAATTCCCTTATCCGATCGAATACTTCCTAACCGAGGTAACCTTTACAGCTAGGGACAACCGAGCTGAGTTAACCCTTACAGCTCAGTCAAGGAACCTTACTGAGAAAGTAAGAATGAAAGTTGTGACTCGATTACAAGACCTTGCAACTCAAAAAGATGTTAAGTGTAGAATTGGAGTTGTAAGTGGAAGATTGAATATGAATATAAAGACTTTTGCTTAAGTATGTGTAATGACAATTGTTCCAAGCAATCTTCAAGTCTTGAGAGTTGGCTTTTATTTATAGATGGCCAAGCGGATTAGTCTGTTGTGACTATCTTCTTATCAAAAGTCCTCTCGTGACCGTTGTAACGGTTTTTCCGAGTCACTCGTAAAATATCCATTGAGTTGTGAACATTGTGCAACGGCTCTTGACTCCTTAGGATGTCCCAATCCACTGGTGGTGTCCGAAAAGTAGGGTGGAAACCACTCGTTGAGCTTATCATTGAAGATTTTCAGCTTTGGAAACGGACAACCCCGACACGGTTTCTAGGCCTTGGTCGAAATAGAGAAAGCCTTGTCTCGTTGGTGATTTAACATCTTCAAGCTGGTTACTTTTGTAGTTCAAAAGTAGGATAATCTCGTTCAAATGATATACAAAAGTAAATCAAATTTTGTTTCTCAAAGTACAAAATACTTTGGTCCAAGATTAGACACGGATAATAAATTAATTAAGATAATTAAGTGCATAATTTTCTTAGTCGGAAAGGAATGGAATTTTCCGAGTCTAATATTCATTATACTCAAATTCCATCCGAGTCCTGTCTGGAGCAAGATCAAGTTAAATATTGAAAATCAAAGAAAGAATGCTTAATCTAGACAGATAAGGTTCAAACAAAACAAGCCGACTAGAAGAGATGAACCAAAGCCGTAATTCACCCGAACTTGGAATATGAAGTCGAGCCTGTGTTTAAGCGTGTTAGAGCCGAGTGTTTGAACATGCGATATATCCGAGTGTTGTCCGAGTGACTTAGAACTACAGATGTGAAAAGATGAGCAAGAGTATGCTTTCCGAGTCACTCGAAACAAATGAAAACTTAGGTAGTAGTTTCTATAACACTCGAAAAGGTTCTATATCACTTAGAATGACTTGTAATCAAAACTTATAAGAGATGGAGTTTATACCGATTCCTTGACGAGTCACTCAAAATGTTATACATGCAAATTCTAAGTCTTCAAGCTCCCCTTTTTGATGAAAGGCATTCTTTATTGAGATAGAAACTTTGTTATTGTTAAAACCATGAGTTTTCATTCTTTATCAAAGAATAAGTCGAGTACGAGAGATAGAATCGTATAACAAAGTTAAAGTGATTTAAACTTAGATTCTATCAGAGCAAATAAGCTTAGATTGTATTAGAGCGAAAACGGAAGTATCACATAGAAATGAAGTGAATCGAGCTCGGAGCATTGCTTATATCGAGCAAAAAAATGACTGAGTTGTTGTATTAGAGTAAGATGTACAAAAATAAATTGAAACTCATAAAGCAATAAGCACAAAATGGGAACTTCATTCATATTCACAAAAACATATATATACACAAAAGAAAAAGAGAGAAACTCCCTTAAACAAGACAACAAATTTTTCTAACTATTATCCCCCTTACCTTTTAGTAAAAACAAAAAGGAGGAAGAATATATCAAGAAGATACAATTTGTATGTCCGGACAAAAACAAAGAAAAAGAAAATTAAAAACAGAAAAGAAAAATTCTAAGATAAAGGGGAGGGAGCAATCGAGTCGAGAAGGGTGCACGAGCGGTGCGCCTTCTTTGGTAAGATCATGATGAAGTTGAAGATCGAGGCGGGGGCAACACCGGTATCTCCAGGATGGGCTCGGCTTTGAGTGGTTGACCCGGAACCAAGTCGTCTAGAGGTTTATCCTCCCGAAACTTGACCGAGGAAGGTGCTTGCTCGGGCTAGACAGCTGCTGACCGACCTTGGTCAGCAGGGTCTTCGACCCACTCGGACTCACTGTTTGAGCCGATCGGTTATGGTTGGAGAGTTGGAGCACCTTGGCCCTCTCGCGCTTCGGCTCCTTCTTCATCTTCCTTCACCCCTTCCCCTTTCTTCTCAAAAGGAGATGCCTCAACCGCAGTCTCCTCTTCTTCTTATGCGCCTTCTTGGTCCCTAGAGGAAGATTTTACTTGGGCTCAAGGACTCTTCGGACGTGTCCGAGTTGACCGGGTCCTGAGCAGCCTTTGAGCGCCTTTCCCGGAGGAGCTCTATCATCTCCTTCTGCTCCTTGACAAGTGCTTTCATCTCAAGAAGCACATCTTGCCGCTTTTTGATTTGGGATCGAGCGAGTGATGGTCATAGACCGGAGGACAGATCTTGAATGACCGGAGGGTGTCCTTGAGTTCGGTGGACACCGAGGAGATCTTGTCCATTATGGCAGTGGACAAGGTAGAAGAAATGACTTGAGAGGTACCTGAAGTGGAAGCACCACCAGGTGGAGGAGGTAGAGAGAGAGAGGGATTGTGTCCGAGTCCGAGGCGGAGAAGGTTACCTCGCTTCGAGCTATGGACCGAGACACCCGGTTGGATCTCCTAGTATCTATAACAAAGAAGTTCTTTCTTACCAACGATAACGGCAGCCTCGTAAACCGCATTAGGATCCGAGAGAAGAGGAACTTTTAATTATTTAAAGATGAGGGTGAGAAGAGCCCCGAAAGGAAGTGGGGTTGATTTCTTAGTCCGAGTCCGAGTTGGAACAGCGGCCATCCGCTCGACTATGGCAGGAAAAAGGTCTACTTCGTAGCCCTCAAGGATATCATACAGAGCTTTGAGATGCTTACAACTTGAAAACATGATATGGAAATTGATTGAGTTCCCCTTGCATAACCTCTACCCATTCGGGTTCATTTAGGGACTCTAGTGCATTTTTGGGTTCGAGTTAATGAAATGAATGCAGTGAATGCACATAGGTTTTGTAGAGAGGAACAAGTCCTTACCCCACTATTGATATCGGACAAGATGTTTTTGAATGGGTGGCTCGAGCATATTTGAATGCTCTACCTGTTCTCTAGTTTACCAGATTTGTAGGTTGAATTTGTTGGTCTTCGAAGTTTATTTTGATTGAGCTTGTTCATTTGATTGACCCTCAGCATTCCGAGCTAGTTCTTAAGTCGTTTCATTCTGAGTCGAGTTATTCTAAGTCGCTTCATTCCGAGTGACTTGATTTGACTCTTTCGGAGCTCATCTTCACTAAGATCATCATCTCTACTGAGCTTCGATTTGAGAATGTTGGCTCACTTGGTTTTCCATGTTTAATCTCATTAAAAACAATGTGGATGCTTTCTTCCACTTTGTTAGTTCTTTTATTGAAAATGCAGTAACTTTACTATGAGATGAATAACCAAGAAAAATACCTTCATCTCGACCGAGCATCAAACTTGGTCGAGTGATCCTTCCCATTGTTATGGACATAACATTTACATCCAAAAGGCTTGAAGTATGAAATGTTGGGTTTATTCCCTTTGTAGAGCTCGTATGGAGTTCTCCTCGGAATGGGTCCGATGAGGCATCTATTCAATGTATAGTTTGTCTGTGTTGATCGGCTCAGCTCTAGAAATAGGAAGGTAGATCATGTTCATTAATCATTGTCCTTCCTATTTCTTCAAGAGTACGATTGTTTCTATCCACTACTCCATTTTGTTCAGGAGTTCTTGGTGTTGAGAAGTTGTGGGAGATACCATTCTTGTCACGTAACTCTGCAAATTCCGAGTAGTTGAACTCCCTTCCATGGTCACTTCGAATTCTTTTGATCCGAGTCCGAGACTCGACTTGAATTTTCCTGCAGAGCTTGCTGAATTCTTTGAATGCTTCATTTTTGTGCGTAAGAAAACAAACCCAAGTAAATCGTGAATAGTCATCAACAATTACAAGTGAAGACTCGGACACTCGCTCTATATTTCGAGTCATGCAAAAAGAATCGTGTATAACGATGTCATTCATATAGTGTTTTGATTCCAAGGCATTCTCTCGTGTCTTAGAAACTTACTTGAGTGAAATAGTATTTTTTCTATGCGATTCAGCCTTCACTTATCTCTTTAATCGCTTTTCGCTTAGCGACTCGTAAAACTTGTTCTTTATTCCGAGTCCACTCTCTCTCGTAATCCGACTTATGATTATTTACTCTATTGTTTGAAAAGTCAGCATTCATAGTTCTTTTCGTGCTTAGTCTACATCAAGTGTTTCCCACTCGATATTTGTTGATAGAACTTGATTCCTTGCTTAAGACTAAGTCTTATGGAATTCCGAGTATCATGGATATTAGACTCGTAAAGTTCCATTTCTTTTCCGACTCGTATAACTGCTTGTTAATTATCATGATTATTTTTATTATTTGTGTCTAACCTTGGACCAAAGTATTTTATACTTTGAGAACCGAAGGTGTTTTACTTTTGTAGGTTATTCAATCGAGGATATCTTTTCAAATTACAAAAGTAGCCTGGCTCGTAACATCAAATCACCAGCAGATATAGCTTTTCACCATCCCTCGCTCTAGTCCCGTAAGATTGTGTCGAAGTCGCTCGCTTCCATATCCGGAAAACTGGAAGGTCAAGCTTAACGATGGTTTTCACCACACTTTTCAAGACACAACCGATGGTTTTGGGACTTCCAAGAGAGTTAAACCGTTGTCCAACGACCATATTTTCAACGGATACTTTCCGAGTGACTCGTAAAGCCCTTATCAACGGTCACAGAGGACTCTCGGTCAGCTAGATGAAGATAACGGCTACTCGCCCGGTTATCTATAAATAGAAGCCACTTCACAAGACTTGAAGATATTGGAACATACCGTCAATACTCCAACTTGAACAAAGTTATTGTATTTACTTTCAATCTTCAACTTACAACTCCCACTCGTAATTCATTACTTTCGAGTTGTAAGGTCTTGTACTCGCTACAAACACTTCTTACATCCTTTGTAAGGTCCCTTGACTAAGCTGTAAGGGTTAACTCAGCTTAGTTGTCCCTAGCTGTAAGGGTTATCTCAGCTAGGAAGTACTAGATCGGATAAGGGAACTTCGAGTCTAGGAAAACTTGTATAGAGTTGTCCAAGGGAGCAACTCGGGTTCTCGTCAAGTTCACGGTATTTTGTGGACTCAAAATAGTGGATTTGACTTCGTGTCTGGATTGACACGGGCCGTGGTTTTCTCGCCCCGGGAGGGTTTCCACGTAAATTCTCTCGTGTTCTATTTCCGAGTTCATTCTAGACTCGGACAAAGACTGCCGAACGTGTTTACTCCGATTCATTACATTCTCGAGTTCAATTTTTTATAACCCCTTGCTTAGACTCGTAATCAGTATTTGATTCTTCTCTCGTCAAAAGGGTGTGTGCTTTCACAAAGAATTTTTCATCACCCTATTCACCCCCCTCTAGGGTGACTCGAGACTCTCCCCGAGCAAACCTTCAACAAGCACATATGATTTACATCCGAGATTCTTGACAGGGATTTCACCACACAAGTCCATATGCAACATTTCAAGCACCTTGGATGTAGAAATAGTTTTGAGAGATTTGAAAGATGATCTAACCTGTTTCCCTTTTGTGCATGCTTCATAAATTTTATCTTTCTTAAATGCACAGTTAGGCAATCCTCCGACTAAACCACGAGAAGCAAGCTTCTTAATGGTATGCATGCTAACATGACCTAATCTACGATGCTATGTCCAAGAATCATGATGTAAATATGCTTTTAAACAAGATAGATTCTGACTTAGGTCAAAAGGGGAATAGTGTAGATATTACCTAAGAGCTTAGTCTCCTTGGTAGTTTTAACGAAATATAGTGGTTGGTCCGAGTGAATCTTACCTCTTGACTTTTGTCACATAGTTGAGAGATGCTAAGTAGATTGTACTTCAATCCCTTGACTAGGTAGACAGGGCTGACCGGATTGTCTCCTTTTTCAATCTTGCCTATCCCAATTATCTTGCCTTTGTTGTCATCTCCAAATGTGACTTTGCCTACCTTGTAATCTTCTAACTCGGAAAAGAATCTTGGATTTCCGACATGTGGCGTGAGCATCCACCGTCAAGGTACCAGTGTCCTTTTGTTCTTTTCTAAGCCACCCGCAAGTGAGAAACAAACTAACCTTTCGACTTCCTTTAACGAACCCAAGTAACTCCCTTTACTCGTGGTCCTTTTCTAAGGAAGAAGACTCTTGGGAACCCATATTTGAATAACTTTGGGTTTGGTCTTATTCTCGAGTCTTTTTGCTCACCCCGCTCGAGGGAAATTCTTTTATTGCGTTCCCGGCTCCTCATCACCCATTTATAAGAATGAAACGAGGACTAAGCCAAGACCAGCTTACAGGAGAAAACCTTTTCCACCAGCTTTATAAAAGAAAAGATTTTCAAAAGAATAAAGTCTAAAACCGACTTTGATGTAATCCGAGTCTAGATTGAACTCGTAAAAGTGATAACTCGAAATTACGTGGAAACCCTCGTAAGGCAGTAAACCACGACCAGTGCTAATCCAAGCACCAAGTCAAATCCACTATTTTAAATCCAAAAATACAAGTAGACAGACTCAACCAGAATTGCTCCCTTAGACAATTCCTTACAAGGTTTTCCTAGACTCATAAATTCCCTTATCCGATCTAGTACTTCCTAATTGAGGTAACCTTTATAGCTAGGGACAATTGAGCTAAGTTAACCCTTACAGCTCAGTCAAGGGACCTTACTCAAAAAGTAAGAATGAAAGTTGTGACTCGATTACAAGACCTTACAACTCGAAAGATGTTAAGTGTAGAATTGGAATTGTAAGTGGAAGATTCAATATGAATACAAAGACTTTTTCTTAAGTATGTGTAATGACAATTGTTCTAGCAATCTTCAAGTCTTGAGAGTTGGCTTCTATTTATAGATGACCAAGCAAATTAGCCGTTGTGACTATCTTCCGATTAAAAGTCCTATGTGACCATTGTAACGGTTTTTCTTAGTCACTCGAAAAGATCCGTTGAGTTGTGAACATTGTGCAATGGCTCTTGACTCCTTAGGATGTCCCAATCCACTGGTGGTGTCTCGAAAAGTAGGGTGGAAACCACTGTTGAGCTTAGCATTGAAGATTTCTAGTTTTGGAAACGGACAACACCGACACGGTTTCGGCCCTTGGTTAGAAGTAGAAAAAGCCTTGTGTGCCTGGTGATTTGACATCTTAAAGCCGCTTACTTTTGTAGTTCAAAAGTAGGATAACCTCATTTCAATTACCTACAAAACTAAATTAAGTTTTGGTTCTTAAAGTACAAAATACTTTGGTACAAGATTAGACACGAGATAATAATTTAATTAAGATAATTAAGTGCATAATTATCTTAGTCGGAAAGGAATGGAATTTTCTAAGTCTAATATTCATTATACTAAAATTCCATCCGAGTTTGTCCGGAGAAAGATCAAATTAAATATTGAATATCGGAGAAAGAATGCTTGATGTAGACATATAAGGTTCAAACAAAACAAGCTCACTAAAAGAGATGAACTAAAGTCTGTAAGTCACGTGAACTTGGAATATGAAGTCGGACCTATGTTTAAGCGTGTTTGAGCGAGTGTTTGAACATGCGATATATCCGAGTGTTGTCTAAGTGACTCGGAACTACGGATGTGAAAAGATGAGCAACAGTATGCTTTCCGAGTCACTCGAAACAAATGAAAACTTGGGTAGTAGTTTACGTAACACTAAAAAAGGTTCTATATCACTTAGAATGACTTGTAATCAAAACTTATAAGAGATGGAGTTTATACCGATACCTTGACAAGTCACTCAGAATGTTATACATGCAAATGGAGAGTCTTCATGTGGGGTGGTCTAGATGCTTTTGATTCCTATAGCAATGAGTGGTTTAGGATGAGAGGAGCTCTAAGTCGTGCTATAAATGATTTTCCTATGTATGCTATGTTATCCGGTTGGAGCACTAAGGGTTATAAAGCATGTCCTATATGCACCCATTCGACAAATTCATAAAAGCTTAGTGGTAAGATATGTTATTTAGGACATCGAAGATGGTTACCTCGTAATCATCCTTATCGTTCTCAAAGTGATCAGTTTGATGAGATAATGGAGTTTGAAGATGCTCCAAATTTGACGAGTGGGACTGTCATTTTAGAACAACAACATGGGGTTAATTATACATATGGAAAAACTAAAAAACCTCTTAAGAAGAAGAGAGGAAGACGACAATTAGGTACATCTAATGATGAAGTTGAAGATGATGATGATGTTCTTTGGACTAAGAAAAGCATATTTTTGAGTTGTCATATTGGGAGCATAATCGTTTGAGACATAATCTAGATGTTATGTATATAGAAAAGAATGTATGTGATAATTTATTGGGGACCCTTTTAAATATGGATAAGAAAAGTAGAGATCATGAGAATGTTAGAAAAGCTCTTCAAGATAAAGGGATAAAGCCTCATCTTTGGCTTCAACATCGTCCTGGACGAGGTTCCATCATGCCTCCTGCTCCATATTCCATGTCTTCCAATGAGAAGGGTCAATGGCGGAAGGCTACATTCTTGAGGAAACTATCATCTTCTGTTCGAGCATTCTTAGAAGGTGTTGAAACCAGATTCAATAGGACAAAGAGAAATGATGACTATAATCCCAATATGTCTCTTTATCTCGTTTAACTCGGGTGGCCAGTGGTTGGAATGGAAACTTGTCGTCTTGATGATAAATCTTTAAGACAAGCACATCGTTATGTATTACTTCATTTAGATGAGATGAAATACCTTCTTCAAGTAAGTTTAAAGTAGTATTAAGATTTAGCCATTCAATTTTTATTTATATGATCAATTGGGAAGTGACTTTTTTATTATTATGTTAGGGAATTTTTACATGAAATGGAAGGTGAAAATTAGTGTTACGCAATTGGTGAAAATGAAAGGCTTCAAAGCATTGATAATTAATAAATTTGATGAATGGCTGCAAAATCAGGTTATTCTCTCTCTCACAATTTAGGCTAATATAATTGTTATTTCGTAACTAGTAGTGTGTAACAAAATTTTTTGAATTAATAGGTGCAACACATTGACGCCAGACACCCGGATGGAAAGTTTAAAAAGCTTTAGCGGGTGGTTTAAACAATAGAGCAAGGAGATACTAAAGTTTTTTGTTAATGGCTACAAGTTTCAAACACTTGATCACGAATGTTATCGCAAAACACAAAATTTTAGAGTTATGGTGGAAGCAGAAGGACATGCATATTATGGGAGACTCACGAGATATATATGAGTTAGATTGTTATGGGGCTTACAAAGTTGTAGTTTTTCGTTGTGATTGGGTGGACATAAATAGGGGTTTGAAAACTTACACAAATGGTCATACTTGTGTTAACTTTTTCAAATTGATGCACACCGGTCAATTTTTACATGAGGATCCATTTGTTTTCTCATCTCAAGCAAAACAAGTATTCTACATTGATGATGAGAAATAGAAAGGATGGTCTCATGTCATTAAGAGCAAGGCTAGAAACTTGTTTGATTTAGGGGAGAATTGCTTAGATTAATTATAAACCTTGGTTCTTTTGTTTCTTTTTTCCTTTAGGATTATGGTCGGAGTATCAATAATTATTGCATTAATATAAGTATTTATTATTTTTGTATATATCTTTTGATATAGTAACATAAGTAAGTGGTATTGTTGGCATCCTTTCTAATATTATATTGTTCTATATTTTGATAGTTGGTATATTGATTTACGTATTATATTTTTCTATAACAAACCGGTAACTTACTTTTTGTGCATGGTAAGGAAATTGTATTTTGTTAAGTTTATTTTCTATTAGGAAATTTTTGTTCACAATGACACGGTAAACTAATGTTTACATTTTTCTATGTTAGGCTATTACAAAACTTCAAATTTGGAATATGAGTTATAGGAGCAAAAAACCAGAGCATTAGCTGTTGCATTGTGCGGAGCGATAGAGCAAACTAGGCAACAACCTCGACAGACAACCTGTCCAACCTCTTTGTAGCGCAGGTTCACAACCTCTTGGTGATAGAACATCACAGCCCCTATCCAACCATTTGTCCAAAGTGATGCATCTAAACCACTCGTGTGGATCTGTTTCTTCATGATCATAATTGTCTAACCAGGCCACTTCTTCTATCAAAGCGAGCACAACAGCTGGGAGCCTCCCAATCTCACACGGAATTTGCTGGTGGGCCACCTGGAGGTAAAGCATCACAAACACCTATTCAGGTCCCTTCTTTAAGAGAACCAACTCTCTCTTCACCTGGTCATACCCCTTTTGCTCATACCCCTTTTGGTCAAACACTTTCGCTCGACCACCACTTGGAGGAAGTGCATCAAAACCACCTATCCAGACCCCTTCTTTAAGAGAACCGTCTAAAGCCTCACCGGGTCAAACCCCTTTTCATCACACCCCTTTTGGTCGGACTCCTTCGCTTCTCGACCTCCACTTGGAGGTAAAGCATCACAACCACCTATCGAGGCTCCTTCTTCAAGAGTACCATATGTGGCCTCACCATTACTATGTAGACATGCGGACCTCTTTGGCATTGTTTTTCTATCTTTAATCATGAGCCGATTATGAGAATTCATTTTTCTAATGTATATATGAATTAAAAGGAATCAACTCATTTCCTATTAATATGGAGACATTGGGTGAAAAAGGTAGAGAAGCACGAGCTTCACAAAACCATTTTCACACAACTGGGTCTACGAGGTTTGCCGACAAACGAGTTGATTTTGTACGATTTACTATTATGTAATTGACATGATTGATAAGGTTATTCATTGTTATATATATTTATGGAAGTTTGCATTATAGGTGGATGCTAATGAAAGAGAGCCTACCAATTTAGAGTTTTTTAAAGAGACACATACTGATCGGGATGGTGGAATTGTAGGCGATACTATTACCGAAGATTTTCCGGTATATACAAATTTCGTAATCCCTATGTCTCATTTTCCTGATTATGAAATTGATTTTCTCTTACATTATTCACAATGTAGAATGAGGCAAATTCAAAGGATCAAGAGCTCCTTCTCAACTTTTCTCCTTCAATGACTCAAGTTGACATTGAAAATGAAGTTTTTCATGATCTTATGTATGAAGGCAATGATCCTAAACGACCTGTGGGATTTGGGTTTGGAGTGAATCGGAATGATGTCTTTGGGGTAAATGGCATTCTTAGGAAACGGGGCTATAACTACCTAAACAACAATGATGTTAAAATGAAGCGGATGAAAAAAGAGTTAGATGAACAAAGAGATGTGCTTAGACTAATGTCAAAACATTTTTGCTTGTATTGAATACTGTGTGTGATGGACAAGCTTCGAATGAGCTCCTAGATACTCGCTGAATCAACCTTACGCATGGCTAGTAGACAGGTAGGAGATTTTGTCCCATGTTTTTTCATGTTCTTTTATTAGCCACCATGATATTCAATTTACTTTATTGTGATCATCTTTTTTAGGTTCCTAATGCACAAAGTGGAAATAATAGTGAAAATCCTTCAAAGCACACTACTCCCTCTTCTTCAAACTCACAAGTTAATTAGTGAACACCGTGATCAAGTCGATTTATAGGTAAGAACTTCTCTCCTTGTAGCTAAAAACATAAGAACACACATCCGATAAGTGGAAACATTTAGTTCATGCTTTTGACCCTCTACAAATGTTGCCTTTATATCTACTTGTTCCATGTTGCTTGTAGTTTATATTCCTAGATAGCGGTATAGATTTAGTTTTAGGAAATTGTGTACTTAATTTATCAAGAAGAATATATGATGGATTTCTTCTTTGTTCGCCTGTCTTTGGTTTTATATACGTATTGCAATCCTAGTGATGTAGGGATTAAACTCCTTTGTATATATGGTCTAATTTTGACATTTTGCTAATTTTTTTACAAGGTTCTAAATTTGTCAAGAGAAAATGGTGATGCCATTGACCAAGGTCAAACTACAAACCGTGGTGGTAATGAACCAATTCGGCTAACTCTTCTTCTTCAAATTCACAAGTAGATGATTTTTGGAGTAGTACTTTTGTATATTTGAAGAGACTGTTTTAGAGTAGTACTATTACATATTTGCGGACATGAACTGTTTATTCATCTTTGAATATCATACTTATTTGAGGATAGAATGGTATACTTATTTTAGGATAGAGTAGTACTCTTGCATATTTGAAGACCAAATAAAAGTATATTTTGGTAATGTATTGCTCTAAATTTTGGATTGTGTTAAATAGTAGTTCACCTATATATGTAGACTCTAGGTCATCAATTGGTTTTTAATTTAATACTCTCTCTCTCTTTATATATATATATATAATTCATGATAAAAAAGAAAGGAAATGCGTTGTTGCCTCGGGGTAAAAACAAAAGCAAAAAAAAAAAACCAATCTCGACACCTTTATTTGTTTAAAGAGATTGCCCGCCAATTTTGTATGGTTTGGCTCCAAATTAAATATTGATAGTAAAAAGTGTCGATACTATAGACAGTTATGTGTCAAGATACAAATTGTTCAATGTAATAAAGCGTCGACATATCAAAATTAATCCACGAAAAAAGTGTCGAGATATCTCGACATTGAAATTCTCGAAGCTTTTTGAGCGTCGAGAACCTACATCTCGACGCTTATTACCGACAAAATGTTGAAGTAAAAGGGTTGAAAAATGACTTGGTTTTTAGTAATGATAGAGAGGTATACCCGAGTCTTCAATCGCCCTTTTTTGGTGAAAGGAATTCCATACTTAAGATAGAAACTAATCGGTTTAGAGAGTTATGTTTTTATAGAGTATTGATCGGAACATAGAGTATTAATCGGAGCAAGAAAAAATGATGATGTATATTGATCGGTTCAGCTCGGATCAAAATTTAACTCGGAACATGTTTCGAGCAAAGAAATGATATATCGAACAAAGTTGTTAAAGAGTACGAAATAATAGATAAGAGTAAGTATGAAGCATATAAATATACTCGAAACAGGTATGCTTAGAAATAAGTTTCATTCATTGTAAGAAACATTTAAACAAGAACAATAAAACAAAATAAACTAAGGGAAAAACTCCCCTAAACCAAACATCTATTTTCTATCTTTGCTCTCCCCCAATGCATTTGAGCAAAAAATAACAAAATGAGGGAGGAAAGTGTAAGTAAATACATAAGATGTTGGACAAACAAAAATCACTAATAGAAATTAGACTTCTAACGACGACACTTTAATGACGACTCATACTATTGGTCGTTAAAAGTTACTAATAACGACGGAATTAATTTTTCGTCGTTTAATTTTATCAAATAACTATCATTACACAACGAATAAAACAATACGTCATTATTACTCTAATATGTTGGTCGTTAATACTATTAAGACTCAAAAATTTAATTATTAATATTTTCTTTTTCAAGGTAAATTTAAGAAGAAAAATTAAATTAAAATTTTCCTCCTAAAGTAAAATTATTAAGGGTAAATTTAGGTGGCTCTAAGCCTTTAGCTCTCCTGCTTTTCACCAACTCTAGTGAAACCTTAACTCCCTTCCTTCCTCTTCTCGTCTCGCTCTCGGTCAGGCTCTCACCGATCTCTCCTCCACCTCCACTCCCACACTCAATTTTCCACTCCTTTCCCCTGGCCGTCGCCTTCCCGGTCTCCGTCTTCGTCACTGTCGCTTCCTCTTCTCTTTCGAGTCACCTAGTCGGAGGCTCGCTCGGCCGACCTCTCGCTCTCGCTCAATCGTCGGTCATTCACTCCTCTTCCCTGGCTGTCACCACTTCCGTTGCCGTCGTAGTCTCCCTCTTCTTCGCTCAAGCGACCTCTCGCTCTCGCTCACTCGGCTCTTGTCCTCTCACCTTTCGCTCTCTCGCTCGGTCAACTCTCGGGCATTGCAACTTTCAATTGGACACATATCGGGTTCGTTCATCTCTCTATGACTATGTAAATTCATTCACGAATTTCTTTAATTTGCATTGAAAAGTATCAATTGATATAGGCATGTTCTCTTCCTTAATTTACAAGAAATTCGTTCATCTCTCTCTATGATGGTTTTAGGGTTCTATTTTTGCTCTCCAATTTCTGTTTGCTTTACGATTTAATTTGCGAGAAATTTGTGTCTTAGTGATCATATTACTTGTTTATTGATCAATTGATTCAATTATTCCCCTCGATTTTTATGCAGCTTTCCCCTTTGATCAATAATTGAAATACAAGGGTTGGAGCAATGTTCATTTCAAGTGATCGAACATTGAACCTAACTAGTAGTTTTTAGTTAAGAGGCAGCCCCAGGATGCTAAGTTTGGATTGTGTATAATATTTGACTCCTCAAGGCTTGGATGATACGTAACCGAAAACATGATGTGAAGGTAGGCAAATGATTTCTTCCAAGTCTCGTAAATTGTGGAATTATGTAAACTTTCGTGATTACACATGATAATTTGGCTTTTTCAGGCTGGTGATAGGCCCTCTATTTGATGTAAGTTGTGGAGCATTATTGTATCGCCTGGTGATAGGCCCTCTATTTGATGGAAATATATTTGATGATTTCTTCTTTCGTTGTTAACTTCGTAGTGCCTCTACTTCGCTTTCGTTCTTAACTTCGTAGTGCTTCTCAACTTCTACTTCTTCTTTCTGTTCTTAACTTCTACGATTCCATTCGAAATTGGTCAATCAATCGAATATAATTAAGAATTGTTTCTGTCCTTCCCGAGCGGCGGCGGTTTTCACTCAAACTTGAAGGTTTCGGCTATGGTAACCAGGTGCCTAAATCCAGCACTGGACTTTTCCGTCCGACTCGGTGGTGCTGCCGGCTGAGTGATTTATCGGTTTTCTCTGTTTATAATTCCCGTGGTGAGTTGCCTCTCAATTTTGTGAATCCAATATCCCTATGATAGAGAAGGGAATCTTCAGTTGTGAGATGTAGTAGACAAAAATTAGGAATTTGGTGGTTCAAATTTAGGTATATTGAGTTCAAATTGAGTCCAAGTAGGCATCTTTATAGTCTAAATATATTCTGAATCCATATATCGTCTAAATACTTTGTTGTTTAAGTAGGCAACAGTCTCACTTGCTGTTCAATTTCTGAAATGATGTCAATTTTGTTTCACAGACAATGTCGGTTACAAATTTCCTTAAAAATTCTTTTCAGCAGATGCTAGGAATTTGTCTCGTTAGAATTATTTCATAGCACCGATACTCAGCAATACTTACAACACAAAGTTGACAGACTAAAAGAAAAAGAAAAGAAAAGGTTGATAAGACTTGTAAACTAGAGTTAATAAATCTATCAAATATGCTAATATCATAACAGAGAATAATCATTTGGAACTTTAGGGTAATCAATATTATAAGAATGATCAATTATAATGTTTTGAGTAATTGCTATGGTTCAAGTAAATACATTTCTTAAATTTCTCTTAAATATTGTAAGAAAAATTAGTGTAATATTATTTGGAACCATAATTTTTGAAAATTAAGATTCAATATCTTTGACAATTTAAAGGTTAAAATGACCAAAATATCTTTCTTCTAGTAATTTGATTGACATTTTAATTTGTATCTACTTATTATAAGAGAGTTATATTTTGATCATTTTCTTCCATTTATAAGGAAGTATTAACTACAATCAACCCTTGAGATATTAGCTTTCTCTAAGTGTAACGAAATCACAATTGACATCCAATCTTTTAAATCCCTATTCCAATTCTTTTTTCCTTCTTGAGCAAATTTGGCTAGTATCCTCTTTTGTTTGATAAAAAAAAAATAAACAAGGCTAGTTCTATCCTAAGTTCATTCCATTGGATCAACAAGTTCCAACCCATGCCGTTCGGAATTCTTGTACCCAAACAATATCTTTACTGCACTTACATGTTTTTTATGGCGCTAGATCAATTGCAATTTGACAAAAATTCTTGTCTATATTATAGTGTTGCACACCGTGGCAAGGGCATATCAGCTTGGTCTTTTCCTAGTTTAAATCAAGAAACATGCAAAAGTACCTTGTGATTGGCAAAGGTTGTTTCAAAAGTGCCATAAAGCAAGTAAGAGAGCCTCTCTCCCATACACATAAGCACAATTAGGGAAACATAAAGTAGAGGCCATTGGAATAAGCAACAAAAACTATTAACAAACATTTTGCTCCTCATAAGCAACGTCACACAAAAAGATCCTATGCTTGTCTTTAAAAGTTTAACAAGGAAAGAAAATAGAGGTGCAAAACCTGAGAGGTTAAATGATAGGGAAAGAATGAAAGGTTAACTTATTAATCCGAGCATACCACCCATCTATGTCAGCTCATAACTCATAAGTTATTCCTAGTGAGCTGCAACCTTACATCTTTGCATTAAGTGGGAACGACTACAACAATTTACCCACTAGACACCAACCATGTTTGGTTTACACAATACATGCCAAATCACTAGGTAGTCCATCGTCTTGTCATTAAACCCCGACAACAAAATCCTCCTTGTCTTTTGAAGCCTTTTAGCCGTCCAACGTAAATGTAGTATCTTTTATATCTAATAATATTCTATACCATCCCAAATGATATAATTAGCATCTGCAGATTCATAGGGCATAATGCTAAGAGTTTCGAAAAATACCTCATACTTTTATCCTGAATCCAGGATACACCTCTCGAGTGAAAAGGTGAAGCCGATGTTGTACAACAGCTTACATTATACTCTTTAAGAGAAACTTTACAAAGGATCCATTTACTCATCATATCTGCAGCAGCCAGAGCATCGGCTACCGTAGTAGCAAGCGAAGCTGGTTGCTCGCAGATAGCTCGCTGCAGATGAGCAGCTATTTGCAACAACCATCTACAGCAGCAAGCAGCAGTTATCCGGAGCTATCTGCAGCAGACCAACAGCAGCTGGTTCGCTGCAGATGAGCAACTATCTGCAGCAGACCATCTGCAGCAGCTGAGCAGCGAGTTATCCGTAGTAGCCAGCTGCAGATGAGCAGCTGATCTGTAGTAGCCAGACATACCACCCATGTATGTCGGATGAAATCCGAGATGCTACAAAAAAGACCCTTCTCTTTCCCATTTGAAAAATCTGAGATGCATTGCACCGATGATGCGGACATCAAGTGGTGGTTGTTTGTTTGAGTTACATATGTTTGTTTGATAAGAAGTTAAATACTTTTTCAATTTTGTAAAAGTTCTAATAATTCTCTATTTTTTGCAGATGTAGACTTGTTTAGAGATGTGGACTGCTCATTCAAGTTCCAACACTTCCTTACCTTTTATGAGTAGTTAGTTGATGAAGATTTATACTTTCTAAATCATTTGGAGGACTTCAATTTTTTTAGTTTCTTGGTTAATATTGCTTGTACTCGGATATCAATTACTATGAGAACTTCTAGTTTCCTCGATTGTTTTTTAGGTTATGTGTTTTAGGATGCTTTTGGTATTAGGTTATGTTTTATATTGTGTATTCGCAGACCGGTGGTATTCAAAGGAATTAATACATATCAATTATATATTAGTGATCAATAGTTTATTACATTATTTTAAAGATAATGGGCAAAATTATTTATTTAGGTTATCCATAATATTATTACCAATGAAAATGTTAATCGTTAAAGAAATAACGATGAACCAAATTGGTTGTGAATGATCATGATTTTAATTTTTGTATTTATGGTTCTTTTAAATCTACGACGAAAAATTTTGTCGTTAATGATATGTAATTCATCGTTATTCCATCAACTATTGACGATGACATCTTGTTTCATCGTTATTTTAAGTGACGACGAAAATTTTAAAGTCATCGTTAAAAGTATTAACGAGGGAACCACTAACGATGATTAATGACCAAAATTTTTTAGTCATTAATCACTTTTAACGACGATAAAATGTACTTTTAACGACCAATTTATTCGTCGTTAAAACCCTTTTTCTAGTAGTGAACAAACAAAGAAAACTGAGTTTGTGATGTAGACCAAGGTGGATGCGAACAACCTTTCCTTGAACAACGAAGAGATAATGTTGTCTCTTGTCTGTCATGTGAGTATATAACTTAGAAACTAGGTCCGGAACTACAAAAAAAAGAGGAAAATAACAAGGGGAGTTTCGACGGGTTTTTCAACGGAATTTCCCAACTTCGACGGAAAACCCGTCCCTCCGACTGAACGGAATCCGATCGGAATACCCGTCGAAATTTAGACGGGAATTCCGTCGGAGGTCCAAAAAATTTCCGACGGGACCCGTCGAATTCCCATCGAAAGAATTTCGTCAATATTTTTATTTTTTTTGTAGTGTGGGTAAATATAGTCACGTAAACACGGATAGTTGTACACACTAATTTTAACGATGTGTTTCAACCAAGAAAAATATTTTTAGGTCTTCCGAGGTCGGCTCTTTGCCTTTGCCTTGTACAACCTCGGATTGAGTGGAGTTGGTTCTAGCCTTCTTCCTGGCCAAACCTCCTTCCACAGTAGATCCCCTCTTAGGCATATTTGAGAAGATAGAGAGTGTTTGAGATAAACGAGAGAGAGAGAGAGAGTAGAGAACACGGACTATTGAGAATCGAAAGAGAGTGAGTGCGAGAGTGAATGAACTTGAGAGCAAAGTGACCGAAAGAGAAAGCAATAATAGGTAAAGTAAAAGAGAGAAAATGAAGCGGTGGTATTTATAGAGAGTAAAAGAAAATCTTTTAACCGCTTTTTGACTCGGCTTGCTAGCAACTCGTTATCGGACCGTTGAGTCTCTCAGCTAGCAGTAACAACTAGTTTTCTAACAACTTTCTTCCAACGGCTAGTTTTATTGACTCTTCGCGTGACGAGAGAGAGAGAAAGAAGAAAGAGTTTTCGAAAACATTTATGAGATTCTCCTTTTACCTAGAGATGGTCCAAAAATTTTGATGTCTATTTTGCTAAAAATAGGAGTCCGACTCATTAATGTGTTTGTGTGACTCATAACACACTCGTAAAATTCATAACTCATAGCTCTGTCTCATTGTGTGTCAACCGATCCAATTGTTATCTACTCAAAGAATACAATAGTCAATCATAATAAAATAACTCATGCAATAACTAAGATAATCATGCATTTAACATGCCAAGATAATTCCTAACACAAAGAACACCGATCTTCATTCGGAGGCTTAGTGAAAATATCAGCTAATTGAAATTTTATAGGAATAAAATCAAGTTCAACATCACCTTTCTCCGAATGGTCTCTCAAAAATGAAATCTGACCTCAATGTGTTTTGTCTTTGAGTGTTGAAGTGGATTCTTCCTCATCATGTTCACCTTCTAACTCATTTTCATTCCACCCACGGCTATCAAAATGAATTGTATCAAATTCTCAAAAATCTCAAATTTTATACTAAACAAACTAAACTCTAAACAACCAATGAGGGAGGATAGAGAAAGCATACATAGAAGAGGTTAAAGGTGGTTAATAAGTGGTGGCAACGAACAATGGTAGTGGATGGTTGTGGAAAGGGGAAAGGTTCACGACCTCTTGCTCTCTCATACTCTTACTTCTGTCTAATTCTCACTTCCTCTCTCAAAGTTGTCTCCCTTCCTCGCCTAAGTCGGGGTTTTATTTCAAACATAGCGACAGAATCGGCGACAAAAAGAGTCCGTTGCTAATTAAAAAGTTGAAAATTAAAATTGGCTACAAAATTTAAATTTTGAAAATTTTGAATTAGCAATGGACTAATTCCGTCGCTAATTTAAATTAATAAAAATAATATTTTTTAAAAACCGTAAATAGCCTCGTCAAATTGGAAAATTTGAAAATTTTGAATTAGTGACGGAATCAGCGACTGACTGATTTTGTAGCTAATTAAAAATTCTAAAAAATTATATTTAGCAACGGAATCGGTGAAGGAATAATTCCGTAGCTAATTAAAAAATTTGAAAATTAATACTTAACGATGGAATCAACGACATACCGATTTCATAGCTAATTAAAAAATTTATTAAATAATCAATGGACTAATTATGTCGCTAATTGAAAACTTTTTCAAAAAATTTAAAAATTTATTTCAAAAATTCGATGCTAATTGTCCCATTTCCGTCGCCAGGTCCGTCGCTAATTAGCAAAATAGCGACGGATGTTTTGTCCGTCGATAATTTCGTTGCTAGTTGAGTTTTATCCGACACATGTCAATTTCCGTTATTATTTCCATCGATGATTTGCAACGGATCGTATTCCGTCACTATATCATGGTTTTCGGTGTCTAATACCGACCAAACTAGTTGGTATCCTGAGATTTATCGGTATTTGGATAAGCAACAGTACCCATTTGACTCCACACATAGAGCCTAATGAGCCATCGGGATGTTGGTTGCCCCATTCTTCATTAATCAAAGACAACTGTACAAGAAAACCAACACAGGGATTAGCTTACTTTGTGTCAACCAACATGAAGAGAAGCGCATCATGGATGAGATTCATGGTGGGGAATGTGGACATCATATGAATGATAAGATGTTTGTTCAAAAGGTTTAAAGACTTGGATATTATTGGTCAACCATGGCAACAGACTACCATGAGTTTGATAGAAAATTCCATAAATGGTAGGTGTATGCAAATTTACAAGCACCAACAGACCATAATTTCTCACAACACTAGCATCACCATGGCCATTCTCGGTGTGGGGAACAGACATTATTGGCAAGGTGACCCCTAAAGGAATGGGCTATCATGAATTTTTGTTAATAGAAATCTACTACTTGACCAAGTGGGTAGAAGCAGACCTCTCATGTAACTCGACATTGAAGCAAGTGGCTAAGTTCATTACCCCGAAACATCATTTGTCGTTATGGGGTGCCTCACGAGTTAATTAGTGACCATGGTAGTCATTTCAAGAAGGAAGTAGCGGACTTGTTGGATAAATACAAGATTAAGCATCATAAGTTTTCTCCCTATCATCCTCGGACCAACAAAGCAGTCGAGGCCGCTAACAAGAACGTTCGTAAGATAGTGGAGAAGATGGTTATCATCTATAAGGATTGTCTTGATAAGTTACCTTTCGCTTTATGAGGCTATCGAAACTCCATTAGAACCTCTACGGAGCAACCCTTTACTCCCTAGTGTAGGGCAAGCAATCCTTCAAATAGAGATAGCTATTCCATAATTAAGGATCGTCACCGACAGTTAGATTCCGGATGCCGAGTGGGCTAAAGCACTCTATGAAGAGTTAGTGTTGCTAGATGAAAGGTGCCTCAATGCGCCGCATAATATCCAAATATACCGTAAACGTATAGCAAGGGCATTTAATAAGAGAGTGAAGCCTCGAAACCTACTAATTGGAGATTTGGTCCTTCGGGAGATTGAAGCGGCAATCTAGGATCCACATGGAAAATTTAGGCCTAATAGGTAAGGCCCATTTGTGCTTAGTCATATATTACCGAGCGGAGCAGTGAAACCGACCGATTTAGATGGAGAAGAGATCTTTCAAGTACACAAACTTGGATCAATTGAAGAAATACTACGGTTAGCACGACCCTAGACGGCAGAGCCATGCCATGGCAGGCGCCGACCAACACCTAGAGGCCATTAGGTTGGCCTGGCCGAAATTATCCCCTTTAGTTTTTTTTATTTATCTAAGTATTTATTTTGGACAGACCTAACTAGGCAGTCTACTGTTGTAATTTTGTCGTTATTATTTTAATTACTTTTAAGGGTGATCCAATTAGGAGGTCCAATTTTTCTTATACCTCTAAATGAGAGATAAAATGCGTAAAACAAAATAAAGTATAGCACAATACTTACTTTTATTTAATAAAAGATAAGCTTATTACTTACCCGAATACATAGCTCATAAAAGGGAAATAAAACAAGCACACCGCTTGTGACTAAATAAATTGCTCTAAGTAGCCAAAACTAATTATCTTATTCTTTTATTGCTTCCTAAAAACAAAATTTTATCTTAAAAAAATCTCTCTAAGTCCTAATCTATCTCGCACTTTCTTTCCTTTGGAGTCACTAGACTTGGGTACGGTTCTTCGACTTCTCAATTCTACGGGCCCTCTTTTCTTGGCTTTCTTGGCTTCGCATTCTCTTTGGCGAACACGTTTAGCTACTCGAGGGTTTGCTTCACGAATTTGGTGTGGTGCAGCAGTAGGGGCAGCTTGTTCGGGATGTATCTCTCTAGCTCTCGGTGCCTTACACCATTGGGGATCCGCTTATATTATCCACTCAAGATAATAGGAAGATACAACGAGTGTTAAGCTTGCGTGCGGGTTTCAACAGCCTTGGTAGATTCATCCAAGTATTCGGCCATGACTTCGTTCGTCTAAAGTTCCCAAATCCTTCAAATAGCTCGAAGGTAGCAAGCCGGATGAATCCAATAGAGGAATCACTCGCTGCTCTCCCCATTTACCGTAACGCACGATCGAGTAAACAATAAGTGCTCGGTTTGTAGGCCCAAGCAGGCGTACTGAAAGGATGTTGCTCGGTATGTGTCCTAAATTAGGACACTTTCCAATGCACAATACCACGTTGTGTCATTACTATGATTCGTGAGATTTTCCTCCCACAAGGAAGATTGGTGATCGGTTACCACCTCTTCCCCTTTTCGTCGGCGAAGTGTACCGCCAGGTACACATCAATATCTATGGGAGCCTAAATTAGTTGAAGATGCTCCATGAGCTAAATCGCACACCACGGATAATAATAAATAAGTGTCCTACTCGAGTCAACATTCAACCTCTCTTTAAGGCGCAAATTACAAAAACGAAGGGAAAAAAGAAAAATGCAAAAATAGCGAAACGAGCGAAAAATAGAGACTTTCGGCATGAACCATAGGCGATTCAGCCTCGCAGACGAACGGACAACCAATCGTGGCCGGCGCCGCCAGTGGCGCATGCCATTTGGTCTCGTGAGTCGTTATTTGCTTACCAACAATAACAAGGGGCTCCCAGTGAAGTCTTCCTCTTAGTTAGCTCTAACCCGGTTTAGGCTCGTAATAGTCTCAAGCAACAATCGGTGGTGTCGGGGAATAATAATTCTCTAACGGCTCCATTAAACTCAAGCAACGTCGTCGGCGCCATATCTCCGGGGCCAACTACCAACACGAATACACCTACCAGGTAGGTGATCATGGCTCGTCTCCTAGGGATATTGATAGCTTTAGAGAATGCGTACATCCGACGATAGTGTTTTATCGGGTTCGTCATATTCACTCGATTCTCAATAAGAATCCACCCCGATTCCTATTACTCGGTTTCGGATGGTGTTTGTAGGTCCCGCTCAAATTTTGGGATGATTTGGGCATCGTACGCTGCTAGATGCCCAAGTATAGCATGAAATTCTTCAAGCATGGGGCATAGTTCCTTATCCCCGAACTCGAAGACGTGGTGGTGAATATCACAAAAGGTCACAAGCATCCCTTAAGAAAGTCCAATAGACTTTCATTGGGCAAATACTTGAATAACTTATTCAGCCCATATTATAATAAACATACCCTCTCCATATTGGTCATCTCATACATCCAACGAGATAGGTCGATCATAAAGTTCATATTTTTTAGAAGGAAGTAGAAGGCACTAGGAAATTCTCTTTGATTTGTAGAAGGATTTGCAAAAGGCGGGATTTATTTTAACCCCGGGCGTGGGTCTAATTTGTAGTAGTTTTCCTAAGCTCAAGAGTCCTACTGCACTGGAACCACTTGAATTCGCCGAGCACCCGGGTTTTCACGGGTGGTCGAAGCTCGTCACCACCTTGGTCGAGCTGGTTCGCCTCATTTATTTAGCTTGATTACTCCTTGGGCCACAATCTTTTCTCACCCCAACCTATGTTTTTGTGCACGCCATATTCTTATTATTTTTGACCATGCACTTAAGAATTGCCATTTTTTATTTTTATTATTTTCTTGTGGAGGGAACGGGGCTAGTGAAATTTTTTTAGATTTGTCTTTGTAATTTTCCCCGAGATTTCTTTGCATCATATTAAATGAAACAACGTACTTTTTACAAATCGAGTCTTTGCATTTTATTACATTGCATAAGAGTCACAAGATTACAAAATAATAAATATTTAGCAACAAAAGCACCCTACAAGAGATTCCCTAATCGTTGCCATTACAAGCATCATCGAAGATGTAATTCCCGAAGTCCTACAGGACGGATGTGGAAAATCGGCCTTCTCCACCACCTTGAAAAGAACTAGCTCTGTGGTCCCATCATTGAGATGCTCCATAGGATGGTCCAAGATAAGAAGCCTAAGGGAACCGAAGTGGTTTTCCACGACGATCGAAGGCTTGAAGAGGCAAGATGTCCGAGACTCTCCTCGGTAAAGTTGCGCCCCACACCGGAAGAACTAGGCCCGAAGGTGCTAGGCCCCGCTTTGGAAGTACTCGACGATGTAAATGCTTGTGAAGAATGTTGTGATGTACCGACTCTAGATTTACCACCGGAAGGCGCTTGTTGGCTAGATTGTCGCCTCTACAAAAATGAAGGAGCAATTAGCACACCTGCTAAAAGCTCAATAAAGTTAGCATTTCATTAACTAAGGACTCGCTCGAATGGTTGGGAAAGTCATCCCTGTAAGGAAGTCTCGGATTCCTCTAAGAGTAGATTAAAGATTAATGGACATGGTCCGAGACTACTTCTAGTCGTATCTGCGAAATTTATTCAATGGCATTAGCAAAAACTTTTAGCATGAAACTAAAAGTAGAGAGCATGAAACTCTTACGCCTCGCCGGTTTCTAGGGAAAGGATGTCCAACATATTCTTCCTTGGGGATTTCAGGAATCCTCGTATAACGAGGAGATTCCCTAGGTTGAGTAACGTCTACATCAAGACTCGAATATAAATGTCCTCCGAAGTAAGCTACCAAGAGGTGAAGTTAATTTCTATACAAGAAATTCAACTATGCAAAAGAGAGGAAGAAGTAGGAACTCACCAGTTGAGTCATGATCCGTCTCGCATGATGTGCATAAGCTATGTATGGATTTAAGAATTGGGTATAGGGATACTCTGGTCGTAGCCTAAAGTTGCTCTTGTTACGTAAGAGAGCGAAGGTAGAACATGGTTGGTGGTGGATCAAGAGGTTTAAATGAAGGCTATGTGTTGACATAAATTTATGGTGTGACTCTTTCGGTAAGGTACCAACAGAACCTAAAAGGACCCTCAAATAAGATTCTCCACTCACTCAACTCCCGTGCAAAAATTACACTTCGAGGGAGTTGGAGTTGGGCCCATGGATGAAAGTTAGCTTGCACACACAATATTCATAAGGACATGAGCAAGAAAGAGTGGAAAACAACAAGAAAACTTACATAAAGAGAGCACGACCAAGGTTGGAGCGGCCACAGCCGGGCCCACAATGTCCACCACAAGCGGTAGGTAGTGACAGCCAGCAAGAGAGTGAAGTAAAATTTTTACGGGCACATTTTTGAGGTTAATTTTAAGCCTCAAGTTAACATACCGAAGTCACAAGGTTGAGGGCTAATCTCAAGAAGCCTATATTTGGATTTTGGGCCGTCAAAGATATATTGTAGCCCATGATATTGAGGTCGAAAACATCGGATGATTCATTGAGCCAGGTAAGAAGTGTGGGAAATACTCATACAACCAGGGCAACATTTTGCAAATCATGTAAGATTTATATCCACACAAGATGAAAATACATTAGTAATAAATGAAGAGTTAGAGCATACCTCGATGATCATTTATAAGCCCCATAATGGAAGGTAATTGGTCAAGTCTTTTCGGGTAATGTGTGTCATAGAACGGCACGAAAGCCCCTTATGAGGAAAGTGTAGGCGGGAGCGCCCTAGTTAAGCTCCTTTATTTTGTCTAGGTCATCTAAGTTCACCAAATAGTGAACGTGAACCTTAGAGGCTTGGTCGGAAGAAAGCATCGTGCATAACAAGAGAGCAAGCGCAATCCGGACTGTTATTATGAAGAATGTCGAAGCAAAAACCTAACAACCTCAAAATCCTCGATAAGAATGTTATACTTAAAAAGTTTTCCTGAGGAACCCTACTAGCCATGGGACAAAAGAGATGATGATGAAGGTAGTTGTGATCTTCATACAAATTCCGGTCATTGGTTAGAGGCCCCCTAAGAAGCCCAAACCGGATAAAACAACAAAATCTAAAGGAGTTATGGTCATTTTCCCAAAGAAAAGGTGAAAGGTATTGGTGGTATCCTAAAATCGCTCACAAATGGCCATAATGGGATCCCGCTTTCTTTTATCACATAGATGGTTTAAAGCATGAAAGAGAGAACCAAAACCCAAGCATTGTGCATGTCTACCTAAATTTAGGTATAGCTCCACTATTTCGAATCGAGCCCTTCTACAAGACAAAAATCCAACAAGATTTTTAGTAGAAGAACTACTCTAAATGAGCAAATGTAAAAGTTTAAGCCAACTACCTTACCGAAGTAATAATGACGAGTGAAGAAACATAATTTTCAGCCTTCACTAAGAGGTCATTCGAGTTCCACTCGTTATGAGAATGCCACTCTCACTCAAGGAAGTTATCTTGGATAAGCTTCTCAGCTCTTGTCCTCCCGGTAGGATGAGCTTTTCTCCTAGACATTTTTGAAGAGAAGATTTTGGAAACCAACTAGTGTTCAATAAGAACAAAGCAAGGATGCACAAGACTAAGGCAAAAATATAAGAGAGGAGTAAGTGTGCAAAGTGAACACACTAAGTTTCGCCTTTATACACCCATTTAGTGAAGCTAAGATAAGCATGCAAGACAAGAGTCAAAAAAGGAAAAGGAGAGCAAGGAAATCCAGTAGAGCACGTCGGGGCCGGGCTCGCCAAAGGCAGCCTAGCCCTAGCCACGAGGCACAATGGTGTCCCTTCAATGGCAACTTTGTAGCACTAGCTAGTAGTATAGCTTGCGAAGTCCCATCGGTCATGGCATGTGACTTCTTTGCATCATGTGCATGAACCACATAAATAGCCTTTTGCCTTGGATCGGTACAAAAACCCTCTTTCTTTGGAACGGTCAAAGCTCGGGCCAAGCCTCGGGAGACAACGACATCCGAGTGCTACATACCAGGAAATTCCGGGCTTAGAATTCCGCATTTCACATTTTGTCCAACAAGACAAGGAGTTGAAGACCTCATGACAAGTGTTAAACGTTGCATTTCATGATCATGAGCATCAAAGTGCCGAGTTTAAGCTCCACGACAATCCGCTCGATACTAGGAGCTTTCTATTCCGAAAACCACGTCGTTTGGCCGATGTCCCTTCCTGGATTTTTATATGCAGCACCGTGTTTTGTCCAGGAGACTCCGTTTGAAGCATGTCGGGGCACGAAACCCTAAGTATCCCCAGGGCGCCCTCGACCAGGATCCTATCCAGTTCTATTCGATTTTTTCCCTTCACTTGGGCCAAGTTTTTGTTGCTATTTTTGCTCATATTTGGACGGCTGATCGAGGGCAAACCCTAGGTCATTTATGTCCTAGACTTCTCCCTATAAATAGAGAGCCTTGGCTCTCATTTAATTATGACTTATTTCCTTAGCATTACGCTGCTCGAACTAAGTTGAGAACTACATCTCCTAAGCGTTATTATGTTAAAAAGTAACCTCAAATACTTCTTTTCCTAAACATTGTCGCTGAATCCTTACTAAGAGCTAAAGAATATTTAGTTATTCTACTCTCTTGATTTTCATTTAGTTGTTTCCTATTGAGAGCCTCGGTCCCTAAAGCCTCTAATTCACCTTCTCAAAACTAAGAGCCCTTTTTCTGTTAAATTCACCTTCTCAAAACTAAGAGCCCTTTTTCTTTGGTTCACCATCATCGCATCAAGAGATCCGGATCAGCAGGTAGGACAACCTGCAGGCATCACTTCAGCCTTCAAATGGTTCTCTATTTTTGTGCTTTTTTTATCGCTTTCGTATTGTGGATAAGAAAGTTGTATCGGTTTCTATTTCCTCCCCGCCCGATGTAACCTTCAAAGTTTCTCGCTTTTCTTTTCTTTTTTCCTTTTATTGCTTTTGTTCATGTTTTAGTTGCTTTAATTTCGTTTAGCATGTTGTGTGCTTGTGTTTAATAATCGTTTAAATTCGCTGCTCAAACTAGTAATGGCCGTCGTTGATCGGGCGAAACGGAAGGGTTTTCCCTACATTTCATACCCTCGCCCAAAATCCGATTCTCAATTCTAAGACCAATGGAGTCACTTTTAGCCTTTTTCGATCGTAGTTTTCCCACACTAAGATCGAAAGAGAAAATTTTTACATTTGTTTTTGTTAGTTTTTCTTTCCTAAAAAGTTTACTTGTCAACTCCTTCTTTTGCTTTATTTCTATTTGAATTGCATCTTGATTTTTTACTACAGGTACAAAATTTAGGGCATTCAGATTTGCCTGCCAAGCCAAAAGCCAATGCGAATTTGTTTAGCCTTGGCTTATGGCCGGCATCCTCGACTGCCAGTGTCGGCTTAGACCACCACCGGTAGTGTATGGCCGAGGCTTCGATCCGAATTGGTGTCTTGACACTAATTTGGCCCTAAAGTCGAAGACTCGGATTCTACATATATATCATTATGAGTACTATCAAGGAATTAGGTACAAACTTCATCCCTTCTAAGTTTTGATTAAAAGTCATTCCGAGTGTTATAGAAACTTTTCTAAGTGTTACGTAAACTACTGCATATGTTTTCATTTGATTCCGATCGACTCGTAAAGCACACTCTTGTTCATCAATTCACTCGATGGTTTTGAGTCACTCAAACATCACTCAAATTTATCGCATGATCAAACATTCACTCTAACTCTTTCAAACCAAGTTCGACTTCATATTCTACGGTAAAGTGCATTACGAGCGTTAATTCGACTTTCTAAGTCGGCATGTTTTGAGTGAAATATATTTGTCTAGATCAAGTACTCATACTCCGATATTCTCTTCTCTAACTTGATCTTTCTCTATAGTGACTCGGATGGAATTTGAGTATAATGAATATTAGACTCGGAAAATTCCACTCTTCTACGACTCGGATAATTATGCACTTAATGATCTTAATTAAATTACTATCTATGTCTAATCTTGGACTAAAGTATTTTATACTTTGAGAACCAAAATTGGCTTACTTTTGTAAGTTATCTAAACGAGGTTTTCCTACTTTTGAATTACAAAAGTAACCGAGCTTCAAGTCGTCAATCACCAACAGACAAGGCTTTTTCTACTTCGACCAAGGTCTAGACACTATGTTAGGGTTGTCTCGTTTCCAAAACTAGAAATCGTCAACGCTAAGCTCAACGGTGAATTCCACCCTACTTTTCAAACACCACCAGTGGATTGGGACATCTTAAGGAGTCAAGAGCCGTTCCACAACGTTCACATCTTAACGAATCTTTTCGAGCGACTCGGAAGAACCGTTACACCGGTCACAAAGGACTTCTAATCGAAGATACTCACAACGACTAATCTGCTTGGTCACCTATAAATAGAAGCCACTTCACAAGACTTGAAGATTGCTGAACCCATTGCTGAAATTATATCTCTTTGTATAATACTCATTCAATCTTCATCTTACAACTCCAAGTCTCGTACTTAATACTTTTTCGAGTTGTAAAGTCTTATACTCAGTCATAAACACTTTCTTACTCTCTAAGTAAGGTCCTTTGACTGAGTTGTAAGGGTTAACTCAGCTCATTTGTCCCTAGTCTGTAAAGGTTACCTCGGTTAGGAAGTACTAGATCGAGATAAAGGAACTTCTAAGTTTAGGAAAACTTTGTAAGGAATTGTCTAAGGGAGTAATTCGGTTGAGTCGAGTCTACTATATTTTGTGGACTCAAAATAGTGGATTTGACTTGGTGTTTGGATTAGCACCGGCCGTGGTTTCTGCCCCAGGAGGGTTTCCACATAATTTCTAAGTTGACACTTTTCCGAGTCCAATCTAGACTCGGATTGTCTTGATTATTCAGTTTAAACTTAAACCCCTCCATTGTTGTTAAAATTTCCTCATCACCCTATTCACCCCCTCTAGGGTGACCAAGACTCTCCAAGAGCAAACCTTCAATTGGTATCGAGCCTAGCCTTTTAAAAAGGATCTAACAATGCAAAGGTTTAAAGATCAAATGGCTCATAACAATGGAGAGTTCGATGAAGGAAGATCTTCCAGCAGACCACCAAAGTTTAAAAGGATTAAATTTCATACACTAGAAGAAGCTTATGGAATATTTTCTACTAGATCACGATAAAGATGTATGGAACATCATACAAGAAGGTAATTACATTCCAATGAGCATGGAGGAAACAAGACTCCTGCCTAAAGCAAAGCTCGAGTACACCACTCGAAGAGGCGGAAAAGTTCAAGAAGAACTTTAAAGCAATGAACATTCCGATGTGCGCCATCGACACGTAAGAATACAACAGAGTGTCGCATGTGACACAGACAAAGGAAGTCCGGGACACTCTTGTCAACACATATGAAGGCACCAGCCAAGTTAAACAAGCAAAGATAAGCCAATATCTTCACAAATATAACCTGTTCAAGATGGAGCCGGAAGAAAACATCACTCGGATGTTCATCCGCTTCACCGAGATAACTAACAATCTCAAATCTCTGGATAAAAAGATTTCCCATGAAGAAATGTGTAGAAAGATTCTAAGAAGTCTACCCAATAGAAGATGGGGTCCCAAGGTGACAACCATTGAGGAAGCCTAGAACCTCTCTCTATTAAAGCCAGGTGAACTCATTGGGAAGCTACTCACCCATGAGATCCATCTAGAGGAAGAGGATGCCGAGGTCGGCATTAAAAAGAATATTGCACTGAAGGCCTCGGAAAACGAGAGAAGAAAATCTAAGTTCATCGGACTCGAAGAAGATCCCGTGGTACTTATCGCTCGAGGCTTCAAAAGAATGATGAAGCACAAGAGATGGGATAAAAGGCCAAGAGATGAGTTCTACAAGAAAGATAAGAAGGATAGAAAAGGTAAACACTTTTCCCCTTCAAAGTTATCTTTAACTAAGAACTCTGGTTGTTTTGAATGTGGCAGCAAAGATCACATTGTCAAAGACTATCCAAGGAGAAAGAGGGACAGCAAGAAGAAGAAGGCTATGATGGCCACATGGAGTGATGAAGACTCATCTGAAGAAGATGAGGACTCGGACGACTCAAAGTATCTAATGGCTCTATCGGACCGAGAAGTTGAATCTAAGTCGGACTCGACGACTCGGACAATGAGGAAACAAATCCTCGGTGATGTATAGTGGGAGCGGAAGCAAAAGAAGAAGGGAAAAACCCAAAAAGGCTACCCGGGCAGATTGGGGTCTGCAGGTGCGATCTTGGGGAAAAGGGTGAAAAGAGGGGAAAATGGAGGAGTTTGTGGCTGAAATTTGGTGGGAAGGTTATTAACTGGTCCAAGAAGGTCGTGAAAATATGGAAATTTTTGGAGGTCGGGAACACCTTGATCTGCACGCCTGAAGTGAGCAGAGCAGCGATCTTGGGCTGGATGTCTAGGACCGATACCCTTTGTTTGGATCGGAGGTGGGGACGGAATTCTTCTTGGATTGAGCTGAGATTTGGAGAGAATGGACTCAACTCATGTATGTTGGTGTGGGTGAAATTTGGGGAGGAAATGATTCATGGATTGGGAGATATGAGTATGGAAAATAGCTGGATAAAACCAAGGTTCGTTGCTCGGATACGTAAACACCACCGAGGGAACCAAGGGACACCTTCAATCTGGCCGGATACTGAAACACCACCGGAAGATTGGAAGGACTCAAAGGACACCACCTAGTAGCGAACTCGGATACAACAATGAGAATTCAAGGGGCCGAGAAATCCATCTCGAAAAGAGTATAATACTCAAAGTTTATAAATTCATCAAAGTTAATTTTTATATAGCTGAATGCTAGGCTATTTATAAGGAAATAAAACATGCTGAAAATAAATCAAAACTAAAAGATAATCTAAGGCCTAAAAGAAAGATTACAAGATCAATGGCCTAAGATGTATTAGCCCCTTATCCAAGCCAATTTGGGAACATGTGGCTAAAATGAGAGTTAATTCTAGCCAAGTATTTCCTACCCCTTGTGCAAGAAAGCTTGTCATAGATTCTTCCACTAGAGATGATCCTTGGAAATGCTATCTAGAACCTTCCTTGTGCTGTCCACACATGACCCATTCGGCTAAGGCATAAAACTTGGTCTTGATGGTCCTTGAAATTATCCGGACAGCTTGTAAAGACAATACCCGGTTAGGTGCTTTTAGGTATTTTGGACCGACCTTGGTGCTTCTTTTCACTTCCACTCTTTAGGCAACAATTATTTATGTGACATAAGACATAAAAGATAATGGTCCAGCTCTAGCTTAACTTGTAAAAGTCAAACTAGAATAATCATCTTTAGGTGCCAAAATGATCTCTATTCTGTTTTAACTCCATTTGGATCCCCGTCATTAAATCATAGCTCTTGACATGTAGGCATGTATGGAGTTCTTGGTCAAGTATGTTGTAGCCCTTGGTCAATATCCATCACTCAGGAGGTAATTGAATATTTCCTCAAGTTTTCAAAAGTCGATTTAGTTAAATATATTTATACTTTGGAAGAAAAGTCCAGTTTTGACTCCTCCGAATTTAAAGAACAACTTGAGTCTATCACTTCGAGAGCATCTCTTTGAAAAATGAATTAGAAAAACTGAGACTTACTCTAAGAGAGCTCAAGACTAGTACTCAAGCTAATGAGACTGAGTCCGAGACACTCGAAGAGAAAATGAGCATCCGAAACAAAAGCTCAATGAGTCTCAAGAACTTGTTTTAAAGTTTACTCAAGGTCAAAAAACCTTGACATGCTCTTAGGATCTCAATGTGTCTCCTTCGAAAAGAAGGACTTGGTTTTAACAAAGAGGAGGAACCAAATCCTACTTAGATCTTTCCAAAAAGGATTAATGTGAAGTTCGGGAAAGTTGAGCACGGTCCTATTCATAAGAATGAAAAGAGGACCGAGCCCGGACCAGCTTTCGAGCAAAACCTTCTCCACTGGTTTATAGAAGGAAAGATTTTCAAAAGAAAGAGACACACACTCGGTTTTCAAAAGGAAGACTCAGAATCGGACCAAACCTAAAGTTATTCAAATCTGGATTCCCAAGAGTCTTCTTCCTCGAAAAGGACTACAATAAAGGGAGTTACTAGGTTCGTGAGAGGAAGTTAGAAGGGTTAGTTTGCTTCGACTTGTAGGTAGGTCGAAAAGAACAAAAGGGCATTGGTACCTGGACAGTGGATGCGGATGCCATATTTTATGATATTCAAGACTCTTTTATGAGTTAGAAGATTACAAGGGAGGCAAAGTCACTTTTGGAGATGATAGCAAGGGCAAAATAGTTGGGATAGGCAAGATTGGAAAAGGAAACAATCTGGTCAGCCTAGTCTACCTTGTCAAGGGATTAAAGTATAATCTGCTCAGCATCTCTCAATTGTGTGACAAAGGTTAAGAGGTAAGATTCACTCAAACTAATTGTTATATTTTTATGAAACTACCAAGGAGACTAAGCTCTCGGGTAAGTGATCGGGTAATACCTACACTATTTTTCTCTCGACCTAAGTAAGAATTTATCTTGCTTAAAAGCATCTCTACATGATGATTCTTGGACATGGCATTACAGATTAGGTCATGGTAGCATGGACACCATTAAGAAGCTTGCATCTCATGGTTTAGTCGAGGCTTGCCTAACTGTGTATTTCAGAAAGATAAAATTTATAAAGCATGCACAGAAGGGAAACAGGTCGGATCATCTTTCAAATCTCTTAAAACTGTTTCCACATCGAAAGTGCTTGAAATGTTGCATATGGATTTATATGGTGAAATCCTTGTCAAGAGTCTCGGAGGTCAATCATATGTTCTTGGATTGTTGATGACTACTCACGATTTACTTGGGTGTGTTTTCTTAAGCATAAAAATGAAGCCTTCAAAGAGTTCAGCAAGCTTTGCAGGAAAATCCAAGTTGAGTCTCGGACTCAATCAAAAGAATTCGAACCGACCATGGAAGGGAGTTCGATTACTCGAAGTTACGAGAATTCTATGATAAGAATATACCTCCCACAAATTCTCAGCACCAAGAACTCCTCAATAGAATGGAGTAGTGGAGAGAAAGAACCGAACTCTTAAAGAAATAGGAAGGACAATGATGATTGAACATGATCTACCTTACTATTTATGGGCTGAGGAAGTCAATACAACAAACTACACTCGAATAGATGCCTCATCGGACCCATCTTAAAGAAAACTCCATATGGGCTCTACAAAGGGAAGAAACCCTACATTTCATACTTGAAACCCTTTGGATGTAAGTGTTATGTTCATAACAATCGTAAGGATCACCTGACCAAGTTTGATGCTCGGTCGGATGAAAGTATCTTGGTTTTTCACCTCATAATAAAGCATATCGCATTTTCAATAAAAGAACTAACAAAGTGGAAGAAAGAATCCACATTGTTTTTGATGAGATTGATCGGGGAAAACTAAGTCGAGTCAACATTCTTAGATCCGAAGCTTAGTCAAGATAATGCTCTTGCTGAAGATGGGCCCGAGACGAGTCAAGGAAAAGTCACCGAGAATGAGGTAACTCGGAACACCCCGACTCAAAATGAATCGATTCAAGAGCCAACTCGGAATGCTGAAGGTTAACCGGATGAGGAAGCTCAATCAGATCGGACCACTAAAGATCAACCAATTCAACCTACAAACCTGGTGAACCGAGAGAACAGGTAAAGCATTCAAACATGCTTTGAGCCACCCACTTGAAAATATCTTGTCCGACATCAACGGTGGGGGTAAGAACTCGTTCCTCTCTACAAAATCTATGTGCATTCACTGCATTCATATCATTAACTCGAACCTGAAATGCACTAGAAGCCCTTAAAGAACCTGAATGGGTAGAGGCCATACAAGAGGAGCTTAATCAATTCGAAAGAAACCAAGTCTCGACTTTGACCAAATGACCTTCCGACCACCCAGTCATAGGAACCAAATAGGTTTTCAAGAACAAACTGGATGAAGGTGGGTTGGTAGTAAAAAATAAGGCCAGACTTGTGGCTCAAGGTTACAATCGAGAAGAAGGAATTGATTGTGGGGAAACCTTTGCACCAGTAACTAGAATTAAGGCTATCGGAATCCTTTTGGCATTTGCATCAAGCATGAATATCACGTTGTATCAAATGGATGTTAAATGTGCTTTTCTTAATGGTTTCATTCAAGAGGAAGCCTATGTTGAGCAAGCCCCTGGATTTGAAAACTCATAATTTCCAAATCATGTTCTCAAGTCGCAAAAGCTCTTTATGCTCTTAAACAAGCTCCCGGAGCTTGGTATGAAAGACTAAGCAATTTCTTGGTTAAAAATGATTTTAGAAGAGGTCAAATTGACAAGACTCTTTTTATAAAAACCAAGGGGAAAGACTTTCTTATTGCTCGGATCTATGTTGATGATATTTTATTTAGAGCTATTAATGAAATTCTCTGTCGAGATTTTTCCGAGTTGATGATACAGAATTCCAAATGAGTATGTTGGGAGAACTCAACTTCTTCCTTGGTCTAGAAATCAAGCAAGACAAATATGGCATCTATGTCCATCAATCAAAGTATACCAAGGAGTTGCTAAAGAAACACAAACTTCAAGGTGCAAAACATGCAACAACCCCAATAAGTAGCGAGTATAAAACCGAACTCGGATGAAAAAGGTAAAGTAGTAGATAAGAAACTCTATCGAGGTATGATTGGATCTCTATTGTATCTTACTTCCAGTAGACCAGACATAATGTTTAGTGTATGTCTGTGTGCAAGACTTCAAGCTAATCCTAAAGAATAACATCTCACCGTGGTGAAGAGAATCTTTGGATATCTTGCAGGGACTCGGAATCTAGGTCTATGGTACTCAAGAGACTCGGAACCGACTCTCACTGGATACTCGGATGCTGACTATGCTGGATACAAGGTTACCTCAGGAGCCTACCAATTTCAAGATCAATCCCTCATATCTTGGCACTCAAAGAAGCAGAACTCGAGTAGCTCTATCAATTCGTTGAAGCCGAGTACATTGCTGCTGGTGCATGCCGTGCTCAAATTCTATGGATCAAGCAACACTTGAGAGATCTTAGACTTTCATTCAAATTAATTCCAATCAAGTGTGACAATCAAAGTGCAATCAACATCAGTAAGAATCTAGTTCAGCACTTAAAGACAAAGCATATTGAGGTCAGGTATCATTTTCTAAGAGATCATTCTAAGAAAGGTGATATTGAACTTGAATTCATTCCTACCAAACTTCAACTAGCTGATATCTTTACTAAGCCACTTAGTGAGGATCAGTTTTGCTTTATTAGGAATGAACTTGGAATGATAAATGCATGATTATGTGCTTTTCTAAGTGAATTTACTTTGCATGATTATGTGTTAAATGTTTCTTTTACGTGCTTTAATAACAATTAGTTCAATTGACCTAGTGATATTTAGGTATGATTTATTACTCGAGTCGGACTCGGTTTTGAGAAAAATGGACATCAAACTTCGAAATCATCTCTAGATTAGTGGAAAATTTCAAAAATCTCTTTTAAAATTTCTCTTTTTTCTCTCTCTTTCGCATATCGATCGGGGAACTACCCTTTAGAAGACAAACACTTGAATTCTAACCGTTAGAGAGTAGAAAAGTCACACCGGTCCGAGGCGACCGTTGGAGAGTTGGGTCGAACGAATACTAAAGGACAAAATTCTTTCTCTATAAATAGCATCCATTTTCCTTCATTTCGCTACTTTACTCTCTACTCACTCACTCTCTCTCTCGCATACTACCTCTCAAGAAAGTTCAGTGTTTTCGAAGAGCAAACCTTCTCTCTCAAGCAAAGCAAGAAACATCTTAAGTAAACACCGAAAGCTCTCAGCTCTCTCCTACTCTCTTTTTTTTTTCCTCTCGTGGAGCTATCTTCCCTCTCTCTCAAAGTTCATCTCCTCTCTTCTCGAAACTCCTCAACTATGCCAAAAGAGGTTTTCACCGGACTTTCTTGGATCTGCAACCAAGAAGCCTCGAACCAAAAGCCAAGAAGGTCCTTCCAACCCCTCTAAAATCCTTATCACCCAACACCCGATGTTGGATGACATATTCTTCCCAACCACAAAATTTTCGTGGTTGAACCACATCAAAACAACAGGGGTTTACAATTTCATTTATTTAAGTGAGTTTATCTACCCAGAACTCGTCTCTAGGTTCTATTCAAATCTTTCTAGCTCTAAGGGGATCCTTACCTCCAGAGTTCAAGATGTCGTTGCTCGAATCAACGTCTCTCTCCTCCACCGCTTATTCAAATATCATCTCTTTTCCTCAACAGTAACCCTATACCTTTCAACGAGGTTGTTGATAACTTCTTCGAGAAGTACGCAAAGAAATCCCCGAGTCACACAAAAACTTTTCGGTGACTCGGATGAAGTCGACGCTCGTCTTCTTTGTTTTCTCGCGATGAGAACCTTTTTCTCTTAGCATTCTAGCAAAGACGATCTAAATTCCAAGATTCTCAAGGCTCTTTTTGATATTCTAGAGGGCTACGAAGTAGACCTCTTCCTAGCAATCAGTGAGCGAGATGGCCTCTCGTGCTAGCTCGGATAAAGAAATCCACCCCTTTTCCTTTTGGGGCTCTTCTCACCTTCATCTTCAAACAATTCAAAGCCCCGCTCCCTTCAAATCCTAAAGCAGTTTTGAGGCCGCCATAGTAGTTGGCGAAAAGAGCTTATAGGCTAAGGATACCGAGTAAACCCAACCAAGTGTCCGGGTCCACAACTCGAACCGAGGAAACCTTCTCCTCCGCCTCGAGACTCCACTCTCTCTACCTCCTCCACCCGGCGATGCTTCCACCTCGGGTGCTTCTCATGTTATCTCTTCGCTTTGTCTAACACAATGTTGGACAAGCTCTCCTCTATGTCCACCGAGATCAAGGACACTCTCCGGTCATTCAAGACTGTTCGTCGGCCTATGACCATAAACCAAAAGACGAGTCGAGTCTCAAATCCGAGAGCAGCAGGATGTGCTCCTTGAGATGAAAGCACTGGTTAAGGAGCAATAAGAACTAATCGAGCTCCCCAAGAACGGCGCTCCAATGCAGCTCAGGACCCGGTCGGCTCGACACATTAGAAGAGTCCTCGAGTCTCGCCAAACCTCCTTCCGAAGAGGCGGAAGAAGAAGAGGAGGAGGCTACGGCTGAGGCAGCTCCGTCTTAGGAGAAGGAGGAAGGGGAGAAGAAAAGGAAGCAGCCGAGGGACAAGGTGCTCCCTCCCTCAACCGGAGCCGATTAGCTCAAACAGTGAGTCCGAATGACTCAAAAACCATGCCGACAAAGCTCGGCCAGCGAGCAGTCAAGCTCGAGGATGCACAACCCTCCATCGAGTTCTAAGAGGATGAACCTCGGACGACCTTATTCTGGGTCGCCCACTTAGAGCCGAGCCCATCCCGCAGCTACCGGTGTTGCCCCCGCCAATATCTTCAACATCTTCTCGTTCATACCAAGCATAGGCGCACTCGCCCGTTCATCCACTTCAACTCGATCTGCTCCCATTCCACCATCCTAATTTTTTTTCTGTTTTGGTTTTCTGTTTTTCTTTTGTCCAAACAAATAAATTGTATCTACTTGTTACATTCTTCTCCGTTTTATTTTTGCTGAAAGGCAATGGGGAGAATATTTAGAAAATTTGTTGTCTTGTTTAAGGGGAGTTTTTCTCACCCTTCTTGTACATATTTTCTATGCTTATGTGAATATGAATGAAGTTTTGTTTCGTGCTTATTTACCTCTAAGTGTAACTCATTTATGAGTTTCAATTTCTTAGCATATCTTGCTCCGATATGTCAACTCAGTTATGTATCCTTGCTCCGACATAAGCAATACTCTAAGTTCGAATCACTTCATTTCTATGTGATATTTCATTCTTAGCTCTCTTGCAATGTAAGTATAATCGCTCTAATATGATCTAAGGCTGAACCACTTTAGCTATTTCTGCGATTCTATCTCTAAACTCGATATACTTTTTGAGAAATAATGAAAACTCGAGGCTTGTTTCACTAACAAAGTTTCTATCCGAGTATGGAATGCCTTTCATCAAAAACGGGGATATTGAAGACTTAGATTCTACATTTATATCATTACGAGTACTATCAAGGAATCGGTACAAACTTCATCCCTTCTAAGTTTTGATTACAAGTCATTCTAAGTGTTATAAAAACTTTTCTTAGTGTTAGAGAAACTTTTCTGCGTGTTACGTAAAACTACTACATTTGTTTTCATTCGATTCCGACCGACTCGAAAGCACACTCTTGTTCATCAATTCACTCTAATGGTTCTCGAGTCACTCGGACATCACTCGGATTTATCGCATGATCAAACATTCACTCTAACTCTTTCAAACCATGTTCGACTTCATATTCTATGGTAAAGTGAATTACAGCGTTAATTCAACTTTCTAAGTCAACATGTTTTGAGTGAAATATATTTGTCTAGATCAAGTACTCATACTCTAATATTCTCTTCTCTAACTTGATCTTTCTCTAGACCGACTCGGATGGAATTTGAGTATAATGAATATTAGACTAAGAAAATTCCACTCTTCTAGGACTCGGATAATTATGCACTTAATGATCTTAATTAAATTATTATCTATGTCTAATCTTGGACCAAAGTATTTTATACATTGAGAACCAAAATTGGCTTAGTTTGGTAGGTTATCTAAACGAGGTTATCCTACTTTTGAATTACAAAAGTAACCGGCTTCAAGCTGTCAATCACCAGCGAGACAAGGCTTTTTCTACTTTTGACCAAGGTCTAGACACTCTGTTAGGGCTATCTGTTTCCAAAACAAGAAATCGTGAACGCTAAGCTCAACGGTGGTTTCCACCCTACTTTTCGGACGCCACCATTGGATTGGACATCCTAAGGAGTCAAGAGCCGTTATACAATGTTCACATCTCAATGGATCTTTTCGAGCGACTCGGACGAACCGTTACACCGGTCATAGAGAACTTCTAATCGGAAGATAGTCACAACGGCTAATCCGCTTGTTCACCTATAAATAGAAGCCACTTTATAAGACTTGAAGATTGCTAAATCCATTGCTGAAATTATATCTCTTTGCATAATACTCATTCAATCTTCATCTTACAACTCCAAGTATGTACTTAACTCTTTTTCTAAGTTGTAAAGTCTTGTAATCGAGTCACAAACTCTTTCTTACTCTCTAAGTAAGGTCCCTTGACTGAGCTGTAAGGGTTAACTCAGCTCGGTTGTCCCTATTTGTAAAGGTTACCTCGGTTAGGAAGTACTAGATCGAGATAAGGTAACTTCGAGTTTAAGAAAACTTTGTAAGGAATTATCTAAGGGAGCAATTCTAGTTGAGTCGGTCTACTGTATTTTGTGGATTCAAAATAGTGGATTTGACTTGGTGCTTGGATTAGCACTCGCCGTGGTTTTCCGCCCCGGGAGGGTTTCAACGTAATTTACGAGATGATACTTTTCTTAGTCCAATCTAGACTCAGATTGTCTTGATTATTCAGTTTAAACTTTAAACTCTCCATTGTTGTTAAAATTTTCTCATCACCCTATTAACTCCCTCTCTAGGGTGACCAAGACTCTCCAAGAGCAAACCTTCAAAAGCCTCATGGCAGATGTGAATCCCTAATTTTTTATTTTTGTTCAGTTAAGAACTAACATCCCAAGAATTTTGAAAATAATTTCTAAAATAAAATAGTGAATAAAATCGCCAATCAAATTAATTTAATTTATCTTTGACTTGATTTAATAAAATTCGTTAATCTAAGTAAGAGATCAATCCCCACTTTCAAAAATAATCTTCAAAAACCCCAAAATCATTTTTGAACCTTTAAAAAACACCCGGAGCAAAGTCATTCATGGGAAGCTCGGTCTAGTACGGTCCCGGGAGCGCCTGGGGTTGTGGTTCCTATAGATATATCTTAACATAGATAAATTCTTGTTACGTATAATGAATATAAATCTAAATGTTTCCCTTGGCATTTTTAGCGTTTGATTCTTGATGAGCTATGAAGACTCGGATTCTAACTCTAAGACATTCCGAGTACTACATGAAGACTCACGTATAAACCTCATCCCTCCTAAGTTTTTATTACAAGTCATTCTAAGTGTTTTAGAAACTCCTATATAAGTTTTCATTCATCTCTCGACCGACTCGGAAAAAACATTCTTGTATATGTTCTCGCATTGGTGTTTCTTACTCACTCGGACAACACTCGGATCTATCGCATGTTCAAATAATTTCTCTAACACATTTATTCTAAGTTCGACTACATATTTTAACGCAAAGTGAATTATAGTGTTAATTCCTCTCTCTAAGTTTGTTTGTTTGTTTGAGAATTATTTGTCTAGATCAAGTCTTTATACTCGATGATTTTACTCTTTTTAACTTGATCTTTCTTAGGATCGACTCGATGGAATATGAGTATATTGAATATTAGACTCGGAAAATACCACTTTTCTAGGTCTAAGATAATTATGCACTTAATTGTCTTAATTAAATTATTATCTGTGCCTAATATTGGACCAATGTATTTTATACTTTGAGAACCAATGAGGTTTACTTTTGTAGGTTATCCAAACGAGGCTATCTCATTTTTGAAATGTAAAAGTAGCCGGCTTCAGTCGTCAATCACCAACGTAAAAGGTTTATCTATTTCGAACATGGCTCGAACATTGTGTCGGGGTTGTCTGTTTTCAAAACTGGAAAACTCCAACGCTAAGCCCAACAGATGGTTTACACCTTGCTTTTCGGACATCATTAGTTGACTGGAGTACCTTTCAGAGCCAAGATGATGGAAAGTGGACAGCCCTTGATCATGGACCGAGGACAAGTCATCAAGAGAGATCAAACATGCATGGAAATCAGCCAAAGTCACTTGAATTTCTTATTATCATTTTTGATCCCGGAGGATGAGAAGTCAAGAGTGTGATCTTTTTATGATTGTTCATAAATAATTATTTACCTAAGAGTCAAGAAGAAGAGCCAAGAAGAATCAACTAGCAAACCTAAAATCCTCCATGTTAGAGCAAGGTGCATTTTGGCCATGACAAACCGTGAAGTAAAATGTCTTTGCATATAAATAAGCTTGTATTTAATTCTGTCCGGTCCAAGGATAAATACAATGTGCCTCAAGGAAGCATCCAATGAAACCACACGTGAAGAGCATTCTAGAAGGCACTCAATATAGTGGATGATGAGTTGATTTGAAGAAGGCTTGGGAAAGGGGAAAACAAGCCACAACCACATGTTCCCAATTTTGACAATACTTGGCTAGAATTCACTCTAGCTTAACTTGGAGAAGGGGAAAGAATATTGGCAAATTTTGTTTTGATTTTGCTTTAATTTTTAGCTATGTTTCAGCTTTGTAAAATGCCAATGTTAGGCATTATAAATTCAGCAAGCCTAGCTCTTGTATAAACCAACTTTGATGAATTTATAAACTTGAGCTTTGCTCCTTTTGAGATGGATTTCTCAACCTCTTGAATCCTCATTGCTGTATCCGAGCCTTGGCAAGCTTGGTGGTGTCCTTTGAGTCTTTACAATCCCCGGTGGTGTTTCACGTATCCGGCCAGATTGCAAAGTGCCCCTTGATTCAGCTTGGTGGTGTTTCTGTATCCAAGCCAGAATCCAGGTTCTATCCAGCGACTTCCATCAACCATATCTCCCAATCCACGAATCATCTCTTTCCCAAATTTCACACACTTCATCTTACATGAGTTGAGACCATCTCCACCAAATCTCAGCTTAAACCAAGAAGAACTCCGCCCTCCACCCTTGAAACAAACAAAGAGACTCATCCTGGACAGTCAGCATAGAACCCTGACTTTCAGCTCTGTGTTCAAGGCCTTCCCGACCTCCAAAAATTCCAATATTTTTACACAACCTTCTTGGCCCAGTTAATAACCATCCTGTCAAATTTCAGCTTCAAATTCATCCATTTGCTCCTCCGTTCACATTTTCTCCCAGAACCGCACTTGCAGGACCTGTTCTGGCCAGCTTGCTTGTTTGCGGTTTTCCCTCTTTTTGCTTCCGCCTCCCACTACACATCACAAGAGTCGTTGCACAACGTTCACATCCCAACGGATCTTTTCTGCGCGACTCGGAAGAGCTGTTACAACAGCCAGTAAAGACTTCTGTTCATAACCAAGACACAACGGTCACTCTGTTTGGTCATCTATAAATATCACAAGACTAGAAGATTGCTGAATCCATTGCTGAAACTATATCTCTAGTACATTACTCATTCAATCTCTTTCTTACAATTCCAAGTTTGTACTTAATACTTTCTTAGTTGTAAAGTCTTGTATTCGGTTACATATTTTTCTTACTTTACGAGTAAGGTCCCTTGACCGAGTTATAAGGGTTAACTCAGCTCGGTTGTCCTTAGTCTGTAAAGGTTATCTTAGTTAGGAAGTACTAGATCAGATAAGGGAACTTCGAGTCTAGGAAAACATTGTAAGGAATTGTCTAAGGGAACAATTCTGGTTGAGTCGATCCGTTGTATTTTGAGGATTCAAAATAGTGGATTTCACTTGGTGCTTGGATTAACACTATCCGTGGTTTTCCGCCCTGGAGGGTTTCCACGTATTTCTAAGTGTATACTTTTCCGAGTCCCATCTAGACTCGGATTCACTTGTTTATCATTTTCAAGCTTAAAGTTTCTAAGTTTATTAAAATTCACTTATACTCTCCAAGAGCAAACCTTCAAGCTATAAATTCTCCTAAGACTCTAATTCTTAATAGACATCTCTTTGATTCTTAGAACTCATTTGTACTTAACTAAGAAGAAACCGACTCGGATATTAGTTACTTAATACCGACTTAGTTACGGGAAACCGACCCACTCGGTATGATTTAGAAAAAGTTTGCCTAAATAATTTCACACTTAAAAATTATCTTTCTAACTTACTTCATATGTTAAAACTTAGTCCCGACATAGTTTCTACGTCTATGAGGAAATGGTGGCTTTTCTGTCTATTATCTTTTAAAGGTAGGAAGCCGTTTTTTTTTCTTTAATCTAAAATTATTCAACTTAATTAAACCTGAAAAAATCAAACTACAAATGTTACTCAAAGTATAAAAATACTTTGATTCAAGTTTAGATAGTGATTAGTCTAAATAAATCTTTTTTATGACTAAAATTACTTAATCTATTAAAATGGAATTTTTCAAGTCCAATATTCAATATTTTCAAATTCCATTTATGTCTAAACTCAAAGAATAAATAAGTTAGAATTTATGTTCAAATTTGTCTGCTTTCAAGTCCCAAAGAAACAAAGCCACAAAATAGCTCGTTTGAGAGCTAGATTTCGTAACTAGTTGAAGCAAATTTAGAAGGCTTACCAAAGTAAAAGTTATAAGGCTTACCCTTAATGAAGAGAATGGTATCCATCAGTCTAGAACCAAGAATCTAGCTTTCGGGGCGGAGATACTAGATGTAGGGATAATCCCTTCAATTCCGCCCATCAACAGATGACTCGTCCTAATTTGAATTTCCTAAATAGCTTTGATCTTGGATGGATCAACTTTAATTTCTATAAGACTCGACAACATAGGCTAATAGCTTGCCCGAGGTTACCCCGAAGGCACACTTTTGAGGATTAACATGCATGTTGTCTTTTCTCGATCCTTCGAAGAACTTTCTAAGGCTAGGTAAGTGCCCCGCCTTGTCTTTGGACTTAATGATCATGTCATCCATGTAGACCTCGACTTCTTTGCGGATCATGTCATGTAATAGAGTTATAGCTATCCTCCGATATGTTGCGCCAACGTTCTTGAGCCCAAATGGCATCATCACATAATAGTACGTCCCCATTGAGTGATAAAGGTCATCTTCTCCAAGTCTTCTTTGACCATCTTCACCCAATTGTACCCAAGCATAGCCATCCATAAATGAGAGCAGAGCATGTCCCGCTGCGTTATCTACGAGGATATCGATATGGGGTAGCAGAAAATCATCTTTTGGACTTGCCTTATTTAAATCCCTGTAGTCGACGCACATCCGAACCATGCCGTCCTTCTTTGGAACCTGTACTATGTTTTCTAACCACCGAGGATAATGTACTACTTTGATAAACCCACCCTCTAATTGCTTATGGATCTTTTCCTTAATTTTCAATTCCCATTTAGGTTTCTTCCTTCGAGCTTCTACTTAACCGGCTTGGCGTCTTCGTAAGGTTGAATTCCGTGTTCCGCTATACGTGGATCTATCCCGACATGTCTTTATAGAAACATGCAAAGACATCTATGAACTCTATAAGGAGCAAAGTAAATTGCTTTTCCTCTTCCGGATCTAGTGCTTTCCCAATTTGAACCTCTTCGGGTCGATCAACCGATCCTAGATTAATTGTTTTTGTTTCCTCTATTATTGGTGGGAGATTTTGATGATCTTCTATAACTTTTACTAATTCTTTAGGGATTTGTTGTTCATCATTAGAGGAAAAACAATTAAAAATACGAGAAGAGAAGTAAGCGTAAAGGTTCATCTTATTGAATGAGGTAATGAGTACATCGAGACTCAAAAATAGAAGATGCGGAATTAAAGATAACAAAACTAGAAGATGAAATAGAAGCAATAGGAATAAAAATAAAAGCCCTAGTGCTAGACTCAGGAATGGGATGTTGTCCTAAGCTAACAAGAAACTCATGGCCTTCCTTAGCATCGATCCAATTAATATGCTTGGACCCTTCGTTGTCAACGTCATTGATGAATCTGGATGGATCAAACTACGGGTTCGACATGGCTCGAGACAGCATCGAGACCGAATTCCTCTCATGTTCTTCTCTTCTCCAAATAGCAGATCGAAGATATTATTCCTAGCCAGGTTTGTCAAGTCCGATGTGGATTGTCCCTCTTCAAGGAGGTAGGGTGCCTCCTTTTCCAATATATAGTAGTCATTATAAATCTCCAAGCGAGTACCGAATACGCTTCGTTCGAGCTCATATGGCTTAGGAAAGCCTTAGTAGGTGATGTATAGTGGGCGCGGAAGCAAAAGAAGAAGGAAAAACCAAGAAAAAGCAACCCGGACAGATTAGGACCTGCAGGCGCTGTCTTGGGAGAAAGGGTGAAAGGAGGGGTAAACGGATGAGTTTGGAGCTGATTTTGGTATGGAGCTTCTCAACCGATTGATGAAGCTCCGGGATTGTTTTGGGATTTTTTATCACCGGGAACACCATGATCAAGGAGCTGAAAGTCGGGGTTCTATGCTCGACTGTCTAGGATGGTACTCTGTTTGATCTAAAGGTGGGGGTCGGAATACTTCTTGGATGGAGGCGATTTTTGAAGGGATGGAAGTAGACTCACTGGAAGGATGGTGGTTAAAATTGGGCTAAAATGGACGACTGGTTTGGGAGATATGGTTCGGTGAAGTGAAGGGGTAGAACCTGGATTCTTACTTGGATACAACGAACACCACCGAGGGAATCGAGGGGCACTTTCAATCTATCCGGATACGTAAACACCACCGGGCATTGAAAGACTCAAAGGACACCACCAAGCTTGCCAAGGCTTGGATACAGCAATGAGGATTCAAGGGGTTGAGAAATCCATCTCAAAAAGAGCAAAGCTCAAGTTTATAAATTCATCAAAGTTGTCCTTACATGAGCTATGCTAGCTGAATATATAATGCCTCATAATGGCATTTTACAAAGCTGAAACAAAGCTAAAGATTAAAGTAAAATGATAATAAAACTACCAAGATTCTTTCCCCTCCTCCAAGTTAAGCTAGGTGAAATTCTAGCCAAGCATTTGATCATTTGGGAACATGTGGGCACGGATTGCTTTCCCTTTGCCAAGCCTTCTTCAAACCAACTCATCTTCCACCTTAGTGAGTGCCTTCTAGAATGCTCTTCCATGGTTGTAGGCAGGCTGAAGGTTCTTCACGATGATCCATACATGGTCCTTCTCGGAAGGTCGACCTACCATATGGGCAGCCTTTACCCTCAAGTCGGTGAGCATGTCTCGTAAATCTTTCTTTCTCACCTTGCTTGATCAATTCTAAGTCTCTAAGTGTGACAGGTAGATCAGTCTTATAGGAGTATTGGTGCAAGAGCTCCTTACACGGATCGGTGCAATTGCTCGACCTTATGTGAGTTAGTCTGTGTTATACAACTTCATTACGTCGATATCAAAAGTCCACGGGAATATGGTGAGGTAAATGTCTTCTAGTATGTTCTTAAAAGTCATTGCTCCTAAGAAGTTGCGAACATGATGATAAGGATTCTTGGAACCTCAAAGCTTGATATCGGGCATGGTGAACTTGGAGGGGTAATTTCCCTTACTGATTGAAGTGAATCCCTTTTGATCAAAGTAGTGCTTATTGAACATGGATGACTTCCTTGACATTTGTCCTATCCGATCTATACGTTGATCGGACTTGGATTCATGCTTGGGACTGCCTGGAGGAGATAGACTAGGTGGATGTGGAGGACCTCTTCCTCTTCTTAATCGTTCTTCTTCTTCATCTCTCTTACTATCCTGAATAGCTTTCAAGGTAGCTCTAAGATTGCCTACGATGGACTCTATTTTCTTATCCTCAACCTCAATCCTAGCTTCCATTTTGGCTGATTTTTCATTGAGCAAGGAAAGAATAAGAGTTTGTTCCGGTGTTTAGTCCATTAGAGGGGAATTTTTCTTAGGTACTGTCCTACAATAAAAATAGATTGAACCGGTGTGGTATGCACCAAAGTTTGTTGCACCGGTGTCAACCGTGGAGCAAAACATGGTATAGAGCGGGGAGAAGATGTGACAAACTCCTTATTGAGGTGTTCTAACCTTTTGGAGCTTGGATTCCAACGATACTAAATTACAGTAGACTTCCCTATTATGGAGCGCAAAGTATGATGCCTAGGACCATGTGAAAGAATGCAACTTTTGCAAGGAAGGGGTTAAGCGCGACGACAGAAGAGACTAAGAATGCTCTTTTCTTTGGATACACATAAAGAATGCAAAACAAATGAAGTGTATGCGATGATGCTTATGACATAACTTGGGATGGCTAATGCCTAATTGGATTGCATAACTAGAATGCATAAATGATTTTTCCTTAATTGAAGATGGATTTCTTTTAGCTAAATGCAAAATGAACTCATCTAATTTTGAGATGAATTTTCTTTTAGCTAAATGAAAAATGAAAATGGACTCACCTAATTGAGATGAATTTTATTTTAGCTAAATGAAAAATAATAATGGACTCACCTAATTTGAGATGAATTTTATTTTGGCTAAATAAAGAATGGAAAACGCAAAATGGACTTGCAGAAAGATGAAAGTCTAAAGACCGCCTTACTACAGAGATAGAGGAGTTATTGGTTCAACTACCTGCACCACTAAAGAAAAGATTTTAGGATGACTTGGAAATGCATTTTATGGACCGATCTAAAAGGAAAAGGTAATTTTTAACTTTGGCTACAAATGCACATAATGGATAGACTTAAAGAAATTTTTATGGTATTTTATTTGCGCCCATGCAAGGGCTAATCATTACTCCTCACTTATCCTGAAAGGCTCACAAGGAGAAGATTAAATCTAAAAACAATCACACTCATCCAATCATGCAAATGAAGAGACAATGTACCACCTAGAGAACAAAGGTCGATGGTAAAAAAGGGGTTAAATATAGGTAGGATACATGGTGACTCATATTCCAAGAATTTAGTCCTCCATGGGGCACTTGGGAGGATATAGCATTAAATCCTTGGTTGACAATCAATCCTAATTAGGCCCATCTGGGATGCAATGGGAGCCTCTTCCAAAACAGCTTTTAGAGGTGAAAGCCTAACGGTCCGCCAACAAAAATAAACTATGACCATGGTTGCATAAAATGCGGGATGCCTTATGCAAATATATTATCATAACTAACTACTCAAATTTTCAGGTTTTGCCCTCTTAATAAGTGATTTATCCCGAGTAGAGTCGCCACTATAAGAACCACGGTTTCCCCGCTCCCGAGGGCCCCCGAGCTTCCCCACGAATTGGCGAGTTTTAAAATTTTTCATTTTGGCTTTCGAATATAAAAATGATTTAAGGGTTTTGAAGATTGATTTTTGAAAGTAGGGATAAACCTCTTATTTAGATTTCTTAATGTTATTAAATTAAGTTAAAACGAATTAAATCAAATCGAGTGGCGGTTTTATTAATTTTTTTATTTTTAGAAATTATTTTCAGAAATCCCGAGATATTATTTTGTTACCAAAAATAAAGAAAATAAGGGTTTTGAATCTGCCATGAGGTTTTAAGGCCAAATTGGTGTGAAAACACCTGGTTTGGACCCAAGCCTCAACTGCCGACCACTATGTGCTCGCCTTTTGCACTGCACCTGGTGGTTAGTGGCGTCGTTCAGAGGTTGTGGCTGAGGCGATCAGCCTCAGCCTCTAGCCTGGCTAGCGAGATCCAGAAATATATTTTAAAATTTTCGATCAAAAGTAATTGAAAGGCAATGTAGAAGAATTAAATTAAAAAAGGAGTTGTTAGTCACTTTTAGGAATGAAAAACTAACAATACAATAGATAAATAAATAAATGCTCTTCCAATCTCAGTATGAGAAAATTAAGTTAAAAAATGCTAAAAAAGTGACTCCATTGGTCTAGAATCAAGAATCGGATGCGGGGAGCGGGTACGAAACGTAGGGATAAGCCATTCCGTTCCGCCCGTCAAATGACGACCATTACTAGTTTCAGTAGTGAATCTAAATAGCATATTAAACACAAGAATACCACATGCGTTGCGGAATTAAAAGCAACCAAAACATGATAAAAGAAAGAAATAAAAACAAATATAAAGAAGCGATAAACGAAAGCAAAGGAAAACCGAAAAAGGAACAAAAGTGAAAACTTAAAGGATTACATTATACGAGGAGGGAATAAAAGCGATACAACTCTTTGTCCACAATACAAAAAGAAATAAAACATAAAAATAAATAATCGTTGTGAAGGCGGAATTGGTGCCCTCAGGTAGTCTCACCTGATGATCCGGATTTGGTGATGCGAAGGTGGTGAATCGGGAAGGGCTTTTAATACGTTTTTGTGGAGATGAATGAAAGAATGGAAAGATTAGCTGAAAGGAGTCTAAGAGATAAGAATAACTAAATAATGAATAGCTCTTTAGGGGAAAGTTGTTTCAGCTTAGTATTCGACAGACGTCACGCTAAGCAATAAGCCGTTTCGGTTACTTTTTGGCGAGTGCGACGCATAGGAAAAAATCATTTCGAAATGATTGCACTGAGCTCTCTATTTATAAGAAAAGGCTACGTCACAAAATGACCTAGGGTTTTAATTCAGCCAGTCGTCCAAAGCTAACCCTAAACCAACTGTAAAATCATAAAAAATTGGGTAAGAGAAATGCACCGCTAATTTAAAATGACATCATACGGATGTTTTGAGTTGTGTGCCTCGGTTGGCAACCGAGAAGAAAATGCTGCGTGTTTGGAATTTGAGCTAAAAAGTGGTGTCGACTCTTTAAGTCGCGTGCAATGCTTGGCTACCGAGAACGGAACATTGAGTTTGTTGCGCAGATCCGAGTGAAAAGCAGCATTGGTTTGGTTTCTGGTTGGGAGCCCAAACCTAGCTGGTTCGGTCTAAAGAAAATGGGTTTGTGGGCCGTACGAAGAAAAAAATTGATTTTTGTGGTGCTAATGGGTTTGTTGTGGTTTACTAGAAAAAAATTGATTTTTATGGTGCCAATAAAGATCATGATTCGAGTTCGCAAACAAGACTAAAATTTCATCACCGAGTCAACAAAAAAAATTAACGTAAATAAAAGAGATAAGGATGACACGTTCTTGGTGTCTACAAACTTATTCCCTCAAATGCCAATAAGACTAAAAAGAGCCTTCTACACATTCATTCCCTAATTTATGGCGATACTTCAACGAGGTTGCCATAGGATAAAAGAGGCCTACTTAAAAAAACTACCAATTTCTAGTCAACAAAATAGAAAAAGATCGATCGAAGCCCATCATGGGAACCCACATGCATGTCCTCGGTAATGAGCCACCTAAGCCACATTTCAGCATAGTAGAGGGTCGAATCCGGTGTTTGGGCCTTACTCGATGAATACCATGGACCTTAGGTGCATAAAAGAAATTACTTGAACACTTGTTTCTTAAGAAGATAGCTTACCTCGCAAAGTGTGGCGAGATCACGCTTAATAAGGTGTGCTTATTAAGAAATCAGTCTAATTTATGACTTTACGTGGGTCAACAACATTATACCACTTAATTACGTCTTTATCAAAAGTCCAAGGAAAGATGAAATGGCATGTGTCTTTTGGTACATCCTTTTGAGTCATTTTTGAAAGGAAGGGGCTTATGTGTGAGATCCGAAGAGACTAATAATGCTTTTTTATTTGGATGCACATAAAGAATGTAAAACAAAAGAAGTGTATGCAATGATGCTTATGACTTAACTTGGAATGGCTAATGCCTAATTAGAATGCATAAATGATTGTTCCTTACCTGAAGATGGATTTGTTAAAGCTAAATGCAAAATGAACTCACCTAATTTTGAGATGAATTTTGTTTTGGCTACTTGAAAGATGAAAATTGACTCACCTAATTGAGTTCAATTTTGTTTTGGCTAAATGAAAGATGAAAACAGAGTCACCTAATTGAGATGAATTTTATTTTTGGATAAATGAAATATGTAAATGGACTCATCTAATTTGAGATTAATTTTATTTTGGTTAAATGAAGAATGGAAAATGGAAAATAGACTTGGAGAAAGATGAAGGTCTAAAGACCGCCTCACTAAAGAGATAGAGAAGTTCTTGGTAGAAACTCTTCCGGAATGACCGACGATGACTCCTGGACAGCGTAAGGAAAAGATTTTTGGATAACTCAGAAATGCAAGTAACGTACCGACCTAAAAGGGAAAGGTAATTTTGACTATGGCTACAAATGCACATAATGGACCGACACTAGGAAATTTTTATTGTATTTTATTTGCACCCATGCAAGGGCTAATTAGCACTCCTCACCTATCCCTAAAGGCTTACAAGGAGAAGATTATATCTAAAACCAATTACACTCATCCAATCATGCAAATGAAGAGACAAGGTACCACCTAAAGAACAAGGGTCTATGGTTAAAAGAGGATTAAAACTAGGTAGGATACATGGTGACTCATATTCCAAGAATTTAGTCCTCCATGGGGTGATTGGGAGGATATAGCATTGAATTCTTGGTGCCTCACGCTAAGCCAAGAGCGCGTGCTATGAGGAAAGAGGTACCAGCTCAGTTGACAATCAAGCCTAATTAGGCCCGCTGCGGGATGCGAGTGGGAGCCTCTTCCAAAACAGCTTTAGAGGGGAAAGCCTAATGGCCCGCCAACAAAAATAAACTATGACCACGGTTGCATAAAATGTGGATGCCTTATGCAAATACATTCTCAAAACTCACTACTCAAATTTTCAAGTTTTTCCCTCTTAATAAGTGATTTATCCGGAGTAGATTCGCCACTATAAGAACCACGGTTTCCATCGCTCCCTGGGGCTCCCGAGCTTCCCCATGAATTGGCGGGATTTAAAATTTTTCATTTTGGTTTCCGAATATGAAAATGATTTAAGGGTTTTAAAGATTGATTTTAGAAAGTGGGGATAAACCTCTTATTTAAATTTCTAGATGTTATTAAATTAAGTTAAAACTAATTAAATCAAATTGAGTGGCGATTTTATTAATTGTTTTATGTTTAGGAATTATTTTCATAAATCCCGAGATATTATTTCTTAACCAAAAATAAAGAAAACTAAGGTTTTGAATTTGTCGTGAGGTACTTGGTGCTAGCTTTGGCCTACACCAGGTGGTCGGCGACAGATCGAGAAACATTTTTTTATTTTCGATGATAAATAGCCGAGAGGCGAGTATATAAGAGTTAGATAAAAAAAAAAAAAACGAGTCACCAGTGACTTTTAGGAATGAAAAACTAACAAAACAATAAATAAATAAATTCTCTTCCAATCTTAGTATGGAAAAATGAAGTTGAAAGAGGCTGAAAAAGTGATTCCATTGGTCTAGAACCAAGAATCGAATTCGGGGCGAGGATACGAAATGTACGGATAAGCCCTTCTATTCCACCCGTCAAACGATAACCATTATTAGTTTAAGTAGTGAATCTAAATAACATATTAAACACAAGCATATGACATGTGATGCGAAATTAAAAGCAACTAAAGCATGATAAAAGAAAGCAATAAAAAGCAAATATAAAGAAGCAATAAACCAAAGTAAAGGAAAAGCTAAAAAGTAACGAAAGCGAAAACTAAAAGGATTACATCAAATGAGGAGGAAATAAATGCAATCCAACTCTTTCTCCACAATACGGAAAGGAACAAAACATAAAAATAAATAACCATTGTGAGACGGAATTGGTGACCTCGGGTTGTCCCACTCGATGATCTAGATCTCAAATATGGATTCGGTGATGCAAGGGTGGTGAATCGGGAAGGGCTTTTTGTATGTTTTTGTGGAAATGACTGAAATACTTGGAAAGATCGGCTAAAAGGAGACGAAGTGATCAAAATAACCGAATATTCAATAACTCTTAGTCATGATTCGAGTGGCGTAGTGTTTAGGGAAAGTTGTTTCGGCTTAGTATTTAGCAGCGTGACGCTAAGGAATAAGTTGTTTCTAGTTACTTTTTGGCGAGTGTGACGCATAGGAAAAAGTCATTTCTGAAATGAGAGCCTAAGCTCTCTATTTATAAGAAAAGGCTAGGTCACAATGCGACCTACGGTTTTAATTCAGCCAGCCATCCAAAGTTAACCCCGAACCAGCTGCAAAATCACAAAAAATTAGGATAGAAAATCAAAAGATTGAACCAGATAGAACCTGATCCCACGATCGAGGGTGCCGGTGATACGGCGTCGTTCGGGGTCTTGAGCTCATTCTATACTCGCAATGGGATTCTTAGGCAAAACGCAGCGTTTTAGGTGAAAATGGACCTGGTACGCGGTCCGGACATGATGTAGTTTTGAGGGAGGAAGCTCCGCGTATCGGGCGGACTGTCTTTGAGCAAAATGTAGCGTTTTGATGCTTGTGATGATTAAACACGGTGTTGAATGTCGTTTTGATGTCTTCGACTCTTTGTCCGGGTTAGACAAAAGTGAAACGTTGTGTTTTGAGCCTAGAATCTCCTTGTGCGAGCCACCGAACTTCCGTTGACTCCGGAGGTTTGACTCAAGCTTGGACCGTCCAAAAGAAAATTGATTTTTGATCGACCCAAGGCAAAAGGCTATTTATTTTGTGCTTACAGTTCTTCATGGTATACTAGCCTCCGTCGGACCAGTCAAATATCGTTCGTGATCCAAATCCTCAAACAGGACTCGGAATCTCATCACTGGGCCGAGCAATATAAAATACAAAACTAAAAGAGATAATGGATGACATGTTTCGGTGTCTACACCTAGAAGACTAGCTCCAAGCCTTAAGAGGTCATTTAGTTGGACACAAAACCCAATACGGCTAATTAATATCGTCTTATTTTAAAAAAATCAAAGAACGAGAAGGCTTTTTGGTGAAGTAGCAAGTGGAATCCCGGAAAAGCTGCTCATGGACCGAGCATGAACCCGGTCAAACATAAATTGTCTCCAAGTACTACTAGCAGAAATGGTGTATGTCCCCATTAGATACCCCTACGTTACGTTTAATAGAGATGCCATACATGATCTTCGGTGCCTCGACGAATAGATGGGCTCCAATTATGCACAAGTCTAACACCTTTCACATACGAAAACCCACTTCAGCGTAGCTAAGTTTAGGTTAGAAATGCACAATTGGGGTAGCAAAGTCAACTTTGTCACCCAATAGGATCCCCTCTAGATCCTTCTCATGCAATCCCTACACCAACTTATAGGACGATGTTCTGTTTTTCTATGAGGTCGATATCACCGAGGGACATTGAAGGGAAAAACATAAAATTGCACTAAAGTCCTCAATTGAGAGACAACGTTCTCGATCCCCAAACCTAAACATGTATAACGTGGGGTCCTAAAAGGATCTCCTAGTTTATTCTTACTTGCCTAATACGGAATTGGGTATTCGGGTTAAACCCTATCATATTTTGGCATTCCTCTACTCTCGGATTTTCGCTCTAGTGAGTGACGGTTTTTTCAAAAGTCATTGTTTTATTGAGATTTATCATTTCACAATACTTACAAGTAAGTGGTTTAATTTATAGGAAATAAATACCCCTAATGTACGAGTGCACAAATGGTCAATATTAGAGCATAGTGTATAATTGTTGAAACCCCCAAAGTACATTTTATTTTAGTCCAATAACCCTAAAAGCAATAGTCAATGTGGTCACTTGTCGCGCATAAGGACGTCGACGCTAGTCGATCTATAAGTTCTTAAGAATAACTCAACCCCGTGCACCGTAAAAACCATACGGGTTCATAATAAAAGCCATTGAAGAAGTCACCCTAAAATAAGCACTCGAGGATGAAAAGGGAGGTCGAAAGAATAACACGATGGCTCTGTGCTAAGCTTGTGGTAAGCCGAGATGAACTCGCCTCGTGAGAACACCAAAATGAACTCGCTCTTAGTTTACCTCTGGATTCCTAACAAAAGTAATAAGAGCGAGGCTATTTAGGCGAATCTCTACACCCTATAGACCCTTCTTGTGCTCCGGCGTTACCTGTAAGGAAAGAAAGGGGGATTCGGGGCTAGGGAGTGACCTCTTAGGCCTCGTTCGAGCCGCGCATACCTCTTATTGTCCCGATCCCTAGCCCCGATTTGCGAGATAAAATTTTTTTCCCGACCCCGGCCCTAGCCTATCTTCTTCCCCGGCCACAACTTTTAAATCATACTCAATATGAGCCATTTAAAATTAATAATTACCTAAAATACTTATCAAAAGTGACCTCAATATTCTTTTTCCTAAACATCCCCGCTCAATCCTCACTAAGAGTTAACAAATATTCCGTTCTTCCGATCACTTGGTATTCATTCAGCCAATCCATCCAATTCTCTAGCAGTTTACCTTCATAAAGCTCACAAAAGCCATTTTCCTTGATTCACCACCCTTGCATTAAGAGATTTAGTGCGAAGATCCATATCAGCAAGTGGGACAACCCGAGGGCATTAATTGGGCCTTAAAACAGCTTCTTTATTTTTATGCTTTTATCGCTTTCAGTATTGTGGAGAAGAATTTCATTGCTTTTTATTTCATCCCCTCCCAATGTAATCCTTCAAGTTTCTCGCTTTTCTTTTCTTCTCCTTTTATTTTCCTTTACTCGCTTTTCTTTTATATGCTTTTTATCGGTTTCATTTATGTTTGGTTGCTTTAATTTCGTTTAACGAGTTGTGTGCTTGTGTTTAGTATGTTATTTTTAACTCACTACTCAAGCTAGTAAGGGTCATCTTCGGATGGGCGGAACGGAAGGGTTTTCCCTACATTTCGTACCCTCGCCCCTTAATCCGATTCCGAGTTCAAAGACCGATGGAGTCACTTTTAGCCTCTTTCGGTTTTAGTTTTTCCATTCTAAGATTGAGACAACATTTATTTTGTTTTTGTTAGTTTTTATTTCCTAAAATCTAACTAGCGACTCCCCTTTTATGCTTTATTTTTATTCGGATTACATCTCGATTTTTCTGACTGCAAGTAAATAAAATTGGGCTTCTAAACCTACTTGCCAGGCCAAAGGCCGTGGCGGATTCTTTCAGCCGTGACTTGTGGCCAACGCCCCGACCGCCAGGTGCTTGGTCGATGGTCGTGGCTTGGGTCCAAACTAGTGTTTTTACACCAATTTGGCCCTAAAGCCTCATGATAGATTTGAAATTCTAATTTAGTTTGTTTTGTTCAAGTAACATCCCAATAATTCAGAAAATAATTTCTAAACTCAAATAATTAATAAAGGATTTACGGAATATAATAATCCGAACTTTGGCACATGTGGAAACTATTAATCTGTACTTAAGAAATTGTTAAGAACGTGCCATACATTTTATGTAGTAAATTCTAGTATCCCAACAACGAGTTTGGCTCGCCGTAAACATGACGAGTTTGTGTCATATAACATGTGTAGGGAAAAGAGAATGTACTTTAAAGAAATTTAGGCCAAGTGTTTGGTTTGACTCGGCCCAAAATAGAGGGCAAACATGACGTGGTGGTGGAGTTTTCACATTCAGATGTAGTTGGAATGGAAAGTAGAATAGGAATGGACTAAAAGAAACAAAGAGATCGGAATACAAAAAGGAGTATTCAGTAGCTCTTAGTTAGGTTTCAGCAGCGTGACGTTAATGGATGACCCTTCTACAAAGTGAGAGCCAAAGCTCGGTATTTATAGGGAGGGGTAAGGCCTCAAAATGACCTAGGGTTTCCATTCGGCTAGCCGTCTAAAGCAAGGCATTAACCAAGCTGTAAAACCGGGCCTGAAATAAAAGATAGAACCGGATAGAACCGGGTTAGGGCGCCGTCCTTAGGGTGTCGTTCTAGGATTTCGAGCTCCTTCCGTGCTGCAACAGGATTCTCGGGCAAAAGGTGGCCTTTCAAGGTGAAAAAACCAGGTAAAGGGCGTCGGCCACGACGTTGTTTGAAAGGAGGATGCACACTTTATTGGCATCCTTTATGAGTGATGGGCTCAGTAGATGATTTTCTAGGTGTATGCTTACTCCTCTTCTATATGCATGCCGAGCATCTCGAGCGCTTTGAAGTTCATGATAGGCAAGAACTTCGAGTGCTAATCGCGAGCAGGATACGAGGTTCTTGATGATGAGTCTAACCTTATCCTTTTCGGAAGGTCGATCAGTCATGTTGGCAGCCTTTTCCCTCTAGTGAGTGAGGAAGTAAGTGAAGCTCTCTTCGTCTCCTAGCTGGATCAACTCTAAGTCTCAAAGAGTAACTAGTAGATCGGTATCGTAGGAGTATTTGTGTAAGAACTCCCTGTAATGATCTTGCTAATTGGTGACCTTGCATGAGTCAACGAGCATTGTACCACTTCATGACATCTTCGTCAAACTTCGTGGCAAGGTGACATGGTATGGGTTCTCCGGTACATTCTTTAAGGTCATTACCCTTATAAAGTTCCTCACGTGGCAATGAGGGTTCTCGATCCCGTGGAACTTGATGTCGAGCATGGTGAATTTTGGGGGCAATTTTCCTTTAATGATTGAAGTGAATCCTCGCGCCAAATAGTAGTTGTTGAACATTTATGACTCCCATAACATCGTCTCTATCTCGATCTATTCGTGGATCACATTGAGGTCTAAACTTAAGTTCAAGGAGGGATTCTCCATCTTTTGATTTCTTCTCTAGTTCTTTGAGTATGAGGCTGAGGGTTTCTTCTATTGACTCAATCTTCTTATCTTGAGCCTCAATCTTAGTTTCCAATTTTCGCAAGCAAACTCTTTAAACAAGGTCATAATGAGAGTTTGCTCCGGCTTGTTGGCCATTTTTAAAGGAAGGTTGTACTTTAACCTTGGGCGGCATACTAGTGTTACTAGTAAATATGTTTGACGTACTCGTGTGGTACGTATCGGTGTTGAAGTCGAATTCTTATTCATTAGCCGCTTCGTGCTAGGATTCTTGATTTGAGTAGGATTCTCTATCCTGCATCCCAAAAGAGTAGGTGCTCAGGACTGCATTGGCTCGTAAAACATTTTAGGGAGATGGGGCTTAAGTGCTTGATCCGAGGAATGACCGATCCTAAGATAAAAGAAAAATAATATGCTTTTTTATTTGGACACACATAAAAGGATGCAAACTGACCAAAATGAAATGCAACGATGCATATCGAATTCCTTATATTAGGATAAATTTGATTTGGCTAAGTGCAAACAAAGACTCTCTTAATTAGAGATGAATGCAACAAAGACACACCTAATTTGAGATGAATTTTACTTTGGTTAAATGCAAACAAAAGACTCTCCTAATTAGAGATGCATTTGACCTTGGCTAATACAAAAATGAAATGAATGAACTCACCTTATTTGAGATGATTTTGATTTTCGCAAATAAAATAAATGGACTCGCCTAATTTGAAATGAAATTTATTTTTGGCTAAATACAAGAATAAAATGCAAATGCGGACTCACCAAATTTGGGATGAATTTAAAATTGGCTAATGAAATATGGAATGCAAACAATAAAATGAATGGACTCACCTTAATTAAAATGATTTTTATTTTTGGCTAAATGTAAAAAGGACTCACCTAATTTAAGATGAGATTTAAAATGCACAAATTGGACCGACTCAAAGTTTTATTATTTTATTTTATTTGCCGTCCATGATAGGCTTATTTAGCACTCCTCACCTATCCTTAAAGGCTCACAAGTAGATGATTAAATCTAAAAACAAAGCATGCAAATGAAGAGCAAAGGTACCACCTAATAGCCAAGGATTTATGGTCAAAAGAGGGTTAAATCTAGGTAGGATGCATGGTGTCTCATTGTCCGAGAATTTAGTCCTCCATGGGGTGCACCGCAGAAACACATGCACTAAATCCTCGGTGCCTCTCGCTAAGCCAAGAGCGCGTGCTTTGAGGGAAGAGGTACCGCCTCCGTCGGTAATCAAGCCTAGTTGGGCTCGCCTAGGATGTAGTGGGAGCCTCTTTCCAAAAATGCTTTTGAAGGGGGTAAAGCCTAATGCTCCACCAACAGAAATAAACTATGGTCAAGGTTGCTTAAATGCGGAATGTGTAATGCAAATACATTATTAAACTCACTACTCAAATTTTCAAGTCTTGACCTCTTAATAACCGATATATCCCCAGTGGAGTCACCGTTGTAGGAACCACAACCGGGACAGACCGAGTTTCCCCATGAATGTCGGGTCTCTTTTTTAAAGAATGATTTTGAAGATGGTTTTGGAAGTTTACTAAAAGATCATGATAAACCTTTTATTAAGATTTCCGATTTTTATAATCTGTTTTAAAATGAATTAGGTAAAGCTTGAATGGCGATTTTGTTAATCATTTTATTTTAGAAATTAGTTTCAAAAATCTCGGGATTTCTTAACCAAAAAAATAAAGAAAATTAGGGTTTTGAATATGCCTTAAGGCTATAGGGCCAAACTGGTGTGAAAACACCGGTTCGGACCCCGAGCCTCACCTGCCGACCACTCGGTGTTGGCTTCCGCCGCGCCCGGTGGTCGACGGCACCGGCCAGGGGCCACTACTGAGGTGATCAGCATTGGCCTCCGGCCTGGTTGATAGATCCAGAATTCCCATTTTTTTATTGTTAAGCCGGAAAAAGCCGAGAAGCGAAATAAGAGAACTAAATCGAAAAAGGAGTCACTAGTTAGTTTTTAGGAATGAAAAACTAACAAAACAAAATAAAGAAATTCTCCTCCAATCATAATATGGAAAACCTAAGACTGAAAGAGATTAAAAAAGTGACTCTATCGGTGTAGAACCGAGAATTAGATTCGGGGCCGAGGGTACGAAACGTAGGGATAAGCCCTTCCGTTTCGCTTATCAAACGATGACATTTACTAGTTTGAGTAGTCAATCTAAATAACGCATTAAACACAAGCACACAACATGTGATACAGAATTAAAAGCAACCAAAACATAATAATGAAATAAGTAAAGAAAGTAAAAGCGAAAAGAAATGAAAAGTGAAAAGAAAAGAAGAACGAGAAACTAAAGAAATTACATCGGGCGGGGATGAATGAAAAGCGATACAACTTTCTCCATAATACTAAAAATGATAAAAATAAATAAACAAGTAAGCTCTTATTTGAAGGCCAATTTGGTGCCCTCGGGTTGTCCCACCCTACGATCCGGATCCGATGATGCAACAGTGGTAAATCAAGAAAGGCTTTTGTGACATTTGAGCGTAGGTAGGTAGGCGGATGTATGACTCGATGGAGTTTTCACGTTTAGATGTAGTTGAAATTGGATGTAGAATAGGAATGGGCTGAAAAGAATCCAAGAGATCATAATACGAAAAGGAGTATTCGGTAGCTCTTAGTTAGGTTTCAACAACATGATGTTAAGGGACGACCCTTCTACAATGTGAGAGCCTAAGGTCTCTATTTATACGGAGAGGCTAGGTCTCAAAATGGCCAAAGGTTTTAATTCAGCTAGCCGTCTAACGTAAGGCATTAACCAGCTGCAAAACCAGGCCAGAAATAAAAGGATATAACTAGATAGAATCGAGTTGGGGAGCTAGCCATAAGGTGTTGTTCTAGGGTTTAGAGCTCCTTCCGTGTTGTAACAGGATTCTTAGGCAAAAGGTGGCGTTTTAAGGCGAAATAAACCAGGTAAGGGGCGCCAGCCGGAACTTTGTTTTGAGGGAGGAAGGTCCGTGCCTTCGGAGGACAGATCATGGAGCTAAATGCAGCGTTTTGATACTTGTGATCATGAAATGGGGCGCCTAACATCGTCTTGATGTCTTCGACTCCATGTCCGGATTGGACAAAAGTGAAACGTAGTGTTCTCAGCCTAGAATTTCCTTTACACGGTGCCGGACTTTTGTTGACTTTGGAGGTTTAACCCCGACTTGGACTCGTCCGAAAGAAAAGGGATTTTTCGATCGACCCAAGGCAAAGGCTCTTTATTTGGTGCTAAGGGTTTTTATGGTTTATCGCCTTCCGTCACACCAATCGACACCGTCCGTGATCCTAATCCTCAAACAAGATTTTAGATTTCATAATCAAGCTAACAAATAAATAAAAGAGAAAGGGATGACACTTTTAGGTGTCTACAACACTACGTTTTGCTCCAAGTGCCCAACCGAGGCACAAAAGTCAAACTCACCAAACGACACTCGTTCGAGGCCGGCGCCACGCTTTATGGCTTTTTATGCAAAGCGTTGCGTTTTGCTCCAATGTTCAAGCTTAGCACGAAGGTCGGTTTTCCTAGATGATGACGTTTGAAGCCGGCACCACAATCCTCGGCCTTTGCCAAGGGATTTCCGGTCCAAGCTGGGTTTATCCATTTTTTGTTTGGATTTAGGCGGTTTAATTTAGCTCATTTGGATGGCTTCCTTCTTACCTTTTAGGTCATTTTATAACCTAACCCCGAAACTATAAATACAAGAGTTTATTCCTTATTTAAGGTCGCTGTATTTTGACCTTTAAGGTCGCTTATTGGCCTAGTTGCTCCACTTTCGACTAATAAACCCCTTATATTGAATCCTAGCTACAAATTGTTGAATTTCGGCTATGAGCTACTGAATGCTAATGGGTATCCTGATCTTTTGGCTCATTTTCAGCTAACTATTACTCTACTAAACACCTTAATCAGTCTCCTACGCTACTCTACCTCCACAAACTTTATAAAAGGCCTCTTTTGATCTCGCTTGCCCATTGTCACGATTCGAGATTCGATTCATGATTCAAGATCGGTAGGTGAGACAACCTAAGAGTGCTCGGTTCACTTTCGATCCTAATTACATTTTATTTAATTTATGTTGTTTTAGTCTTTCTTTATTGTGGATTAAAATGTAATTGTTTTTAATTCCTCCCCCTGCTCTTTGTAATTTTATTTTTATCTTTTTAACTTTTACTTTCTTTTATCGCTTTCTTAATTGCTTTATTGCTCATTTGACATGCTTTGGTTGATTTAATTTTCGTATTCATATATTATATGCTTGATTGAAAACATGTTCTTTTAACTCACAATTTGAACTAGTAAAGGTCGTCTGTTGAGGGTGCAATGGAAGGGCTTACACCTACATTTTGTACCTTCACCCCGAACACTAGATTCTTTGATTCTAGACCAATGGAGTAATTTTTAAACCACTTCCAAGCTGAGTTTTCCCATACTATGATTGGAAGAGTTTTGTTTTATTATTTTTAGTTTTTATTTCGAAACCGATTAGTGCATCTCCCTTTCGGATTTTTATTTCTCCTTTATTACATCTAGGCATTTCTAATTTAAAATGGCAAAAATAGATTTAATTTCTAACAACTTAGGGCATGGACCAAGACTGATTCCTCAATCATGGCCACGGCCGCCGCCGATGAACCGGACAAGATCGGCTCTTGCAGGCGCCGACTAGTCACCAGGTAAGGCTCTTGTTCCAAACCGGTGTTTATCATAAATTTTAGGCCAAAAGCCCCGAGGTAGAATTTAAACTATGTACTTCTATTTTTGTTAAATTATAAAATAACATCCCGAAAATGTTTAATGTTAATTTTCAAAATAAAAGGTTAATAAACTTGCTAATCACCATTCTGTTTAACCTCGGTTTAAACTAAATTACAAAAATCGGAAATCTCAATAAGAGACACACCCCATTTTATAAATAAACTTTCAAAGGAATCTTGGAACATCAAAAGACCCGACACTCGTGGGGATACTCGATCCGCCTCACGGGGATGGGCTGTGATTCCTACGAGTAGAAGATCAAACATCACAAGTCTTCTCTCTATCACCCTCGGACCAATGGAGTAGTCGAGGCCGATAACAACAACATTTGCATGATAATAGACAAAATGGCCATGAGCTATAAAGACTGGCTTGACAAGTTGCCTTTCACTCTTTGGGGCCACAGGACCTCGGTTAGAACTTTGACGGGAGCAACACATGACTCCCTAGTATATGGCATAGAAGCGAGTCTTTCCAATAGAAATTGTCATCCCCCTCTTCAAGAATCATAGCTAAAAGTAAGATTCCGTAGTAGACGCCCCAAAGGACGATATAAGGAATTAGTCTTGTTGGATAAACGATGTTTGTGTGCTCTACATAATGTCCAAATATATCGAGGCACATATATTAAGGGAATTTATTAAAAAGGTAAGATCTCGTCACTTACAAGTTGGTGACTTTGCCCTTAATGAAATTAGAGCAGACTATTGTAGATATAAAAAATGTGTCGCCCTTATCTTCTTTATTTCTATTATTTTATTTTGTAAGCTCGGTGATGAAATCCCAGCCCTATTTGCGAACTTGGATTATGATCGAGTTTGATGGGCGTGACAAAAACAAGCATACCACAAAGAACACATTATCCCCGCAAAATTAACCTTTTTGATTAGGCTTACCCATAAACCCATTTTCTTTCGGCCGAACCAAGCCCGACCGAGGCTCGCAATTAGGAGAAGGTCGGCGCCGCATTTTAGCTAAAATTGTGTATTAAACGCAACATTTTACTCTCAATGACCCAGACATAATATGGAGCTTATGTGTGACACCGTTTTGACCGTCGCTGCATTTCATGGTCCACACTGCCAAAACGCTGCATTTTGTTCCTCCGAGTAACCAACCGAGGCACGGAACACCGAGGCGTCCGTACAAACCTGTTTTGACCGACACCGTGTTTCATGGTTGATAATGCCAAAACGTCGCGTTTTTCTCCGAGTGCTCAACCGAGGCACGGAAGTCAAGATCTCGAGACGACATTGTTGGGATGCCGGTGCCACATATCTGTTTTTTTCCTGGATTCTTACTGTGGTGTGGTCCGGTTCGGTTGCGTAACAACTAATTTGCTCTTTTTAGGTCATTTTTTTTACCTAACCTCACTTCTATAAATAGAGGATCATTTCCTCCATTTTAGAGGTTGTTGAATGTTGAGTTTCTCCAAGTTAACCTAAGCCATACTGAATTTAAACTAAGAGCTACTCGAATGCTAGGCTATTTGGCTATCTTTAAAGCTAATAGATGTATTTTGATCTCTTGGTTAATTTTCATCTAATTACCACTACATTATCAATCATCCTAATCAATTTCCAACACTACTTACCTCCATAAATTGTACAAAATAGCTTCTCTCCATCTCGCTTGCCCGTCGTCACGCCTTCAAATTTAGTTCGTGAACTAAGTCAGCGAGTACGACAACCATAAGGCGCTCAACCTACTTTCAATCCCACTTAAAATTTATTTAATTTATACTTTGAATGATTTCCGTATTGTGGATTAAAATGTAATCACTTTTAATTAGTAAAGGTTGGTCTGGTTATGGGGGAATAGAGGCCGTATCCCAAGCATTTAGTACCTTCATCTCCAAACACCGGATTCTCGGTTCTAGACCGCTGGAGTCATTTTTTGAACCTCTTTCAAGCTTAGTTTTCCTATACTAAGATTCGAAGAGTGTTCTTTTATTTTGGTTACTTTTTATTCCTAAAACTTACCGGCGATTCTCCATTTTTCTATTTTATTTCTCTTAAAGTGCATCTCTTAATTTCTAATTTAAAAAATAGAAAAATTCATTTACCTTCTCACAGCCAAGGCTATAGACCGAGATTGACTCCTTAGTCTCAACCTATAGCCGAGGCCAGTGAGCGGTGCCGGTCAATGGCCAGGCTTGGCTATTTGTACAAATCGGTGTTATCACACCTTTTTTCCCAATAGCCTTGTGGCATAAATTAAATTTTATTTTTTCTATTTTCTTAAATTATGAAATAATATGCTGAGACCTTTTAAAATTAATTTATAAAAATAAATGACTAATAGTAATCGTCAAGCATCACTTTGATTAAACTGTTTAAATCAAATTACAAAAATAAGAAATCTTAATAAGAGACACACCCCAATTTCAAAATCATTTCTAAAACCTCAAAAGAAGGGCCAACGCCACTTGGTGGGCAGCTCCGAGTCCGCTATCTACCCCGCCCCCTATAGTGAGGTTAGGCGGGGACGCTGGTTCCTACAGTGGCCACTCCATTGGGGAAGTATCACTTATTAAGAGGGTGAGACTTGAAAAATCTAATTGTGAGTTTTCTTAATGTGTTTTGCATTAGTCATGTTCCATTTAGGCAGCCTTCGATATAGTTGCTTTTAATTTCGACAATTAGGGTTTACTCTTAAAAACATCTTTTGGAAGAGGTCGAAGTGCTAACCCAGTTGGCCCACTTAGGCTTGATTATTAGGGACATGGTTACTCTCCACTCATAGCATGCTTTTCTTTATTTTTATCGATAGGCACCGAGAATTCATGTTATTTCTTATCATGGAGGACTAAATTTTCAGACTGTGAGATATTATGTATCCGACCTAGATTTATCCTTCTTTTTTACCATAAATCCTTGGTTGTCTAGGTGGTCCCTTTATCTTCATTTGTATGCTTGCAATGAGTATGGATGTTTTAGTCTTTAACCTTTTTCTTGTGAGCCTTTAGATTAGGTTGAGTGTGCTAAATAACCCTTGTACGAGTTCAAATAAAATACAATAATTAATCTTCTTAAGTCTGTCCAATATGTGCATTTTTTAGCCAATAGTCAAAATTGCTTTTCCCTATAAGGTTAGTCCATTGGTTGCATTTCTAAGTCAGCCAAAATTTTCCCTTTTGTCTCGACTTTCTTTTTCTTTTTTTTTCTAAGCCACCGACCGTCCGGAATAGACGGCACCGAGGACCCTCCTATCTTTTCTTAGTTAGTTTTAGACTTTTTTGGGCTTTGACTTTTACTTTTAGCATGCTTCCATTTCATGCATTTAGCCTAAAATAAATTTTATCTCAATTAGATAAGTCCATTTTTGCAATTAACTAAATTTCATCTCAAATTAGATGAGTCCATTTTTGTATTTAGCCAAAAGTAAATTCATCTCAAAATTAGATGAGTTCATTTATGTATTTAGCCAAAAATGAATTTCATCTTAAATTAGGTGAGTCAATTTTATGCATTTAGCCAAAAATAAATCCATCACAAAATTAGATGAGTCCATTTATGCATTTAGCCAAAAATGAATTCATCTCAAAATTAGGTGAGTCAATGTATTCATCCCACTCTAAGTCATTATCATCATTACTTTACCCTTTGGTCATTTTGCATTCCTTATGTACATCCAAATAAAAAGAATTATTCTTCCTTTTTCCTAAGCGCTTCGATCCCATCTTCTCAAAAGTCGGTTTCCTTAACATGGTTCTAAACAATTATCCTTTGGGTTGCAGAATAGGGAAGCCTACTACCACTAGTTTTCATCGACATCGAGCTCAAAAAGTTTGGAGTGCTTAAGTAAAGAGTCCACTACCGCCTGTCCATGCTCTATACCTCGATCTACACCGGTGCGATCAACTTCCGAGCACATAACATCGGTTCAATCAATCTTCCGGCATAGGACATTACCCAAAGACTATTCCCCTCCAATGGATAAAGAACCACAACCATCTCCTTCCATTGCCTTGTTCAACGAATCCTTAGCTAAAATGGAAACCCATATTAAGGCTCAAGATCAGAAAATAGAAACCATGTCCGAAACTCTCGACCTTATTCTAAAGACTTTCAAGAAAAATGAGGAGAAAGAGAGGGAAATAAGGAAACAGAAAATCGAGCAGAGAGAAAAGGAGAAATAGAGGGGAAAAAGAAAGAAAAGGAAAAAGAGAAAGAGAAGGAAAAATTAGTTGCACCACCACCTCTAAAAACTAATCTCAAACCTAAGACTCGATACACTTATAGATCGGATACGAGAGGATGCTAAGCGAGTCCTCGATTTCAAGAGTCACTACTTGTAGGAACCACGGTTCATCCCCTAACAGGGAGGTAGGCCCCAAGCTTCCCCACGAATTAGCGGGTTTTGAAATTTTCATATTGATTTTTAAAGTTGAAAATGATTTTAGAATTTTTGAAGATGAAATTTGGAAAGTAGGCATAAATCTCTTATTTTAGATTTCGAATTTTATTAAACCAACTTAAAATGGATTAAATAAGATTAAGTGGCAGTTTTATTAATTATTTTATTTTAGAAATTATTTTCAAAAATCCCGGAATATTATTTTTTAACCGTAAAATAAAGAAAATTAGGGTTTGTGTTTTTACCGTGAGGGTTTAGGGCCAAATTGGGGTGAAAACACCTGTTTGGACCCGAGCCTTACCTGCCGACCACTCGGTGTAGGTAGCAGCTCGTGTCTAGTGGTCGACGACACCGACTAGGGGCCACAGCTAGGGTGGTCAGCCTCGACCCTTGGCCTGGCTGGCACATCCAAAATTCACCCTTTTTTATTGTTCGATCGGAAAAGCCAAGAAGAAAAATAAGAGAATTAAATCAAAAACGGGAGTCGCCAGTCGGTTTTAGGAATGGAAAACTAACAAAAAGAAAATAAATAAATGCTCTTACAATCTTAGTATGGTAAAACTAAGATGAAAGAGGCTAAAAAAGTGACTCCATCGGTCTACAACCTATAATCGGATTTGGGGGCAAGGGTCCGAAATGTAGCGATAAGCCCTTCCATTCCGTCCATAAAACGATGACCTTTCCTAGCTTGCGTAGTGAATCTAAACAACATATCAAACACAAGCACACAACCAGCGATACAGAATTGAAAGCAACCAAAACATTTTAATGAAAGCGGTAAAAGCAAAAATGAAAAGCAACCAAAACGTCGTTTTGGGGAGATGAGCCCTTTTCGTGTCTGTAACAAGATTCTCCGGAAAAACATGATGTTTCAAGGCTAAACAAACCAGGTAAGGGGCACCGACAATGACGTTGTTTTGATGGAGGAACCTCCGTGTCTCCGACGGATCTGTCTTGGAGCTAAACGCAACATTTTGATGCTTGTGATCATGAATGCAACACTAAACGTTGTTTCAATGTCTTCGACTCCGTGTATGGTTGGACAAAAGTAAAACGTAGTGTTTCGAACCTAGAATCACCTATACGTGGCATCGGACTTCGTTAACTATGGAGGTTTAACCCAGGCTTAGACCGTCCAAAAGAAAAGGGATTTTTGGACCGACCCAAGGGAAAAGGGTATTTATTTGCTGCTAAGGGTTCTTTGTGGTTTACTCGGCTTCCATCACACCAATTAAATATCATCCCCGATCTAAATCGTGAAACATGACACAAGATTTCATCATCGAGCCAACAATATAAAATACAAAAACAAAAGATATAAGGGACGACACGTTTTAGGTGTCTATAGTTAGCCCCCACTTTGACCGAGTCTCAAAGACGAAGGGCTAAAGTAGATACTAAAGGATACTTATCTTGCTTTTGTGCGTTATTCCGAATGCTGATTATTATGTAGCGTCCGGAATTGGTTACTCGTCAAACATGAACTCCAAGACAGGGCTCGGACTTGATCGCGATGCATGCATTCTAAAGTTCGGTAAGAGCATCCTAAGCTTGATGAATTTTTATGCTAAAACATCAATCGTCTTTTGATCTAAAGCTTAGCATGATAATCTTTCGTACTAACATGATTGTTATTGGATAATCACATTGATGAAAGCTTAGTGTTTTAGCTAAATAATTCGATCAAAACAGATTGAAAATTTGATCCGAAAAGCCGATATGGTGGGTCCAAAAGCTTCCACCTGCATGCATATGGTGCCAAGCATCGACTTGCCATGCTTGATATTAGACTTCATAGCCTAGCCACCAGCGAAGGCTGCAAGATTACCATTGATAAGACACAACCATGCCTCATGGTCGGCGCGACCGAGTCTTTGGCAAGCTTGGCCCGACATGCTCTACCAAATTCCCTCGGTCTCCTCTTACTTTTTTGACTCATGTCTTGTATGCTTGGTTGCCTTGGCCGAATGGGTCAATAAAGGGGCGCTTAATGTGTTCACTTTGCACATTTCTTTTACTCCTTTCTTGGTTGCTCTACCTTTGTTCTTGTTGTGCTTCTTACTTTGTTCTTTGAGAAATCTAGTTGGTTTTCAAGACATCTTTCCAAACATGTCTAGAAGGAAAGCTCATCCATGGAAGAACTTGCGACTGAGAAGTTGGTCCATAATAACTTCTTAGGGCGAGAATAGCGCCCTCATAATGAATGGGGCCTAAATGACCTCTTGGTCGAGGTTGAAAATCATGTGTCTTCTCTCAACATTACTCCTTCGATAAGCTTGTTGGATTAAATTTCTTGGTTTGCTCATTTACGGTAGGACTTCTACTAAAAAAGACTTGTTGGACTTTCATCTTGCAAAAAGGCTCAATTTGATGTAGCGGTGCTATACCCAAGTTCATGAAAACATGCAGAATGAGGAACTACCCCTTAGCGGACATCATGAATAACGCCAGGTTTGGTTTCCTCTTTTCGACTTTGAGTCATTTGTGTGACAAGAAAGAATGGGATCCCATTACAATTAGTGAGTGCTTTTGGGATATCACTAACATCTTCCTTCCACCTTCCTTTCGGGAAATGACCATTATGCCTTTCGATTTTGTTGTTTTATCAGGTTTGGGCTTCTTGGGAGAGCCTTTAGTCTATAACCGCAACTTCTATAAAGGTCGTGACTATCTGCACCTCTTCGGTCCCGTGGCTAGTAGGTTTCCCTAGGAGAATTTCTTTAACTTCTCCATTCTTTTTAGGCTTTTGAGGATGTTGGGTTTTGGGCTCGACACACTCCTCAACATCAAGTTTAGGTTGTGCTTGCTCTCTTGCTAAGCATGGTACTTTTTCCGACCAAGCATCAAAGGTTCATGTTGACTACTTGGTGAACTTAGCGAACCTTTACATAATTAAATAGCTTAACTGGGGTGCACCCGCATATAGTTGCCTAATAAGGGGTCTTCGTGTCGTTGTGAGACACACTAAGCCTAAGAAGGACTTGACAAACTATCTTTCACTATATGGCATGTGAAAGATTATTGAGGAATGCTATATTTTTCCTCTTATTTTTGATAAATTTTTATCTTGTGTGGATAAAAATCTTATTTGTTTTACCAAAACCGCAACCTTGGTTGTATGAATATTTCCCACTCCTTTAACCCGGCTCAACATGTCATCCTACATTCCTAGTCCGGATATCGTGGGCCAAAATCTATCTTTGGCGGCCCAAAGCCCATGAATAGGCTTCTTAATGTTCGCTCTCAACCATGTGGCTTCGATACGTCATTTTTAGCTCTTAATCTTCACTGCCCTCTTGATGCTTGGATGCATGAGATGACAAACACCGAGAGGACAAGATCGTAACAATATGAGCTGAATACTCTATTTAGCATTTGACAAGTGAAAGTTTATTGGACTTTCTTAAGGGCTGCATATTGGGATTCACATTACCATGTTTTCGGGTTCGGGGATAAGGAATTGTGTCTCTTGCTCGAAGAGTTTGGTGTTATCTTAGGCATCCAATGCCTTATGAAACATGTTATGCCCAAATCTTGTGAGAACCTCCACGAGACCTACAAGCGCCTTCTAAAACAAAATAGTAGGAATCTAGGTTGGATTCTTATTGGGGAGCGGGTGAACCTAATGAATCCGATGAAACATTACCGTTTGATGTACGCATCATTAGAGTGCATTATCATTCCTAGACGTCGTGCTATCATCATCTCGTCTTATAGGTGGTTTCTTGTTAGTAGGAGGTCATGGAGACATGGCGCCCGCATCACTTCGAGCCTAGTTGAGTAGCTGGAGGATAGAAGCCAATTCGGAGGAAAACTTCTCTAGGATCCCCTATTATTGTGGGTAAGCAAACTAAAAATAGCGAGGACCAATCGGTGAGACAAGGTCGGCGGGACCAATCGGTGAGACAAGGTCGGCGGCACCGACTATGAGGTGGCTGTCCGTGCCACTTGTTTTTTCATCCTTTTCGCTCTCATTTTCTTTTTTATTTTTGCTCCTGTTGGGTCATACATCGGTTGAATTTGACAGTATCTAGTAGGGTATGTAGATTTGCTTAATGGAGCATCCGTAATCGATACGACCTCATGCGGATGTCGACAGGTATCTAGCGATACACTTCGTCAACGGAAGCGGTTATAGGTGGTAGTGGAGTACTCAGCCTCTTGGTGGGTGGATTTGTTAAAAACCATGCCAATACCATTGAATGGAAGTGAAACACTGGAAAGTGTCCCAATTTAAGACACATAGCGAGATAGCAACCCTTCGTATGCCTACTTGGACTAAAAACCAAGCACTTACTACTTCCCTAACCGTGTGTTGTGGCAAATGGGACGAGAGCAAGCTATCCCCGGGACGGAAGGGCTTATCCCTACGTTTCTTACCCTCGCCCCGAATCCGATTCTCGGTTCTACACCAATGGAGTCACTTTTTAGCCTTTTTAACTTAGTTTTCCCATACCGAGATTGAAAGAGCATTTATTTATTTTATTTTTCTTTAGTTTTTCTTTCCTAAAAACTTATTGGCGACTCCTATTTTCGATTTATTTCTATCTAATTATTTCTCGACCTTTTTGATCGAAGATAAAAAAAGGAAGTTTTCTAGATCTCGTCAACTAGGCCGGAGGCCGAGGTTGATCGGTGTCCAGCAGTGAGGGTTGGGCTGAAACTAGTGTTTTCACACCGGCTTGGCCCTAAAGCCCCTGGAAGATTCAATAAACCCTAGCTTTCTTTATTTTTTGGTTAAGAAATAACATCCCGAGATTTCTAAAATAAAATGATTAATAAAACCACCACTCAATCTGATTTAATTCATTTTAACTTGATTTATAAAATTCGAAAATCTAAATAAGGGGTTCATCCCCACTTTCTAAAATCAATCTTTAAAACCCAATAATCATTTTCATCTTTAAAAACCTGCCTATTCATGGTGAAGCTCGTGGCCCCTGGAACCGTGGTTCATACAATGGCGACTCCACCGGGATTAATCACTTATTATTAAGAGGGCGAAACTTGAAAATTTGAGTAGTGAGTTTTAATAATGTATTTGCACTAGGCATCCCGCATTTAGGCAACCTTGAGCATAGTGTATTGTTGTTGGCGGACCATTAGGCTTTATCCTTTACGAACAATTTTTTGAAGAGACTCCCACCGCATCTTAGACGGACCCAACTAGGCTTAATTGTCAACGGAGGAGGTACCTCTTCCCTCATAGCACGCGCTATTTTCTTATCGAGAGGCACCGAGGATTCAATGTTATTTCTGCCGTGCACCCCACGGAGGACTAAATTCTTGAACTATTAGGCACCATGTATCCTACTTAGTTTTAGCACTCTTTTAACCATAGACCCTTGATCTTTAGGTGGTTCCTTGTCTCTTCATTTGAATGCTTGGATGAGTGTGATTGTTTTTAGATTTGATCATCTACATGTATTTCTTTGAGGGATAGGTGAGGAGTGCTGATCAGCCCTTGCATGGGTACAAATAAAATTTTATAATGAACTTCCTAGAGTCTATCCAAGTATGTGTATTTATAGCCAAAGTCAAAAATTGTCTTTCCTTTTAGGTTGGTCCATCAATTGCATTTTCGAGTCATCCTAAAATCTTTCCTGGTTTAGGCGGTCTAGGTAGTTATCGCCGTCAGTCCGTAAGGGTCTAACCAAGGTCCCGATTATCTCTTCGATCGATCAGCTTTTAGATTTTGACCTTTTTATTTTTCTGCATTTCCATCTCCATTTTTCATTTAGCGAAAAATATAATTCATCTCAAATTAAGTGAGTCCACTTTTGCATTTTCATCTTTCATTTAGCTAAAAATAAAATTCATCAAAAATTGAGTGAGTCTATTTTTGCATTTTCATCTCTCATTTAGCCAAAAATAAAATTCATCTCAAAATAGGTGAGTCCATTTTGCATTTTCATCTTTCATTTAGCCAAAGTACGACATACTTTGGTACATACCACACCGATTCAGTCTATTTTCCATTGTAGGACAAGTACCTAAGAAAAATTCCCCTCTAATAGAAGAAACACCATAACAATCTCCTATCCTTGCTTTTTCAACAAAAACTCAGCCAAAATAGAAGCTAAGATTGAGGTTCACGATAAGAAAATAGAGTCCATAGCAGACGATCTTAAGGTTATCCTAAAAGCTATTGAGGATAGTAAGGGAGATGAGGAAGAAGAATGATTAGGAAAAGGAGGAGGTCCTCTACCTCCACCTAGTCCATCTCTTGTAGGAAGTCCTAAGTATGAATCCAAGCCTAATCCATGCATAGATCGGATAGAACAAAAAGTTATTGGAGTCATCCATGTTTAGTAATCACTACTTTGATCGTAACGGATTCACTCTAATCCCTAAAGGGAAACTACCCTCCTAAGTTCACCATGCTCTATATCAAGTTTCGAGGTTCCGAGATTTCACATTATCATGTTCGCAACCTCTTAGGAGCAGTTACTCTTAAGAACATACTAGAAGAACTTGCCACATAAACTTCCCATGGCTTTCGATAATGATGTAATGAAGTGGTATAATGCGGTTAACCCATATAAGGTCGAAATTGGACTGATTTGTGTAAAATACTCCCATAACACTCATCTACCTGTCACACTTAAACAACTGAAGTTGATCAAGCAAGGTGAGAAAAAAGACTTACAAACTTTCTCACCGGATGGAGGGCAAAGGCTACCCACATTGTAGACCGACCTTCCGAGAAGGACCAGGTGCGGATCATCATGAAGAACCTTTAGCGTGCCTACAATCATCATCTCATGTTTCTGTCTTTTCATAAGTTTCTCAACCCTCGGAGACACCGACATGTTGATAGAGGAAGAATTATCTACCACAAACACAAAAGTCGTTCTCGACCGCTTATTAGCTAAAGGAAAGATAGAATTGCCACCCATAAGAGCGAGAATGAGAAACTGCAAAAACAGTCTAAAAACTAGGATACAAGAAAATTATGTGAATACCATTGTGCACGAGGACATGACACCAGTGCAATGTTGAACATTAAAAAAAAAAAACTATAAAAAGCATGTTTCACAATAGTGAAGTCCCTCTTCCTAAGGCCACTCGAAACCAAGCAACAATAAGAATCCTTTCAGCGGTACCATAGTTATTTTCTCTAAACCCATTCCAGGCCAGTGGGACCCATCTGTCTTCAATCTAGACATGGATGAGTCCAAACCACTTCTTATCTTGCCTCCTTTAGATCCAAAAATCCATGGATTGTGGGTAAGTTATGAAAAAGATGTGTACGAAACTAAAAACAATAGTGACAATGACAACGACTTCGGGGCACACACCACCCTTAGAAAAGGAAGACTTTTGGGATGAGCCAAAGAGTCCAGAAATATAATTTCTTACTAGATCCGGATGACATAATGCACCTATGGGTCCACAATAAACCTAAGAAGCCCTAAAAGAACCCGAAGCTAATAAAGAAGAAGACCCAATCTTAAAACAACTTCAAAAGTTAAAGCCTGACATCTCTATCCGGCAACCCATATCTCGCTTCCTAGAAATATAAGCGGGCCTTAATTGATGCAGTTAGCGAGGCTCTTGAATTGTCTCATTCCGAGTCACTTCATTCTGAGCCAGTTGAGCTTGAGTATTATGTTCATCATTATCATCTTCTCTGCTGAGCTTCAGTGTCCGAGTATGAAGACTCCTGGTTTTTCCTGTTCAAGCTCATCAAATACAACGTGGATGCTTTCTTCCACTTTGTTAGTTCTCTTATTGAAAATGCGATAAGCTTTACTATGAGAAGAATAACCTAGAAAAATACCTTCATTCGACCGAGCATCAAACTTGGTCAGGTGATCCTTACCATTGTTGTGAACGAAACACTTACATCCAAATGGTCCGAAATAGGAAATATTTGGTTTCTTCCCTTTGTAGAGCTCATAAGGTGTTTTCTTCGTAATGGGTCCGATGAGGCATCTATTCGGAGTGTAGTTGGTTGTGTTGATCGCCTCAGCCCAGAAATAGTAAGGTAAGTTGTGCTCAATCATCATTGTCCTTGCTATTTCCTCAAGGGTTTTGTTATTTCTCTCTACTACTCCATTTTGTTGAGGAGTCCGGGTGCTGAGAAGTTGTGAAAGATTCCATTCTTATCGCAAAACTCCGAGAATTTTGAGTAATCAAACTCTCTTCCATGGTCAATTCGATTCTCTCGAATCTGAGTCCGAGACTCAACTTGGATTTTTCTGCAGAGCTTGCTGAACTCCTTGAATGCTTCATTTTTGTGCTTAAGAAAACACACCCAGGTAAATCGTGAATAATCATCAATAATAACAAATATATATAATTTACCTCCGAGGCTCTTAACTAGGATTTCACCACATAAGTCCATATGCAGTAGCTCAAGCACTTTGGATGTGGAAACTGTCTTCAGAGATTTGAATGATGATCCGACTTATTTCCCTCTTGTGCATGCTTCACAAATTTTATCTTTCTCAAAAGCACGCTTAGGTAAACCCCTAACCAAACCATGAGATGCTAATTTCTTGATAGTATGCATGCTAATATGGCCTAATCTTCGATGTCATGTCCATGAGTCATCATGAAGAGATGCTTTTAAGCGAGATAAATTCGACTCGGGTGAGATAGAGGAATAACATAATTGTTACCTGATCTTTTACCCGATAGTTTAATCTCCTTGGTGGTAACATCGAAATGTAACAGTTGGTCCGAGTGAATCTTACCTCTTGACCTTTATCGCACAGATTGAGAGATGCTAAGTAGATTGTACTTTAATCCTTTTGACAAGGTAAACCGGGCTGACCAGATTGCATCCTTTTCCAATCTTGCCTATCCCAACTATCTTGCCTTTGCTGTCATCCCCAAAAGTGACCTTTCCTCCTTTATGTTTCTCTAACTCGGAAAAGAGTCTCGAGTCACCCGACATGTGGCGTGAACATCCACTGTCAAGGTACCAATGTCCTTTGATCTCTTCTGAGTGACCTGCAAAACAGAGACAATCTAACCCTTCTCACTCCCTCTAACAAACCCAAGTAACACTCTTTACTGTGGTCCTTTTCGAGGAAGAAGGTTTTTCGGAACCCAGATTTGAATGACTTTGGGTTTAGCCCGATTCTGAGTCTTTTCTTTAAAGAACTGAGTCTCGTGTCTCTTTCTTTTTGAAAACTTTTCCTTTGGAGAATGGAAAAGATGGTTTCTTCTTGTAAACTCGCTCTGGGCTTAGTCCTCCCTTCATTTTTATGAATGGGACTATACTCAGCTTTCCTGAACTTTACGGTTCTGGAATCCTTTTGAAAAGCTCCGAGTAGGAATTGGATTCCTCCTCTTTGTTGAAACCAAGACCTTCTTTTCCGAAGGAGACACATTGAGATCCTAAGAGCATGTCAAGGTTTTTCCGACCTTGAGTAAATTTTAAGACCAGATCTTGAGACTCAATGAGCTTTTGCTTTAGCTGCTCATTTTCTTTTTCGAGTAACTCGGACTCAGTCTCATTGGATTGAGCACTAGTCTTGAGTTCTCTCGAGTGTGAGTCTCGGCTTTTTCAACTCATTTTTTAAATAAATGCTCTAAGAGGAAATTGACTCAAGTTGTTCTTTGAAGCGAGAAGAATCGAATTGGACTTTTCTTCCAAAGTAAAAATATACTTAACCAAATCAACTTTGGAGAATTTGAGGAAATACTCAATTACCTCTTGAGGATTAGAATCCTCGTTGTCTAATTCCGAGTCCGACTCGTTCCAGCTTTCGAGTCGATTATTGCCATCGGACACTTTGAGTCATCTCGAGTCCTTGTCATCTTCTCGATGAGTCCTCATCACTCCATGTGGCCATTATAGCCTTTTTCTTCCTTCTGTCCCGTTTCCTCTTTGGGCAATCTTTGACTATGTGATCCTTGCTGCCACATTCAAAACAGCCAGAGTTCTTAGTCAAAGAAAACTTTGAAGGAGATGAATATTTACCTTTCCTATCCTTTTTGTCTTTTCCGTAGAACTCTTCTTTTGGTTTCTTATCCCATCTTTTGTGTTTCATCATTCTTTTAAAGCCTTTCGTAATAAGTGCCATGGGATCCTCTTCCGAGTCGGAGGAACTCAAATTTGCTTCTCCGGTTTCGAGGCTTTCAGCGCTATGTTCTTTTTGCTGCTGCCCTCAGCATCCTCCTCTTCCAAGTGGATTTCATGAGTGAGAAGCTTTCCAATGAGCTCGTCTGGCTTTAGAAGTGATAGGTTCCGAGCCTCCTCTATGGCAGTCACCTTGGGACCCCATCTTCTCTTTGGTAGGCTTCTGAGTATCTTTCTACACATTTCCTCGTGGGTAATCTTCTTACCCGGAGATTTGAGATTGTTGGTAATCTCAAGTAAATCGAATGAACATCTCGAGTGATGTTCTCTTCTTTCATTAGAATTTTTGCATAATATTAATGAATGAAATCATTTTTAGAATCGAGTCCTTGCATTCATCTAATCGCATAGAATCAAAGAAATTTACAAAATATTAAACATTAAACATACATGCACCCTACAAGGGATCGATAATCTCCGTCATTGGAAGCATCATCAAATTGATAGTTGTCTGAAGTCCTCCAAGATGGATGTGGAAATCCGACCGTCTCCACTACCTTGTAAAGAGTTGGCCCTATGATCCCAATGTTGAGAAGCTCCTTGAGAAGGCCCACTATAGGACATCTGGTGGAAGTCAATCCGATTCCCATGACGATCAAGTTCTTGAAGAGGCGGGATATCCAAACACTCTTTAGAAAAGTTAGGCCGAGCGCTGGAAGAAGTAGGCTCCGCTCGAAGTGCTTCGTGATGTGAACACCATGAAGAACGCCATGACGCGGGATATCTATACACTCTTCAGAAAATTCGGGCCCAACACTCGGAAGAACTAGGCCACGAAGAACTAGGCCCCGCTTTAGAAGCGCTCCAATGGTGTGCATGTCGTGAAGAATGTTGGAAAGTACCCACTCTAAATGTACTACAAGTGGGTGTTGGTTGGCCGGATGAATGTGTTTGTGTCCCTAGGCCACCAAGGAGGCCTCCCGATGAAGACGTTCTAGATCGATGCCTCTACAAAAATAATGGAGTAATTAGCACATCTACTAAAAGCTCAATGAAGTTAGCATTTAAACTACCTAAGACTCACCCGTAAGGTAGGTTCCCTTGAGGCCTTCTTCTCTACGAGATAGCTTCGACGAAATCACCTCTTCGGAAATTCGACATTGTAATTTATAGGTATGGATGAAATGTTCGTCGTTACGGTGTGTAATTGCATGAGAGAGTGATGTCTCGTAATCGAAGCATCACGCGAAAATATTGCGTTGGACCCATTCGGCCAAGGCACGTCAAAAGACACAAGACAAAAGTTAAAAAACCAAAAGGAGATCAAAGGAATCCGGCAGCACGCCGAGGGCCGGACGTGCCAAAGGCAGAGCCGGCACTGACCCACAGGCGTGGTGGCGTCCCATCGATGGCGCTTTGCCGCCATAGCTGGTCGCCTAGCTTGAAGAGTCCTATCGGACGTGCCAAGTGGATGTTTGGCACCATATGTATGCAAGTGGAAGATTTTAGACCGACCATATCATCTTTTGCATATCAAATTTTCAGTGTGCTTTCAACTGTGTTATCAAGGTAAAATACTAAACTTTTCTCAATACGATTATCCACTAACAAACATGTTAATACAACAAATTATCAGGCTAAGCTTCGGATCAAAAATGATGGAAGTTTCAGCATAAAAGTTCATCGGGCTTTACGCTCTCATCAAGCCAAGCTCGGGATTCTCTTACTTGGACTTTAGAACGCATGTATCGTGATTAAATCTAGGTTCCGTCTCGGGGTTCGGGTTCAAGAACAACAAATTCCGGACACAACACAACACTCAATGCTCGAAGCAATGGACAAAAGTGAGATAAGTATCCTTTAGTGTCTACTTTGACCCTTCGTCCTCACACTCGATCAAAGTGGGGGCTAACTATAAACACCTAAAACGTGTCGTCCTTTTCTCTTTTATTTATGTAATTTATATTGTTGATCCGATCAAGAGATCCCGAGTCCTTTTTGAGGATTTGGATCGCGAGATGATATTTGATTAGTTCGATGGAAGCTAGTAAACCACAAAGAACCCTTGAGCACTAAATAAATAGCCTTTTTTCCTTTGGTCAGTCCAAAAATCCCTTTTCTTTCGAACAGTCCAAGCCCGGGTCAAACCTCTAGAGTTAATGGAAGTTTGACACTCGTGTATAGGGAAAATCCAGGCTCAAAACGCCTCGTTTCATCACCGAGTGTCCAACCCAAAGACGCAGCTGAAGACATAAAAACGGCGTCGTGTTCGACGCTGTGTTTCATGATCGAAGCATTAATACGTTGCGTTTTGCTCCAAGAAAGTCCGCCCGAGATACGAAGCTTAATTCCTCAAAACGATGTCATGCCCGGCGCCACGTACCAAGGTTCCGGAGCATCAAAAAGTTGCGTTTTGCCTAAGAATCTCATTGCAACATGAAAGGAGCTAGATGACCCAAAACAACACTGTATGGTTGGCGCCACCAACCCCGGTATCATTATGACCTAGCCTTTTCCAATGAATAGAGAGCTTAGGCTCTCATTTAGCCGAAGACTTTTCCTAGGCGTTACGCCGTTGAAACCCGACTAAGAGCTATTCAATACTCCTTTTCATATTCTGATCTCTTGGTCTCTTTTCAGCCTAATCCTTGTCTTTCCCCTACTTCCTACACTTGAACCCCGATCCTTAATTAATCACATGCAACTTTCTTCCTACCTACACTCAAAATTCACAAAAAGCCCTTCCCCATTCATCGCCGATGCATCATCGGATCTAGATTCGAGATCTAGATCGATAGGTGGGACAATCCGAGGGCATCAATTCGACCTTCACGATGGTTATTTATTTTTCTAATTTATTTCTTTTTGTAGTGTGGAGAAAATTTATATCACTTTTTAATTCCTCCTCGCCCGATGTAATGTTTTTAGTTTCCGGCTTTCATTCTTTTTCGCTTTTCCTTTTGCTTTCATTATTCATATATTCCTTTACTATTTTCATTATTATATTTCGTTGCTTTTAATTCCGTATCGCATGTTTCATGCTTGTGTTTAATATCTTATGTAAATTCGCTACTCAAGATAGTAATGGTCGTCATTTGATGGGTGGAACGGAAGGGCTTATCCCTATGTTTCCTACCCTCGTCCCCAAATCTTGTTCTCGGTTCTAGACCGATGGAGTCATTTTTTAGCCTCTTTAAACTTAGTTTTCCCATAATGAGATTGAAAGAGCATTTATTTATTTTATTTTTTGTTAGTTTTTTTTCTAAAAACAGACGGGCTACTTCTATTATCAATTTATTTCGATCCAATTGCTTCTCAACTTTTCCGATCGAATGATAAAAAAAGGAAGTTTTGTAGATCTTACAGCCAGGCCAAAGGCGTAGGTTGATCACCCTAGCCGTGGTCCGATGCTGACATCGGCCGACCACTAGGTGCTGGCGAAAGCTAGCACGGAGTGATCAAGCACGTAAGGCTTAGGTCCAAACCGATGTTTTCACACCGGTTTGGCCCTAAAGCCCCATGGCGAATTCAACAAACCCTAGCTTTCTTTAATTTTTGATTAAGAAATAAAATCCTAGGATTTCTAGAAATAATTTCTAAAATAAAATAATTAATAACACCGCCACCTAATCTGATTTAATTCATTTTAAGTTGATTTATAAAATTCAAAAATCTAAATAAGAAGTTTATCCCTACTTTCTAAAATTAATCTTCAAAACCTTAAAATCGTTTTCATCTTCAAAAACCCGCTAATTCGTGGGGATGTTCGGGGCCCATAGGGGAACCGTGGTTCCTACACAACCTCATACCTTTCAAGAATATCATACAAGACTTTGAGAACCTTACTTGTTGGGATTCTCCTTAGATGGATAAAGCATAGAGGTCTAAGTTCAAACCTCATATGAGTCATATAAAAGTTCTTTCCGGACTTGGGAACGACTCGGCATACTTATCAAAGAAATCATACACGATTTGATTAAAAGGAATAGGATTTGAGTTTAGAAAAGAGTCTAAACCTCAAAGAGTTTATGGAGAAGAGAAAGACTAATACAAATAATCTTCCCTTGAACCAGAGAAGAGACCACGTTGTCTCTTGCGGTTATGTTATAGTAGAATTTAGTTACAAGCTAGGAGTAGATGTAATCGCAAAAGCACAAGTACTTTAAAGTTCCTGTGTTGAAAAGAGGTTTTATCCATGAAAGTTTGATGGATAAAAGGAATTTTTCTATGAGAAAGTAGTGTTAGGCTACAATCTACTTTGCCTTTAGAAGAATCCCTTTGTGGATTTTCATGTTAGGTAATTTGGGTTCTAGCATTTTTGGTGGCTGACCCTCCTTCATTAGGGCTTCCTCTCTTAGGCATTTTGAGAGAATGAGAAAGAATTTTATTTGAGAAGGGGAAATACTGAGAGAGTGAAAAATGTGAGAGTGAATAGAGGGTAGAGAAGTATAGAATATGAGTTTGAACAGTGGCTAACCAAGAAATTATGAGTTCATGTGTAGAGAGTGAGAGAGTGAAAGATAACAAACTGAATGAATGAGGATGAACAGACGCTATCTATATATCAACAGCTCTTAAAGAATAAAGGCCTTACTAACTCAATACTCGGAGTAAAGGCTAGCTGACCATTTGTTGTTCTACTATCTCACAGTCACTTCTAGAAATTGCTTCCTTCCACTAATTAGTTTCTTGACCGATCACGTGCTAGAGAGAGAAAAAGACATTTTTGAAAATATTTCCAAGATTCTCCATTGATTTAGAGATGATCTTATAATTTTGGTGTCCATTTTTCTCAAAGCTGAGTCTAACTCGGTTATGTGTCCGAGGTGCAAAGAACACACTCAGAAACCTAATAACTTATAGCTCCTTTTCATCACATTTCATTTGATTCACTAGTTATTCACTCGGAAAATTTAATAATTAATTAAGCTGATAAATTCTCATGCAATCACTCAATTATTCATACATTAATCATGCCAAGTTCATTCCTAATAAAGTAAAATTGATCTTCACTCAGAGGCTTTTTGAAGATATCAGCTAATTGAAATTTGGTAGAAATAAAATCAAGTACAATATCACCCTTTTCGAGTGGCCTCTCGAAAATGATATATGACCTCAATGTGCTTTATTTTTTTAATGTTGAACTTGATTCTTTGTGATGCCGCTGGCACTTTGATTGTTATACTTGATAGGGATGGATGTCAATCATAGTGCTAGATCCTTCAAGTGTTGCTTGATCCATAAAATATGAGCACAACAGTCTCCAGCTGCTATGTACTCGCCTCGGTTGTTACTAGAGTAACACAATTTTGGTCTTTTGAGATTGACGAGATGAGTGATTGACCCAAAATTGACATGCTCCTGATGTATACTTTCTATCAACCTTATATCCAACATAGTCAGCACCTAAGTATCTAATGAGAGTTAGACTTCAGTCTTTTGAATACTAGAGATCGAGAGTCCGAGTTTCGCAAGATATCTAAAAATTTTCTTCACCGCGAGTGAGATACGCTTGAAGAAATAGGAAGGAAGGTGATGATTGAAAATGATTTACCTTACTATTTCTAGATTAAGATAGTAAATACAAGCAAACTACACTCTCAACAGATGCCTCATTTGACCCATTCTAAGAAAACACTTATAAGTCTGTACAAAGGGAAGTAGCCTAATATTTACTAATTCAAACGATTTGGATGTAAGTGCTTTCTCATAACAATGGTAAGGAACATCCGACCGAATTTGATGCAAGGCCAAATGAAGGTATCTTTCTTGGTTATTCTTGACATAGCAAAACTTATCTAATTTTCAATGAAAGAACTAACAACGTAGAAGAAAGTATCCACATTATCTTTTATGAAAAAGATCATGAGAGCATTTGTGAATCCACCTTCTTAGATCTCAAGCTCTATCAAGATGAAGATGGCCTAGCAGAGGCTGAAATCAGAATGAACAAAAACAAAGGAATTGAGCCATCTTAGAATGAGCCGGTTTAAGAAAAAGCTCATACCATTGAAGAACAAGCTAATGAAGAAAATCAACAAGCTAAACCAGCTGAAGAACAAAACATTCAACCATCAAATCTGAAAAACCAAATGATAGGTAAAACTTTCAAATATGGATCTAGTCACCCACCCGAGAACATCATCTCGGACATCAATACTAGGGTAAGAACTTGTTCTTCATTGCAAAGCTTATGTGCATTTTCAGCATTCATTTCATTAATTAAACCTAAAAATATGCTAGAAGCACTACTTGAACCTGAATGGGTAGAAGCTATACAAGAAGAACTATCTTAATTTGAAAGAAACTAAGTCCGGACTTTGACAAATGACCTTCCGACCACCCAATTATAGGAACCAAATGGGTATTCAAAAACAAATTGGATGAGAGAGGATTAGTAATCAGAAACAAAGTTAGATTAGTCGCTCGGGGATATAATCAAGAAGAAGGAATTGATTGTAGGGAAACCTTTTCACTGTTGTTAGGATTGAGGCAATCGGAATTCTCTTAGCTGTTTCATCCTCCATGAACATTAAATTATATCAAATGGATGTTAAGTGTGCATTTCTTAATAATTATATTCAAGAAGATATTGAGCAACCCCTTCGATTTGAAAACCTAATCATGTTTTCAAATTGCAAAAGGCTTTGTATGGTTTGAAACAAGCTCCAAGAGCTTGGTATAAAAGATTAAGGAGCTTCTTGGTTAAAAATGATGTCAAAAAGGCCTTATTTACAAAAGTCTTTTCACAAATACCAAGGGTAATAATTTTCTCATTATACGAGTTTATGTTTATGACATTATATTTAGAGCTACTAATGAAACTCTATGCCAAGAGTTTTCTAAGTTGATGAGATAGGAGTTCCAAATGAGTATGATGGGAGAACTCAATTTCTTTTCTGGATTGAAAATCAAGCAAGAGAAAAATGGCATGTATGTTCATCCGTCAAAGTACATCAAGGAATTACTCAAGAATTTCAAGCTACAAGATGTCAAACATGCAGCGAACACCAATGAGTAGCAGTACCAAACTAGACTCGGATGAGAAAGGCGAAGCTGCAGATCATAAACTCTATAGAGGTATGATTGGACCCCTACTTCATCTTACATATAGTAGGTCAGATATTATGTTTAGTGTCTGTTTATGTGCAAGATTTCAAGCTAATCTAAAAAGAATTACTGCGTTAATTCATCTTTCTAAGTCGATTTATTATCCGAAATTATTTACCCGATCATTTTTATACAATGTGTCTATAATTTTCATCTCTTAATCATCTAAAAGATAGACACAAGATGGAATTACAACCTATTGGATTTTAAACTCAGAAAATTCTATTTTTTTAGGTTAAGGATAATTAAGTGTTTAATAATTTGAATTAACTTTGTATCTTACCTAATCTTGGACCAAAGTATTTTTATACTTTGAGTACTATTTTGATTTGCTTTTGTGGGTTGATTAAAGTGGTTTAATATCATTTTAAAAAGCAAAAGCAACCAACTTCTAACCATTAAACACTAGCAGACATAAAAGTATTGTTTCCGGACGAGGCTCGACGTCATTTTAGGGTTGTTTGTTTCCAAATTCGGTAAACTTTAACTTTGAGTCTAACGGCTATTTCCACACCAAATTTTAGTCACAACTAGTGGGTTGGACCACCTTTTGAGCTAAGGACCAAAGCACAATGTTCACATTTGCAACGGCTCCTTTTCTTAAGGACTCGGACTACCCGTTACAATGGCTAATGAAGCTTCCCAATCCAGAATCGGTCGCAATGGCTACTTTGCCTTGCTGAGTATAAATAGCAGCCATTCTACAAGACCCGAAGATTACTGAAGCGTAAGCTGAATTGTAATCATACTCTCTTAATCTTTAGCTTTCAACTTTGTAGTTAAGTTCTTAGTTTCGAGTTGAAAAGAAGAAGTCTTGTAATCACTCTTACTTCAATTCTTTGTAAAGTCCCTTGATTGAGTTGTAAGGGTTAACTAAGCTAAGTTGTCCCTAGCTATAAGGGTTATTTGAGTTAGGAAGTACTAGAACAAATAAGGGAATTTCTATGTCTAGGAAAACTTGTATTGAATTGTCTAAGGGAGCAATTATGTAAGAGTTAGTACTTTTATTTTTTGATTCAAAATAGTAGATTTAACTTAATATCTAGATTGACACTCGTCTATGGTTTTCTCGCCCCACGAGGGTTTCCACATATCTTCTAAGCTCTACCTTTCCGAGTTCATTATAGACTCAGAATTATTATCTAATTTCATACTTTGTAGAAAATCCTATTATTGCACAAAATTTCCTTCTTAACTTATTCACGACCCCTAGGGTGATTCGGACTCTCAAGAGCAAACCCTCAATTGGTATGAGAGCCTAACCTTCTCAAAGGATATAACAAATCCAAGATTTAAAGATAGATGTCTCTTAACTATGGAGAGTTTGATGAAGGAAGATCTTTCACCAAACCACCAAAGTTCAAAGGATCAAACTTCGCTCACTAAAAGAAGATCATGGAATGCTTCATCCAAGATTATGATGAGAAGGTATGGAACATCATTTGTAATGGAAACTTCATTCATACCAAGATAGAAAGAACTGGTACAGTACCCAAGGTGAAGTATGAGTTCACTACTAAAGAAAATGAGGAATACAGGAAGAACCTCAAGCCAATGAACACACGGATCCGTGCAATCGACTTAGCGAATCTCAATAGAGTATCTTCTTGTGATACAGAGAAAATAAGTCTCGCGACACATTGGTTACTACATATAAATGTACCAGCTTAAGTGAAGCAAGCTAAGATAAGTCAGTATCTCCACAAGTATGAAATGTTCAAGATGGAGGCTAATGAGAACAAACTCGGATGTACATTCGCTTCATTGAGATGCTCAACAATCTCAAGTCCCTTCGAAAGAAGATGACTCATGAAGAAGTCGTCGGAAAGATTCTAAGGAGTCTACCCGGAGAAGATGGGTTCCCAAGATGACAGCTATAGAGGAAGCTTAGGACCTTTCTAAACTAAAGCCAAATGAGTTCATTAGGAAACTACTCACCCAGGAGTTATATCTAGAGGAAAAAGAAGCCGAGGTCGACACCAAAAGAAACATTGCTCTTAAAGCCTCCAAGGAACAAGGTCTAAGTATGAGCCCCTCGGATTCGGAAGAAGACCCCATGACACTTTTAGCCCAATGATTCAAGAAAATGATAAAATAAAAAGTTGTAGAAGAAGCCTAAGCAAAAGTTTTACAAGAAGGACAGAAAAGGTAAATTCTCATCCTCTTCAAATTTGCCTTTAACTAAGAACTTTGGTTGTTTTGCATGTGGCGATAAGGAACACATAGTCAAAGAATGTCCAAAGAGAAAGAAGGATAGAATAAAGAAAAAGGCTATGGTAGCCACCTGGAGTGACGATGAGTCGAAGAAGATGATGACACCGATGATGAATCAAAGTGTCTAATGGCTCTATCGGACTCGGAAGCTGGATTTGAGTCGAAAGTGATTCATCGGATGCCGAGGAAACAGATCTTTAGTAAGTAATCAATTAATTTTTCAAGTTCTCCAAGCATGCTCTTGCTATATATATTTTTACCTTGGAGGAGAAGTCCAATTCTAAATCTTCTAAATTTAACGAGAAATTAAAGTCTCTCAATACCGAGAACATTTCTTTGAAGAATGATTTGGAAAATTGAGATAGAACTCGAAGGTCGGATATCTAGTTTAACATCACAAAGTTGATTTCTAGTTCAGCATTCATATCCATCCCCATCAAGTGTGATAATGAAAGTGCCATAAGCATCACAAAGAATCCACTTCAACATCCCAACACAAAGCATATTGAGGTCGGCTATTATTTTTTGAGAGACCACTCTAAAAATGTGATTAAATTTGATTTTATTCCTACCAAATTTCAATTAGATGATATCTTCATAAAGCCTCCGAGTGAAGATCAGTTTTGCTTTATTAGGAAAGAACTTGGCATGATAAATGCATGATTAATTGAGTGATTGCATGAGCATTTATGAGCTTAAGTGGTTATTACATGTTCCGATTGAATAACTAGTGGATCAGTTGAAATGTGATAAAACTAAGCTACAAGTTATTAGGTTTCTAAGTGTGTTTTGAGCACGTCAAACACATAACCGAGTCAAACTCAGTTTAAGAAAATGGACATCAAAATCCTAAGATCATCTCTAAATTAATAGAGAATCTTAGAAAAATTTTCCAAAATCTCTCTCTCTCTCGTCACGCGAACAGTGAAGAAACTAGCCGTTAGAAGGAAGCAATTTTAAGAAGTAACCGTTACACACTCGTAATGCCAAATGGTCAGCTAGTCGTTACTCCGAGTACCGAGTTAGTAAGGACTTTGCTCTTTAAGAGTTGTTGATATATAGATAGCGCCTGTTCATTCACTTTACTATCTTTCACTCTCTTACTCTCTACACTTGAACTCGGAATTTCTCGCTTAAATACTCTTCAAACTTAGATTCTATACTTCTCTACTCTCTATTCATTCTCATTCATTCACTCTCTTAGTCTTTCTCCTTCTCAAGTCAAATTTGAAGGTTTGCTCGGGAGAGTCCGAGTCACCCTAGAGGGGGTGAATAGGGTGATAGAAAATTCTTCGCGAAAACACACTCTTTTTGACGAAAAGAGGCAAAGACAGCTTTCGAGTCTAAATACGAGGTCGAAAAGATTGGACTCGAAAGCAATGAATCGAAGAAACAAGAGCGAGTTAGGTCATGCTCGAGTCTAGAATGAACTCGTAAAGAGAACACAGAGATTTTACGTGGAAACCCTCCCGGGGCAGAAAACCACGGCCCGTGTCAATCCGCACACGAAGTCAAATCCACTATTTTGAGTCCACAAAATACCGTGAACCGACCGAACTCGAGTTGCTCCCTTGGACAATTCTATACAAGTTTTCCTAGACTCGAAGTTACCTTATCTGAATCTAGTACTTCCTAGCTGAGATAACCCCTACAGCTTAGGGACAACTAAGCCGAGTTAACCTTTACAGACTTAGTCAAGGGACCTTACAAAGAATGTAAGAAGAGTTTGTAACTAAGTACAAGACCTTACAACTCGTAGAGTAATGAATTACAGAATGGGAGTTGTAAGTTGAAGATTGAAAGTAAATACAATAACTTTGAGCAAGTATGTGTATAAACAATATGTTCGGCAACCTTCAAGTCTTGTGAAGTGGCTTCTATTTATAGATAACCAAGCAGAGTAGCCGTTATCTTCATCTCGCTGACCGAGAGTCCTCTCGTGACCGTTGATAATGGCTTTCCGAGTCACTCGAAAGTATCCGTTGAAATATGGACGTTGGACAACGGTTTAACTCTCTTGGAAGTCCCAAAACCATCGGTTGTGTCTTGAAAAATGAGGTGGAAACCACCGTTAGGCTTAGCGTTCCAGCTTTCCGGATATGGAAGCGCATGACTTCTGACACAATCTTCCGGGACTAAAGCAGGAAGGTGAAAAGCCATATCTCGCTGGTGATTTGACGTTCGAAGCCGGCTACCTTTGTAGTTTGAAAAGATATCCTCGATTGAATAACCTACAAAAGTAAAACACCTTTCGGTTCTCAAAGTATAAAATACTTTGGTCCAAGGTTAGACACGGATAATAAAATAATTATGATAATTACGCAATTGATTATCCGAGTCGAAAAGAAATGGAATTTTCCGAGTCTAATATCCATGATACTCGGAATTCCATATGACTTAGTCTTATGCGAGGAATCAAGTTCTATAACGAATATCGAGTGGGAAAAGCTTGATATAGACTAAGCATGAAATAAACTACGAATGCCGACTATGCAAACGATAGAATAGATAACCATAAGTCGATTCTCGAGTGAGAAACGGCGGAATACCGGTATATTCGAAATGCGATTAGTCCGAGTGGGAGTGGACTCGGAATAAAGAACCAGCTTTCGAGTCGCTAACCGAAAAGCGATAAAAGAGATAAGTGAGGGCCGAATCACTTAGAGAAAATACTATTTTACTCAAGTAAGTTTCTAAGACACAGAGAATGCCTTGGAATCAAAACTCTACATGTATAGAATCGTTATACCCGATTCCTTTTGCATGACTCGAAGAATATTGAGCAGTGTTCGAGTCTTCAATCTCCCCTTTTTGATGAAAGGCATTCCATACTCAAACAGAGACTTTGTTAGAAGAAAATAGATCGATTTCGAGTGAGTTTGCTCATGAGTAATGCATATTGAATAAATTAGAGCAAGTATATAATATATCGAGCAAAATAAACTAAAGTATGCTTTGACAATAACTCGAAAAAAAATAGAGAACTCGAAATTAATAATGAAATGTATGACTTCATGTTAAGCTTGTCGTACATGTAACGCCCTGGTTACTATTACTTAATAATTCTCTAATTCGAGAATGTTAGGTAAGGTCACAGCGGAAGTTAACGACCGAAGGCGTCACCGCCGTCCTAAAGATAGGACAAGGCTATATAATTAGAATAAAAGGACTTACAATTTATGCTTGACCCCGATAGAAGTAATTACCTATTACCCAAATTTCCAAGTCATCTCACAATACAGCTTTACTTGTTTAGTAACACCATATTCATACAACCTAGACTTTTGTCCGTTCCACAAACTAATATACGACGTACAATAATTCCCAAGGTCATACCTAACCCTGGTTGAAGGTAAAGTCACTGTGAGCGTCTATGTACCTTCGATTTGCGAATGCTACGTGGCTGGCTAGGGTTTGCCTTCGTCGGACTTAATAAATGGTTGATTGCTCGCCAATGCTTCTTCCTAAAACAAAAACAAGTAAAATATTTTGAAGAGTGAGTCGAAACTCAGCACGAACATTCCTGCACCGTAAAATAACTTTGAAGACTATATTGATTGAGCGCGCGCATTTCAATTCATTTTAGTTTGAAAACAGGGGAGAGATTATAATTAAAACTTGCTTGCCGGTTATTATCCGAAAGTGGAACCCCTTGGTAATTGATACGATCGTTGAACAGGTGTCACCTCCAGGCCGATCGGTAACCCGAGTTGACGCCGCGCGCGAGTATAATTGGCGGGCCTAAGCCCTTGGTAATTGATAATTGGGCGGGGACCACTTAATTAGGTGGCAAAACTTGCCTTGTAAATGATTCATTATTAGTTATATATATGAGAAATGTTGAGATTTGATGAAACATGTGAGTTTTGAAAGGTGCAGGCAATGAACGTACTCGAACCGAGAATATTTGTTTCTCCCCTTTTTGCGAAATTTGAGTCACCGGCTATTCGGCAACGGAAGTGGCCTCCGTTCCGTTTAAGATGGATTTCTAGGGTTAATAATGTTTTCTCGGAGTTTTAATGCTTGAGTTTGTATAAGCTTTAACAATTTATTTCACTTCATATATTCGTATGAAAATCGCTTAAACTAATGTTTGTATTACTCAACTTTACTGCGTTGATTCCGTTTCAATTATTGAATACGATTTATATTAATTAAAGAGGTTGATTAGGTTGACTAAATACTCGATTGTTTTGACGGAATTCAATCCGTTAGCCGACTTGGATTGACAATGGTGTCTATATATATGGATATACCTAACAAACACTTATTCCTAATTTATTCCTCACTTTTCGAATTTAACCCATAGCTAAGCGATTATTCAATCTACCGATGCCTTTCCATAGGTAAGCCTTATAATTACCCAAATTGCTCAAAATTTCATTCATATACCAACTTAAGGTCATGAGCCTTATTCTCACAATAACATTCACATTCACAATCGCGATTAGGCAAACCTAATGCTCAATTATTTTCCATGCCCGTACACTTGTACATTATCGAATTTCAACTTCTACGCACACATTCCCCTTCGTTTGCTCAATATAATCATTTCCAAAATGTAATAGTTCCACCAAATTGTTCCATTCGCTAATAAAATCTCAATCTCATTCACTAGTTCACAATTTCTCAAAGTAGTCCCATTCATTCACATGCGCACAATCGGTTCATCAAAATACCAAACCTATCCTCCATCCAATTCGAATTTTCCCCAAATTAATCTTTAAATTCACTCCACAAATATATTTCTAGTCATACTTCAATTTACAGTTACAATTGCCCAAATAGATAATGAAATTGATAATTTAGGGTTTAGAGTTTTACCTTCAAGTACACATTGAGGAAGCCGAGGAGGAGCGGCAGAGATGGTGGTGTGTAGTAGCTGCCCGGCGACCACCGGGCAGGGGACGGCGGCTGGCTCCGACGGCCGCCGCTGTTTGTGGGTGGTCGACGGGTGGCTCGCGCCGCAGGTGAGGCGGAGCGTGCACTCGTGCGCGCGCGAGGGCGAGAGGGAGGGAGAGTGCGGTGGCGAGGAGGCGGCGAGCATCTCCCCGACGACGCCGGCGTCGGCTTCCGGCCGGCGTTGGTGGCGCCCGATGGCCGGGCAGGCCGCAGTGGAGGCAGGGGAAGGAGCAGAGGCGCGCGATAAGAGAGGGAGAAGGAGGTAGCGGGCGCGAGATAGGAGAAAGCGAGACGAGAGAGCCGAGAGGCGGCCGACGCCGGTCTCCCGCCAGCGCCATCGGCGCTGGTGGCCGGAGAAGGTAGCAGCAGCGAGGGGAAGGAAGAGCAGAGGAAGGAGGAAGCAGGGGAGGAAGGGAGGAACGGGAATAGCAGAGCAAGTGAGGGGGTTTTAAATTGCATTGTCGATTAATTGATCTTAACCGCCTCTTCTTTTTTTTTTTTTTTTTCGGTTCCAGAAAAATCCGTCTCTGGATTTTTCTTTCAAAAAATCTGAAAATTTTATTTTTATTTATTTATTTTATTTATTTTGTTTTCTTTTATTGTTACTTTTAATTTTGTTTTTAATAACGATGTTCACAAATTAAATTCTTATTATGAGATTTTTATTAGGGCCACTTCGTCGCCTTAGCCGCATAACACATATATAAAAATAATGTAAATATAGAAATATCGAATTGAAGTGCACGCGCTCGATTATATAAATAGTGTAATTAATAAAATAAATAATGTGATTTAGGATCGGGTTGTTACAAGATACAGCAACAAATTAAACCACTACTTAAACTTATAATAAACAATATAGCAAGGGCAAGTAGGGATCGAATCCACGAGGAAAGATATAATAACATGCAAGTTTTAATCTAATTAAATTTACTACTCTTAAAAACAAAACAGAAAATATAAATTAAAATCAATAACTAAAATTCATAGAAAATTATCTAACAACTAAATAAATAATTTATACAGAATAATAAAACTACAATAACCCAGAAATATTTTTGTATATTTTTTAGAATAATTAAAACAGAAAACTAAAGCAGAAAATAAACAAATTCTAAAACAGAAAATTAAATAAGTAAAATTCTGCACTAAAATAATTACGAAAATAAATATTAAAATTACCCAGAATAATAATACTAATTTTCTAAACCTAACCAGACCCTAAAAATATAAAAACAAAATTTAAAATCTAATTTACGAAATTATTTAACTAAAAACCTGCACTAATTAAATTCAAGAATTAAATCTGAAAAATTATCAAATTAATTCCAAAAATTCTAAAATTTAATCACAGCAAACTAGGACTCTATCTAAACCCTAAAAGAAAATAAAACACAAAAAATAACAAAAGAAACTATTTTTAAACTAATTTCTAACAAACTGACTCAAAAATAATAAAAACTGACAGAAAATTAATTCTGAAAATTAAATTATGTAAAGACTCAAAATTAAATTAAAATAAAATTACTAAAACTAACCTAAAATACTGATCTTTAGGGGGTTTAATGAAATTGATAATAAAAGACTATAACTTTATAAGTAAAAATCAATAACTCAAGAGAATAACTAAAAGCAAACAAATAATTATCAAAGATAACAAATTTATAAAAACACTTAGTATAATCTATATCCACCATGCAAATTATTATTTATCATTAACACACAAATTGATCTACCCATGAGCTAAACTGTAGAAGACAACCACTAGCGGATCTTCCCCATTTTTCCTTAGTTATTAGTTTACTTAGGCCTAGCCCTAATATAAACCCTACTAATATTGATAACCCTAACACTAGCACTAGAATTTAATCAAATTAGAGCATTAAGTATTAGAAAAACATCATCTAGCACCTCATAACCAATCTACTAGCAAATTGATTTAAGAAGGATCTATGATAATTTCCTAATTAAAAGAGATGGGTATGAGCCATCCATGATTAACTAGGGTGATACTTATGTCTAAAAGATCAAGCAATTACGTACTTAAACCCTCTAAACTATCACATGAATTTATATAAAACTAAATAGCGTGCACTCTAATTAATTAGACATAAATTCATAAACATTAAACACAAATTATCATAGAATCATGGATCAAATCAATAAGACAATAAAAATCAAAACTTTGTTTCAAAATAAATAATTTAACATGGCTTCAATGAGATTATACTAAGTATAAGAAAAACTACTCACACATAATGTAATTTAAAACATGTAAACTAAATAAAACTAGCATCTTTAGTATTAATCTATCAATAAAAACTCAATCTTTTCTAATAAAAATTACAAAACTAAATTATACTACCGATATTAGTTTCTTTGACCCGGAAGATGAAGAAGATGGTGATGGATGGTGGTTGGCTGGGCAGCGGACAGCAGCAGCCAGCAAGGAGCAGCAAGCAGCAGTACGGTGCAGCCGGGAGCAGCGGCAGACAGCAAGCAGCAGGTGCAACAAGGAGCAGCGAAGCAGAGTGCAGCAAGAGAACGTGAGGTGGTCTGGGTAGCTAGGTGGCTGGCTGCTTGTGTGGGCAGTGGACGTGAGCAAGCAGCAGAGTGCAGCCGCCGGGATGTATGTGGCTGGCTTCCCGTGTCTCTCTCCATGATGATAATAAGTAGTATATATAGGGTGAAAGAGTTAGGGTTTATTTCTCTTTCTTCTCTTATAAGTTTCCCTTTTCTATTCCACTTAGGATTTCCTAAAATATAATATCCTAAAATAAATATTTTATTACATATTATATTTAACCGACTTCATATATTTTCTTGGATGCTTGTCGGTAGCTAAAAATCCACTTTTAACGACTTTTCTTCTCTTCCCCACTTTATTCGATAATTACCTATAAATAGACAAAATAGAATAAATTAGATAAAATAAACTATATAATATAAACTCAATAACTACTAAAAATACGTATAAAATACGACTTAA